>JAYKKI010000014.1:16455000-17156250 GCA_039881145.1 Druceiella hillmani | reverse complement strand
CCTTAGTAAAATCAATTTTTTGTTGGAAATAGCCAAAATTGGCTCAGTAGCTAAACTGAAGCATTTGCCCTAGGCAGTCAAATTAGTCAGCGATAGCCGGTTGCATATTTTTAAAAAAATGGAGCCGTTTTAACTTGTACTATTCAACGTGAAAAAAGCGTGGTTCTTTCAACTACTGAGGAGAGATTGATTTGGGTGCCTGTGGTGCAACAGAAGTAGTATGGTTAAAATATTTTTCGAATCGTGTAGGTGAATATAATAGAAAATTGTACGCTTGAATATTAATATTCAAAGTGGGGTAAATGTTATTAAAATGGTGAATTTCGTCATCGATGCAAACATATTGACATTAAGTATAAATTTGTACCTTGAAAAAATTATGTGTCATTGATTTAAACTATATACTGGTAATTCCATTGCAACGAGTGTACCATTGTTACTAACATTTCGTCTTTCACTGATAATATAATCAATATAAAGACCAACAATAGTGAGAATTAAGTAGAGATGTTCAATTATAAACTAGTTATAATCATAAAAATGACGTAAAATTTTAAAATTTATGACCGTGAAAAATTAACCCATTGGGTGTGGCTTCCTTTTTTATTGTATTCATTCATATCTGTTTTCTGTATTTCATAAAGAATTTTTTTATGTAATCTTAGTTTAATATTTTTAACTAAAATCGAATAACTTTATTTAATTATGGAGTTGTGCAGTAAACTTCGTGATTCCGTAATGTTATTCGATTCGAATTTGAAATTATTGTCTTTAAAATGTTTTGTCTATAATCACTAATTTATAAATATACAAATCTTTTTTTGTAATTTTTAATTCTGTTACTCGATACAATTACTGTTTAACTTTATATTGTGCTTGTACTTTCTAGTTTTGTAATTTGATATAAATTATACTTAATTATTCTATTCAAGTTTCCCCACAAATATTTTCTCATGTTATGTCTGAATAATGCATACCTCTAAAGAAGGTTCTAATTTGCCGAGAGTGTTGAAATACTATCTTTGTATTTATGATGTATAACTGTGAGCCCATTCTGTATGATCCCTACTGTATATGATAAAAGTATATACTTCGTGACTAAATAACTACGCTTTCTTTTTCCATTTGATGACGTCACGAGCTATGGTGACCATTTGTCTGAGATCATCTTCATAATATAAACCAAGAGTCATTCACGAGTCTTGCAGAGAATATTAATAATTCAACAGTTATTATCACATAGGTAGCATTATTAATTAAAAAAAGTAAGAAATATTTCGTTTACTAAATCGTTTCTACATTTTTTTTTACTTTATTAACTTTCGATTTTGCGTCTAGATATTAGAGAATCATTCCCATATGTTCACTAAATATTAAAAAAAAATTAGATGTCCAAAAGTGGTTTAAAAGAAACTTCAATACGAGCAGTATTTTTTATAGGTTTCCTCGTTTTTGCAGGTATAGAAAATATTTTCGACTACTCGTTCCGTTGTTTGAAGGTTATGCAGAAATAATTTTTTTTAACATTAACTTCAATATTGGAATTCTGTTGAAATGTGCTTTACTAAAACTATTTTTTAACCACGTAAAAAATAATCGAAATATTAAAATCATCTTATTTTATTTGATCTTGACTGTAGTTTGCTCTCATTTGATATTATTACTTTTATTTGTCATTTTTACTTACCGACATTTTTCTACCTTGATTATGTAACTAAATCATAATTATTATCGGTATGTATACACAATTATATCGTTAATTTTAAACTTAATATTATCAATTTACTGGTGATAACATTGCCAATCGAATAGTTTAAGTGAGTTGTGTATTATAAAAACCAATAATTATTTACAAAATATTTAGCGACCAAACACTGTGCGGTTTCTGTAGCTGGATCAATAAATAAATAAGAAGGATCTCAGGAAGAAGTTCGCGGTTGACAGTTTCATTTCAAAAGAAATTAAGGGATTGCAAATCTTGTTTTACACACTGGACAGAGTATAACTATAAACATTTTGAAAAAGTACAATAGGGACATTATTTTTAAAGTAAAGGTAGTTTACCTTGCGCCTTCATTATCTTCGAAAAATTAGTGTCATCGAATTGGTAAATTTTTTTTATTCGGTATTCAAGTACCATACTGGTTCCATAGACTCTCCATAATACAGTGTTTTTATTGAACAGTGTTGACATGGACAGAGGAATTGGTTTCCTGATTTCTATTCCATTAATTTCTGGAAGGACTTGATATAAAGGTATTTTTTTAAATTTTGGGCTTCTTACTATTCATTTTAAGGTTATGTTTTAATTGTTTGGAAATAATTAAATTTTTTTAATACAAATTCATTGTTTATTTAAAATAATAAAACTATTGCCGTTTGAAACGTTTCCAATCTATGCTAGTTATTCAGTTCCTATTAGACACGGTGCGGGCATGTAACCTAAATTTTTTCCACAATATATCAGAACATATCAATTAAAATTGCATATAAACCGACATCGGTTGTTCATAACTTTTAGAAGTATTCGAGAAATAGTTATGGAGAAAGATTCAAGTCGTTGTGATGTTTTTCTAAATATAAGGCGTGTCAAATCTTTACAGCAAAAGCAGTAAATGACCTGATGAATTTTTACAATTTTGGCTACTAAAACTAGTACATGAGATTTTTTCATAATAAAAAAAATATTTAAGAAACAAAAAAAAATTAGATAATGTAATTTAATAAATATAAGAATCGAGTTTGGATACATGGTACAGGTAAAGTATAGATATTTGCTATACTTTATTTTAATACGCCTATTAATCATTTTATCGCTATTATACTCTTTTGTACCTTATTTCTGATATTACTTCAGTAAGAGTTTGTTTACTTTTAAACTGAATATATTATGTGTTAATTTTGTAGAAATTCATTATACATAATGAAATTAAACTAAGTGATGTAGTATTATTTCTACTTTCTTTAAGTTCTTTACCACGACCTAGGTTTCCTTGAATTGTAACATCTTCAGGTAGGCTATTAGCAAAGATCTTTGCTAATAGCCCACTTGAAGTATATCACGTAGTTTCATTTAATTGTGTACTTTGAAATTATTAGACAGACGTTTAATTTCAGGGACGCACCGGTCGATCGATTTTTAGATAAAGTGTAATTTTCAAATATAATATTTTGGGGATTCTGAAAATAAAATTTGACTGATTGTATATGTATTAACGAGGATTAATTTTTGTTTTCATTAGAGGGTATCATTCACACGCATAATGAGAGAGTATCATTCACATGCAGAATGCATAAACATTCATCTTGCACTAGTGGTGCATACAAATAATAATAAGTGTAAGCATGCTACTAGTGCAAGATGAATAAAAATGTGTGAAGTTATTGCACTAATATATATATATATATATACATATATAGAAATATATATAAATATATATATATATATATATATATATATATATATATATGCAGGTATATGTATATATATATATATATATATATATATATATATATATATATATATATATATATATATATATATATATATATATGCATATATGTACATGTATATACACAACTAAATTTTCTGAATTAACTTGAAACCAAATTCTGTGAAAACAGCTGTTGTAAATATCAGGTTTTATTATAACATCGACAAATTGTTTCTTTTGTTGTTGGTGTGAATAATGGACAAGTGCTTTAACAAAAGACTATTGTTTGACTAAACAGAGTACAAACATTTTTTTATACAGCAAATGTTGAATAACTGACTATTAATTGTAATATTATTTCAGTATAGGTAATTTAAAAAATGGAGAGATTTACAAGTTTCGGCGATGTGGAGTCGTTTACAGCGCGGGTACATTTGCTAAATAAATATTACAGAACGACAAATTTACATACTCCTTTGTTATTTTTTTTAAAACGATTTGTTCGACAGTAATTATGTGTTACATTAAATATTGTAGATATTTTTCCGAGCAGTATTTATCATTCCAATAATAAGTAAAAGTTTAAGTCAAAAATAGATAAAAGTTTAAAAGCATAAGTGAAGCCAATTGCTTAAAAGAAATTTACTGGCTACTAAAACGTGTTCACAATGATTTTTATATTGATAAAGTTTTTGATAAAAAATATTAAGTTTTTTCTTTTTAAAATATGAACAACTTACATTATGTGGATTTTTTTCTTTATAAACAACAATTCATATTTCATGAACAACAATTCACATTTCTCCTGAATGGTAAACAGTACAAACAAATATTAACACACGACAGTAAAATGTACGAAGTTCGTTTACAACTTTAAAGAAAAATTTTATTGCCCAGTACAAAACTTACTTTTGTACATCTTACAGATTTCAAAGTCTATTAGGCTATCGAAATATCTAAAGAGGATCATAATGTGTTAGGCCAAGGACCGTTGTACTACCATTTGTGCATTCCAAGTGATGTAGTTGTATATTAGATCAGCGATTTACCTGGATAATTTGACCTTGCACTGCATTTGTATGTCACTCTACTTCAATTTATTATTATAATTCTTAATATAAAAGTTGCAGACGAGACAAAGAGAACATAATCCAAAAATTCAAATCTAATATTTACTTTGAACAAATCTGATTTTTTCTATGTAAACAATAAACAACTTATATTATGTGGTGTTTATGTGTTCTATAAATAACGAATTTCTGTAAAAAAAACAATAAACCTCTACGTAAATAATTCACTTAAACTGGTATATCATGATTATGTTACCAGGATGAACATATTTTAAGCACTCATCTGTCTTATAATAACGAATATTTTATTTTAATATTAATGAATATTTCACATATTCTTTATCAAAATGTATGTCATCGGATATAACTGAACGAGGATCCGACTGATTTTATGATTGATCAAAACATTTAAGTTTGTAGGCAGTCTTGAGTTTTTTTTTCAAACGAT
This sequence comes from Druceiella hillmani, assembly GCA_039881145.1. Taxonomy (NCBI): domain Eukaryota; kingdom Metazoa; phylum Arthropoda; class Insecta; order Lepidoptera; family Hepialidae; genus Druceiella; species Druceiella hillmani. Next base: position 17,151,298 of record JAYKKI010000014.1, on the reverse strand, counting down.
TACAGGAGAAAATAATTTTGAACTGAGAAATAGTCAGTTTTTAAAATATTGCCAACCAGAACCTTAACAGTGAAACGTAATTTAGTTATAATGCTCTGTATGGGTCTACTAGAAGAACATTAACAGATATTACCGCTGTAAAATAAAACAGGAGTGAAATTATGTATGTATATTTAAATAATTGGCATGTTCTGAATAAATTATGGCTATGGTTTCTAATCTACTAAGACGTTCGCAAATCCTAACTGTATGGCCTTATCAGATTTGGTAATGTGATGCGATGTGAAAGAAATTTGATTTTAATCATATGTGTTTTAAGTATGCATATTTATAATGAAAGTCAGCGTCATCCTCTATAATTGTTTGTTTCTATAGAAGCAAGATTGAAGATAAAGACAGATTAAAATAAAATAAGTATATGTTCACAGAACTGATCAATAGGTTATGAAACTAAAATGTTAGACGTTGTAGTCGCATCAGTGATATATAACATTTGGCACGGTTGTGCCGACATTTTGAATCAGTAGTAGTTCTGTAGATTAGAGCCAGCAGCCCGCAGCCCCTTTCATTAGTTCACCGCTCACACTAATACAATATGTAGATTGTAGAAAACAATGCATAGACTCTGTGATGATTGTCACAATGTAGTCAGGTAACAAGCCCTCTCGTCGTATTCGTTAGCTCGACATTCCAATACAAACGGCAAGTTGTTATGATATTATACAAATTTTAATCTGTTGTAATTTTATAATATTAATATTTTATATCTATGGTTATCTTTACAGGTATTCATGTTTTATCTTTATTACTTGATATTTATTATTATATTGTTTTATTATTGTATAAAATATGCATTGTTTTTAATTGCATTGTGTTTTTATAAATTAATTTAGGGCAGCATAATTTATTGCTACTAATTTTATGTATATGGAATTAAATAATATTGTAAGTTATACTTCACTTACACTATTGAATGACAGGATTTGTTACACCTAATAGAAAAATTATATATATATATATATATATATATATATATATATACACAAACACAAACCTAAGTTAAAATTTTAATCTACATCATTTCTAAAAAAATAACAAAAAAAGACTTAAAATGAAATAAAATGTTTGCCTGTGTGTCTGTATATACATAACACCGTATAGCATCAAAGAGCTACGGTAAAGTTTGTAGAGCTACAGTAAGTCAGTACTAATTTGAAAACAAATAAGCTTGTAGGTTTCGTAAAGAAATTCAATGTAATATTTATTCCATTTGTTTTTTTGTTCTCTGTGTTTCTAGTTGAATTTAAACAATTAAAAGTTACAATTATTCCTAAATTATCGGTGTTCAATAAAAAAATTTGGTTTTGAAGTCAGTTTTTTTTCTTTTTAAGGTTTAATTAATTTTACAATTCTCATGGTTTCTTAAGAGATCTGTATAAACATATACGAGGAGGAAACGTAGGGTTGTTTAAAAAAAATAGGGTAAAAATATTCGAGAATAATAAAGAGAGAATGCTGAGTAGCATGGACCGCATGCTTTTACTAATAAGAGCTTATATAGAACTAATAATAGCATAGGAGATGATATTCACCGCCTCAGCTTAAAACACGAATGTTCGTCTAATTAAAAAAAACAATACTTCAATTACTAATGACGTGCTGTCATAGGTTGAGATGATATCTCAAGCCGTTTCTAAAAAAAGAGGGTTTTGATAGACAGACGGAAGACCGGACAACCAAGTGATACGGGTTCCATTTTGGAACTTTTAGGGGACACATAAAAATTACAGTCGAATTAAGAACCAACTCTTTTTTGCTTTAATTACCAGTGATGTGCTCTCGTAGGTTGACATGATATCTCAAGCTTCAAGCCTCACCTATGGTGGGTAGAGCATAAAAATTACAGTCGAATTAAGAACCAACTCTTTTTTTGCTTTAATTACCAGTGACGTGCTGTCGTAGGTTGAGATGATACGTCAAGCGTCAAGCCTCACCTATGAGGGGTAGGGCATAGAAATTACAGTAGAATTAAGAACCAACTCTTTTTTTCTTTAATTACCAATGACGTGCTCTCGTAGGTTGACATGATACTTCAAGCCTCAAGCCTCACCTATGGTGGGTAGAGCATAAAAATGACAGTTGAATTAAGAACCAACTCTTTTTTTGCTTTAATTACCAGTGACGTGCTGTCGTAGGTTGATATGATACCTCAAGCCTCAAGCCTCACCTATGGGGGGTAGGGCATAGAAATTACAGTAGAATTAAGAACCAACTCTTTTTTTGCTTTAATTACCAGTGACATGCTGTCGTAGGTTGAGATGATACCTCAAGCCTCAAGCCTCACCTATGAGGGGTAGGGCATAAAAATTACAGTCGTATTAAGAACCAGCTCCTTTTCGAAGTCAGTTAATAATATGTTTTGACCCGTTTTTTTTTAAAAGAAACCACCTCTCATACAAAAATTATTCAGGTGGGCGACGCTGCTATGATTAATTGTTTATGAGCTCAACAATATAAACGCTTTATAAGCCAAAGAATAGAAGAGAACAATAACATTTTATGACACATTACAAATAACATATTTACACAGTTACTTTTCGCGAGAAAATAAGTGCAGTGTACTTGTACCGTTTATTTAATTAAATGGTTTTATTTAACGTCATGTTCTGTATGTTGTTGTTTCAAATTTTTGCGATCGTTTTTTCAGCTGCTTATACTTCATATTTTACACAATTATTCCGTACCCATGATAAAACGTCATCATAATAATTTATATCTTTGACCTTCAAATTTCAAGGTGTACTAGGTGCCTAAACCATTGGACTTGTCGAATTGCTCTTTTACATTAGTATTGTAAGTCTCAAGTAGATACTTTGTCATTGAATTCCAATTTTCAATTTTTTAGTCCTGATGTTGTAAAAGTTGCTCAAAACCATGACATTTGGGGATGTGCTGGTTTTAAATTATTGTTTTTGGTTTTAAGCCGAGACTTTGTCATTGAACTCCGGGTTTCGACAACTCTCTCCTAATGCTGTAATGGTACGGCCTGCCTCAGTCATAATTCTTGACGATTTACTGGTTTACTTGGTTAGTTACATATTTTATAATCCTAATATCAGTTTGATATTAGGATTATAAAATAGGCCATGAGAAATTATTTCAGCCGTTGAATAAATCTCTTAAAACCAGGCTAAGCGAATAAAGTCCACTAAAAAGTTAAAAATAAAATAAAGTTCAAAAATTAAATTGAACAGTTTGATTGCACAAGTGTCTACGTACTAAAAGCAAGATAATAATATTTATACTACTAACTAAGCAAGATAATAATATTTATAATAATACCAGTCGGAGGCTTCTCATGAAATTGTGCAGCGCATTCGTTCGTATTTTAGAAATTTAAATCTTTGTTTATAATTTTAAATTTTGAAAATCATCACGACATGCTGTCGACGATTTTATTTTTGTACGATCAAATCCGTGGACTGGAATCATTTTCTAGCATTTAGTGCATCATCGTCTGTACATTCAAATTGTTTAATTTTTGGAAGTTTCTTTTGCTTTGTTTAATTTTTTAATTAACATGTCCGCGCTTTTAATATGTAATAATTAAAGAGTCACCAAATTAAGACCCTAATTTTTATTTGAAGTCGATTAAATTTCTCTGAATCCGCCTTAGAAAATACTTATTCCAAAATACATGGAAAATTACAGAGGCCTTTAGATAATAAATGTCTCTTTTTTAATGTATATTTAAGCGTGTAATATCACGTAGAATCAAATATTATAAATTATGCTTATCAAAAATATTATATTATGAATAGTATTTTCCTTGATGCGCCATTTACTTGGAAATTTCCCTCTAATACTTATATTAACTATTTATACTAAGTGGATAAATGAATTTTGATATATTTTCTAAATTTTCTTTGGAAACATCTTTTTACTTGTCCTATCGCTTTAAAGTCATATGGATGAAAGGGTGATTTTTGAGTTTTAGAATGGTGTAAGAAATAAGAGTGGCGCCTTAAGTATGGTTCGCCAATTTCCATCATTTTACTGAAATATTACTTTGAGTTATTTAAATTAAACTTTTGCTTACCATTTTACCTAATCGAGTCAACGGTTGCCAGAATTCTTAACCATGTTTCAAATTAACACTACGAAATATCCTTTTGTAATTTAATTTTGTTTAACGTTTTTTTAACTTCATCATTTATTTAAAATAAATATATTTTAATTCATATATACAAAGTTTTCAATCTATATCCAGAGTTCGGAATGAACCTTTCATTCCCTGTAATTCTTTTGATATTGCGCTGCCGACTCCGATTCTTTTACTCTCATCCGACTTTAATAGATCCATCTTCAGAATGTCATCTCGACGTTCAAATGTTCTTTTGTTGCAATCCTCTGTAAAAAAATAAAACCATAATATAACCAAAACCAATAAAACCATGATGCTGAATTTATGTTGTAATAAATGATAATGTATTAAGATCAATTTTTATGGTCTTATTTTGATTGAATGTGTTCCATTTGTTGGTACGAAATATCCCATTGCGCTTTGAGATATACATTTCTTTGGACAACATCACGTAAAGACGTAATGAGAGTAAAGTGGTGACAGAGGAAATAACACAAATTAAAGTCGATCAACAGAATAGAAACTTGTCAAGTGAAACCAATAAGTAGATAAAACAAAAATTTAAATATACGTACGTGTAAATTCTTCTAAAGATTTGTTTTCACCTCCAAAGTCTGACGGAAGAAGGTTTTTCGGGAAAAAGTTGTACAGTTCTTCGTGGTTTTTATGGATATAAAATCTGCTACTAATTTTATCGCTTAAACACGTCTTCACAATGGCAAATATCCATTTAGCACTTGCTGGGGTGTTTATGATGTGTATACTCTTAATTTTCGTACCGTAACATTCCTGCATGTGAAGAACTTTTTAAAGCAAAGGCTTGATTTGGTTAATGTAGATAACAAATCTTTGGAGCAGCATTCATTTTCATAAAATAATCTTTAAATTTTTTCAAATACATGCTTAATACCTCTATACTCATAGGCACATATATAGGCTGCTTGCTGGAGACAGTCATACTGTAGACCGTTGGCAGTTATTAGCAAGGTAAAATATTTTATAATTACGTTATTATAAAAACTGATATACTCTATCACCCAGGCAGATTTGTTCCTTTGAACTCTTGTATTATACGGGAATAAGAATATAATTTCTCTTCTTCACACCAAATTAATCACACTTTTAATCTTAATTGATTCAGTTGTTAAGTTACTTTCTGATTTTAGCGGTGCGCTCATCATCAAAAGGTTGAAGGTTTCGTTAAGGTTAATCTCTGTACAGAGATAAGACAATATGTGTTAGAATATACTTTACAATTAGATGCCGCCTGCTAAGATACAGATTTTTATATTTTGCATTATTAACTGAAGTCATTGAACTGTTTTTGCAAGTATGAAAGGGAGAGTTCAGTCCTAAGGAAATAGGTGTTTCAGTGCTAAAACTAGTGTCAATATAATTTGACACGATTGTGTTATGGGGTGCAAGAAAGTGAACAATTTTCACGTTGAAGTAAGTGGAACTGCCATTTATGAGGATTGAGTTTCAAGATGCTTAAACTTAAATCTTTCAACGTTAAAATTAATAGAACCACATCTTAACATGATGGAATTACAAGACATTGAAATAAAAAGGACATTAACGCTGTAATAAACGGCGTTACAATTTAACATGATTGAGTTGTGGTACACTCAAACTATGAAACCTATTCCGAATGAAATAACAGTCAAAATTTGGCTAAATATTGTTATCGACATGCTTATTATATAATTTGTTGAGGATATTATTTTACTTTGATAATAAATGCAGGTGAGGGCGGTTTACGATTTTTTGTCTCGCCACTGAAAGCAATCAGTCATTATCTACCCATTGGAAAATGTACACTCCTTAATTTTTTAAAACGTTAAACATATTGGAATATTGTTATTACCACAAAAATCACACTTACTCCAGTTTGGTCAGTCTGTTTAATATAATTTTTCACCTGTTATAATGTTAGAAAAAGGATCTAAAAATACGCAAAAGACATTTTTAATTTAACAGCTAGTATATATTAATTAACAAATAAATTTAAAAACGTTCATGGACTGTGTCTATTTAACATAGAAATTCAATTAAAACAAAATATATTTAACTATTGTTTCGTTTATTAAATCATCATAATTAAAGACCACTTTAAAATATTTAGCAATTACGAGGAATGTTTAGTAAATTCTAGGTATTAATGTGTTAATAAGTATTAGGGAAAGTTATGTTGATAATTTTCTACAAGAAAAATAGTCAACAGTTTAAATCTCAAGATAGGCAAAAACTTAAAGGCCAGTCTTGCTGTGAGCAATGTCGCAACATAGGCACTATTTGTAATTTTCTGATGGCCAGTAAACTGAAACTCCCAGCAGTTACCGAGGCTGTAGGGTTATTCCATACTTAGGGTTATTTCCAATCCAGAAATGGTCTATTGAATTTAAAAGGGGATAAGATATAATTAAGATGAAAATTACGTCAAAAATTGCTTCAGTGAAAATTGCCCTTCCAGTTGGTTACATTATTATTTGTGAAATTTAAACATGTCAAAAGTCGCGATAAGATAAATTTCACGTAAGAAAAGAAACACAAGATGAAGAAATGCCATATTCTATCAGAAACTGAAAAATACAAGTAGTTCATGTTAACTCATTCTGCTGGAAATTTTGTGATAAAAGCTTTAACAGAACTACGAAAGAATGTTATTGCCTGACTACAGGACAAAGTTTATGAATATTACAACGAGTAATAGAGTTACTTATATTTTTCCTGAAATATACGGGGAAAATTAACCTTGTTCTTAATTAGGTGCTATTCTTCATTGTAATACGTAAGTTTGCTTAGTAAAATTGGAATATTTGCTGTCAGTGATAATTAATTTGAAGAAATCGGCCTTAATCTGGCCTCCAGTGATTTTTCCTAATGTTAATTTTAAGAAAACTTTCATTGAAGTTATATGATGATTATGATACATTAAAGGAAGCAATTGAAGTAAAATTTACAACAAAAATTACATTCGTCACGACTTATTATAATTGTAAGTGACATTTCAAAAGTGGTCCATTAAAGAGAAATTTAAAACTTTCAAAAAGGTAGATTTTAAAATTCTGTTTAAAGGATTTAATATAAAATGAGGTAGTGATTTTTGTAGCAACGATATCTTTCATTTTGAAATAATAAACAGTTTTTTAAATGATGTATACCAGCATTTATTTATCAACCCTTTTCTAGAATGTTTGAAACGTTAAAATTTTGGAATGGATCCGAAATGGAGTCATGCGAATTTCTTAACTGTTAGTGAATTTTTTTAAAAAATCTAAAGAATATATATCGACTCTGCCAAAGTACAATATAAAAAAGTATGTTTTTTATTTTCAATTTTGTATCTAACGTATTAGACATCGGAAGTTCTGGCCAAAAAAATTGATAAATGACAAGTAGATATTATAATTTGTGTACTCACTTTTATAACAAATAAACCTTTTTGTAGTAATCCCGGATTCATCTGGGTAATATGACCACTTTTCATCCCACTCCAGTCAACGATGTAGTGGTAGCCCAGGCATATGTCTGAAAATGCTAGGTAATTAATTCCGATCCCGTACACTCTCTGGAAATCCGGGAAATTGAATTTCGAGGCATCTCCGCTTTTGAATCTAAAATCAAATAAAAAATTGAAGAATATGATTTTCTTCTGGTTGCATTAACATATACCTAATTTAAGGATATTAAAATATCGTGATTCCAAATTTTTTTGGCTGATATTAATGTAGCAAAATTTGTTTTTTTTGTTAACGTAGAAAAAAATAACCAAGGAAAGCATTCAGTTGAAGCAATTGCAATTTTTGCGTAATATTGTGGACGAGATCTTAGGAGTGCTTAGTTCATGAAACAAAAATATGACAATGTATATAATATATAATGATAATACATATGATAAAAATATGATAATATAAAATAAGGTTTATACCTTATTATTATTTACACAGACCTTATTATTATTAATTTTACTATTTACAATAACATATTTAAGAATAAAGGTAATATTGACGATATCAAAGAAACATTGGATCGGTTATAACCAAGCCCATAGCGATAAGTATATATATTTGACAGAGAAATTTAAGAAATTAGAATGAAGCGTGAAAGTAAGATATGCGATGAGATGTCTTTAAAATTTAATAATAATCACTTGTTTTATTAACATTTTCTTTTTCTTTTATACAAAATATTAGAAAAAAATTAACATTAATAACTTATAATTTTTACACTTTATGAACACAGTCGAAATAAAACTTCTACGGTAGTTTCACTATGCTTCCTAAGTATAATTAATAAAATAAGATGTAATAAGAAAGTTGTTAGTCAAAAAGAAGAAAGTTAAGTCAAAAAGACAAGAGAAAGAATAAGGAAAGGAATATTTATATAAACATTCAATGGGAATCAGAGACGTTTTCGCAGAGATTAAGATAGTGTGAGTAAAAGTCTCAGCAAAGAACTTTGCTGGTAGGGCCCCTGAAGATATTGTAATACAACGAAACCTAGGTCGTGGTAAAGAATTTAAAGAAAGAATGAATTTCTACAAAATTAACTCCAAATATATTCAATAGTTATTAGTAACGTTAAGTTATTTGAATATTTAATGATGGATAGTTATGTCCATTTATCGTATATATCTTACTAGCTGCATGTCCCAACTTTTTACCCGGACAAAAAGGTATCATGATAACCTTTTGTTTTATCCACTTTTTTAAGTTATTTACGATAAGCGATTTACGAAAAATCCGGCAGCACCCGTTTTTTAAATTGGATTTGAAAGTATAAATGCGAATTTTCACGTCTCAAATTTTATTTATTTCGAAATTACGATACAATCTTTCATACAGTTATTAGGGGTTAAATCAGATAAAACATTTTTAATGAGCATTTAAGCCAGGAAAAACACGCGCGCCAAATTTGGTAGTATTTGTAGTTCTATAAGTTTTATAATAAGTCAGTGAATGATATTTGGCTTCCACAGATATATATATATATATATATATATATATATATATATATATATATATATATATATATGTGTGTGTGTGTGTGTGTGTGTGTCTGCGTATTTATAAGTATAAATGTATATTTACACGATATTAAAAAAACAAATAGTTACTAACGTTTGTCCTATTGTTAGATTTGACATTATTCAAAATAAAACATTCAGATATAAGGTAACAATAGCGTTGTTGATTAAAATTTAATATATTAATTTTTCGTTAAAAATTAACCCTTAAATAAAAATAATTATAATATGACTCAAATATTTTACCCTAAAATAACAATTCTAGTCATATCATCGAGATATTTCGGTATTACTCCACAAACGAAGTACTGAAGGGCAGTTTGGATGTGCTCCGAATGAGGATCGCAGTTGGACATTATTTCAGGCAGTAAGTTGCGCGCTGTTAATAGATTGTCAATCTTCTGTTTTGTCCTTTCCAGACTGAAGTTATTTGCGAGCAAAATACAGAAAAGTTGGCTATCGTCTGCAAATAAATATTGCAAAATTTATAATTGTAAAAATTATTAAGAACAATAAAATTCAAGTATGGAATATATTTAAAAAATCTTATATTTTCACCTCTAATTACATCAATTGTATTTGGGCTTCATAACAAACATATCTTATAAAAAGTTACTGAATTTAATGTGCCTGTGTATTATAACAGTTTGAGTAAAGATTTGTTGGCCTTTGTAACCCACTTGTTGGCCTGCGGCTACTGTTTGTATCTTAGTGAATTCAAGTGGAATGGTTGGTACGTAACTTTCACTTCCATTCACAGGTAAAATTGTAGTAAACACCTCACACAATTTAAAGGTCAAAAAGTTTTTGAGTCATATTTTTTATTCTTAAAAAAGAAAATATAAAAAAAGTAATTAATCGAACTCACGAAAAATTTCCTCTGGAAAATGATGCTGCATCTTGTACCACTCTTTAATGCTGGCAACACTGTCCAGTGCAATTTTGTCTGTCACATCGCATTTAGCAAGAACCGATTTATAGTCTTCCTCTCTGATTTGCAGAAGGTCATCAGTTACCCACATAGGCTGCATCTGAAAAAAGTATAACAAAAGTTAATTGTAATTCGTATGAGTAATATTCGTTTCAGTTACCGCAATTCAGGAGCAGTTTTATTTGCAAATTATTCATAATCAGTTATCAACTCTAAGCTGTGAATATATTTTAGTTATCTAAAAATATTATTATGATAGATTTTAAACCATGAGTGTCAGGAAGTAGGCTTCCCGGCACTCATGCAAAAAAATAAAATAAAATAATGAAAATTTCTTAGAGTAATTTACGAATTTTGATTAGAACTGAAAGATTAATTAAACTACTTTGGTAAAAGTTCCAGGGTTACACTTCCATTAACATTGTTCAATAATGTGCTATTTTAAACATTCGGATTATTTAATACTTGCACATTATTATAATTCATTCTCTTTTTAACCATTGCTCTAATACTCTGTGAGCACAAAGTGCTCGTTGTAATATATTAAGATAATGGACAAATGTAGTTTTCTTTACCTTATGTAGATAGATATGCGGTGAAGCGAATTACCGTACTCGTTCACGACTAAGAATATAATGACTTTTAGCGATAATGTAACATAAATAAAAAGTATAAAAGACGTTAATTTTCGTTAAAGTACAGTCAGAATACTTTTCACAGAAACGATTTTAATTTTTTTCTATCTATTTTTGCCTGTTTCTTGCTTTCTTTTCTTGCTAGCGACAATAGGAATGAAAAAAGTGTGTCAACTAGTCTTAAGGGAGTATTAAAAAGAACAAAAATAAAATATTTGTGTGCGCAAATGCGTGTGTGCGTGTCTATGTATACGTACGGACGCACATGTGTGTCTTTTTTACAATCTAGCGCCTGTACTGCTGGACCAATTTCGATTCCATTTGATGTTTATTTTTTTTTTCCACAATATCTCGAACATTTTTTTTAACTTTCTCCATTGTTATTATTTTTTACGCCTAACAATTCGCCATAACTCTGAAAGCGTTCGCGCGTTTTTATATTCATACGTCATAGCCCTTGAGGTCGATTGTCCCACCAGCCCACGGTGGGCATACTAGAAACACCATCGATGATTATTAATATGGGTACCATGAGGGCAGCTTAGAGAGAAAGTGATGTTAGCGGGGAATGGAAAATATAGTCATCGGCTTAGCTCTCTATAATTCTATTTGTACGTGAATAAGAGAAAAAAGAGAGATGACACAAGAATTATTCGAATTTTGACTTCTTCATATTTCGTACAGAGAAATGATAAAAAGTATCACTTTTATTGTCCATCGTGAGAAGTCGGTTTTCTCTTTTAGAAAGGCTTCCCTTTTTGAATCTCTTTAAACATAGCCGTATTGCTCGTAAACCCTTTTTTCTACTTATGCTACGTTTGCAAGTGGTCAGAATACAACATAAATTTATATTAGAGTTTTGAAGATGCAAATTTGGTTAAAAAACATTTTTTATTTCGATCGTATGTATCCCCAAATTCAAAGCAAAACCTAAAAATTTTAATGCTACTTTGATATGTATGTTTTAATTATGAATTTACATATTTTCCGCCATCTTATATGGTTTTACATATGCAAAATTTATGTAAACAAATAGTTTGTATATGTTTGGTTACCGAGTTTTCTTTCAAAAAAGGCAGGTTTTATTAAAAAGGTATATACAAGAAATTGCAATTATGTCAACAGAAATTATTATAATATATTGATGTTTTTTATTAAAAGCTATTTTTTAAACTTTATACTTGCTAAAATAATATTACTTCTTATTGTCATCGCATTAAACTTTTTTTACCTTAAATATAGGGAAAAAACTTCATGTTGGCTACACTGACTTACCCTGAAATATTTACACTTTTATATTTATCGAAATATGAACGAAACCCTTATAATGCGGGTTCTATTCGTAGTTAAAAAAAATTTAATTTATTTTATCAAATTTTTAAAAAAATATTATCATTATTGATCATAACTGAAGAACTTATATTATTAATGGCCACTAATGAATAAAAATTATGAAATTCTTTATTCTTGCATGAAAAAAAATCTTTCACACCTGTAAGATAAACTTCAACTTGAAACAAACATTCAAACTTAAATAGTATGCACTCTCTACCAACTTGTACAGAATATTACCTTGCTGCTAGTTTTAGATCCATAATTCTGAGTAAATAGTAATACACTACGAAGTTCCACGTCGTCCCTGTATATATTTGTTAGCATACAGTTGATAAGCTCCATAGAAAAAATATTGCAAGTTTTCTTCCAAAATAATAAATTTGTTTATTGAGAATTTGTCCTATAAAAAATATAAAAAAATGTTTGTAAAAGATAATACAAAAAGAAAATCTTCTGCAACACCACATTTCATATCGCACTTCCGTTTCATAATGCATTGTGGATTTGTCTTATTTCCATTGACTGGATATCGTGAAAAGATCAAATCAGGAATTAAAAATATTTATAAAATTAACTATTTTGATTTCAACGTTTTTCGTTCAAAACTCATCTCTTTTAATAATTTCTACTTTTATTCACACGAGCATATCGCCAATCCACACAGCAAACATGCAAATGGCTTCTTTAGCTTACAGCTCGTTTGCAACTGACCTTGTACTTAATAAACCAATCATAGCCTATATTTAAGGTTAGCTGCCTATCGTTAATGTGATTCTAAAATAATTTTTTTATATGACACCTTCTATGGGCATTTTAGCGGTACAAGGCGAACATTTAGTTTCAATTAAATCATTTGTGATTTTGCCATCCGATGTAGCTCCCAATTTTTTTTCTTTACTCTTTAATTTGTTGATACAATTGTTTTAAAGTGCATAGTGGTAGCCGCATGTTATACACAGTGTATTGTCTATGGAGCAAAATACAAACAGCTTCATGTCATAAAGTGTTTGTATTTTTTAATATATGATTGAGCTCAAACGGTACCTTGTATAAACTGTTTTAAGGAAAAATTAAATCTTTCCTTTGATGAATTTGGTAACCTGAATATGAAAATTTTTAAATCACGTTTATTACAATTACAGTGTGATATATCATATTGATTCTGGCTTTATTTTGAAGGTAATTTCATGCCACTATGTATGGAATAGAACATTATTCAAATGGCCACCTAAGTTTCGCTGGCGGTGCTTCAAGCATTCGGTCCAATTTTTAATGACTTGGTCCATTATGTGCGGCGTTATTTCGGCAATAGCCTTTGAAACATTGGTCTCTAGTCGTCCAAAGTGGTTGGCTTATTAGCGTAGACTAAGGAGTTGAAACAGACCCAGATGAAATAATTGAGGGGTGTCAAGTCGCATGATCGCGGCGGTCAACTGATGAAGGTTCGCCATGAGATGATCCAGTTGCCGAATTTCTCCTTCAGCGTTGTGTCCCTTGTATGGCATGTAGCATCCTCATGCTGGAACCACAGCTCGAGTACATCAATGTTGTCGAGCTCTGGCCACAGAAAGTCAGTTAACATTACTCTATACCGAGGATCATTGACGGTTTCGGTGTCTCCTGCCTCATTTCGAATGAAATGAGGTCTGATGCCTCCATGCCATAAACCGCACCAAACAATGAATCTTTGTGGATGCATTGATGCCTGGTTGAGTGGATTGTGTTTGCTCCAATAACAGCAATTTTGCTTGTTGACATAGCCATTGGACCATAAATGCGCCTGTTCGAGGAGATTATTTTTTTGGCCAAAATCCGGATCTCCGGCCAACATTCCCAGCGCCCAATTAGCGAACTCACGACGTTTCACCAATTTCTGTCTGGTTGGTGGCTTAAAGTCCAAAAGAGTGTACTCACGCTCAAACTTCTCCACAGTGCGATGAATTACCTGCGAACTGAAGCCATTATGACGACTGATCTCACGACGAAATTCACGTTGCGCATTTAAAACTGAGCGCGAATTTCGATACTTTTTATTAATTTTCACAAGTTCGGCAAGCACGAAACCATCCACGATGAAATGGCAAACCTTACTCAATATTTTGACAGTTAGTTGTCATTGGTAACTTTGACAGCTGCTGAAACATAACAATTGGGAAAACTATCATTGCTATCTGGTCACCCGTTATCTACGCATTATAGCTATTCTTCCAGTGCTAAAAATATGTTCCTATCTATTGCAGCAGCACGAATGAAGGGGTGAAAAGATAATTTGCACAATTCGAATGGTAGCCAAATACTTTTTGAGGTCCATTAATGATGTCGTTTGATAGGAAAGTTTTATCGTTTAAAAGTTTTGTCGATTTTACAATGGGAGAGTTTTATCGATTAAGCTACGATTTTATTCGCCCCAATATAGAATTGCTAATTTAATCCAGTCTTTAAACGTAAATAATTTTCCAACACGAACTTACATAATTATTTATTCATATATTACGTATTCGTATTCGTATATTCATTACCCGTTTGCAGTAATTACGCAGTAAGTGATTTTTTTATTCGACTTTTTAACATGATTTTTACATTTGGTATTTTTTGGTTATTTTTGAGGCTTAGCACAAATTTTTTTTATACGTACTGGAATCTCATGGGATGAAGTGGATGTTGGTACCAACTGAAATTTTTCCTATTTTGGAAATTAATTCCATCCAATAAATGCTTGAAAGGAAAATGAAGCCATTTATGTACAATAAAATGTTGCATATTTCTTCATCAAAAGAGCTACGCGTTGGGACGAAGCTTCATATTGCACTTAATGATATTCAATTTCAGTACCGCGTTTATTTGAGAACAAGTAAAACGCATAAATTTTCAACATAGTATATATGCCTTTATAAAGCTAAATGAGTAAGTGGTTCATCTATCTGTCCAGTATACAAAACTTGGAAAAGTCGTTTGAGGTGACACGTTAGAATTTTCATAACGTGAAAGGTTGCCGATGTCTTGAGTTTTGTTCTTGTTATTAAAGATGTTGACAAAATAATTACTTTCGAAAGAAAATATGATTATATTGAAATCATATCTTTTCACGCGTTAAGTCGCAATGGGAGGTAGGTAAATAATAACATGATTTTATTAAAATAATACACCTTTAAGGAACCTTCAAAAATTCAAATACGATGATAAATAAAAAAAAATTTATATTGGAAATGCGAAACAAAGCGATGTAAAGGCTTTACATACTATACCGTCGGTATGGCCCCGGTACATGCCGCATAAACGAGCGACCAAAAGGGTCTCGAAGTATGCCGGCATTGGATATACCGGCGTACTTCGGGATGGTTGAATGGCTGAGGTACCACGCATAATGTTTAATTTTAAATATTTTCTTTGTGTAATTGAAGGGCCAATCAATTACAGTGTAAATATTGAATAAACAGAATATTTTTTGATAAATTTTGTATTGTTGTATTTCTGTTGAGATGCTCTCTTTATATTTTTGTCTCTAATTTTAAAACTCTTATATTCTTTATTTTTTAAGAAGTTTCACTTCTATCACGTGACGGTGATGCACGAGCAAATTCTTCTTTTTAGATCTGTTAAAAAAGTAGTTACGTTGGCGTCAACATTCTAGATGTGAATTATTTATTAGTCATGTTGTGTAACTGTAACTAGAATTTTATCAAAAATTTTACATCGTTTGATTTCGCTAACCAATAGTCTTTCGTGCTGTCTCCACCCGTTCAGTTTCTGAAACTCGCATACCGTGTCCGCACCCATCTTGCCACTATGATTATTTTGCTGCTGACTATATGTCACATATCAGATCAAAACAAAAGGAAAGTGCAGATGCGTAATTTATGTCTGCGTGAAATATTCTGTGTTTGTATTGTGACCCATTTCTCGAATAATATATGTAGAAGGGTCTTTATCCTACCTTTTGTTTTAATCTTATTATAAAACCAAGAAAATTATTGTATGTATATTTTTCCACTATCTTAAAAAGTACTTAAAACTATTTTGATGGTTACAGCTAGATTAAACTTTTGTCTACTAACGTTTATTTTTTATAGATTACAATATCGCAATAAGGTACATAAACAACGAAATTAATCAAAAAAAAATATAATCCCGACGATGAAAGTAAGATTTTTGAAACCTAAAATGTAATTAAAGTTGTCAGTATCTTCATATGTATGTGATGATGCTTCCGTTTTTAGAGAATATACAGCAAGTAAAATATGGAAATTGGACCCAATTACCAGATTGGCAGTGCAGCATCACATACAAAACATTGCTTATCAGGCTGAAATGGGCGTTAGCTTCCAAAGGCCTTCCCCGGCTCTGGTCTCTCCTCGTTATTTTACTGCTTTTATATTTAGAAATGCGCAACCATCCTCAACTTAATCCGATTTCAGCTTTAATCATAACATCAAGGATAGCCTCTATATATGATTATAAAATAATGGAAACAAATATTTGACGATACATGTTTATTGATAGAAACTTAATTTTTAATTTTCCCTCAATTGTAATTAATACTAAGTTTAGTCACTTTTGATACATATTAAATTGACTTTGAATGGTTTCATTTACATAACATAATTTTGCCATGATAATTGTCCCTGTTTTGAAGTAAAGTAAATATTCATCTCGTTTCTAACAGCTGAATATCCGAAATTCTGATCCAATTTTTTTTTTAATCCGGTGGTCTTTCTTTACCTTGAAAATATAGTTCGGCAATATTATTTTTCATATAAAATTGCAATTTTGGCAAGCCATTGCAGCAAGATTTAGTTTTACTGTTTGTAAGTTCATTACTGAATGATGACATCTAAATTTTTCTCTCAGTATTTCAAAAGCATTTTCCATCACTCGTCCTCTGAAAAAATGGAAATATATAATTCTCGAAAAACTGGAAATATATAATTGCCGAGGAAAAAAAAGGTAGGATAATGGTGTCCCTGGTAAAAGTCTTGGAACATTTGGTTTCATTAAAATGAGAGCTATTTATAAAAAAAAAAACTTATCCACAATTCTTTCCTGAAAGCCTACATCACCATATAAACATTATATTGGCATCGACTGATGCTAATAAAATAATTCTGAAATACGATTTAGGATAGAAAACATTTGAACCACTATTATCTGAACTTTGTATAAGGAGATGTTTCCCATCAATAGCATCACAACGACTTGGAACATTCCGTTTTTTGGAAAATAAATGTGAAACCTTAAGTCATTCTTCCTCTAACGTCGACATCTAAAACATTCAAAAATAATAACTATAAATAATAATAAATAAATATTCCTATACCTAGTTTGTTGTGTCATAAATTTTAGAATTTAAATTTAAATTGAAATAACTAAATACGATTGAAAAATGACCAAAGCCGCTACATCATTTTCGATGCAGGTACGCTTTCATATCGATGTTAGTATTCATAGAAATCGGCTTGAAAATAACTATAGATTTTGTAAATTTTCTAAGAAATATTTTTTCAAATAATATCTACAGATATATAACTAAATACGTGAAATTACTTAAATACTTAAAGAAATGGCAGACGACAGCTGTTGTGTAAAGAGGTACGTATATCGACAAAAGGAAGCTGTCGAATCAATTAATATCCAAGAATGCATGCGATGAATCCAATTGGACAAAAAGGTGTTGATGTGTGCAAATACCATTTGGTAGCATTTGTGGACAGTGTACTTTTTTAATAAATTTAGGACGATGAATGTCTTAAAAGAAAAGAATTAAAAATGTTATAATTTCGTGATTACGTCAAGTTGTTGAACTGTAAGGTATAGAAGTCAAAAGATGTTAATTTAAAAGTAACTGTGGTGATTAAATTATTTTAATTGTAGAATTAAACTAACATTTTTTCTATAAAAATAATAAATTGCTTAAATAAAATTTGATTATATAGTGATAAAGCATATTAACCCACGCATATTTTAGAAAGGACTCTGTAAAATATTAGGATGATAATTTTATGGGGGAAAAGATAAGCTCCTAAATTTTTTTTTTAAATTTCATCTAACGCGTGAGATATTTAATGAGGAAAAGTATTTTTTAGAGTCTTATGTTAGACAGTCTTACAGAAACTGTCTGTCACCGAAACTACTAAATTTACAATAATAAAAAAGAAAACAGAATTACAAGCAGTTTATCTAAACTTTGCCAGAAAACTATAGTGCGAGTTTTATTAGTACTAAAAAGGTTTTATACTGAGGATTATTCTGGTCCTGGTCTTCCGTGGGGTTTAGTTATATTAAAATATTGTTTTTAGTATTTTCTGATCTTTAATTTATTGGTTTTGAACCAATTGCTTCAATATTCATGTAAAAGTCTCTATATGTTTTTATTCATGTAAAGGTCTCTATGTGTTTGTCGGTATTAATTATCAGTGAGTTTTTCTGGTCATAAATTTTAGAATTCAATTTCTTGTGAATTTTGGTGGTTATGTAGGTTCCTCTCCGCGGTTTTATATGTGACATTATTTGTGTTTGGTTGTTTTGCAAGATAAAATGAGATAGATTTTATGATATTCTATTTTATTGTCGTGTTACTTATTGTTGAGGCTTTGTGAAGTGAGGTTTAATTTACTTTTTAATAAATTGTAATGTGACATAATTTTGAGTTTGTTAAGAATTTTTATTATTTCAAGAGAGAGAGAGAGAGATAGAGGTATATACCTCTACCTCTTACGAAAAATTCTTTACTGTTCAAATAGTGAAATTTTGAAAACAACTTGATCTTGATACTTGACTTGTTTGGATTCGTTTGACCTAGTGACAAGTCCTTTAATCACAAGTTATGGCCAGGGTTTGATGATGGAGCTAAAAGATGGTGAGAAGAATTCTTTATTGGAGAGAGGTAAATTCGTCGAATTGGGAGGGGGGGGGGCAAGTTCATCGATTTGACTTGTTTGATGAACCCTTTGTACACAAGTAGTGCTCAGAGTCTGACAAGGGAGCCGAAAGATGGCAACAGGAACTGCTCAGTAACGTAGGTAATGAGGTGTAAACTAACAGAATTTGACCTCATATGACTAATTTTTTTGTAAGCAAGAAAGTAAATAGATACGTATATATATATATATATATATATATATATTTACGAAAATATCGACAGCCTTTTAGTGCTACGATCATGAATTATATTGAGATGATGTTGCCGCTCTTCAGAAAATTCGTTATTTAATTGGAGGTAAGTCACGTACTTTTTTTTTTTTGTCTAGATAAACAGATTTCCTTCAACAAAGAAAGGAACACTGGAGAAGTTGACCGGAGAGTAGCAATCACCTGGAAAAATACTGGGCTCATAAAGGCATATTCAAGTCGCACCTACCACTGCCTACCAAGAAGACAGTTATGGACTCGGAGATTCTACCGTGTCTCACCTACTGCTGCTAAACCTGGACGTTTGACTTTAAGAATAGTAGCAAAATCCAGACCACTCAGAGAAGAATGGAGAGAAGCTACTTAGGTATCAAAATAAAAGATAAAATAAGAAATAAAACCATCCGCAAAAAAACGGGTATAACAGATGCACTCACCTACTCTCTTCAAAGAAAATGGAGATGGGCGGGTCACGTGGCGAGGTACGCTGATAATAGGTGGACACAAAAAATCATCCAATGGACGGGACCACAAGGTACCAGAGCGAGAGGCAGACCCAATGCCAGATGGGCTGACGAGATCGTGGCTACAGTAGGTTGCGAGTGGCTCCAAACAGCCAAAGATAGAGACGAATGGCAAGCTTTGGAGGAGGCTTTTTTGCCCTAAGGGGGTCCATATAAATTTAATAAATAATATAAAAATTTTATATAATAATTGTCAATATAAATTATCATGAGCATTAATTAATTTTACTATTCTATTTTAATTTTTTGTACAATGTATACAAATGTCATCTTTTTAATTAATGTTGTTATTTATTATTCATTTTTTTTATTGCATGTTGCATGTCTGTAACTTTTTGTATGGAATTTAATAAAGCTTTATTATTATTATTATTATTAAGGCAGCATGCTGTCTCTTTTTAACAGATTCCGTCACTCGATCGAGACTGATTAATTCTGATTTTGTCATTATGTCCACAAGAAAGTCTAATGCCTTTTAGGGTATTTTACAGACTTGGGTGATTATTTTGCTTCTTGCAATATTTAGAAAAATAAATTGTCATTCAAAACAGCTACATTTAATTTCAAGAAACATTTGAATAGAAAACATTCAATACGGAACAATTTGTTTGTTCTGAACATCTTACTAAATCATTTTAAAACAATTTGGCTAAAATAAACATGGAAAATTTAAACAATTTTTTTTAATAACGTGATCCATTATTTTTTTAAATTAATGGTAATTATTGTAAATAATGTGATTCATTTTTTAGATATGCTATTCATATGACTTTGCCAAATGAATCATTTAGTTATCAGTCCTAAGGCTGGAGCCATAAATATTTATAGTGGTATGAAGGAAAAATGAAACACTGTATTAAAAATGCATCATTTAGAAATGATAGGAATTATTTAAGTGTAAGAAATAAAGGATATGAGAATTGAACTCTTAATAATAAGTAGCAATTAAGATTTATTGCAAGTCTCCCGGGACCGTAAGTTTATAGCCATTTGTAATATAGTCCTCTCACAACAGAAATACGCCGCCCATACTTGGCGAGTATTTTGTTACCGATATCTGGTACCGATATTTTATATTACTCGTACTCGTCGTACTCAGTATCTCAAAATACTCGTATCGCCCAAGTCTAGCAAAAAAATAAACAAAAAAAAATAAGAAAATCTGAACGAGCGAACTTGTTTATAAAAAAATTGTAAATATTTTATAAATAACATTTAATTAATTAACAAATACAAGTAATAAATTGAACACCATGTTCTCAATCGGTTGCTGATTTCAATTTCCCGTTACTCAGCTGCTAATTTCGTTAAAAAGACTTGAAAAGGTTGTAAGTCTTGCGGATCGTTGCTTACATAGGAGTTAATAAATGTAACTGTAACGAAATTTAGAAAATAATAATCGCCACCTATTGATGAGTAAAAATACTTAGTCTGATTAATAATATATGTTTACCCAAAATTTATGAAGCGAAAAGAGTGACCCTCCGTGTATCATTGTTCTTTAAGAACCCAAATTCGTTTTTCGATTTCAATAAGTCAGGTTTTATTTAATTATTTGTAACTACGTAACGTTTCGGGTAGCATGGGATATAACAAGCACTCAAAATGGGAAATTAAAACTTTTTAAGAAAAATGTGGAACCTATTTCAAATAACCGCTGAATAAGAAACGCGCTGAAAAATGTATAATAATGAAAACGCGAGTATTAATTGAAACTTTTGCGGTAGAATATCATTTCCAAACACAAATAAATTTGTAAAATATTGCTACTGTTAGCAAGTTGGTGCCAAGTCCAAAATGTAATTAAGGTTGCTTTCAGAAATTAAATTCTTTTATAACTCATTGTAAAAACTTATAGGCGTCTATTCTAATATTTAGCAAATCCCGTTATAGTCCTGTTGGACTCCTGAGTTGTGAAAAGGGATAATAACAAGCATTATGATGTTTATGTTGTTAGCCGACATTACGATGTTTGCGCACTAAATGGTATATTGATAACAATAAAAGGGCTAGAAAAGTGATCATTACATTCAGCCATCACGTGTTGCGTGAATTAAAGCCTTTTAACATTAAGGTCCAGGTTATCAAGAGAGCTCATATCAACAGAACATAGCACCTTCTACTTGTTGTATCCGCTATTACTAAATCCGTTGTTTTCTCGTGTTCTCAATATTGTGGTGCATTGCCTAGATTGGAGATGTTTGACAGAATCCATTTAAATAATGTGGATTTCAATAATTTTATGTCTCATGATAGGTTTTTGTTTAGTACTGATCAATCAGAATCTTTAAAATAAATTGCCTTCCGTACAATTGAAGATTGCCTTCCGTCAATTTGCTGGAAATTCCAAAAAAAATGAGGACAAAAAACAAGAGAAGATAAAATATAAAATAGAGATTAAGATTCAATAAGTTAATAAAACGAAGAATTTATTAATTTCTATGAAAATAATTAATTTATTGTTTGAATCGAAAACAATTTGCGCTTAAGTAATAGTTATCATTACGAATATATCACAATGGTTAATTATTAATAAGCAAGATTACTTTAATGAAATTCTTAGTTCTTGATAATAAACAATTTCGAATTCTGCTATTACAAACATTGATAATTAATACTAAAATAAATATAAAAGTTTATATTAAATTATACACAAAGGATTAATGCACAATTTGCGAGCAAATTAGTCGTAACTAAGGCTTCCAAGCGCCAACTGCTGCCACGTATAAACAAGGTTCAATGAAGTTTTTCTTCAAAATTTATTATTATGGGATCACATTTTAGCAAATTACTATCATCGCTACACGGGTACATACATGCGCTAGAAGCTGCGGGCTATTTCAGAACGTATCAGTCCATAATAAATCATTTGTGGAGAGATACAGGCAGAGCACGTGTTTTATTACATTTGTCATCGGTTTATATTTGTGAGTTTTTACTTTGCCCTGTCGAACTTTAAGGGATTCATTCAAGTATATAACTTACAAGATCTACGTACTTCTAATCTTCTAACATTCAAATATATACGTACTTCTTTGCGTTACATTTCGAAGTGGCGAATGCCGTTTGAGTTTGGTGTTAGCTGCAAAGATATAAAATTTCATTGGATAGGTTTGTTACTTTGGACAGAATTATCTTGTAACAAATATATTTTTGTAGTCGTTAAGAGCTTTTTCTGAAAAGTGAGTTATATTTTAATATTATGTGAGTATATAACTATCAATTTTAAACTGAATTCTGTGTTTCTATCGTAATTAAAATTGTCTTTAGATAAATATTAAAATGGCAATGAGGTTTGGTAATGTATATACAAAAACAAACGACCGAGTTGAAGGAAAACTACGACATAAGAGAAGTTTTGAAAACAATTTTGAAATAAATTTTGCTTTTTTTTATAATTTAATAATATTTTTCTATATTTGTTACAAATTTTCAAATTTATTTTTAAAACTCTTTCTTTTAGTACCCTCTATAATGGTGGTATCTTCTGTAATAGTGATTTTATTTCTTTGAACGTTATATTGCGTCCTATGATCTCTTGGAAAAATCCATTTTATATGTTTTTACACCTATCACGTTATATATCACGTGTATGTATATATATATATATATATATATATATATATATATATATATATATAATATATAAATTATCGCAATAACTACTTCTATTGTTTTAAATAATTTGTAAGTCAGGCACTTTGATATGTCTCCACATTTAGTTATTCTGTATTTTGAAACGAAGTTATTATAATCAAAATGTAAAAGAGTAACTGTAAAATCGAAGTACCCATTCGTGATTTATCCATGAATACATATAACAAAATACAGAACCGAAACACTAAAGTAATATTTTTATTATTTGTGGAACAGTAATTTCCAGTCATGATTTTTTTCTAACACATGCATATGTACCTGTGAATGGACCTGCGTGCACTTGCGAGTAAAAACTAATTTTTAATAATAAATTTGTCAATGCGATAATGAATTTACTTGAATCTTTTTTAAAAAGAAATCATCCTTTTAAATATAATATTATTTTAAATTCTTAAGCATTTTCTGAATAAACACAAATAAAAATGTTCATAACTTCTGTCAAGTCGGCGAATCTTCAATAGGCGTTCCTAATTTATAAATGAAATTGGGTTATAATTATCGTTCATGATCGCCGCCAGGGTATTGATTATATTTGACGGAGTCATCTGGCCGTATTGCCATTCTCGAACGAGATTTTTACTGAGAATTTATTAATAATAATAGGAAATGTATGAGCCTATTAAAAGTGAGCTATTTTCAAATTTATCAGAGCATAATAATTTATCAAACTGTAATTATTTAGTTTAGAGAGATTAAAGTTAAAAACTGAACTTCAGCGTTATGAATTTTAAAACAGATAAATGTTGTTGCAAATATACATCAATAAAATCAGTTTAATATATATATATATATATATATATATATATATATATATATATATATATATATATGTATATATATTTATAATTCTCTACCCGCAACTACCATAGTCCACGATGGAAGGGATAAGGCTGCTACCACACATAAATGGCATTTATTTATATATATAAACGAAGCTTTTAATTATTCATCATTGATTGTCAATGTAAGATAAATTAATGAAAAATGTCAATTCAGGAAATTCTCAAAAAAATATATTTAAAACGATGTTTTTAAATATATTGTTTTTTTTTAAAGATTCAAATAAATCTATTAACGTCTTGTCAATATTTTTTCTTACTTGTATATGTTTGTACGTCCATTTATGCACACGTATGTGTGTAAGAGAAACGTTTGTCACTTTATATAACACTGTTCCACAAATTAATTAAAATATCTCTTTGGCCGCTGGACTTCTTTGTTTTTAGTGTATATTCATGGGTAAACTACAAATGGGCACTTCGATTTTAATACCACTTTTTTGAATTTTGAGTATAATAACTTCTTTGCAATATACATAATAAATAACCGACGTAGGGCGTGTTGTTATCCGAAAAAATGGAGTCAGACTTACAGTGTACTTACTTAGACAGAGGTTACACGATCGCCGTAGTTCAGATGAGAATCTGAAGCATCCATCCAAAATGATATTCACGAAGGTTTAAGCTGTTGAAACTGTGAGTTTACTGTATATGGACAGGCAGATGGATAATACAAAATTATAAGTCTTTATTTCTTTACTTCATTTTAAATATTACTATTATATAAACACTCTTCATCAAATTCATTATATTGCATTGACGAGTGATGAATGAAAAATGAGCAAAAAGCATTATATATATGTGTATATATATATATATATATATATATATATATATATATATATATATATATATATGCGGTACATTTGCCACACACAAAAAAATTAATGGACTGAAAAAATAACTAACGCAGCACTCCGTAAAGTTTGTCATAACGATACTGCATGGACTCTTGCGATAAATTCGTCACTTTCCTTTGAGGTTGGTAATGATGCAACGAAAATTAATTTGA
Source organism: Druceiella hillmani (assembly GCA_039881145.1). Classification (NCBI taxonomy): domain Eukaryota; kingdom Metazoa; phylum Arthropoda; class Insecta; order Lepidoptera; family Hepialidae; genus Druceiella; species Druceiella hillmani. The sequence goes on along the minus strand of JAYKKI010000014.1, from coordinate 17,126,067 downwards.
TTTCCTTTTGCCACTTAGTCACTTTTGTACTAAATTGCTAAAAAATATTAGATATGTTGCTAAGTTTAAATTAAAGTCTTTGGTAAAAAAAAATGTCGCTTACAATAATTTAACGAGAAGTGCTTGACCTTTATAATCACTACAATCACACCACATAGTAGTATTAATCTCAAAGAGAAACCAGAAACTAATAACCTGAAATTTAGTTTATGGGAGGAATGCTCATCAGTTTTATTTTTCAGACCATACAAATTAATGTTGCATGTGGGATGAGACAAAACGATGTATATATTATACAATTAATGACAATCCTATATACTATAGCAGAAAAAGAACATTAAATATTATCAATAATGTCAATTTTTAGTTAAGGGATGAAGTTGGATAAAAACATTGATAATGTGCCAATAGAAAATTCTAATTATTATTAGCAAGTTGATTAAAAATATTTTAATATAAGTTTAAGTATCACAAAAGTTTATTTTGAACTAATAGATAGCCCGTGACTTCGTACGAGCAGATTACTGTTGTCGTTTTTTTATGGGTAGACATCCATATTTCATTTCTGGTTAGGCCTAATTCGTCAATGTACGTCCGAGTGGAAAATCTCATTGCGTGATTTAAAATATATATAACGCCGTCTATTAATGCACATAGGAACGCTATACATTTCTGTAAACACTATTAGCAACACGTCTTTGTTTTTGTTGTATTAATGCACTATATCCGAATTTATATAAATATAAATTTGCATATTTTCATATATCGCATATAATTTAAGATAAACCGACTGCGATAAAATAATAACTTCAAGTTGACCTTTATGTTTTTATAAAAACTTTATTCAAATTGGATCAGCAGTTTTATGTGACGGGTACAGAAAGAAACACACTAACCGAGAAATAGTTATATATTTATAATTAAACTTGATAGTTTTTTTGCAAATATTTTCAATAAAACACAAAATTTTTAGTTTTATTAAATATACAAATAAGTAAAATACTTTTTCTAAAAACATTAAAAATTTAGAAAAAAAATTTTGGGCAGGTAGTTTTTACTCAGAACAGAAATTATTTCAAATCTAAATATTAATATGAGATATAAAATAAAAGAGTTTGAATTATCAAAGCAAAACAATATAGATCAACTGATGAACTAGAACTGATGAATGAAGATAGAACTTTTGAGCAACAGATGTTTTCGTTCTAATAATATCTTTTAGGAAGAGGTCTCACATTATTTTTTGCTTAAACAAGGTCAGCTTCCACCTTTAGCATTGTTTGCAGCATTATGTTCTCGAAAATTAAAATTAACATCGGTACCTATACCACAATACATCCTCTCTCTCAACAAAGGAAGCTCATAATTTACAACGCGGTCAACAATAATTCTTCTGCGCGCAACAAAACCATTGTTTGAATTGCTGTATGTATGATGTAGAATAGCGAATTTGAATAGTAATCTGAATGTAAAGTCTCTAACAAACTAACTTTTGTTTAAAGATAATGAAGCCGAGATCGAGTGACATATATGTTTGTAGTTTCTAGCCATTACATTCATTGTAAAAATGGTTTCATTCGACTTTTTATCAACGATATGCTTTAACTTAAATTGCGTGAAATTGTATTGGAAAATGTTATACGTAGTATATTTTATAGTTTATAATAACTATAGTTTAACTGCATATAGATAGCAAATAATAAAAAATTAACATTTTTATTAATTAGAAACTATCTAACAATAATTGAAAACTTTGATTTAAATTGATTCAACGTTTGAAAAATGATTACGAATCCAAATTTTAACGCGGCCTAAACATTTAATTTGTTTCAGGTTAAAGTTTACATATTTTCTTCATAATATCCGTCCGTTATTTGCATGAAGAAACGTAATATCGAGATCCCAAATTTTGAATTTCGATGTGATTTCATTATATCTTCATAGTATAAAATTATGTAGACACACTGGTAGTTATATTTTCTATTCTTAACAAGAGAAGTTAAAATGATGAGATGTAAAACGTTTGATCCTATATTTTATTGTATTAATTACAAAACTCCTTTATTATTTGTGAATAATTTTTTCTCTTGTGACATAGGTCAGTACACTATCTATACTGAGTACGTAGGTAATATCGTTTAAAATTATGATTAATCAAATTAAAAACGATTTTAATTTTATTTTATTATATGCGATTATAAACATTTTTCACAAACAAAAGAAACGAGCAAAGAAAAGTCGTGATGTACAGCCAGCATATAGTCCATAGACTAAATAAGTTATAGACTATCGATTAGTTATCATAGACAAAAGGAAAGCTATTTTATTACTTTAATACTTTCACCAAGTAGCGTTCCTGAAACAAATCTAACTGATAAGATCTTGAGATTCATTAATGACTAATATGCTTATATAGAGTTACAATGAAACTGGTACAACTAAATATCAAATAGATAAACAATAATTAACTCTCACCCAATTAAAACCTTCTAACAAATTAAACTTTACTGAAACTTTAAAATTAATAATAACAAATATAATTAAGTTACAGTTACTAGTTCAGTCTTACAACTCCTATTTTGTTTCTGAGAAACTGAAATCTGACTCTAGGTAGAGCTTTAGTAAAGAAGTCAGTATATTGCTCTTTAGTACAAACATAGTTTAAGTCTATTTGTTTTTCCATAATTTTTTCTTTAATAAAGTTATATTTTACATCTATATGTTTGCATATTTTATGATAGTCTGCATTTTTTGTTAAACGGATAGCACTCTGATTATTAATGTTCAAACACACCGAGACCTGACTGAACGCACCAATATCAGTTAACAATGTTTTAAACCAAATAGCCTCTTCTGTTGCTGAATATGCGGCCACAAATTCGGCTTCAGTAGTTGATAATGAAATACTCTTCTTAATAAAGACATATCCAGTCATTGACTTGCGTGTGCATATATTTTAACATTATCTTGAAGTTCGTTCGATTGTGATTCATTATTTTGATTCATTATTGTGATTCATTATATGAGTGTTTCATTATTTTCTTGACAACATTCCAGTGAGTATGATCACAGCATTTCAAAAATTTGCTCAACGGATTGAATCCAAACATTATGTCCGGTCTGCTTACTAGGGCTAGATGCATTAGCGAACCGACTGCCTTTCTGTACTGAACGTTCTTATTAGGCACCTTGGAACTCAGCTCCATAAGAGTATGAGGGTCAAATGGAATGTTGTTGCTGTTAGCGAGACACATATTAAATTTATGTAACAGTTTATCAATATATTTGAACTGATGAATAAAAATTTGCTTTTTAGATTTTTCAATTTGTAGACCAATAAATTTAAAAATCTGAAAACCAAATTTTAACTTCTGAATATTTAACTTCAAATTTATTTTTTAATACCGTTATGACATCATTCAATGCATCTTTTGAATTATATATTAAGAGGCCATCATCTACATTTAAAAATCAATACACTCTATTATTGCTTACATTTCTAATACATGCACATTTATCAGCAAGTTTCTTTAATAAAGAATCGAATTTACTGTTACAGCATCTCGGGGCTTGATTCAAACATTTCATAAATTGAACGAATGAGTTTACATACCTTGTTTGAGGAAACTTTCAAACCTTCTGGTGGCTGCATGTATATATGTCTTCATCAAATCACGTCAATCTGAGCTATTTCCAGATTGTGTTGAGTAATTCAGACAATAAGGCTCGAACTGAATCATATTTTATAGTGGGAGAGAAGGTTTCAATATAATCCGCCCTTTTTTTCGATCTACATCTTTTGCACATCATCTCGATTTATAGAGAGGACCTGATTTTCTTTTTTATTCTGAAAACCCACTTACAGCAGTTTCGAAGTTTAATTGACAGCATGCGACTTTAATTCTTCCTCTATTGATTGTTTCAACTTCTGTGAATTCAGGAGGTATCGTTTCACTATATGATTCTGGGGTATCTGTAATATCATCATCGGTACAAATATATGTGCTCCCATTTCAGTTAAATCAACTTTATCTGAATCTGGTTTAGATGATGATTCTGAAAATGGTACCGTAGCATAATTTCTCTTAATTGAGCTTTCTAGAAAAGTTACAACATCTGGTTTATTATGTAGTAAATAAATGAATACTTTCCTGCTGAAGTCGTTAATGAAGGTTAAAAAATAGCGGGCTCCTCCTGGGGATGGTATCTCCATTGGTCCGCATATATCTGAGTGAACTAGTTCCAATTTTTCTGTTGCTCGTGTACCTTCTGAAGAAAATGGATTTCTTGTTTGTTTTCCTTCTTGATATGGTATGCAGATTACTTTGTCTTCATTTTTCAATTTAACACCTGTATATTCTGAGAGTTTATTCATGTATTTAAAATTCAAGTGTGCCAATCTCTGGTGCCACAACTAGAAATCATTGTCTTTAGTCGCTGATATATATGCTGGAATACTATGTATATTTAGTCGGTGCATATTGTTCACCAATACAGCTGTGGGTACATGGTCGTTGTTTTTATTCAAAATCTTACTTCCTTGTTTGTAAAATTTCACATTACACCCCTTTTTAATCATGTGGCTCACTGATATTAAGTTGGTGGCTAATTCAGGTACATATATAACATTTTCAACTTTTATAGTTTCAATTTTGTTATTTTTGCTAATTACATTTAAATTCACCTTTTCGCAGGCTTTCAAAATTAGTTTCTTGTCATCAGCAACCTTTATAATATTGACAGCTGATGTTATTTCATCATACAGCCAGTCACGGTGCATTGTCAAATGCATTGACGCTACGGAATCAATAAACCAGCTGCTATTATTGTTCAGAGGTGTTGTCGCAGAGAACACGGCCATATAACTTGAATCTTTTCCAGTTTTTTGTCATTTATTCTTATTTCTGCAATGTTTATTTATATGTCCATACTTATTGCACACAAAATATCGAGGTCCTTTACTTGTGCTTGTCAATGTCTTCTGATTAGAAACTTGTTTGATAAATTGCTTCGGTAAAGTATTTCTTTTTTCTTTGTGTACATACAGTGCAGCAGACTCCGAGTTTCTTACGTCTTGAAGAAACTTAGTCTTGACAGCATCAGCAGTTATTACCATACCCGAGCTCTCCAGTGCCTTAATCATTGGCTGATAAAGCTCCGGTAAACCAACTACTAAAAGTGTTCTAAGCCACTAATGGTTTACTATGAAGCCGATGTTTCTCAGCTTATGTGCTGTCGTCATAATCTTATTCATATACTTTTCAATGTTTTGGCAGTTGTCTAGCGCGGTAGTTATCATATCGCGTATTAACCCAATTCGGCGCGTCAATCCTTTTTCATCAAAGGCTTTGGCTAGACTATCCCACATCTCCTTATTTGTTTATGCATCTTGTATATGTATATAGTTGATGGAATCGACAAGGAAAATAATTTTCGATCTGGCTTTTGTGTCGAGTTTGTCGTCAGTGTATTTTTCAGAAGTGACCCAATTCCACAACTCTTCATGTTCCAGGTATGCTTGTACCGCAACGATTTGCGGTACAAGCATATACCATACCATATACCATGTGGGATAATTATCTCTTTCAGTTGGTTTATCAATCAGTGCGATCATTAGATGCAGTATTATTTGAAGATATTTTTTGCCGGTTTGTTAGATTATGTAAAACTACTTTTAACCTTTTTTTTACTGTAATTTCTATAACTTCGAACTTTATTTTGTTAATCTCTGTTATCACTTTAATTTTGCGTACGCCTGAGCCATAACCTATCGTGAATAATCAAATTAAAGACGATTTTTATTTAATTTTTTTATACGCAATTGTAAACCTTTTTCACACACAAAAGAAACAAGCAAAGACAAGTTGTGTTGCACGGCCAGCATATAGTCCATAGACTAAATAAGTTATCGACTATTGATCAGTTATAGACAAAAGGAAAGCTATTTTATTACTTCGACAAAAATAATTAACTCTTAATTAAATTTTGTGAGACAATGGCGCTGTGTTATATTTTTAACAAAATTAAATTAAACATTTATGAAAAAAAACTAAGTAAGTTTCTGTTAGAAGTCAGGTAGATTTTTTTGCGTAAATCAAAGCGTCAGTACAAATGTGGATTTTGGATTTAGGAGCAACAAGAATAAGAGTTTTGAGGTTTACACAGGGGATTTACCGAAGATGGTATTGTTTCTAGATATACACAGTAGATATAAACTTAAGTTTATTTGTATCAAGTTTACAATATGGGCTACGCAATGCATACGGGCAGGTAAAATCTTAATAAGTAAGAGTTGCTGAGATGCAACACGGAATCCAATACCAACATAAACATAATTTCGAAATCGTTTTTCGATGTCATGATAAATAAAAACTAAGTCCAGTCCCAGGGTCTATGGCCGGTGTAAAATTGATGTTGATATCTTGACTAGTTTTTGCAGTTAAGTTATTTGTAGATAATTATTTGGAAAACTTATCTGAATATTAATATAAACTCGATTGGCTGTATTACAAGAAAAATGATTTTTCATAATTGCAGATTGTGTAAAATTATTTAACCAAATATGATATAAAAGGCTTCGTAAATGTTTTTGGAGATATATTTATTATTACAAAACGTAAAATGATTCATCGAAAGACCTTAACTAAAGACTCTTCCTAAAAACGCATTACTCATTTTACCAAACTTAAGTTTTCGCTGCTTATCTAATTTTCTTTGTGAATATTCCTTGAAGTTCGATTATGAATTTACCGTTTAATGTAGGATTTATGATAGGACTGAAACTTGAGGCCGATTTTTGAAAGATGATTTTTCCGATAAATGAATCGGCGTGCTCAAAAAAGATTGTGTGGGCAGGAAACAACTGTTAAACATTTTACGTAACATCGTGAAAAGTAGTTTTGCATTTCATGTCATCGTATTCATCAAGCTACAAATTTGTTAAACGTTTCTAAAAAAAATTAATTGTAAATGTTGCGGATTTAACGAAAACACAATTACAAATGTAGAGAGTTTCTGTAGTATATATATATATATATATATATATATATATATATATATATATACATATATATATATATATATATATATATATTTATATATATTACAATAACTCCCTTCAAATATACTAAGCCAGAATTACTTACATAAATAGGAAAACAATAATATATCTTGCGCAGTATCATGCTTTGATAAAACAACTGTTCGTTTGAAAGGAGGATAGTCTATGAGGATGCATGATAAAATTCTATAAACGAAGTTAACTCTCACTCAGTGGAAATTATTTTCGTTTACTGCCTGAGTGCAGAAATACAAAGATCTTCCCACAATAGGCACCTTTGAATAGATGCCACTTTTCCATGGGTTTACGTTGTAACTTTCGGCGTCTAACGACTTCTCGGTCTGGTACATTTAGCCTGTAGTGAGCGTTACATCGTCAGAGCTTCGGTGTGTTTGAGTATCTAATTAGTTCTGTGCTTTTCCGCTTGTTACTTTAGAAGCATCTTTACGGCTCGCTTCGTATTTCTCTTCCTTGAGAAAGTTAGGGTTGCTTTTGAAGTTTCAAATGGCTGTCGTAAGGCTCGTATTGCTGTGTGATCTGTGTAGTTAAATGGTGTTTAATTGTTGTTCAAAAAGTCTCAGTTTTTATATTATTGCATATACCACAGTATTTGAAGTGTAGCGGATGTAGTTTCCCTTATCTTTAAGCGCTGCTTTTGTTTAAAATCAGTTTTTAACTACATGTGGGTTGTATTTTTACGTTTTGATCCCGTCCTGAGGTGTCTTGAGTAAGGCGCTCAAGCAAAATTATCATTAAGAGTAAATTTGTTTTAAGTTTGATAAAAATTGATATTCAGTCTTAAAATCTAGTTTTAAGCAGCTATAATTGTTAAACATTCTGATTGAATTTTAGTATTATATGCCTTTGAAATCCTAGCTAATATTTTGAAAATAAAGTAGATCATTTTTGCATTTTACAATTAGCTGTTTTTATGTCTCCATATTTCAAAAGGAAGGAAAAATAGAATACATGTAAGATTATTCGCGTGTCTAATCGTCTTTTCCTCTATTCGTTTTTCATAACCGTTTTTCTCGGATACTGTTAACGCAAAAAGTTCAAAACTCGTACTCAACATGTAATTTCTGTCAATATGTAAATTTTTTAGTATGCGCTATTGGGTAACTAATATTTTGTAAGTAATGTAGATGATTATTGCATTTTACGATTAGCTATTTTTTGGGTTCCCTATTTTAAAAGGAATGAAAAACAGAACCCACATTAGATCATTCGGGTGTCCAATCTGTTTTCCTTTGTCCATCTGTTATAATCGTTTTTCTCAGATACGTTAACGCAAAAGCTTGAAATTTTAAAATTATTAACCCGCATATAATTCACTGCAGTTTCAACCGAAAGAGCGTAATAGAGCACTGAAAGAGCATAAGTTATTTTTAGAATTTTTGTAAGATTATGTTAACCCCAACTCTACAAAACTTGCTAAAGTAAAAACGATAAAAAACAGCATTTCCAGAAATTTACCTGTAGATTTTATTTATTTCTGAATACAACCCTGTAATTTGTTAGTGTCTATTAAGCATTACACAATTTTGCTTTCACTATGGATTTTTTCTGTTCAAAGATATATCCCATTGTGGTCAGATCTTTGTATTTCTGCACTCAGGCAGTAAATGAAAATAATTTCCATTGAGTGAGAGTTAACTTCGTTTATAGAATTTTATAATGCCTAACGGGTATGGTTGCGTCTGTAGAGTACTTTTCCAAATGATAAAAAATTAAATTAAATGGCACTTAAAAATACTTGTTGAAAGTATTGTTGTGTTTCTATTTTATGACTAAAGCAACGTGAAAAAAAAGTAGTTCTCGTAGTTGTCATGCGAGAGTAAGACCCAACATTTTTGAGATAATTTTTTTTATTGAAGGTTATTTTCTTTTACAAACTGTGAATATGACGTCATTTTAACGATTTGTAAAAAATAATTGTGGTGAAATACCTACTTTTCTGTACTGTTAATTGTACAATTTTTGAGAGCAATTTTTGGGCAAAATTAAATGATAAATATGTTTTGAAAATTAAGAACAACGTCATATTACATTGACTTAGTTTTTTAGATAAATCGCTAGATGCGTTAAAAAAAAATAACTGTGCTGAAATTTATTACTTTTTCTGTAATGTTAATTGTACAATATTTGAGAGCAATTCTTGAGCAAAATTAAATGATAAATATGTTTTGAAAATTTAGAACAACGTCATATTATATTGATTTAGTTTTTTAGATAAATAGAGTTTATTAGAGTTGTTCGCTAGATGCGTTAAAAAAAAATAACTGTGCTGAAATTTATTACTTTTTCTGTAATGTTAATTGTACAATATTTGAGAGCAATTCTTGAGCAAAATTAAATGATAAATATTGTTTGAAAATTTAGAACAACGTCATATTATATTGACTTAGTTTTTTAGATCAATCGCTAGATGCGTTAAAAAAAAATAACTGTGCTGAAATTTATTATTTTTTCTGTAACGTTATTTGTACAATTTTTACCAAAACTAAACTGTAAATAATTATTATTTCAAAATGTTAATGAAACATCATTTTATATTAACTTAGTTTTTTACAATTTTTGAGAGCGATTTTGAACAAAGCCAAATGGAAAATAATTTTTAAATTTTAAAATGAGTAAGATATTTGTAGTTTGAATAATATATAAATACTTTAGTGAATTTCGTCGAAAACTCGTTTTACATAGCTGTTACTTTAACAAGGTATTTTATTTTTTATTCTTTCTTTTTACACTGTTTAGTATGGATTGCACTTTCTTATTTATAGTCAAAATATATAATATGTCAAGTATGAATATAACTACCACTAAGATGTTCCCCATAAACCTATAAAATTTTAAACCTTTGTGAATACATGTTCCTATCAAAATATTCATCTTATTTTTAATAGTTTTAATATTTTGCCTAGTTTGTCTTTCAAAAGCGTAAAATTATCGTAATTTTTAAAAAAAATAGACCTTGGAGACCACTCGTTTTGTTAAATTGTGCCAACGCTGTTTTTTTTCATGATTTCTGATTCAGTAATTTCAGAAATAGCGAAGGCGGTGGAACTAATATTTGTTTCAATTTAATTAAATTTTCTTTAAAAATGCGTTTTTAATGCGTTTTGACATAACTGCACAAATAACATAGAACTCAACAGGTTGCTACAAATCTTCTTTAGTACCATTATGAAAATTTGTAGATATTCACGCAATTTGAATTGTAAACATAATTTTTAAACGACTTATAAAACCGTGTTAGCGCCCAAACATGGTTGATGTTTCATTTGCTCTTGCTTATTTTATATTTGATAAAAGTTTCGCTTTTACCATTAAACAATTCTTCAAAAAATTTAACATTAAATATACTTTAGTGTCTCTTATTAAAGTTTTCGCAAAGAGCAGTTCTTCAGGGTTTTCTCCTGACCTATAACAAAACAAAAATGTGCCAATAATAGTGCATAATTATCAGATAAAGTTGACTAACTTAGCTGAATAAAGAAATGGTCTGTTTGCAGATAGTCACACAAAAAGCTTTCAATATTGTACTCATTTCATCAATATGTCTCTGAAAGGTGTTATAATTCAAAAGAATCTTTCTAAGCATAGGCATTTAGATGCTTGTGTAGAGCAGTTTCTGAACTCTCTTCAACGACTAGCAAAATCACTGACGGTATGAAGTTTTCTTCGTTTTGCAAAACGAAGAAAGCTTCATACCGTCCGAAAAAAACTTCATACAAATAATGAGATATTATAAGATGCTCGTAAATTATGTATAAAAGCGGTTAAGTTTTAGGTTTTTCTTTATTTTTAAAGTATGTTAGGTCTTTTTCTGTTTTATGTCTTCTCCTGTTTTATTAGGGTGACTCCTTTTGAGATGATATTGGCATATCCAAATTCAAATTAACGCTAGAAAAGGTCGCAAAGCAGACGATTTATTTACTTTTTATAATTGCTATGACCATCGTTGTCCTCGGATCCTGATTACTACTTAGGACTGACCATCGTGGTTTACGGATCCTGATTACTACTTGTCCTGATTACTATAGAAACAGAAATGCCTGAGATCTTTAAACATGAATGACCTGTCGACGTTGTTTGAAGCGTTTCTTTGTCTTTTTTCGAAGTGAATCAATACAGTTTAACTAAATTTATATGCAACATATTAATAAAAAAATTAAAATTAGGTTACATCGATAACTTCCTTTTTTTTGAGTCAGTTAAAATACATATGAAACTACTTATTTATTTTCAAAAACTCTTAAGATAGTTTTGATTCATTTTATTCATTTCATGTAGTTTGAAAATGCTTCATGAAATGAAAATGTATCAACATTTATATTTCCTGAAGCATTTTCAAACCAAATGAACAATATTTGCCTCTTAAAAATTTAGAAAACAAGAACATAGTGCAAAACAAAGCAGACCCTTAAATAACAGGAAATATCACAAGTAGATTAATTCCGTGTTAGGTGTATTTTGGCATTTACGGAACGCCTGAATATTGATGATGACTTCCCAAATGGGGTCGGTTCACATCTACTCCACTTACATTTCGTGGACACCCATATTTTTCCGTGTTGATGTAGACACAGTAAGTTGAAATCGCTGATCAGGGTATATTTAACCAATTTTAGGAACCATTGATCTATTTCTATGTCAAATTTAAAATTTCTGCGGCAAGCGATTTCTGAGAAAATTCTTTGTGACAGACAGACACGTGAGTGATCTTGTAAGGTTTTCATTTTTTCTTTCTACATACGGAACAATAAAAGTCAACCGAGTGAGTCAAATTTATACTATTTCATTTCGTACCACTGTGCAGATGTCTAACAGCATCTAAGTAATTACGAAATCCACAACAGTGTGTGATACGCTCTAACTTACCTTAAAGTCTATAGTCTATAATAATTTAATAAAAAATGAAAACATTTAATAAATTACTTAAAAATGTTGGGGCATTTTATGATTCTATATTATTAGTATTAATATAAATCTTTTTGTCCATTTTTGATACTTTGATTGCAATTTATATTGGACTTATTAATTATTTTTAAAAAAAGAAAAAGAAATAAATATGTATCTCAGAAAATACGATTCCTTTAACTTTCCGTCATTTATTCAATATATATATAATTTTTGAGGATTTTTCAAATTGTTAATATCTGAATTGATGACGATAACATTTTGTTGGAAATAAAATTGTAACCAGGGAAAAATTGTGCATCTTTAAAAGCAAAATTTGTAAGACACCCATCACGATAATCAAACTAAAAAAAACTATTTTGTTTGCCTCCTTGCACAATTACAACTATAACCCAAAATAGAAATACAGCTTTTGGTAGGTACGTCACTACTTTTTATAATAATAACGTAATGTCTCTAAATTTATTTCAACTTATAGCCATAGAAAATTATTATTTTTTAGGCCAAATGGTTACGGAGAAAAATGTCTGCTCTAGCTATATTCGACATTTTCGTCCATGGAATTATAATAGGAGTGGGGTTATTATATTAGTGAATAAGCATCTTATTCTTTTCCTTCATATGTTTGAAAACAATGGTAGAAAGTTTCAATTTCAAGAATATTCAATTCGCCAGTTTGAGGGAATAAAAACTAAATGTTAATAAATAGCGCCACATAAATAAAAACATGTCATCAAATTATACCTATATATTAAGTACATTATTCACGAAATTCTTATAGAATATTCTCAGCTAACTAGGGGAGGAAATAATGACCTGGGTCGTGTTTAGGCCCCTGATAAAGTATTTCATTATTACGCAGGAATTTCCTTTCACGTGTCGCGCTTAGATATAGATCTATATACTAGCCTTTACTTTTGAAGTAATTAACAAGCGGTTTTATTATGAACTAAATACCTTACTCTATCAAGTCTGTTGTAGTAGATTTTGCAATGGGACCATAGATAAAAATACATAGGTGCCAATAAAAGAAATTAGAATAGATCATTTAACCATGAATGGATGATCATCAAGAAACAGACAATTCAAGGATATTTACTGCTGAAATACTATTTTAAGTAACGAGCATGAAAAAAATTCATTGTCGAATATTTTCCTTACAAATTTAAAGACTATATAAGATTATAGACGAAATTAAAATTTTGTTGAAAATGATTTCAGAAAAAAAGACTACAAATATATTATAATAATTTATAAGATAGCTTCTTCTAATGTCGTTTCCATAATTATAATAAAGATTACAATAAAACGCCGAAGCAAGAACGAAATAAGTTAGGTCGTATATGTCTCTTTAAGTATGACCGCTGGATTGTTAATGGATTTAACCTTATTATAAGCTGTTAATGAAATTTCAACCAATTTTATTTGTATCAATAAAATTTAAATAAATTTGCTAAGAGACATCACACAATTAGCAGCAGAGTCGAAAATCATTCATTATTAGCTGTACAAGCGCTTTACAAATTTTTTAGTTTTTTTTAAAAAGCAAATTTAATTTGATTATTGAAAAAAAGTGAAACTAGAATATGAAACAGGACAATTAAAAGTCAGAGCCTTAATGTAAATCCGAACTGAAAATTTAAGATGAAAAGTTAGTTATATTTGTTAGCATTTAGATATCACATTAATTCCGTTATTATATGACAGATAATGTTCTAAAACTGTATAATCTACGTATATTCAATTGCAGTCATTGGGTAACAACAGATGATGTTTTATGCTCTTATCGTGATGTAAGTCAGGAGTCCATTTTGTAGCGACGATGCGTATGAGTAAGTAGTGGTATTATTGATGTTTCAATAGTAAGGTTGGTTTTAGAAAAAATGAGAAAACTATTAACAAAAGAAGAAACAAAATTAGTCGATGAAAAACTATTCAGAAGAAAATAAGAATTAGGAAAATTACTGTTGCCAAGTTTTCGCGGACAATACGAGTTAATAAAATCAATTAGTTTGGAGCTAATCAGATAATGTAATATTAAACTAAATTATGTTACCTAGGAATAAAGAAATCTAATGTACTTGAAACCTAATATATATATATATATATATATATATATATATATATATATATATATATATATATATATATAAATCTAGTGTCTTAGTAAATTTCAAAATATCTTTTTCTTTGAGGAATGATTGAAAAAGTTTTGATGTTATAAATTGTTAAGGTGTCGTCCATTTGAAAACATTTGTGTTTTCATACTGAAATAGCTATTAACAAATTTAGATACTTGCTTATATTTTTGCATTTATGAATCGAAAGAAGCATATATTCACTATGATGTAATGAAATTCTAATTAATTACTTATGTGTCTTCTGACTTGACTTGAAATTCTAATTAATTATTTATGTGTCTTCTGACTTGACTCTTGAAATTCTAATTAATCACTTATGTATCTTCTGACTTGACTCTTGAAATTCTAATTAATCACTTATGTGTCTTCTGACTTGACTCTTGAAATTCTAATTAATCACTTATGGGTACTTCATATGCATAAAACATTACATTTCTATTAGTTGTTTTTATAAATAGAAAAGTAACGTATCCCTGATCGGCATAAGAATATTAGGAAATTCAAAGTAAACCATTAATAAAAGCAAAGCAATGATTGGATTAAAAGAAAAAAACTGCCTTAAAAAGCATACGTTAATGTGTAGGCTGGTTGCATGCATGGTTATAAATTATTTTTACAAATCGAGTCGAGTTAATTTCTGAACAAACGTTAAATCAGTTTGAAATTAACCATAGGATGTGAAGTTTTTATTTGGAAAATTAAGGTCTGTCGTTTAGTTCAACACTGTTTTATCCTTTATGACATTTTTTGTTGTTTTTTTTTAAAAGTAACATTTTTGAAAGTTTCAATGAAAATAGACTTTCCTGCCCAGATATTTGTATTATTTTTTGGAAAATCAATTTTCATTTTGCCATATGTTCTATTCGATTTCGATTAAATAGTGTATGAGTTTTTAAATAATAACGGGAAATTTGGAAGTTGTACCACTACTTTTATTCCAGGAGATGGAATATATCTCTCAGTCTTTTTCAAAAGCAATATGCATGAAGGTGAACGAGCAAATTCCGATCCGCATACTAAATAATTGGGAAGATTTAATTCGGCTAATATTAGTCAGATTCATTAAAGGTATGTTTAACATATTTATCATTTAAGTTCTGTATGACCAATATATCTCATAAAATATAGCGTCAAGTCATGACGTAAAATATTACATTAAGGTTTGGAATGTTAAAGTGTCGAATTTTATAGTTTTTGAGGCTATTGCGAAGAGGTTTATTTTATTGTAGTTAAAAAACTATATTTTTATAGTATCATAAATTTTAATTCTGGTCTGGAATACATTTATATTATAAGAGATTTATAGGGAAAGTATCATTTTTTTTAATTAGCGTATAAATTGATTTTAATAGTTTTAAAATAATATTATCTATTTGCTTCACGGTTTTTGGATAAATTTAGGGGCATGTTTGTTATAGTTAACGTTTTTAAAAGCAACCTTGATAATTTTATATTTAAGAAAATGTGAAAATATTCAATCCTTTCGGTTGTATTTAAAAATGCCATTAGTGAAAATATTCGATAAAATAAATAAGTCGACGTCTCTTGATATATGTTGGTGATATAATATATTTTTAAAAGTGTTTCCTTCAGGGCCGTAATTTTTGTTTTCTGCAAGTTTCACATTTATTATTATATTAAAAAGATTCTATTTTAAAATTGTTAAAATATTTTTGATATAGTATACAGAGCGAAATATTTTTTTGCTTCATGATTAGAATGAGTATGAAAAGGCAAGATAATATTAGTTTCACGCGTATTTACTTTTCTGACCTCGAATTAATCAAACATTTTGAACTGAAACAGTGACTCGGTAAATGTCAGTTCATTAACAAAATTGCAAAGTATTCAAAGGCAACATCGTAAAAATATCCTTAAGGGCGAAGGGAACGTGAAGTACATTGGAGGTGATATTTGCATGTAATTGTAATAACATTTTTATTTGTATAATTATTTATTCATTTACACACACATACACACATTTATCGTTAAATCAAAGGCAATTTATTCGTATTTACACACACATACACACATTTATCGTTAAATTAAAGGTAACTTATTCGTATTTACACACACATACACACATTTATCGTTAAATTAAAGCTAACTTATTCGTATTTACACATACATACACACATTTATCGTTAAATTAAAGGTAACTTATTCGTATTTACACACACATACACACATTTATCGTTAAATCAAAGGTAACTTATTCATATTTACACACACATACACACATTTATCGTTAAATTAAAGGTAACTTATTCGTATTTACACACACATACACACATTTATCGTTAAATCAAAGGTAACTTGTTCGTATTTACACACACACACACACATTTATCGTTAAATTAAAGGTAACTTATTCGTATTTACGCACACATACACACATTTATCGTTAAATTAAAGGTAACTTATTCGTATTTACACACACATACACACATTTATCGTTAAATCAAAGGTAACTTATTCGTATTTACACACACATACACACATTTATCGTTAAATTAAAGGTAACTTATTCGTATTTACACACACATTTATCGTTAAATTAAAGGTAACTTATTCGTATTTACACACACATACACACATTTATCGTTAAATTAAAGGTAACTTATTCATAATGATAAGAAATTAATGGTTTATTAAAGTTTAAACTTTTAGATTAACACAGATTACATGATAACTATAAAATATAACGACGACACAATTCGACGAACTTATTTTCACTCATCATAAATTAATGACACTCTGGTGCGACCGCGACCAGATGGTTGAGCAGTTAGACACCGCGGGAAAATGGAGAGTTCCGATATCGTTCAGTTCTAGAAGGTGGTATAACAAACCATGTATTCAATGGTAGCTCACTATTACTTTTGAACATTTAATTATGAGTGTAGAACTTTTTTATCAAATGTCAGAATAATGTTTTTCTCGTTAAAGTGTGGAAAATGAAGTTTTTGATTAAAGTCACTAATTTATAATTAGTATAATTACTTAATCTATGTTGGCAGGTGCTTATGTACAGTGGTTAATTAAATACATATATTATAAAAGAAAACTTTCCGGAAGTCACTCAGCGAAATGAGGTTCCGCTTATAAAATATTGTTTTGTTGGTATCCTCATTTTTTTATTTACGTCGTGTAACTTTAAAATTTCTTCATATCTTTCCTTATATTAAGTATTTTTTATTCAGGTATTCGAACGAATATAAGGTTATGGAGATAATACATTGTATCACAGTATTGTGACACATTTATATTTTTTGTTTTTTTCAGCAATCGCTCTAATTGCATTCATCATATAAATTTTGATTTCATGTAAATAAATTTTACTTATATATATATGTAATAAAACATTAAACTACTTTTATCTGGACATTGAAAATATTTGCAAAAAAATTATTATGTAATGAAGTATAAGCAAGAGTGTAGGTGTATTTTTGTCTTATTGGGATTTTTGTATATTCGCTCATTTTTGTGTTTGCTTGTGCAGCATTAAGAAAAACTGCTCAATACGAATACAGTTTTTAGAAAATTATGAGCTGGAAAACTTGGTTAACATTTAGTTCCCATTTCATTGCATTCTCTATTTCTTTAAAATTTGAATCTGCTGTCAATATTCGTAGTTAAATTAAGTTGTTAGTGTCTATTCATTGAAGATATAATTATATAAAAATATATATATATATATATATATATATATATATATATATATATATATATATATATATATTTAAGGAAACATGACAAAAGTAAATGAACATGAAAATATTGTTTTTGTTGTTATTTTTGTTTGGTTATTTTTTCACGTATCACATAAACACAGCTAAATAGATTACAATGAAATTTTGGACTGTTGGATTTTCTTGCCTGGGGTAACATAAAGGTTATGTTTCATCGCCATTGACTAAACAAAAAACGGATGTGGTAATTTGACATTTAAATTCAAATAACACTTAAAGAAATTCCTTTTATAATTATTATAATAGGTCTATTAATCTTATAGCTAATTAATTAACGTTTCCTAAAATTACACGTGAACGATGTCACGGACACATCTTCTATGTAAATAAATTTGACTATTTAAGATGTACACAGATCTAAAACAACAAAATCGTTTTTTACTCAAAATTACACGACTCACAAAATATTGTATCTTATAAGAAATATTTAATTTTAGTAAGCGATATTTTGTTATTGTATAAAAAATGGTTCTAAACAGACTCAAAATAAAAGTGATGCAAATAAGAAATTACAATAATTATTTATGATAATAATATTATGACAATCAGTCATTTCTTTTCAAAGACGCTCAGATATATTTATCGGAAATAAATACACGTTTATATCAGTTGGTGCCCTGAGCACCAGTTTTATTAAATTATTGTTTGTAAAGATTGAATTAAAATGTTGGCGTTAATTAATGAAATCGAAAAGTTTTATCCTGATAACAGAAGAAAGTAACCGAAATAATATTGGAAAAATTCATTATGACAGTTGCACGAATAATGTCCGTAGGGTATTTTGAGTTTGAATTCGTGAATAGTTATTTATTTGTGAGAAAATTCGTACGAAGAAACTATTAAAAATGCACGATGTATATGACTGGCAACGATTGGACTATACATAATACTCGTAGGTGTTGCCGATAATTGTTTCCGGGGAGATCGAACGATAAGTTAGAGAATGATTAATTTTTATCGCAAGTTATTAAGAATTAGTGAGTACTTCATTTTTTAATTAACTATTGATTTTTATATAACAATTATGACTGTTTATTGAACTTATCGCGATAAACTAACTCATGTTATTTGATTACATTTGTCTTTATTTATCGATGTCCTCGGAATAGCCATCCAATATTATTAAATGGTTCCCTGTCACCATAAAACTTTATGGTGGCTCATGGTTTTCAACGCCATGAGAGATAGAACAAAATAAGTAATCAAAAGAAATGATGAAGTGAAGAAAGCATATTCACATTAATTGATCGTTGTAGCTGATTTTAAATTGAGTTAGATGCAAATTTCATGGAGCTATTTTTGTTTTGTAAACAACAAGCGCTCACGATGTTTATCTCAATTATTTATGTTTATGCAATTATCTCATCTTCATAATTGCCAGTAGCACTGCGAGTAAATATCTTGTTAAGCACCTAGGCCCAACTGGGGCTGTGGGCATTTGGCGATGCTTTATGAAAGCTTGCCGACAGAATAGTGCCCTATTTTACTTCTTTTATTAGGCTAAATGGATTAAGTTTTAATGGGAATACTAGCTGTTTCCCACGTTTTCATCCACGTAGAGTTTAATTATGCTTCTCAATCCAAACGACGTTGATTGTCGGTAACGGGGTTATATTGCAAGAATACATGGGATGACATGTCTATAAATAAATCAATATATATATATCTACCTTGTACGGTTTAAGCAGTGTTCCTTGACTTTAGTTACATTCCTATTACTAATATAATAAATATCATATAAACTCCCTCAAAGTATGAGCTTTCAAACACAACTTACAGATCAGAAATTCTCGGGATGATAAGTCAATATGTAAACCAATATCTCTTCATCTCACATGGTTTAAGCAGTATTCTTCGACCTCAGTTACACTTTTACTACTGTGTAATATATAGCATATAAATTTCCTTAAAGTATGGGTTTTCGAGCACAAATCTTGAAATATGACAATTCTTTAAGCGCGCCGTTCCAGAGTTCCAGAGTTCGCATTAGCGAAGAAACAATCAAATAAAAAAAATTTTAAGCTTTGGATATTGATACAGATTAACGGGTTTTGGTATGTAGTTAAAAAGAAATAGCGTGCTTCATTTGGAGTTTTGCGTTATTGTTGTTGTATAATGCAAAATCCCAAATGAAATGTTAAATTTCTGTAACACCAATATTGGAAAATCTTAGGTGTTTAGTGAAAGACGTGATGTAATGTTTCATGTAATGATTATATTGCACATATTTGTACCAACAAGTCTACACATTTTCTATTTTAGGGTTCCATAGCCAAATTAAGAAGTTTAGTAAATAATAAGCAGTTTATCAAATTGACTCAAGTGTTAAATACACTTGTACTTAGCGAAAGACGTGATATAATGTTTTGGTGATTGTATTGTGCTTATTTGCATCAACGAGTGTACGAATTGTCTATTTTAAGAATCCGTAGTAAAACTAAGAAGTATAATAAATAATAAAAGGTTTATCAAGAGAGAGAGAGAGAGAGAGAGGTAAAAAGAAAGAGGAAAATATTGTAAGACTTATAATATTTATAGGATTTAAGGATAATATTTAAAGTATAAGGATGAGAATAATACAGACAAAATATCATTCATATTTCTTAATTTATTTTTTCGGCATTTACAGTATTATCTGATTATATTTATGACGGTAAAACTGACACTACTGTAGTCATTAAAATATGGAATTATGGTTATTCTTGACAACATAATTTTAAGATATCGATAAAAAATGTACGTTCTTGACTCTATAATTATAAGATATCGTGTAAAAGATTATTGTAGATCTATTGTAGTTCCAGATTTTGTTGTTGACATCTTAGTATCGTTATTCATATTTAAATTATTATATATTACACCATCAAATTTAGTCATACAATATTATGAAAGTACATATTTTTTACTCAAAGAAGTAAAACGGTTAAGAGTTCATCAAAATATGATAGAAAGAATAGCATGAAATGTAATTAAAACTATATTACAGGATGCATAAATTTATTGATTATAGGCGTTTTTTTATAAAAATACTAAACAAATAGATTGTCGAGAACAGAACATATATATAATTATAATAAATAAGATGTCGTAAAAAGAAAAGAAGGTTCTGTTGTAGTTCCAGATTTTGTTGTCGCCATCTTAAGATCATTATCCATATTTTTTTCACGCAGAAGGTCAATTAATGATGTCGAATTATCAGATGTAAAAAACACATTAAAATCACCACCCAAAATAAGAGGTATTTCATCACGTTTTTTACCAGAAGAGACCTCCGTGACACATATAACGTACAAAAGAGCTGATAGAAGTAGTGAGTGTCATTTTTTACTTTTGACACAAATAATGTAAAAAATAGCGATGAGAGTAGTGAGCGCCATATTTGTTTTTTTTTCGCGCATACGCATATTTCTCGTCTTATTCTATCGTGTTCATCTATCCCTCTTGGTTGTTAGCTATTTTCCGTCCTTCCTGCGTAAGATTCGTTACATTCAGACGTTACAATAAAACGGTTCGTGAAAATGTTTCATTGAAAACTATGCATTGAATTTGACAGTGATATGAAAAGTCTTCTGTTGGTACTCTGTATCCGCACGTCGAAGTGTTTCTTATTTAGTTCTCGTTCCTGTGATTTTTGCTTACAACCCTCACCCGTACAACATACACATAAGTAGAATATTTTTAAGGGGTTAATAATTTGGTACAAAATAAATTCACTGAGTATTTTTAACAGAAACGTTAAACGAAAGTGTTACAGACAATGAACATTTTGGTTGACAAGATGTTTAAGGGAACGAGTATCTATCAAAGTTAAACGTCTTTTATGAAAGCTTCTTTTTTCTGTGTTTAACACACCAACAAAAAGTTTGGAAACATATAATAGATTTAATTAAACATTGTACTTTTACGTATTCGTATGTTAAAATTGTGAATTTATTATATTTAAATTATGCATATAGTAAAATTGTAAAATTGTGATTGGGGGGGCTTAAAAAAGCAACACGAATATTTAATTTTTAGAATCTTTGTTCGTCTCTTTGTTTGAAAATGCATTAAGTAAATATTACTTGCACTATTAAGATGGAGTTTTTAAAAAACAAAAGAGTTGACTTGAAATAACATTAGTTTTATAGAGTATAAAAATGTATTTTTTGGTATTTTCGCCTGTTCATTTTTTGAGCACGCATAACTAAAAACTACTAACTCAGCTAAGATGGAGTTTTTGAAAAACATATGAGGTGACTTTACTTTACTTTAGATTTCATCGAAATAATTCATTACTGACTACGCGATGCGTAGTCAGTAATGAATTCTTGCTCTTCGCCTAATAGACCCGCTCTTGAACTAATAGACACGCTATAAAAAATGTATAGCGTGTCTACTAGTTCAAGAGCTGTTAACAAATTTTGAGAACATATTTTAGGCACAACGAAATTTTGCATAGAAATGTCTTTACTTAAATAGGATGGAAAGTAAATATTCTTTTAAGCGTTTGTGGTTATGCAGCTAAGAAAATTGCAAAAAATAAGCCCTCAAAAATTTTTTTAGACATTTTGAAATTTTAATATACTGTAGTTTAAATTATAGAAAACGAAAATATTAAGGCTAGAAAAT
Organism: Druceiella hillmani; assembly: GCA_039881145.1. Taxonomy (NCBI): domain Eukaryota; kingdom Metazoa; phylum Arthropoda; class Insecta; order Lepidoptera; family Hepialidae; genus Druceiella; species Druceiella hillmani. The sequence goes on along the minus strand of JAYKKI010000014.1, from coordinate 17,103,580 downwards.
TTTAAGCGTTAATAAATATGGCCAGAAACGAAAGTGTATTTTTAAAATATGTCAAACATATATTTTAGGCAGAATGAAACTTCGTTGGTATCTTTATTAAGTTTTATTAAATATAATTATAAAAAATGGCAGAAAAAAATGGGGGTTTGAAAGGAAATAAGATTTCATTTTAGTGTAAAAAGTCTTACGGATAGGCATGATTAAGAGAGAGAACGTTATGTGGCAGCTGTTAGGACCTTGTTCCTCAGTGTTGTAATTGACCGCTAGAGAGATCATGTGATTCGAGCTTGGGTTACCTGTTTTTTGTTTGACAAAATGAACAACTCAAAATGTTTTGTTCCGTGATTGAATATTTATGGTTGAAATTAACAGTTTATTACCTAGTTATGACTAGGTAATAAACTGTTAATCACTAAATAATCTATAGTTTACTGAATCTTTAAAGAATTAGAAAAGAAATAATTTTTGGTTATAAATTACTTCAATGATACTTGCTTTGAAATAATAACACCATTAAAACCGCTTAGGGTATAGCGATTCCTCGGCCACGTGTCGATAAAATATACGTTCTACAGTGGATGCTAGCATACGCTGGCACTAGTAAAAACGGGATGATCGGTCAATAACGCTGCCGAAATTTGTAGATCTTTAAAAATAGTAAAAGATAAAGATATGCAAATATAAATCCATTAAGGATCCATATGGTAATTATCAGCTGCTTCTGAAAAAGTTACTGCAAAAATTGTGATGCCAACTAAAAAACATTTATGTTTTTAGGGTTCCGTACTTCAAAATGAAAAGAAAAACAAAACCTTTATAGGATCACTTAGTTATCTTTCCTTTCGTCTGTTAGTCTGTCAAAGTCCATTTTCTCAGAAATGGCGAGAGATATCAACTCGAAATTAATATCTTATGCTGATACTTGTAGTTTCATATTGCTGCAAATGTTGTTTGATTCACGCAACAAAAATATATGACTCTTTAAAGCGTGTTTTTTTTATTTATTTTTACCATAGTCTTACTCGCTGATCATCAAAACCTATAGGATACTTCGGGTCGACTCACAATCTTGGAAATCAGAACAATGGGAGGTCTTATAGTACAAGCAAAAGGAAAAGTCCAAAAAAGAATATTAAAAGTGAAACTGTATGAAAGAATATAAAAAAGTGAAGTGAGTGACTGTGAAAGATATAGCAAGCAATATTTCTTTACTTTGACATAGTATTACTCATTAATCATCAAAATATAGGATACTTCCGACCGATCTTCAAATTTTAAAGTCGGTACAATTGGAGATGCCATAGTACAAGTAAAGAGAAAAATCGAAAAGTCAATAATTTATTTTTCCATGTAAAATTATGCACTTTTTTATTATTGAGTGTGTGAAAGATATAGTAGGCTATATATTTTTACTTATGGTGTAGTCTTACTCACTGACCACCAAAACCTATAGGGTACTTCCTGTACGTACAATCTTGAAAGTTGTCACAATATGAAATCTTACAGAACGAGTAAAGGAAAAATCCAGAAATCATTGATTTGTGATTCTATCTGGTGTTATACGTTTCTTTTTAATACAGGAGCTTTTGAAAAATATAATCGGTATTATTTGTTTATTTACAACATTCTGTTACTGATCGTCAAAATCTATACGATACTTGCGATTTTAAGAAATCAATTATTTCTAATTATATCTGGGATTATAATTTTCTTTAAATATGCATCTGCGAAAGATACAGTAGGCAATATTTTTTATATTCTGAAAAATTGAAATTTTGTAAATAGTTTAATAGAAATACTGAACACCATTAAACATTTATAAATGCTTAAATGTGAGCTGAACCCTTATAGTGTCAGATCTACTTTTGTTTTACAGTTTTTTTTTTACAGAAACACGCTTCAAATAAACTCAGTTTTATGTACAGTCACTCTCATGAATAGTAGGAATGGCTTTACTGGTTGTAAGGAAACAGGTGCAGCATGACGCCTTTTTTGTTTGTTTGAAATTATTAGCATCCTTAAAGTTGCATGCTAAAATTCAATAAACGAAACAAATGTTCAACTAATAGAAGCAATTTTTGTTTAATGCCACAGTGCAGAACTACAAAATATTCTCATAAAATATTTGTCTAATGATTTTCTTTGGAAATATGTCATCGTTCCATGGCTTTATATTGCGATATTCGCTAGCCAACGTCTTCTAGATCCGGTACATTTAGTCCAAAGGCAACATTAAATTGCTACAGGTTTAAGTATCCAATTAGTTTTACGCTTCGTCGCTTGTGACTTCAGAAGCATCTTAAGGAGGCAAAGCTCCCTTTGCTTATTAAGTGCATCTCTGTTCCTTGAGGAAGTTAAGGTTTTGGCTTGAAGTTTCCAATGGCTTTTATAAAGCTGGTATTACTATGTGGTCTATGTAGTTAAACAGTGTTTAATTGTAGTACAAAATAATTCTCTCAGTTTTTATATTATCGCACACATTATAGTATTTCGTTGCAGTGATGTGATTTCAGTCAGTGTCATATCAGTTTTCTATTTCGGGGTATATTTTTGGTCTCTAATCTAGCCTTGGGATTTGTTTCGTAAGAAATTCAAGCACATTTGCCATTAAGAGAAAATGCAAAATGTATCGAGTTATTTTCCATTTGATAAAAAATTATATTTAGTTTTAGAATATTCATTTTATTTTAGTACTAGCTGTGCCTAGGATTTCGTTCACGTGTAATTAGGAAATTAACCACTTAAGTTCATTTCATATGTTCCTCCTGGGTATATACTATTATGAATCGAAATTACCTCAAAATCTGTTCACAAGATTTTGCGTGATTCTCTCTCAAAGTAACATACACAAAAATACTAAAAATGTTTTTCTGGCTTTTACTATCATTGTATACGCTAAATCAATCATTTGTTTAAAAATATTTTCAAAGTAGGGAATTTCCTATGTTACTATTTTATTATATATATATATATATATATATATATATATACACATATATATATATATATATATATATATATATATATATATATGTATATTGACATACTCATCACGCAGCCAGTGACATTGTGGTTCGGTAAGTGATATTAGAATCCGAGCGAATATTATGAGAGTAATTAATTTATTATTATGTTCAAATTGTGTTAATATATATAATTTTTTGCATTTAATGATTAGTTATTTTTAAAGTACTTTATTTTAATAGAATTCTAAGTACCGTTAAATTTTGATATGTGACATAAAGAAATCTCGTGTTACGAATTCTATGTAATAATTGATATATCATTTCCTTCTTAATATAATCCTGTAATATTTTTATTGCTTGCTGAGTATTGAAAAATATTAATATCACCATAGATTTACAGTCTTTAATTATGATCAACTTACAGACTGGTTTGTTCAGTCGGTGCAAAATCAGTAAATTTAATTTGAAACACCACTTCAAAAATTATAATATTATTACTATAATCAAAACTAATATGCGGAAATTAAATAGGCTGAAATTTAATAATACTGTGGAATTTTCTATTTGATTTGTTTTTGTTCATTATTTTTATGTAAGATTTGTCTGTATTGAGCGCCAGTTCCTGTTCATAGTTGATAAAGTTTTAGATATAATTAAACCTGTTAAGTGCGAGTAATACTAAACACGTATTCTTGTATCTACTACTCGCTACGTTGTATCTACTACTCGCTCATTACATCTACTACACACTCCGTTTCTTCCTCTAAGCACGAATTTTTATGTAAGATCTGTCTGTGCAGATTGCAAGTCCTTGTTCATAGTTGATAAAGTTTTAGATATAATTAAACCTGTTAAGTGCGAATAATACTAAACACGTATTGTTATCTACTACTCGCTACTTTGTATCTACTACTCGCTCATTACATCTACTACACGCTCCGTTTCTTCCTCTAAGCACGAATTTTTAAGTAAGATCTATCTCTATAGATTGCAAGTCCTTGTTTATAGTTGATAAAGTTTTAGATGTAATTAAACCTGTTAAGTGGGAGTAATACTAAACGAGTATTGTTGTATCTACTACTCGCTACGAAGGTTCTGTACATACTTATGTATATATAAACATTTAAACATTAAGGATTTGTGTGTCAATTAAAATATTCATAATACTAATATGATTTTTCAACGTATTAATATGTTGCCTATTATATCTTTGACAGGGGGGAATGTTTCCTCATTTCCTTATAAATTATATGATCTGGTATAATCGCTATAATTTTCCTGTAATCATCTAGACAAATCCTATAAACCCTGTATTTTTCATGATTTTTGATTCAGTATTTTCTGAAATGGGAGTTTTCGGAGAGCACTCTTTTTGCATATTTTGGTAAACAACTCTCAGGCAAATTATAAACTATTTTCGATTGCTTAGTTATTCCCTTTAAAATTACCATATAAACAATTCAAAGTGCACAGCTACTGTATCATATGATCTGTTACTATGTCAAAAATTCAAGTCTCTACGTAAAATTATGTCTGAGAAAATGGTTGTTACAGAGAAGCGGACAGAGACATGAGTAATCTTAAAAGGATTCAGTTTTTCCTTGGGAGGTATTGTACCCTAAAATAAGCCGAGTGCTAGACAAATTTGGATGATTAGCGTTCCGTACCACTGTGTAGATATATACAGACATCTATGCATATGTGTAGTTAGTATCAATAGCATGTGATGCACTCGGAACTTTATTTTTGAATCTACAGTAGTCGCATACGTCGTGTGGAATTTATCGTCGTAGTGATTTGATAAATAATGAAAATTGTATCGTATTTCAATATGTCGTATTCGTATTAACGATTATTTATACGTATCATTAATATTATTGCGATTTAGATTGGAATCATATTTTTTTTGAACAAGAAAAATAAATATCTCAAAATATATAATGATTTTAATTTTCCATCGTGTATTCAATACTTATAATTTTATAATCGCTCGTTTTTGTGATGATGCGGATGGCAGCAGTTTATAAAATTCTTGAGTAATTTGTTTGAAAAAACAATTATTAAAGAGGAAAAATACGTATTCGGTTAATTTCAGTGTTTTCTACCAATGTATCTAGTGTCGGCTACAAGGAAGGCCTCAGATACGTTGGTATGACGACATCGAGAAAACAGATAGAGTGAAATGGGTAAAAACTGCCCAAGACCGAGACAGGTGGCATAGACTGAAGGAAGGATAAAGAAAAAGAACAATAAGAATTACATTATTTTGCAGGAATTTCCTTTCGTCTGTTATGCTTAGATGCAGGGCTGAATATTAAGTCTGATAAGCTTTTACTCTTGATCTAATTAATGAAAGATCTCATTATTAACTAACTGTAGTAATATTTGGAATTTGTTGTAGTAGAGTTAAAAAAGGTTTATGCAATTAATTGAAGATTAGGATAATTTACAAATGAAACGGAAAATTCAGGACATTTGATTACCCTGTACCATTTAATAAAACGACAGACCAGTTGAAAAATGTATGTCGTTATAAACGATAACGTTTCTCTGTTTGTCTGCCTATCTCTCTGCATGTATATTTTGGTTCGGATATTTTTTGGATTTTATTTTTTGGATTTTGGTTTGGATACTAAGATTGGTTAGGACTAGGTTTTTGTATAAATATTTTAGCACTGTGCTTTAAGGGAGCTGAGAAGTAATCGTGTTTGTAAATTAAGTCAAGTAAGAAGTGGCCATGATATTTAGAAAATTAATGAATAGAGTGATTTTGTCTATAAATGTATAGCGTGTGTTCTTTATCAGGGTTTCTAAAAAACTTAAATTGAAATATTCAAAAGCATATCGTGGGTGGGCCCACCATTACTTATATATATGAATCAATTTAGTGAAGATTACTTATGAAACGTGGAAACACAAGGGTTGAATAAACTTTTCTATGATAGGTATGGTGTGAATAATTTAGAAAATAGAATATCAATCTTTATTTAATAAATCTACATAAACATAAAATTTACACACACGTATTTTTAGTGTTACGTAACCAAATGGTAAAATGGAACCGTTACAATTCCATCCTGTCCATCTGCGTGTCTGTCCGTATGTCATAGCCATTTTACTCGGAGACAATTGGCATTATATAGATGAAATTTGGATGATAAGAGTTTTCTATGAACACTATATAATTAAATAGCGGAATTATAAAAAATATAATGTCAGCAGTAACACTCTATACATGTAACTAAGAGATGAAAAAAATCCAGCGCTGGCGTGTGGTGTATCGTCACATAATTCTTAAAAATGACATAGGTACAGGTATCAAAGTAACTTTTTTATTTAAGACGGTAGTTGGTGAGATATGCGTTTCTAAAGTCTTAAAATGGGAATTTCTCCATCTAACTTTTGAACGAAAGTGTGTAAAATTTGGAAAAAAATTAAATTAGTAGAACTTAAAATAAATTTTCATCGAAAACTGGTTTGAATAAGATATTTTGTGTAGTTTTTGAGATATGGGATATATTCGGTAATGATCGCAGTAACAACTTCGTTTTTCACAGTGTTTTTGAGACATCCAAACTTACCAGTTTAATATTGTTTAGCGCTACGGAACTCTATTTGTGAAATAATTCGTTGTGTTTTTTATAATATTAATATCTTAAATATGTTAAACGAAAATTTTGCGTTTCAACTCAAAACGTTGCTTTACCTTTTAGAAAATGTATCTTTTTAAATATTTTCTATTTAAATTTTATTGTACTGCATATAAGTAACTACGCTCATACTACAGTTAAGTACTAATACATTTCAGTGAGTGGAAGGAAAATATAAATCCATAAACTCTGTCTAGTTTCCAGTCTAATTTAATGCCTCCGGTTTGGTGGTTTTCCGACCAACAAAATTCGAGTATTACTGTACGAAAATCTCATCTTGCCCAGTCTTTTTGCTAACACCCATTGTGAGTGAAATATCTGCATCGAATTATTATCAAAGTCACTGTAATGCACCCGTGTGATATACCCGCAATGCTATTGAAATTTCTCTCTCTAAAAGAGAAATACTACTATCTTCCCTCATTAAAAGTTTGCTTTACAATGGTTCCATTTGAGGGAGAACTGCCTTTTATGTAGTCTGCTCCAGAGTAAGTTTACCTCTTAGTTTAATTGAACAGGTTATATCAGAGGAGAGCAAGATCATAAAAATTGTTAATTAGGAAGTATTGAAAGCCAAAGATATATATATATATATAAATATATATATATATATATATATATATACATATATATATTCTGAAAAATTTATGAGACATTTTATTTAATCTATTATAGCCGTTTTTTTCAGAAATTATTCGACATTCAAAACTTGAACTTTGGCATATTTGAAAACGGTATCAACTGTATACAATTGGCAATTAAACATAATTATATGCGTTTATTATGGGATCACATTAAGGATAATTGTTTGTTTTTTGAATTTTGTTCATCTTGTGAGAAGATACACAACGTTGTGACATAGTTTTGTGGTTTTTGACAATTGTTTCGATATTTTATTTAAATTCTGACGTAATATCAATAAGCTAATTTGATAATTTAAAATGCACAGAGACTCTAACAAAACAATGAAGTTATTTAATCAAAATTATGTAACTTCCAAGTTACTGTATTCCGCAGTAAATGCTTAATTTCGACATATAAAGTTTTGTTATATCTTTCCAAAAAAAACTATAGTTTCCCAGTTGTTTTAAATTGATAAAAAACAAAATGTTAGGAAAATAAGACACTGTTTTAATTAATGACGAAAATTATTTTACGACAATCAGTAATTTTTTTGAAAAGGTACGTAGAAATATTCATAGGAATTGTTACCCGTTGGCAATAATTGGTGTCCTGAGTGCCAGCGTTATGAAATGATCCTTGGAAAGTCGAAATTCAACATTGTTGGTTGTAATTAATTTCAATCGGTTTTTCATCCTGCCAATAGATGAAAACAATATAAATAATATCCAACGAATTCGTTAAGATGGTCGTAAAAAGAATATCCATTGAGAATTTGAGTTTTATTTTTGAGATAAAGGATTTTCTATTTGAAAATGATATAGTGTTACTGACTAAATGCCTATGAAAAAGCTATTCAAAAGACACGATATATATATATATATATATATATATATATATATATATATATATATATATATCGATCGACTCTATGGAGAGTTTCGAAAATCGACCTTCGTCAAAATTTCTATAATTTACTACCTTAGTGATGTTGTCGGTGTGAGACTCGTTTAAAACCATGTTAAACAACACATTTAAAAGCGATTAACTTTTACCGTAACTCATACCGAACAAGCGAGTGTTTTAATTTTTTAATTATATAACGTGCTCTTCGTAATCTTTATATAAACAATCAGTAATTGATTAAAAAATCGCCGCCTTTGTTATGTTGGATTGACTACAAGGCGTACAGTCTTTCACGGCGCGGCACACCGCGAAGATCTTGGTTTGATTCCAGGTCCCTCGACGAGCAGGGCTGGTCTGGTATCCTGTTTGGCTGTAAAATATTACTCTCGTAGCAATACGTTTGCCATATGTATCGACTGTATACATTAATGCATATAAAGAAGTAAACAAATTAATAAACAAATAATTATTAAAATTATCGTGATCAGTTATTTTACTTGATTTGCGTTTATTTTTAAATCAACCTTTGTTTTTAATGATTAATTTAAAACATATTTTCTAAAATTCCCTATAAAATGCAAGCAGAAAAGTTAATTTTATAAAGGTTTTTTATTGTCAATGTGATGAAAGATAAACCAATACATTACTCCTGTACAACGTATTGTATTATTTGCAATAAATACGAATGACGAAATGGAGAGTGCGAACTCATGTTATTTGAATGTTGTCACTGATTTTATAATGAGCTAAATGTAAATTGCATGGAACACTTTTTGTGTTGTAAACAACGTGCGCTCGCCATATTCCTCTTACTTATTTATGTTTATGCGATTGTCTTATTTCCATATATATATATATACATAGTGAAGCGAATAAAAGAACTTATTTGGAGCCCAACACCTGTAAAGGCTGTCCGCAATCTTATAATATACTTGCTGACTAGATAGCGACGTAAATTTCTTTTTTTATTTAACTAAATGGAATGAGTTTTATTAATATACTATGTATGATTTGCGGCGATACCTGTTCTCCAAACGACATCATTTGTAGGGATCGGGAGTATATCAGCAGGAATATTCGTGGTCAGATATAGATATAAAAGCTTGTCTTTTTTTAACTTGTACGTTAATTTATTCCTATAAATAGAAAAAAAAATAATATATATATATATATATATATATATATATATATATATATATATATATATAGCGTTGTTCCAGAAATTAATGCTAATAAAGAAGCAAATTTTTCGCTTACGTATTAGTATAGAAAAATGGATTCTAGTTTATACAACCGTGCTTCGGTTGGAGTTCTGCCCTATTGGCAGCTCAAAAATGCATTAAATACATATGCTTAGCGCAGTATGTGACGTAATGTTTCGCAATATGTCACGTAATTATTGTATTGTACTAATTTGTGTCAACAAATGTAAGATTGGTATTTAGTGTTACGTAGTGAAACTGGGCAGTTTGGTACAAAAAATAATTATTCAATATACTTCTTGTCACTTTCAATCTTACACGGCGCAACGCAGATCATTAAAATTATTACAGATTATCTCTCATGACCAGTTTGCGTTGTAAACATCAATCATGAAAGTATTTTTTTTTATTTAAACAACAAAACCGTTAGGGCTACACCAAAATAATGTGCATGATAATGCAATTTATAAAAAATCAGACACGTAATTAGTTATTATGAATACTTTATGATAAGCGTTTCTGCGTTAAGAAAATAATAATTAACCAAACCGTCGAGACCATTAATAAATTAATTAATAATAATGATAATGTAAAATTATTAAAAACAAAATGTAGCCAAGGCACCTTTTTTGCTCGGGTGAAGCCAGATTGGGTACATGTATTTGACACTAACTGTACATAGTACTTAATAACCAAGTTCATTTAAAACAATTTTCGTCGCGTTGCACTCGGAATTGTTTTGTGGTAATCCTCTTGTGTTAATTCAACAGAGACGAATAAATTTGATAAAATTGTATCTGTAACTGGGTATGGAAGCATTTGCAAAACAAAAAAGCATTCCGTACACATCCCATTGTACATATCCATACGTGTGAAGTGTATATATTCAGAGATATACAGGAAAACATGTAAAAAGATGTGTCTTTCCCAATATTTCGGATACTATTGGACTGAAAATTATGAGAAATAAGGTTGTTAGAAACCTACGCGCTGTGTTGTGCCTAGAACGAGACAATGACAGCATTAACATTTTCTTGAAACGTTAACGAGTGTAGGCATAGCATTAAATGCTGATCACTTTAACGGGTATTGCTTTGATATGGATCATTTCAAATATCTATAATCTGGGTGGGCATTTATGATAATTAGATCAAATACATAAAATTAGTTGTATTTTTATTACCAACACGATAGTATCTCACAAATTGCTTTTAAAACTTGATGAGAACTATTATTTTATAATGTTCGTTAGTTTTTACGGTTCATTCTTATGTGTATGTGTGCAAGTTTGTTCGTTTATAATTGTATTAGCGGTGCCCATCCGCTTCGCTGGGCATATCTAAAAATATAAGATATACTTAATTACTCGTATATATTTAGTTTCTAGATCTTATATTATAATGTATCAGTGATTTATTATTGAGAAAACTGATTTACTTCGTCCACAATTAAATGAAACTACGTGATGTAGTATTATTTCTACTATCTTTAATTTCTTTACCACGACCTAGGTTTCGTTGTATTACAATATCTTCAGGTGGGATATTAGCAAAGATAGATCTTTGCTAATATCCCACCTGAAGATGTTGTAATACAACGAAACCTAGGTCGTGGTAAAGAAATTAAAGATAGTAGAAATAATACTACATCACGTAGTTTCATTTAATTGTGAATAATGAATTTCTACAAAATTAACGCCAAATATATTCAAGATTTACTTCGTTTTATCTTTTAGTATATATGTACACATATTATTTGTGTATGGGATCTATTAAAATTATATATCTAGGTCGTAAAGAAAAGTTTGCAAAATGGCATAAAGCAGCCTAGCAATTATTCTACGTGCAGAAAATTTATACGCATTTGATACAATCTGCAAAAAACATTGAAATTAATAACTGATGTCTCCGCAAAAGAAAAACTAAAAATTTTTCAACAGTTATTGTTGAAAAATATATTGCAGGAAATTTTAATACAAATTTATATAATTTTCATTATTTTTTGTTGCGTTCCTCACAAACGTGAATTATTTTAAAATGCCAAAAAAATTTTAATTTATTTTAATACGTGATTTTTTGATTTCTACGATTTTTTTTATATTTATTAAGTGTCTATTAAAAAAGTAAATTTATATTCATAATATTTTCCTCTAACAACCTTCTATGTCTTTTTGTACGGTAGAATAATTTTGCTACTATGGCATGTCGATCGTTAGAATTTTGTTTTTGACACAATAGCTCTGTTATTTTGGACCATTTTGAATGTAATAAATAAGTCTGGTCATTCAAAATGCCGCACATATGTATGTCATAATTTATTGAGTACGTTCATGCATATAGCGAGTTCCGTTAGTGAAAGAAAACGGCAATACAATCGTATTTCCCAGCTCTTAAAACTTTACAACAGTTCCTGTAATGGCGTCTTTAAGACAAACATATGTAAAATTCTTCTGTTCTCAGCATTTTTTGTTGTTACGAATATAATTCTTAAAGGCTTAAGATGTGAATTTTTGCACACATGTCGATTAAAAATTTACTTAAAAGACTGAATAAATAGCATTCTTCATTATCCTGTTTGTAGTTACCAAATTCTAAAGCAGATGTGGTCTTTCCGTATATATTGGCGTAATAGCCACCTTTTGATGGCAAAATATCAATGACTATTGTGGAGCTTTAAGGTGCATTTCACTAATTTGTATCAACTTTTTGTCTCTGCTGTAGAGAATGATATCCATTTTTTTTAAATCCTGTCCAACAGTGGGAACTGTTACTTTTTTAGTCTTAGGAGCATTATAACCATTTTTGTGATCTCCGGAGTGCTCCTTATAAGCGTTAGTCACAACCTGGAACTCTTTCTGGCCCTTAGGAACTGAACAAAACAGCCTTAGAAACATTTAACTGTTGTGTTCGTTCAAAATATTCTGCATTTATCTGACCAATTCTAGCTTAACGTACTGCACTAGACTTCGCTCTGAATTTTATAATCACCCAAAAAGTGTATTTGAAGGAACGAAGGCTGTTGATGAAGTTCAGATATAAGGCCCAATATTATATAACAGACCTGCCACTTTGAAGGTCGGCGTAATATTGCCCTAACTTATCTCTCTGGTTCTAAGAGATGTCATTTGAAAGCATCCATTATACTTACGAATAGTGGAGAGAAAATGTTGAATTGCTAGATGCTAATAAATAAGGAGAGTGTGAAATGGCTCAGGACATGGTACAATGGTAGAGAGTGGAACTTTACCGGTAATGCAACACATTTCCTGAGTTTTATTGTTGAGTTTGTTATTAGTAGGTGACGATGTCGCGTAAGGAATATACATGCCAAGTTTCAAGTTTGCAGGTCTTACAAGTAAAGAGATAGTACCGCCAACTCATACCACCGACCCATACCTACTCACGGGAAGATCTGTTCTTAGTGGGTGTTTATGTCGCATACGGAATATACGTGCCAAATTTTAAATTTGATTACAGGTCATCGACTTATTCTACCAACCTCCCTACACTCATATCCTTAGGGGTTTATTTAAATAAAAATCGTTCATAATGGGTATCTATGTCGCGTAAGAAATATACACGCCAAATTTCTATTCTGTATGTTTTATAGGTAAAGATATAGCGCCATACTCTTATTCCAATAACCCATCCCCTTAGGTTTGAGTAAAATCCGTTCTTAGTAAGCATCGATTTCACATAAGGAACATACGTGCCAAAATTGAAGTTTGTAGATATTATTGGCAAAGAGATAGTGCCACCGACTCATTCCGCCAACCCACCCCCACTCACTCCCCTGGAGGTTAATTTCGGTGAAATTTGTTCGCGTAAGGAAACCACCTGCGAAATTTCAAGTTTGTAGATCTTATGGGCCCAGAAATAGTGCTACCGACTTATTCCATCAACGCACCCCCACTCGTCTCATTAGGGCTAGGTTTCGGTAAAATCAGTTCTTATTGAATGCCTATGTCACGCAAGGGATGCCTATGTCGCATGGGAAAACTTCAAGTCCGTAATTACTAGTAGATAATAAAAACTAGCAGGTCATTATTTTTATTAACATGGAAATATGTTTAATAATCGTTGAAACTTTTCTTTGAAATCAATTCATCACTTGAAAAATTAATAATTTTAACGCAGCCTAAACTTTTCCTTTGTTTAAGTTTATGATATAGGTAATTCCTTCAGTATGCAGGTCTTGTTAAGTGAATTTCGCAGGAGTATACCAACTGCGCAGATACCGAGTTTTGAATTTCGAAGTGAATTCATCAGGTTTTTATCGATCATGTTCCATAATGATTGACGCCGGATATCAAAAGAAGGATACCTTAAAATACACACACACACACACACACACGCAAGCCCGCACGCACGCACGTACGCACGCAAGCTCGCACGCACGCATGCATGAACGCATGATCGCATGCACGCACGCACACACGCACGCACCCACGCACGCACCCACGCACGCATGCACGCTAGCACGCACACACGATCGCACGCCCGCAGGCACGCATGCAAGCACGCACACACGCCCGCATGCACGCATTAACGCACGCACCCACGCACGCTCGCACGTACGCTCGCACGCACACACACACGCACGCATGGCCGCACGCACGCATGCACGCACGCACACATGTATATACGTTTTTACGTTTTAAAATTTTTAAGCGCTCTGGAAGCCACTTATAATAATCAAAATTACTTCGTCATCGCAGTACAAATTGTCGGTTTCTAGAATATTATTTTAGGGTCAATCCGATAATAAAAAATTAATTAATATTAAATTTGAATACTCGTATTCTTCTTGATAATTGATATTTAGATGATTATAATTAGTGTTGCCATATTCTGGTCGTTCTTATTTTTACATCTTATTTTGGTTATTAAAATATTTCTATTATTTTGTACGTTGTTATGGTTATTATTATTATTATTTTTATTCAACTGCGCGAAAGTAATTATTGTTATTTTAAAATTTTGTATTCTAGTATTTTATTTACAATTATTATGTAAATTATTATTTATGTTATTCTACAACTATTCTCATTTTGTCCAATTATCATTATGTCAATTCTCATCCTTCTTCTACTGTTGTTGTCTTCTATCACTTTTATTTTGCATATCATTAAATTATTATTACCATGGTTTTAATTAATATTTTTATGTTGGTGGATTAGTATCTGGACGTGGGAATGTTAAGATACAAGTCTGCCTAGAATAAAAGTCATATATTGTTATAACGTCATGACTTGTATTTGTTTTTTCTCCATATGAAATAAATAAATAAATAAAAAAATAAATAAATTTGGCAGGAAAAGTAAATGTAATGAGACATAAAAGACTCAATTCTACATTTTAGTGTATTCATTACCAACATCGTCGGTATGTAATGAATGATTTTATTTATTTATTCTCGTGTGAATAAACTGAATATGTAAATAACAAAATTAACCATTAATCAACTTTCTACTATGAAATGACGCTGTTTCATTTTTTTTCAACAATCAACATAAATTGTTGTAAATATAAATGCTAATTATTCGTTCTTCGTGCTTTATGGCGCTTGCCAAATGCCTTATCTCATTCTTATACCCAAGTGTTTCTATATATATATATACACATATCCCATAGACGTAATGCGAGAAAGTACATGGACTCTGGTAATAAAGATTGCATATGTAAAATGTAAAACAAACGAAATTATTTTGCGTTTTAAATTATTAAACCATACCTTTTTTGAAATAACAATATTGTAAATATTAAGTTACCACACATATAGCATTTAAGATCTAGCAATATTATACGATTCTCTGTAGAACACTTTTTCTACATAGGTTGCCAGCATACTTTAGTAAAGTAAAAATGGGGCGACCGATTAATGAACGTTTTCATAATTTATAGAACTTTAAAGCAGTAAAATCTAAAGTTATATAAGTATAAAACTATTAAAGAACTGTACAACAGGTATCAACCATTTCAGAAAAAAACGTCAAAAATGCGATTTCAAGAAAAAAAAATTATTTTTTTATCGTGACACGTTTCAAATATACTGAGTGTCAAGCACAAAATCATTTTACGAATAATCGGAATTGCTTTGGCTTTAGGAAGACAGGTACAGTATTACGCTGTTGTTAAAACAAGTGTATATTCGAAACAAAGATGATGGGGATATTCGTTAAAATTCTCGAAAAACAAAGCAAATTTTCAACCTATGAAAGCAATTTTCTTTTACTGCCTTAGTGCAGGAACACAAAGATTCTCGCGACGTACTCTCAAAACGGGCAGCTTTGAATAGAATTCGATTTTCCACAGCTTTACACTGCGACACTTGGCAGTCAATGACTCCTCAGTCCGGTATATTTAGACCATAGACGGTGTTAACTTGTTACAGATTCGGCATGTCTGAGCGCCTAATTAGTTTTGCGCTTCATCGCTTGTCACTTTAGTAACGTCTTTACATGGCTCTGCTCGCTACGAGTATTTTCTTTCCGTGAGGAAGTTAAGGGTTACTATGTGATCTATATATTTGAAGCGTATTGTTTGTGGTTTTCGTTGTCATCGAAACACTGTACTTTCTTGAATCTTCCTTTAATTTAGTGTATTCAGGGTATTTTTTCCGATTTAATTCAATCTCGGGATTTCTATGTATCTAATAAATTAATAAAAATAAATTTCCCCTTATTGATATATAAGGGGAAATTTATTTTACATTTGATAAAAATTTATGATTAGTATTAAAACATAGTTTTAAGATATAAACATATTTATTTGATTTTAGTATTACAGAATTATGAAAATCGCACTTGAACAAAACTGACTAAGTAGTGACCTATTGTCTTGTGACCTATTAGTGTCGCTATGCGTTTCTTAATGTTAAAGCATTCAGAAATGCATTAGATTCCCAGCGAATATTTTGAAATTAATTAATTTATTGTTATAATCAAATTGTGTCAAAATATATTCCTAAACGTGAAACTATAAAAAAATTGTAACAATTATTTCAGATATAAGTTTTTTAAGACATTCGCGATATTTTAGCAACTGCAAAAGAACAGGTGATATATTTTTGTGATGAAAAACGGTATTAATTTCCATAACTAGTTTAATAGAAATAGCTTCTAGTGTTATAAATCCGTGAGAAATATTACGTGCCGTTAATTGTTTGTATGTGACTAAATGTGGAACACGTACTGTAAGTTCTATTTGTACTTGACAGATTTTATTTATTTCTGAAAACAACCCCTTATTTATATTGCTAATTAAGTAATAATATAACTAAATTTTAAACTATGTTAAGTTATCATCGTAACAAAATGGCAAATAACGAAAATATTTAAAAAAATGTAGCAATTGTAACGTGGTTTAATATGAAGAACTCGTATTAACGATTGTGTATGTATCATTGGTACTTTGATTGCAATTTAAATTTAAGTTATAAACTGTTTTCAACAAAAAATATTACACATAAATACAATACTTCATATGTAAACACAATATGTGTAATATTTTGCGGAACACACATGGGTGGGTGTATATATATATATATGTATATATATATATATATATATATATATATATATTTATATATATATATATATATATGTATATGTATATATTTATATATATATATATATATATATATATATATATATATATATATGTATTATTTAAATTTGAAAAAGACAATTTATGCATCTTTAAAATCGAGTTTTTCTACGCTTTCTGGGAAAGATGACCCTGATAGATAACTCTGTGTGCAATTAAAAAAACGATCGGACTATTATGCTTGAACTTCAAGTATTTTATTATTTTTATTCAAAACTTTTATTACAATCGTAAGATACATAAGCTATTCAGCTGTTTAAGGAAGTAAGAACTAAATATGTAACATAAATACTTGTTTATAAAAACCGCACGATGGATAAAAATAAATGTTATTAATATCTTTAAAACTTTAATACCAAATAATTCCCTCTTTTGGTATATTATTTAGGAGTTTCTTATACAAAATTCCCAACCGAAACAGGAGAGGAAATTATGAAGTAGGTCGCATTTACGCCCTGATAAGGTATTTCATTATTTCCCGGAATTTCCTTTCGCATGTCACGCTTATCAACATGTCTGAATGCGAGACTCTGTTCTTGAATTAATTAATATACAAATCTCATTATGAAATAACTGCCAACTATTTCGAATATGTTATAGTAGCTTTTGCGAAGAAACCATGGTTAAAAATATTTAAGCTATATGTCAATAGAAGGAATCGCGATATAATTATTTAATTAGACATTTCAGGAATTTTCGGACATTCATTTTAAAGGACAAGGACATTTCATTTTTAACTACTTTATTCTACATTAGGTAATGAGAGACGAGAGTTGAATGTAAATAAATTGGCCATATTCTTATATATTATAAGGGATTATGTTTATCTGTATAGTCTTATGTATACATATAACTTGAAAATCATTGATGTGTTGTACAGGAATTATACCGCTAGTTTCTAGAATATATATTTTAGCTCTGTACTTTAAAGGAGCGGAAAAATAATAGTCTACATTAAGTATAGGGAAGAATGGCAAGGATTTGAATTACATAATAAGTAAATGGAATCACTTTTGTTTGAAAATGAATAGTTCGTGTGTTCTTTGATATGGAATCAAATCTAAATGGTTGAAACCTAAACCTGCTCTATGTGTGTATTTGCATAAATTAAGTGGTACATGAAAACAACTGGGTTGTTCAAAACTAAATGAAATTACGTGATGTAGTCTTATATCTACTTTATTTAAATTATTAATCACGACCTAGGTTTCATTGTGTGACATCTTCAGGTGGGCAATTGAAGAGAATCCAAACATTCTCTTCAAATTGCCCACCTGAAGATGTTGTCACACAATGAAATCTAGGTCGTGGTTAATAATTTAAATAAAGTAGATATAATACTACATCACGTAGTTTCATTTAGTTATGTATAAAAATGAAGTGATAATGAATTTCCACAAGATTAACGCCAAATATATTCGATAACTGTGTCGATTAAATTTATAAACATTAAGATTATCCAAATAATTTTTAATTTAGACAAACGTGTTTAAGACGAGCTTGACAATAAATTGAAGTGAAATATATAAATGATTAATATGAAGTTTTATTTAGATAATTGATGGAAAACTTCTATACACGTGCTTTATTTTTTGTATAGATTTTTTTAAAAGAAGTTATATATAATTTATTGCAACTCTTATATATTTTTTACACATGATCCATTTTGAGTGACATTTATTTCAATTTATTCACAAGGCTCTTATATTTCTTACAAAAAAAAACACCAGCAATAAAATATCGAAAATGGGACATTTGCAGTTGTTCCGTAATTTTCATCCACATCCACATCATCCCTTTTAAGTAAGTTTATGAAATTAGTAACAGATGGCGTAAATTTTCTATGAAAATGTTTTCTCGCTAGAATATATTTTAGTGCGAACTATAATGTATAGATGGTGTTATGGTCTAACGACTCCGATTGTTTCTTTGATTTGAGAATATATCATGTAAAATTGAATAAAATTGATCTAAATTATATAGAGTTGCTTTGTTATTAAAGATGAATTGTTGTCATTTATTTAAATAATTTGGACGATATAAAGTATTTAGTGATATTTAAAGAGGGACATAATTTACTATTTCTTACTCTGGATGATACTTCGTGTTATGCTGAAAGATAAAGCTTCATGTCAAAAACTTTTATAAACATAATACTTCAAAAAAGTTCGCAATTTTTCTATACTTAATAAATCTGTTTTAGTGGCACTAAAACTATTTAGTTATGTCAAATTTAATTTTTAATCAAAGTAATTAAGAAAAGAGACTAGAATTAAGAAACACATTAGAACAATTTTTAAAATATATTACTTCGAACGTTATTTTCACAGTTTACAATATTGTAATAAATTTTAATAGAAGCAAGGAAAAAAAACTATTTGGTATAGATATAATTAATTGAGATCATTAGAGTTTAACACATTTAATTACATATTATTCATTTAATGCAATGGTGAAACTTACGAAAAGCAAATTTGGAAATTATTGATACCATTTTTACCAGTTATAAAATTGAAATAAAGTTAGTACACAAATAGTACCAGAGTTAGAATATTAAGTTATTAACTTTAGACTGCGTGTTAAAAAGTGGCTGCAATTTATTTATTGAAGGTATATTAATAGACTGATTAAACTGAAGTAAGAATATGGAAATTTGAGCAGATAAAAGATAAAGTTTCGTTATATATTTAAATAGAAAATTTAATTGCAAATGTGAAAGTTGGTTACAAGTTTTTTTATTTTCAAATAAAAGTTAATTTAACTATTATACGATACCTGAATGACCATACAAAACTATATGGTTATTCATTTGTCGTATATTCACTGATTAAACTGAATAACTGAAGCTAGAATACGGAAATATGAGAAAATAAAAGTGAAAGTTTCGTTATATATTTGAATAGAAAATTTAATTCCAAATGTGAAAGTTGGTTACAAGTTCTTTTATTTTCAAATAAAATTTATTTTAACTATTATACGACAACTGAATGACCATACAAAACTATATGGTCATTCATTTGTCGCGTATTCAGTTGCTGCTTGAAGCCAATGGTCAACAGCCTATAACACTTTTTACATCATTGTCGTTGGATTAAATTATGGGCTCACTTTTTGATAATATTGATTATTCAATTGTATGGTTATATAGAAGCTATGGAACTAATAGCGAGAATAATACATATAAAAAATAAAAAATAAAACTTAACTGATTTATGAAAGATTAGTCGTAAGGAAAATAAGGAGCTGTCTTTTGAAAATATTAGGGAAATTATGGTTGCCAAATTTTCGCGGACACTAGAAGTTAATAAAATAAATGATTGATTAATTAAACCAAAAAGGTAACGCAAAATCATATTGAATTATTTCGCTTAATACAAATGAAATGTAATATAACTAAAACATAGGGCCTAAAACGTTCACATGTTTAAAATATTATTATTCTTTTAGTAGTTATAGTAAACAGAAAAGAAAATTAAAACTGATCGTCATAGCGATACTACAAAATTCGGAGTAAGCAAATCATTAATGAAAGTAAAACAGTGATTGGGTTAAAATAATAATATGAGAAAAATTTAAGCATAAGCATTGCGCAGATCTACAAACTGGTTGCACGCGTGGCTGTGAATTGTTTATGCGAGCTGACTCGAGTTAACTTCGGAACTACTGTAAGTCAGCTCGAAATTACACAAAATATCTGTGAAGTTTCCACTTGGCAAGTTAAGCTTTGCCTTTCAGTTCAACACTGTTTTTTACTTTGTGAAATATTTTGTACTTTTTTCGTCAGAGTAATATTTTATTCAGTTTAAACATAAATTATGCTTTTGGTACAACAATTCGTTTCATATTTTGGAAAATTAAGCTTTTTTGATAAGTTTACTATTTAACTTCGATTGTATTGCGTATGAGTTTTAAAATAAAAATGGAGAATTGGTACTTCACATCATTATCTTTATCATGGGGATATAGATTATATCTCTTCTAGTCTTTTTTCGAAAAAATTACGTAGAGGTGAGTAAATTTCAAGCCACATAGTAAATAATTAGAAGTAATTGTCAACAATATTTTATAAGAGTAATAAGAAAAACTAATCCAGATAGTATTAGTTAGTTTTAATATAGATAAGTTTAACATAATTATACAAAATTAGGTACGAATCAGGGCTTGCATGACGTTTATATTGAATAGTAAATATATCAAGTGGTAATTTTTGTGCTACCAAAAATTCAAGTTAAAAAAATCATTTTTATGTGCGTTTATATCTATTTAACAACGAAATTTAGTTACATTAATTGTGTCTATTACCAAGAAAGTTAAGAATATAATTACAATTGTAAAATTTCATATCAAAACTTTCTCCAAGGGATGATTACCTCTCTGATAATGATATTGAAAATACTTCTACGGAGTTGTATTGCGAGTGTACTATTGTTCTCATAAGAATGACTAAGATTATGCCATCGATCACATATTATTTAAACCATTCCAACGAGTGAAAACGTAATACAAATCCAATAAAACCCTGTCCAAGTTCCGGTATAGGTTTCCAACTACCTTTAGTTTTCTGGGCTTTTGACCAACAAGATTTTATTCAGTGTACTCACTCAGTCAAGTGTCATTGTCTGTAAATCTCAACCCGACTAATCTTTGCAATGACACCAATTATGCGTGAAATACTTTCATAGAAATGTTATCGAAGCCATAATGTTTAAAGAACGTGCTTAAAAAGAATAAGGTTTTGTACATTTTATATGGTCTAGAATAGTCCACTTAGGACTACATCAAAGAGAGCCCCGTTATATTCAGAGATATTGGAAACCACAAATGAATTTCAGTGAAAATTCTGGTACTGTAACTCGATTTTTTCGATTTGGAGTTATCCGCGAGTGTACACATAGGTACTCATGTGCAGAATTTCTTTTCGTATGGATTTTTATGTTATTTTATTTCAAATCGAGGGTAATAACAATCGTTTTGCCAATATTTTTGAAAATATCTTAATTTGAACTATGTTTTCTTTTTTTCTTTTTCCTTACCCTTTTTTATTAACTATTAAATCCATATCTCAATCTCGTAAACAAATGTCTGTATTAAACTAGCTGTCTAGATAAAGGAAACTATGGATTACAATCTATTGGCTTTACAACTTGTGTAAAAACTAGTTGCTGTGTGCATGTAAAAGTAAATTTTAAAGATATGTAACTCAGATCGTTATTGAGGATTGAGGATTTTTAATCCGTTTATTATATTGTATCTTATAACAATTTTCCGCATCTCAAAAAAAAGTAACTCTAGAAAGACCGAGTGGTCATTCTAGAGTTATTAGTCACCGCTTTTTTCCTCAGAAACGATTCGATGGTGGAACTTGAACTTTGGCACAATCGAAAATTATATGCATCCTAACAAATATTTTATATTGAATAACATATATATGAAATTAATATTTTGGTGAAATTAAGGATAAGATAAATGATTTTTTTCTTAATTTCATTTATCGTAAAGGATGTCGAAACTATAGGAATTCCGAAATTATTTTTTTTTTAAATATAGTGCGATATATTCTTACCAATATAACTAAAACCGTCTTACATATTATATGCTCACCCCTCCACCAAATTTTGGAATGTTTACCGAAAATTTTACATTAAAATGGCTTTTTTAATGTAAAATTTTTTTTATTGGCATGTAATTAAAGAAGATTTTAATAAGTAACTAAATTATGGATCGGTGAATTTTGAGAATTAGTCGGAATTAATATTGATAAATTGACGATTTTTGCTGTCAAATATGAAAGAAAAACCACTACGGATACCAATTTTAAATTTCGAATATATTATAGTTTCGTATTCTTCCCCAAATATTCTAAATTAGATTTCTATAGATTTCCAATTGCACTTGCTGAAGCTGAACTATGGAGACGTGAAAATAGCTGCGAAGCGCTTTGGGTAAAGGGTGCAGTGTCCGGTAGCGCGGCTCGGAATTTGGCTTCAGATTTACAACGGTCGCATTGATATATGATATTCACATATGTATATAACATTCAAATCACCCTCTAGGTAACAAATATTAATTCAACGATACTTTTGCCTAGATCGAGGGAACCTAGCGACTGATTCGAATTTTGTTTCAGATACTGTAAAGATTCTTTTTCAATTTTCATATAAAGAAACCAGGTTAACGGGTAATTAGTTTGAAATATTTAAGACTTGTTTAATGCAAGTGAAACTTTTATTAATAGGGATCACTTTTACTAATGGCCTTGCTTCACATTTTTTTCTCTTTGTTTATTTATTTAGTGCCAATTATACATGCTTTGAATGTAAGTCTAAATTATATTGTTAAAATTTTGACCTTTCCTCTGTCATTCCGTTTAATTGTAGCTGCTTTCACATCAAAAGCTATTGTAGCGGCTACGCTTAGAACGAATGTAAATATGTTTTAGTTTACAATTTTGAATTTATTTCGTTTCGCTTAAATTTATAAATGGCAACATTAATGACTACAATATATCTAAACTGTAGATTGTAAGTATAGATCTATCAATATGTTCTTAATATCAGGATCCTTATGTGTATTCCTGATATGTTTACTGAAATAATGTCCACAGAAGACGGCACCTAAAGTCGAATGATACACCTATTGTCAAATCTTCTATCTTGAGTCCTTACGACTACTTTAAGTCACTCTTTCCTATTCTTTTTTATGCTATGCCTCCCCTCCCTTCTTTCTTCATAAATTTTACGAATTAGCTGCATTTATGATTTGGTTTTCTGGAATATGAAAATTTCTGTAAATATTTAAAAAAAGCAAAAAGTATCGAATTTAATAAATAACTGGACTTAAATATTACAAAGTTGCTTTTATAATTGACTAGTCCTTAATGTGATTTTACAAATGACTAGACTTATAATTAAAGAAAAGGGGTGTCATGTTCATTTTGTGAGCTAGTCTAAATGACTACATGAAATGAAGTACATAAAAATAGGTTAAAAATTTTATATCTACATTTAAATGAAAATGATCTTGAATTATTTTGAATTATTTGTAACTGTAATGACTTTAATAAATTTAATGCCATTAACGTTTACCTTGATACCATCACGGACTTAGAATAAATAGTAATAATACCTTTCACACCATTCCTGACTTAGAATAAGTAGTAATGATATGCTTCACAAGTACCTTGACACCATCCCCGACTTAGAATAAATAGTAATAATACCTTTCACATGTACCTTGACATCATCCCTGACTTAGAATAAGTAGTAATAATACTCTTCACACATGCCTTGACACCATCCCTGACTTAGAATAAATAGTAATAATACCCTTCACCCGTACCTTGACACCATCCATAACTTAGAATAAGTAGTAATAATAAAATACCATTAGGCGAAACACAGACGACCGACTGTAGTTTAAGAAAACAGAGTATATGCTATTTAACAATTTAATGTACAATTTCTGCAAAGATTATCCATAGAAAAAAATAAAAAATAATTCTAACTGACTTGTCATTTCAAACGTCACGAGTTGAAACGCGCTAATGGAAAAAAAATAGGACATACGACTGAACACGCGCTGATGGAGACGGCATACGTTTAGTCGGCGGTGCTCGCGACTAAACTTGTGCAGTAAGTCGGCCACAAACCTTGTCCATCATGCCTTGCTGGTTTTGCCGGTCCATGAATAAAAGACGTATGAAACGAAAGAATTTTATTAAATATCACATATTATCACTTCTATATTTTAATACACTTCCTTCAATATCATTTTATCGCCAATTATTTTTATTGTCATTTATATTTTCACAATGATGTCTAATGCATAACTATACTCTCTTTCTTGACCAAACTTATTTTTATTTTTATATTATTATCTGTGTTTTCATTTATCTACAATAAATTTACTAAATAAAAAAAAATGAGGCGACTATAATTTTATATCCCGTGGGGCTAAAATAGAATAATAAATTTAAAGTCATTTTAACTTCATTTAAAATGATTGATCAGTCGAATGGTAAATCTTGCATTTTTTTTAAAAACATTATCTTTCATATTGCTATTTCTATGGAACTCTTTAAATAAAAATATGAGGGTATTGTCTCGTTGAACTCTCCATACATAGATGTAACAGACATACTAATCCATGAAACTCACTGGCTCGTCAGTGCCGTCGAAAAAGTCGAGTAAAACTGGAAAAGCGCGAAAAACTTAGAACAAAAAATTCATTATTTTTGACGATATTGGACGATGTTAATGGCAGATAACCAAGGAACTAATAAATGAAGAGTTTTCTAGAAACTAAGATACCCGAGAGCCTGCTATTCTAGGGCCTGTACATAAAATTACACGGTATGAAATCAGAATAGCTATCTTCAATATGAAGCGCAACAAAGCAATAAGACCAAATAACATACCCGCAGAAATGTGGAAGCAGATGGCATCAAATAGCTCACGAGATTTTTAACAATATTCTGCCTGTGATATCATGCCATATACCCAGAAAAAGAGAGATTGTGGATATTTCAAAGGCAATATATGATATGTCAACCTCACATAATACTCAAGATCTGCGAAAGGGTTATAAATGAGCGTCTTCTGCATCATATGAATAATGAAAAAAGCTCGAGAAATCAAACAAAACCTTGGAAAAGCCTTAATAGATTTTGAAAATGCCTTTGACCCTATCACAAGGTCCTTAATATGGCAAGCTTTAGGGCCACACTTTTAGTCAATAGTAAGCGTCCCCCATTGGATTTATTTAAGTTCCTTTCTATTTAACAATGTTGTAATCTACCTGATGGCAAGAGTATAGCGATAGACTTCGTAGAATCTTGTGTGTGCCAATGATGTGGTTCTGATTTAGAAAGCAAGCAAGATGTCGAATATAACCTGGACCAGGGGTGAAAGCCATTAAAATCAAATAATCTATTCATAAGTAGAAACAACGTGCAATTTATGACATGCAAATTTCATCATGATCAACAAATACCAGTAAATACTAACATTGCATTGGAAGATGCCATTATTCAGCGAGTAAATCAATTTAAATACATAGGATCAGTGATTTTTGAAGATGGTAAAATAGCGGTAGACATTGCACTTGGAACAACCACAGCATGGAATAAGTGGCGCATGTTGACTGGCGTTCTGTGTAATGTAAAAGTGCCCTTCAGGATTAAGGGCATTACTTACAAAACGGCAGTCGTGTCAATTATATTATATGGTAGAGATGTTTGGTCCACAAAAAACTCATAGAGGTAAACTCTATGAGACCGAAATGTGCATGCTGCGTTGGGTGGGTGGAATAGCGCTCCAAGACAAAGTATGGGTGGAATAGCACTCCAAGACAAAGAAATGAATATATAAAGAGGAGTTTCAAAGTCGTTCTCATTGTCGACTAAATCAGAAAGCGAGACTGAGACTTTACGGTCACGTAATGCGAAGAACCGAAAATCACGTCGTTAAAAAGTGCTTTTCTATAGCTGCGAGAAAAGAAAGGTAAAGGAACACTTTCTACTACCTGGCTGACAAAAGTGAAGTGCGACATGAATGAGTTGGTTTTATTCAAAGACGATGTTTACACGAGGAGTAAATGGTGCCACAACATTAAAAAAAACCCATGTGTCGGGGAGTGGTGAGGACAAAGAAGACGCGTTTATGTAAGTTGCATTTTCTTCTTTATCATTTTTATCTGTTTTATTTGGTCCAATATGAATATTTTCAATAATTATTTCACACATTCTTTTGCATTAATTCTTTTCAACAAACATCACTATCAGAATTCATATAAAGTTCTTTCTTTAAATTTTCAGTTTCCACTTGGATAAGGTAACGATACTTCCTCTTGATTGCTTTATAATGAAGTTTACGAACTATGTATACTGTTTTAGAAGTTACACAGTTTTTATATAATATACATGTAACGCTTATTATGCTGTTACGCTTATTACTACATAAACTCGTTTTTAAAAATATAATAAACATTTTGTTTCAGCATTAAAATATATGCAAAAGAATTTTAAATGAAAATTTTAATGAACTAATGGGTACACCATCAGAACGAAACCACAACCATGAAATTACGTTGAAAGCCCGGCTTGACTTTTCTAAATGAGTTTACCATTTCACATTGCTGTAAATTATTAGCCGGAAAGTGACATTGTTGCTTTTTTTATTTATCTTTATTGTCATTTCCTATCAACGTAAATAGCTTATGTAAAGTATATGTCGCTTGTAGAAAGTTTGTATATAACAATATTAAATGCTCATTAATACCAAATATTCACACTCCACGTTTCTTTTTTTCCTTTATTAATATTATTTTAAAATCGAACCTTTTTTTCTCATAAGATAACATAGTGTACTTGCAAAATTTAATATTTTAACAGAATCTATGCCAGTATTTTCAATTTGTGTTTTTTTTCTTAGTGTAATAATTTTACACGATGTATTATAGGATTAATTGATTTAAGGCATTTCAGGAATTCCGATAATTTTTTGATTAATGAGTATTTTAAAAAAATGATTAAATATTTTATAAATTTCCTGAAAGTGTTTATTATGAAAATGTAAAATTCAGTATCATTAGTATATGCATATCTTATTTGCAATAAATACGGAATTTTAAGTTTTTATTACAAAGAGATAAATAGTAATCATTTTAAAGAGACGAAAGAAGTATTCATATGCATACCACAATACTCATCAAATTGCTCTCTTCACAAGCTAGGAGTTGCTTTATGTAATAGAAAACGTGTTTCACAATTAAAATAAATGTGATATACTATAGGTTGATTTCCAGTGCTTTCATATAAAAATAACAGTGAATTGTTTTCTAATATTTAATCACGCATTTTCCAACTTGGAACATAATGGGAAATATGTTACATTGATTGTTTTTTACTGGTCCTTATTTTGTGGCAGCAGCATATCATTTAAAATATAGTCG
Source organism: Druceiella hillmani (assembly GCA_039881145.1). Taxonomy (NCBI): domain Eukaryota; kingdom Metazoa; phylum Arthropoda; class Insecta; order Lepidoptera; family Hepialidae; genus Druceiella; species Druceiella hillmani. The sequence continues at coordinate 17,075,678 of JAYKKI010000014.1, read as the reverse complement.
TAGTAAGAGTATATTTGAATCAAGGAAGCACCGTACATATTTTAATGTTGCGCTTAAGATAAATGGGACAAAAGAAAAATAGAAATATATCTGAAAGGAAATTCAAAAAGTAACATATTATATATTTATAAAACATTATTTTATTTTGCTATTTATATTAGAAGAATTTCAAATAATGTGTTTTTGTTATTGATTACAAAACCATAAGAGTTGTCATATGTAAAAAAAACATTTCATTATTATGATATCAAAATGGGGGCAAAATTGACAAATTTTAGAAAAAATATATATCTCGAAGAAATCGGAAAAAGGAAAATTTGAAAATAGTTTTTACAATAACAGATGTAAGTTTTTAAAGAAATTCACATAATTTGTTAATCTTGGATTCAATTATATTTTTTTGATGGAAAATCGATTGATGAAAAACGAAAACTATAATCGACAGCAAGCGGATAATAATCGATAGCGAGAAATCAGGGGATTTCTCTTGCTTTTAACCGCATTTAAATTTTGAGTGACGGACATAATTTGCATTGTCTTACGTGTAATGCGTTTGAACAAAAATATCGTTATAATGTTTTATGATATGTTAATGGTTAACTATCATTAGAATTATCAGCCGGAAGACATCCATAATCGAATATATAGGCTTCTTCCATATATTACCGATTTATCATCGCTTGCATCTAACGGTTTCCCGTCATCATCTATTGATGTAACGAAACATCCTGTTAATCTGCTTCCTCCGATACGCAGTCGCCGTTCGAGAACTTTCTTTACAAATGTCGTCGGATCTACGCGTTATGTGCTGGTCATTGCCACAAATTGCCAGTCTAAAGCCAGCCAATCTTAAAAGCTGTTTGTGTAAACTTAGCTCCCCCATGGATCTTCTCATTTCAAATCATATTTCGTAGAGAAATACTTTAGCAATAAATGTAAAGAACAATATATCGAATGACCAAATACAAGTAATAATAGGTGGTATAAAATTTATTAAACGGTAAAGAAGTTTAGTTAAGTTCAGAAATTGAGGAAAAATTCAATCCTTATGACATGATTATTATAACGATCCACGTAATACCACCCAGGTAGCTTTAGGTAAACATGGATTCATATAGAAAAGGATCGATAAGTGTGACCGTTTAATATTTTAACTTAACTGAGCGATTGCTTGTAAGCTTTGGTTTATCTAGATAATTCTAGGTTTATCGATGCTTCTAACATTACCCAGAACATATTACACATATTTTACAATCATATGATCCTCATCATATTCATATCTCTATAGAAACTTAACGTTACGAATATATCTAGTACATAACTTCTTGTTACAGATATAAATTAAGTCGATTAATGTGATTATTTGATACTGAAAAAAGTACTGTAAAATTAAATGCAATTTCGTTACTAGCAAGGTTTAAAATTAGTTTATGTCAATATGATTTGAAAGGCTTCATTGTGATAGTAAAACAATGGCACTGAACGAAAATTTCATTGCAGTTTCGTGTTATACACACGAAATTGCAATAAAATTTTCGTTCAGTGCCATTTTGAAAACAAACCCCACCATTAAAATAAATATTTGTATGACTTGTTATTAAGCTATTTAATTGTTTTTTTTTTCAGTGCGTGCATATGGCGGTTTTTCGTGGATGAATGATGTAATATTGTACGTTCATATTGCTCGACGATTGCCGATTGAAGCACTTGGTCTGTTGAAACGAATTTCTTTTTCATTATAGTTACGAATATAAAATATTTTATGACCTGTGATATAAAATGGTAGTTACGCCTAGTGACGTAGATATATGTATATTCACGCGTATTATGTGAGTCAACTGTTTTGATTGTATGATAATATTCCATGAGGTAAATTGACTATCCATCATCATCATACGTGGAGAAAGCGTTTTAATTTACGTTTAAATTATGATCTAAAAGGACTTTCAAAATGGTCAAGGAAAAATGAATTAGCCTAACCCAAGCATGACTATACTATATATTGGTTACAGTGAATGATGTAATGATAACTACTTTATTTAATTTCTTTGAAAATTTAATGGAAAACTTGTTACGTGCTGACAATATTCGCATTTTTTCTTATCTATTTATTCAGAGCCTTATCACTCTAAATACTGATTGATGGCCGTACGAATAAACATATCTTTTGGTTTACAAAAGGAAAGGGTCCAATATTAATGACAGTGTTTTCCGCGTCAGTTCTATTTAAATTTACAGTAATGGTGACACTTTTTTCATACAATTGATTAATGATTTTGTGTTAACAAAACAAATTTACATGAGTACTAGTAACATTAATACCCTAGCTGGTAAAGTTTACAAAGACGCAGATTACCCGCAACCGACAATCGCGACCGTTTTATGACCAGTTCTTTAAGTTTTGAGACATTGTATAAAAAAAGGTCTTTCAAAAGTCTTCAGCGCAGTGTTTCAGGGTTTATTAATTCTGTATGCGGACATTCGTCATTAACTTTTGTGTAAGTTATTCTTGTTTTCCTTGAAATTCAGCTTTTTGAAAATTCAGTTTTATTTTTAGAATAATGCTTCGTGCGTTATTTCGTGCCTTTATCGATGGGAGCGATTTATTCCTGTTCTGTCGTTTGTTTGTATTTTTGTATATTTTTGCAACATATTTATTTTACAACAAATTTTAAACATGGTATACAATTTCATACTTATGTAAAATTAAAGGTATACAATTTCGCCGTTAATGGGTAAATTACATAGAAATTTTGAAAAGAATTTATATTCAATTGATGTTTGTATTTTTGCTTGATGTCAAAATAGACACCTAGACTAGCTTTTTTGTTCGTTTATTTTTGAAATCAAGCACAAGGTTTAAAATTTAGTGATTTCGTTTTAAATAACTTTATATTAAATTACTTGGGTAAATCGTAGGAAACTAATTTCGTTCTTGGCTTGTGAATTATATATTCAACAAATAGTTATTAAACTAATATAAAACCAAAACGAGGAATTACGCCCCTAAATTTAAATTTTATCTATAGTTACTGGTTATTCTTACTGGTTTATTCTTTTGGGTTCGTTTAAATTGTATAATAAACTGTTTATACTGTATGGTATAATCACGTTAGTTGTACATAAAGATATCAGTTACTATGTATACATGAATAATTGTATCTACCCTTAAAAAATACTCAAATAAATTTTGAAATAATAATTTCATTCTTGTAAATATAGTGTAAATTCTGTATAAATTTTAAAACATGAACATTAAGAAGTTTTAAATTAACATAACGTTAGTGCTGCAATCGTGATATATTGTCTAAATGCGATTCTATCACCTCTATATTTAACTTGATCCTAATATTAAACATGTTTTGGATGTGTAGTTATAAAGCTATAACATGGCTCCTTTGATTCCCGCTTATTACCATTTTCAAATTATATGAACAACATATAAACGTTGTGTTATTCGTAGCATGATTATTTGATTAATATTGAATCCTTTGATACCTCGTCTACGTTCTACATTATGAATTATTTTGTAATTACAGAAATGAATATGCCAGCGAAAATTGTATAAAATATTCAGTTTACCGTTGATAAATGGTTGGGTACTGACGTAATATTATCTTTGGAAGTTTATTTTACTTGAATTGGATTGGAAGGATAATTAAAATTCGACAGACCATTATAAAGAGTATTATATATTATATAGAGTATTATATATTATAGTGGATATTACTGCAGGCTTAACAAGAAAATGTAATAATTAGCCAAACATGTAGCCTTAATATTTTCACAGTTTCCATTACTAACTGGTATAAAATAATAAGAGTTATATGGGTATTTACGTACCATTTCGACCGTTTTTCTTTAAGTTATGGAGACCTTCACATCTCGTATATTCTATTAAAAATGTACATTAGGTTACCACGGTTTTACATCGACCATGAATGACAGCAACAAATTCTGGCTTTAAGATTTTCATTACGATATTGATGAATAATAAAAAATTCTTTCGATCTCATTTGGATTCGGGCTGATTTAGGTACTTTTAACTCTATTCGAATTCATTTATACCAAAAATTTAATACGGTTAAATTTGATTACGCATATGTTTCATTTAGTACTTTATATTTTTCTTTGTTATTGCACTTATTCCCCCTTCTAAGTTAGATATTTATGGTCTATTTGGATAGAAAAGAAAATCTTGAGGAAATGCATAGAACTTAGGCATCTCGTTCTTTTCTAGATACTCACATCTGAAATGTTATCATTTTCCCCCTATTGTTTGAAGAAAAGTTTGTTGTTTTGGGTTCAGTATCGTAAAAAGATAAACAAAACCCTTACAAGGTTATTCTGTTACCCTGTTACAGCCTTGAAACTTATCATTGTAATAGCGGTGTGGGGTACCGTTTGAAATGGATAACATAAATAGTCTATAAAATTTGTTTTTTTTTTAAATTTAATTCGTTTTAAAGTAAGTTTTAAATAATTTGTAATGACGGGATAAACTATATTCATGCAATTACATATAAATCCTATTTCAATGCAATTTAAATATGATCCTCGCTATTAAACTCTCTGAATAACCAGCTATAAAGCTACATTATTGTGTCTATCAATCTCCGTTTACTGTCATTTTCGGTGGACGTGTGACGCAATACAAAACGGTTGCTCGTAGATTGCTGTTTATAGGAATGTTTAATAGTTGGCCAGTGTAAAAAATGATTTGGAATTATGGTTATGTACATAACTATAGTACATAAATATAGTACAACACGACTAATGAAGGCAGTTTAAAGTTATCGTTAATAAATTGTCTAAAATAAATATTAGTATTTGGTTATTGTTTGTCTTACCTCAAGTAACAGTACAATCATGAAGATATTGGAAGAATATTTCTTTCTATTCAAATCGCCATCGCATATGCAAGCTGAAATAAATAATTTTGTTTCTTAAAATTAATTTATTGAAATTGTTGACATTGTTAGTTCGTTAGCTACTTGGTTCGCGTGGAATTTAAAAAAAAAGTAAATTTTTTAAGTTATACGAATTCTCTTTTGAAATAATGTTTTATTAAAATACGAAAAAACCGTGAAAATACCATGAAAATTAGTTTAACAGTTTTCGACAAAAGGCAAGATTATATATGCGTCATTTTTAGAAGAGGTATAAAATTATCAAAATCAATTTTAACAATTTAAATTACTAAATATCTAAATACTTTCAAACAATTTAAAGAATCTGACTTTGGACAAAGAAATATGCTGAATGCTAACAAATCACTGTAATTACTCTTTATAAACGATATTGGGTGATGACGAGTCATACATTTCTTTACTTGTGACAAAGAATTCTCGTAAAGTGAACAGGATATTTCGATAACACTTTGAGAGTAATTATTTGTTTTAGTGTACTATGGTGAAATTATCTTATACTTAACGTAAGTACCTTGTATTTAATAGTACGCATAATTCTCACCTACAGTTCCACTCATCAATAATAGGGGATATGTGTTTCCACAACATTACTCTAAAAGGTCTAATACAGTATAAACGTTGGTGACTTGTAATTACAGGAACTTACTTGTAAATATGCTTGTTAGTATAACTCTGGAATAGCTATAGCAATTTTGTCTGTATTTTTGTTTTAATACTTTACAACTTTTCATTAGATTTGGCTAAACAATCTAATGGGTGAGTGTTTAACGTCCGACTGTAAATACAAGTGAGGAATATTAAGGTCAAATAAGTATTTTTCCCTATTTTCATTTAGATAAGCGACATTACGGGTATATAAACAAATATCTTCTTTCAATGATCAATACAAGTAAGCTCTTATCCATTATGGGAATCCTTAAAGATTCAACATCATTGTTAACCTCTTTCTCCTTACCATGAATGTAAGTTGCATGTCGCTTGGTAAAATTTCTGCGTTTAGAAAAGATTTTCGTCCAAAACAAACCGAATTCACGTCAGATAATGATACGATTCGTTCGAAAGCCGCACTCGTATCGCGCGTTTCCAGCTCACATAAATTGGAAAACACTTGCAGCTCCAACTTGCAGTTGGTAGTTCAAAAATGATTCCACGGCGGTATTCATGGATTTTATTTGAATATTCATTTAGGATATATTAAATTCTGTGACGTTGAGATCAGAGTATTTTTAAAGAACTATTGTTTAATGACTTTCATAACTAGCTGTTAATAAATAAGATTTTTTATTGGCGTTCATAAGGAAAATTTTATTAATCTATTTAAATGTGATTTAAGTAGTCTAATTAATTATGAGATTGCTGAAATTCTCTGCATTTGTGCATATAACACGTGGCCAAGCTAAAGTATATCACGTGGCCAAGCTAAAATATATCATTTGTGCATAAAACACGTGGCCAAGCTAAAATATATCATCTGGCTTTATCGCCACTGCTTTCGCATTTGTGCATAAAACATGTGGCCAAGCTAAAATATATCATTTGTGCATAAAACACGTGGCCAAGCTAAAATATATCATCTGGCTTTATCGCCACTGCTTTCGTGTAAAAATATAGTGAATGCTTAGTCTATTCTTTCAGATAATCTCAAGGCTTTGGGATATTTTTTTTATTATGAAGAATATTTTATATCTGTAGATTAATTTTTATTGCAGTACAGAAATTTCAGTAATATCAATATATTTATTTGATGTTTCAAGTTTTACTTTGAACAACGTGTTTTGCGATAGTTATATTAACAATATATATATATTGTTGTGTTAAAAGGGATCCATTGTTGTTCAACTTGATAATGAATAAAATAATTTTGTAAACGAATTTAACACGATGGGACTTTGAAAGAGTAAAACTGGAAAAAGACGTATAAATTGAGAGAAATACAATTGGGAAAAATTATAAAATTTAATTATTTTTTAAAAATAATTATAATTATTTTATTTATTTATACGTTTTTCAGTTTCTACTACGTTTTATTCAGCATTCTCAAACGGTTGCAAGGATTGAATATACTTATTATTTAACTTCTTATAGACATTTCTATGGTTTTAACACTAATTTTATCAGTCCACACAATAAAAAAAGAATATATGACTTTTGGCAAAATTAGTTTTGAAAAATTAATTTTTACTTCAAATCAAATGACATTTATGCTGTTATTTTTAAAAAAATTCCCCTTAAAAATTTAGAAGCGTTAATTATTTCTCGAAATTTGTTTTTTGGCTGTAATAAGTGCCCTTTCTTTTTTTACGTAATATAACGTATATTATTATTATTACAATATTGAAAGGTGGATGAGTATGCAAGGGTAAAGGGTCTGTAAAACTGAGCTTGAATTTAAAAAAATAAACTAGTATTTTCGTAGTGCGCGTATTTTCCCAAGATCCCAAAAGATGGAAAACTTAATTGGAATATGATTATAAAAAATATATATGAGAAATGATGATAAATACATTTGTAAATTTTTGAGAAAATACCAAGAATCCCACTTTTTGTTCCATCTTTATTGGAAAATAAATTAGTTATTATACTTCCACATATGATTTGCAAGGCTCATTTAATATTATCGTATATCCAATACAATTCATTCGTTTAATATAAATTATACGAATAAATTATATTGGATATACGATAATATTTAAAGGCTTCAATAAAATATGTCACGAAAAATAATAGTAATTTCACTGCAAATTTATTTGACATAATTTATTACATAACTACATTGGAAACTCGTGACTTTTCCAACCGACTAAATATATAGCAGCCATTAACAGCCAAATACGAGTAATTCCACATTGTGACCTGCCGAAACTGGCAACAAGCGGCGATTGAAAAAGTAATAATATGGCTTTATAGCTGCTCATTACACTTACCTTTTTATAGCGGAAACAAACACGAATGCTTAAATTGGAGGCACTGATATAGGGGTACAATAAGATTTCCTGTCCTTAATTTTGCTGCCACAATAAAGATTCTTAAATGATACTGCGTTGAACCAAAATTTTTATTGCTTTTGTAGTGAAAATGAAACTATATTTGTCAATTGATGAATTTTAAACATTTATTACGATACTATTTTTAGGTGAATAATGTGAGGTCGAAAGGAAATAATGTTATGTCAATATACCTATTTGTCTGTAAATACAGGGTATAAGAGATAACGTTACACAAAAAACTGCAAGTAATACACTTCATTCTAAAAAACTTTTCCTTTGAAATAAGGTGGTATTTTCAACAAATTAAAAGAAAACAACCACGTTTACAATTGCTGTGTTTACAGTACATTCACCCTATTATAATGTACGAGCAATTATATCTAATGCCGCGTATAAATAAAACAAGATGACCCTTTATCGCTATATAATTATTACTCTTCTTTGAATTATGTCATAACTCTGGATTAATTATAGCTTATTAAAGGAAGTCATAAAAAACAGTTTTTTATAATTTCGTGGTTGATACTGATTTTAATGTATTCCGTACTAATACAAGAATAGCATTGCAAATTTCTTTGCTATTCTTGTGAAAAAAGTGGACATTTGAAAAGTGATAAAAAAAATAGGTATCAACCAGAACTGAATCAAGAGCAAAGTTACGATCGAATTTGATTAGAATTTTAAGATAAAGACATATTATGACGTTAAATTATTAGCAAAGTGGGAAGTTTTTGTATTGGTATGTGTCAAGTACAGAAAATTATTGTATTGGTATGTGTCAAGTACAGCAAATTTCTCTGGTATTGGTATGTGTCAAGTACAGCAAATTTCTCTGCTATTCTTGTGAAAAAAGTGGACATTTGAAAAGTGATAATAAAAAAATAGGTATCAACCAGAACTGAATCAAGAGCAAAGTTACGATCGAATTTGATTAGAATTTTAAGATAAAGACATATTATGACGTTAAATTATTAGCAAAGTGGGAAGTTTTTGTATTGGTATGTGTCAAGTACAGAAAATTATTGTATTGGTATGTGTCAAGTACAGCAAATTTCTCTGGTATTGGTATGTGTCAAGTACAGCAAATTTCTCTGCTATTCTTGTGAAAAAAGTGGACATTTGAAAAGTGATAATAAAAAAATAGGTATCAACCAGAACTGAATCAAGAGCAAAGTTACGATCGAATTTGATTAGAATTTTATGATAAAGACATATTATGACGTTAAATTATTAGCAAAGTGGGAAGTTTTGGTATTGGTATGAGTCAAGTACAGAAAATTTTACAAGAACAAGAACTACAAGAAAAAGAATCTGACGCCTAACATCAGGAAGCATTGGGCTAGGTGAACACCGCATAATTTAACCGATTCTTAAAAACACTATCACTTTGATTTATATTAGAAAATGTTAGAAAAATGGTTAGAGATCACTTGTGTGGAAAATTTTATATTTACACTGTATTCACCGTAGCGGTTCAATTAAAATTTTTACTCTGTTTAATCAATTAATTTTCAATTAAATTAGTTTAAATATTAAGAGGATAAGTTTTTTATAATTACCAGTACGAATCAAACGAATAGAAAAGAGAGAAAATGCCCACTCAGATCTAATTAACGAAACTAGTAAATTTAAATGGTCATTATTTTTAAAAGATTGCTATGATTTTTTACTTCTAATAATGTGTCGACTACGTGCAATATTCTTTTATAATTCTTAACTACTCATATTATGGGATTACATTAAAATATAGTTTAACTTAGCCGCCTATGTATTTAACTAAAATATCAATTCTTTATAAGCCGATTTATCTTTCATCTTCCGACTTAGACGACCTTCGTCGATTTGAATAGATCGTTGAGATCGATTTTTTGTAGAATCGATTTTTGAGATCGACTTTTTATAGACCGCTATTCCTAATTCATAGCATTAAGTTGCTTAGATTTGTTCAGTTTGTGTGCATTTGACCATTATATTAATGGGCACTAGCGCAAAAGCGGTGAAATTCAAAGAGACTTTAGGTGCCAACTACAAAGTATACACACTTTTACAAAGTCTATGAAAACTGATTTTTTAACGTTTTATTAGAAAAATGATTAGTGAAGACATTAAGCGGTGAAATTCAAAGAGACTTTAGGTGCCAACTACAAAGTATCCACACTTTTACAAAGTCTATGAAAACTGATTTTTTAACGTTTTATTAGAAAAATGATTAGTGAAGACATTAACTGGCCTCTGCGGGATAGGAAAAATTTGTGGTTTCAGCACGATGGAGCTCCATCGAATTCCACCAACGAGGTCACAAGGAGGATTTGTTATAGGGTACTATTAAACTGGAAGCAATACTCCTTAATTATTCTTAGTAACCTTAGACATTACTTATTCAATGACGGAAATCAATGAGAACATTAAATTAAATCTAATAATTTGAGTATGTAATTAACAAAACTATTACTATTATAATAGGAGGAAGTAAAGTTTGCTTACAAATTAAATAAAAATGCTTCCAAGGAACTAGCATTCTGTCGTTGGCAGAATCCTAAAACGTGGGGAGCAAGTAAATAATAATTGTGTTGAAAAAAAATTCTTATCGTAATATGAATTGTGTAAATTTTAATTGGAATGAATGAAACTTTTCATGAAGTTTCTATAAATTTATAAATGGAAAATAATTATCTAAACGGACAACTAAAATGGCAAAGTGATACATTAATTAAGGTATCTCACTAATTGTTTAAAAGTATTAAAACCGAATTCCTACCGTATTCGCGTAAACTCAAACACAATAAAGACAATTGTTGTTTTTTAATAAACCACTGAATAATCTATCATTAAAGTAATCTTACTGCATTCACGTAAACACAAAATTGAATAATAATTAAATCTTACTACATAAGAACGCATGAAAATAAACTTTCTAGAAAACTTGAAAAAACAGTATTAGTCAATTCCTTCTAACTTCACTTATTGCACATCAGTCAGTATTGAACTCATTCTATATTTAATTATTTTTCTATACTTCATTGCACACATAATTGCGCTTTTATTCAAAATCTTAAAAGCCTATTGAATTTTGTCGTAAAACTAATTTAGCTAATGACCGAAATCTACTAAATATTCTGACCTGGAAAAATACACGTTTGTTTTCCCATTTTGAGTTAGAAGGTGGTAGCAGTACGGTGTTAAAAAGAAATTTAATTTGAAATAAATTGCATGTGTATGGAGAAAATCGTTTTCACATACACAAATTATTAACGAGCAGCATGCGGCATATATTTATGACAATAACAAAAAGTTCTTTATATTGATAAATAATACTGTTGAACTTTCAGAAATATTTGAAAAACTAATTGGTTGAAACAGGTGTTGAATTTATATTTTCAGTAGCAAGTTGGAATAGATTGAAAATGAGAGAAATTTTAAAAGCAAGCAAGTGGTAAGCAAAAGATTACTACGTCCTTTTCTTCGATTGCCGCATTAACTCATCTTGCCTTTAAATCGGCTCATAATTTTAACCATAGACCAAGAGTTTAATAATAGTTATATTCATTAATTGCTTTTAAAGTTGGCATTAACAGATTGTTCAAAAATAAACGAAAATTTAATTTATTTTTGCAGAGATAAGGTCGAGTTTAAACTTAAATTTATGATTATAGTTTTACGTGCGATTTAACCTAAAGCTCTAGTTCAAAATTATGCTAATTTAAAACTTTTAATGCTCGCATTTACATATTATTTATTATATATTACATATTATTTACTAAATTTATATATTATTTGTGCGACTAACGAATTTAATTGGATTTATTTTTGACTACATGTAAAGGAAAGTAAACCTAAGTAAAGTAAAAAAAATCCAAAGGAAATTTTGACCCAAAGAAGTTACCATACAACATTAAGATGTAGCCAATGACTGAACACATGACTAATGAAGCAGTTAACTCTATAAGAATACTATTCAACGAACTGTGCCATAAATGACGTTTCAGAGCTTAACGAGCCGCTCAAGAAGTAAACAGACCGACTATTCAGAATAAGAAAGTTTCTATTTAAAATGTTAAAATTTATTGTTATTATTTGAAAACCGCTATTTATAAAGAATATATGTCTTATTTGTCGAAAGGTAAGATTTTGATGAAAGTCACTGGATATATAAATAAAAGTAACAAGTTTTTTAAATTTTAAAAAAATAACTCATCTGTTGCAAAATTTGAGCTATACAAATTATTTTTTTACACTTTTTTATTTTAAATATTCGAGTTGCTAAATTCACTGCGAATTGTGTCATTGTAAAATATACAAGTATGGGAACAAAAAATAAGAAAATTGTTTGCTCATTTACAAGTCGTTCTGTTCATACACTAAATACCTGTCTATTTTGCAATCGTATGCCAATCCGGCAATCAATGGATTAAGGTATAGAACTTTGTCATTAAAATGTCTAAATTGACAATTAGTTTTTAATATCTAGTCAAGTATGATGTTATCAAAAATTATAAATGTACACATTTAGTAATCAATATTTGATATAAAAAACTGATATGAAAGGAAATAAATACGATACGTACACTTAAAACAAACTAAAGGTACAAATTCTAAAATTACGTTGCTTTACAGACGTTTAAAACGATTTAAGTTGTTTAAGAACAATCGAAAGGGGCGTCGAAAAGGAATTCCTAAATTTTGAATGAAAAACGATTACCAGGTATTGCAGTTTTAATAAAATACCATACACCAAAACCTAAACCATTTCTTATTTCACATTATCACTATAGTTTTTTAACGCTATGAAACAAGTAAATAAATGAAAGTTAAAAAAAATTAAACTAACTTCAAACAAAGACCGAATAAGAAGCGCACTGAAAAATATGAAATAATGAAAAAACGAGTACTTACTAGGATCTTTTGCGGTACAGTATCTTTTCCGAACATAAATTAATTTGTTAAAAACTGCGGCTGCTAGATATTTTTAGAACCGAAGCCAAATAAGCGTCGACCTCTCTCTCTCTCTCTCTTTTTCTCCCGCGTATGTACGCTCACACGCACACAGATAAGTGTTTCATTTCACTTCACACTGACTATTTCATTGCATTATACTGTTCAGTGCTCTTTCTATTTTTAGTATGATATCCTACGTTATCCAGAATATCACAAATTTACGAAGAATTCAATAATACGTCGTTTATTGAAATCGAAACAGATTTTGCAGAGTTTAATGAATATAATTATATTCATGTATACCCACATATATACACGCCTTTATATTCACGCACACACATATGTACATAATAGGGACATATAAATCATATTCCCTCTTTTGGCTTAATCGTTGTCAGTATTTCAAGCCAGTGCACAACATTGTTTATGTCTTTGTATATACTTGTATATATATATATATACTTATCTACCACCTTACTACCTTAGTTGCTTTATGCCTTTGTACGTGTCTGCATAATCTTATCTACCAATTTATTTATTTATTTTTTTGCTTATATCGAAACAAGCATGCACCCGTTTACAATCTCGGTGCGTTTAATTCTCATCACATGAAATGTCCCTGTCATCACCTTCCGGCTAAATCATCCCTTAGCCTTGTTAAAACTATGGAGACTATATTATTAGACTGTCATTAGGCCTATATTATCCAAACTAGATTACAGCAATTATGCTGTGGTGTACCTTGAATTCCCGTGGTCAAATTTTAACCAAATTTTCATCAAATAATACAGAGGATGTACCCATCCAAATAGAAAAAGGATCATCCACATTGATTCATAAATGCTAGAGATATAAAGCAGCTAAAAAAAAATAACATCGAATTGAGAACCTCTTCCTTTTTTTAAGTAGAATGAACGAGTCGACGAAATGACGCTATTATGACGGGTAATGGTATCCGTATTATATATTATTATATATATATTATTATATCCGCGTTATAAATTACATTATTTCCGTTATTGTTAATAATTATTTTGTGACCTTATGTTATTTCTTTAGGAATTATGTCATATTAAATGGTGCACAAAATCCATTAATAAGACAATTTTATACACAGAAATAAGTTACAAATACAATTTAATTTTTATGATATGAGACAGTATTTAACGCAATATAAATTAAAAGTTTTTATTGCACCTATAAAACCATAGACAGAATGTTGAATTTAACTCCCATTTAAGCCTTTAATTTAAACACGGATTCCGCTATAGAAAGGGAAGTGAATGAGTAGCTATAAAGCAGCATTATTGTATTTTTCAATGGACGCATATTTCCGTTTCCGGCAAAAGCAATATGAAATTGTTCGTAAATAGCTGTTAATGGCAATGATTTATACTCGGCCCGTGGGGAAAGTTACGATTTCGCACTATGGTTACGTAATAAATTGTAGCAAGTAAATTTGTTGTAAAATTACATTATGCTTCATAACATATTGAAGTGTGTAATGTGAGTAAATTATGTTGAATACATGACAGTATTAAGTGGGATATGTAGATCATAACTAAATGGTATATGATCAATTTTTTTCACATGAAGATCTGAAAAAATTGAAATTCCCTAAATTTTAGTGAAAGCTTATAAGCTTATTTGACGTTGGCACTTACATACTGACAAAATTTGCAATGAAATTCTTAGTTCTTTTTTTTCGTATGAGACGGTTATATATAATTAAAAAAATATAGCCGATGACAAGTGACAGTCGGAAAGGTGAATTTTATAGATTTTTCGATTACCCACATTACTCAAATTGTAAAGAAAAAATGATAATGAGAACATCTTATTGCTTAAATTGTGAAGAAAAAACGATACTGAGACTAGAGATAAATATTTTGCATTTAAATTATTCAAAAATTCAGTCATGAATTCAAATTTTGATTTCTGAAAAAAATTCCGATATAAAAATAATGTAACTAGATTCTACTAGAAATTCAATTACTCTTTAATAAAATTTTGAATTTAATTTAATTTTATTACCAACATAGTCCTCTTCCAGTATTCTGAGCATTTTTCTTTCCCAGCACTTGTTAATTCTGCACGCTACACGACCTGTCGATTGAGACTTCGATCTACCAATCTTACGAGTTATTTTGATGACTAGTTTTCTTACGGATCCCTCATTACGAATCATGTCGCGCAGAGAAACTCCGAGCATAGCCATTTTCATATTTCCATGAGCATGCTTGGAGTTATTTTACAAGACCAATAAGAGGGACCAAGTCTCATTTACGTTTGTCGTCTGGTAATGCATACAGGAAACTACTGAATACGGAAATGGTAATGCATACTGACAACAAACGTTTTCAGACGTTCGTTTTCAGACATTGAATTATTTTGGATGAGAAAATATTGCGAAGTTCCTCGAATGATAAGCTTCTATACAATTATAGCGTTAAAACTATAATATCAACACATATATAGTAAACAAATCATTAAAACGATGTTCTTTTTGATGGCCTGCGCGGTACACGAACAGAAAGTAATGTTATTGGTGTACAACCTACAATCTTTTTTCGAATGAATTAACATTAAAATATTTTCATTTATTTTAGAAATAATTTCATCTTTTGCTTACGAATTATATATTTAAAATGAATTGTGAAGCAGAAATTAAAAGTAACACTAACGCCTTTTAATTTTGATTTCATACAAATAAATAAATAAATAAAAAAAAAATTTATATATGTATATATATATATATATATATATATATATATATATATTTATATATATATATATATATATATATATATATATATATATAAATTAACTTTATTTTATTGGAGTAATTTTAAATGAGAAAATGAATATTATAAAAATACAATAGATAATATATTTTAAAAACGATACAGGTTCATTGTGGTATATTAATATTTAATGCAGATATACGTATGTGCCATTATATGTAGACCCTAATAATCTTCGAAATAAAATTTAGTTCGAATTTTACAACACGAGCTACATAAGTTTTTGATCCTTATACTGAAATATATTTTCAGATAAAGTCCCACAGTATAATCACAGTCACGAAGTTACGTTTAATTCTGATTATACACTTTAAAAGAGGATCAAATTAAAAGAGGGCCAACAATTACCGCCCATATGCACCACACATAGACAGGACTGTCAGTCGGACTTACTAACAGTTAAAGGCGTATTTCTGTTTTACATTAACTATCAGTCAATCTGGAACAAGAGACTACTTTACCGACCGTGCCCTATTGCACGGTCCAATCACTAAAGTATCCATACAAAATACTTCTTTAGCTGTCAGCAAATCCGACAGTTTGTGATGTACATGTGAGTCCTGACTATGTGTAGTGTACATGGGCGTTAACCGTTTGCGAATAAACTATATTATAAATTTATTTAATTTTTGCTTATTGGAATTTTTCGTTTACGCATACAATGGTTGTATTTTTTTTGTAATAAGTTAATTTGCGGTTATATAAGTAAGAATGTGAGCAAATTAGATGACATTAAATAGCAGGTTTTTCTTAGAATAAAATTACTAGATGAGTTATTCTGTGAAAACCATGAAAGTTTTTTCCATTTTTATTATATTAATAATAGAAATGGAATAAAGAAATTACATTAAGCGAATTGATGAAATTATGAAATATAACATTTTACAGTATTTATTGCCTAAAATTAAAAAGGACCTAAATTAAAAAATACCTAAATTAAATAATCAAATATCTACTTTCGGTATTATAGAGTCATTTTTCATATTTACGGGGACAAAGTAGTAGCAAAGAGATGCCGAGTGGAATTTTATTTTTGTTACAATTTCGTCTGTCCGGCTGTCCATCCATCTGTTCGTTTGTCAGAGTCTTTTAAGTTTAAAACGAAATAAGATATGTGCTTGATATTTACCCACAATGTATAGTTTCTTGGTACAACTGCAGATGGTATTTAAATTGACTTAAAAATATATTTGGAGGATGTTACAAATTTGAGGTAGCACAGCTAAAACTATGCAAAAATGTTATGAGTAAAAAAACTAAAGTATTTTGACACAGTCGAGATATTTTCAAGACCTTGGGAGACAGATATCGTAATAATTTAGAAAGTGAAAAAAATAATCAACATTTTTAAATTCTTTATTTGAGACAGTATGTACCCTTAAATATTTATATTATTTGTATATACTGAAAGTGCGCGGAACCCTTTATATTCGTACTTAACAGATTTGTTTTAAGTTACGGAAACGCTTGCATTTCGTACGGCCTCGTAACAAATTTTGAACATTTACTGTTTTATAACAACAAGATCAATCCAAAGAAAGGTTTAATATTTTTTTAAATTTTTAGTTAGATATTTGCATTACGTGGATGTCAAGGAAACTATTTTTAGATTGGATTCGAGTTCGTGGGCTCGGAATTAGGTTTGAATATTACAATACTGAATTAATTAATGAAAATCGCAATTTTAGATTTTACAGGCTTTGTAGGCGTTTTCGTTTCTAAAATAGGCAATTATTTTCTATTGGAAGTGTAAAGAAAATTAGGAATATCCGCATAAATTTTAAATATTAAACTAAATTGCTTAAATATTCATAATGGTTTTAATATTGATCTCATCAAAAAAATGTTTCGTATTAGTGGTGATTTTTAAACTCTTCCTTTGTAGCAAATATTAACAAAAATTATAGAGGAATTTATGGACATGAGTTTCTGAAATTATGATGAAAAATGTCAAATCTGTAGTCTCAATAAAACACTTTGCAGAATTCAGACATTACAAGAAACGGCATAATTTTCTTTAAGCTATGGGAAGACTAATGAAGTAATTGTATCAAAGTAATGGGCCAGATATTCGGAACTCGAATGAAACAGCAAACAACATGAAAATTCATTTTAACATTATAAAGTAGATTAAATTTTAAGGTGAGGCAGTGAAAGTTTTAAATTAACGCGATATAGCTTTAAAAGCTTTATTATGGCGCAAAAACTATAATCATGAAATGAAATTTAATTCTCTTTTCAGCGCCTCCAATTTAAACGTGAGCCTCCCCATTTTAGTTCTATGAATGAGTTGCTATAAACCTACGTTATTGCTTTTTTAAGTGCCACTCGTTGCTATTTCTGGTGGACATATGATACATTATGATGGTTATAATGCTCGTTGACGAAATTTATAGTAATTTTCTATTGTATTTGATTGGAGGAAGATGTACGAGTGATGTACGGGTATGTGCCGTGCGATAATAATCATGAATATATGTAAAAATTATGTAGATGTGTTAGTTACACACATTAATCAAAATATTATAGGATACTTTTTATCTCACATATGTGCTTATTAGAGATTATTTAGAGCCCTGAATAAATGGTAATCAAAGGGCGCAATGTTTGACGAAGGTGGTGTATGAGTGAGTGGAAGCCAGCCGAGCCCCCTTTAGTTTATCTCGAGTACATGTGACCTGGCCATATATTATCATATAGAAAATAAACTCGATCCAATAGACTAATTTGTTAGCTAATCGGTCCAATTGTTCACAGAAAATAGCTGCATTAATTGTATATCCTTTTGGAAACAACTGCCAATGAATAATGCCCTTGACATTTCACCAGTGGCTGAGCATCATCTTTTTGCCTTTTTGGCACTTATTTCAGATTTGGACACTGAAACTCCTATTTCTTCGACACCCAGCCAACGTTAACATATGTAACCTACTTCTCATCGCCAGTCACTGATTGATTCAGCCAGTTACTGTTGACAAGTATCAACTCTGCACTGAAGATGATATGATGATAACTCGTGGTGTATCCACACACCGTACTTTGAAATTTTTTCCAATTCGTGCAAATGTGTTTCTATGGCACCATAACTGCAGTATAGCTCATCTGCCAAGTGATGAGTCATTAGTCGAGATCCTCCTCAAATAGGCGGTGTAATCGTTGACCGTCCAATTCAATAGGATGTCCGGTATGGGGTGCGTCCTCAAGTTCGTAGTCCTTATTCCTGAACTTTCTGAACTAAATCTTTGCCATCGCGTAAGTCACAGTGGACTTTCCCATCGCATGACATTCATTATTCTGGTGGACTTTCCCATCGCATGACGAAATTCGTATAATAATAGAATCCGCATCGATTTAAATCCACGACCTTTATGTAATTCACTTAAAGCATCAGTTCCTACTGTTGTCAACTGACTACACTTTGGCCTATTTATACCCTACAGTAAAACCTTCTATAAGTTTCGAGAATCTTTCTAGAAAAGACTCGAACTTGTTGCTAAAAGCTTACTAGCCATCCTAATATATATATATATATATATATATATATATATATATATATGTATATAGTTTGCTTAGGGAAATATCTTCCCTTTTTATTAAAAGAAGAGCTGGAACTCAATTTCTTTGATAAAAAGTAAAATCTTAAACTTTCACTAACATTTTCTTACACATTTAATACTTTCAAAAATTCTTGCATTAGGATCAAAAACTGTAGACATTGTGAAGATATGACATACGGGCGGATACGGGAAAATTATTACGTCGCCTGATTTTCACTACAGAAATCTAAAAACACGAAAATTAAACTGATAGTCCATATAAATTAAATTAAACTGATAGTGAAAATTAAACAGTAGTTAATATAGTTTTGCAAAGAAATTGAAAAATATTTTTAGTTGCTACTGAGATAAGGAGAAAAATTGGACACTCGACTATTTATTTTATTTCGTAAATCAAAATTTAATGGTACAAGCTTTCAATTTAAAATTTAGACATAGTCGGCAAAGCTAAATTGTGCTTTCATTTTTGATAAGGGTTGTTCGGTCATTTTCATTAAGGTATTTGACTACTCTTATATGTACTATTTTTAGTAAAATGTAGTAGAGGTGTTGGTTTATTAAAAATCAGCAGTGACAAAATTATAAAAAATTCTTAAAAAGTAAGCAAATTATTTGATGTTAAATTTTGTGGTACAAGAGAATATATTCACCCTGAATTATTCGCTATTACTTTCTTGTTCCTCTTAGGTAGTAAAATTTGCAAAGCTGCAATATTCTGCTGGTCAACACAACAATTGAAAATATCTTTACCAGTTCGTTAACTTCTAGGGCATCATTTATATTACAGTAATGTAATAATAATGAACTCTCTTATTAATTATTCGGTAAGTTTTTTATGGGACATTCAACACATTTCCAGTACATATCTTTTGTGATTGAATATCTAGTTTTTTGGCCATTTTTTCACCATGGCGCTAATTTATTTGCTAGCATGGTTATCTGTTTGAACAAAGACTTATCTGATTTTAGGTATAAATTTTTAAGTCATTGTAGAAATAAATATGAAATTTTGAAGAGAACTTTTATGCCTCAACTTTTATAAAATGCGTGGTATCAAAATAAATGGCTTGCTGGGCAACTATTTAAAATTTTTATTTCTTTGTTGAATACAACTTTTAAAATTTATTAATTTTGCCCTGAACAAGTTCGTATTGGAATAATTATGTAAGTCGTAGGAAATTAAAAGACAGAGCAAAAACGACTATCATTTTAATTTGGTTTATTCCATCAGGGTAGTTTTAAAGGAACAATAAAGATTTCCATTGTTCAGAATTATATTAGAGGTTTTACTCTAAAATCGTTAGATTCCAGATGTAAACTGCAATATAAGACGAGACTTGAGTCCACTATTATATGATATGTCAATGGCAAATTATAAAATTACATTATAGGTCATTTCAAACAATGTTTTATATCCATTTTTCAAATATATAAATATCGTAAATCGATTGTATTTTGGTACAATGACAATTTGTACTTAATATTGAATTCTACTGTTTTAATTCGTAGTAACGTAAATACATATAGCAATGATGTTATATCAAAGAAAAAGTCGGGATTTTTAGGTAATGTGTAATGTTTAGATTTTAGCAAGATTTGGCTGGCTTTTTTTTACGCACCTTTATGTGTGCAATATATATATATATATATATATATATATATATATATATATATATATATATATATATATATATATATATTCTTAAATATATATCTATATTATTACTAAATTGTAATGGAGATTATTACACTGTATATATTTTGGGAAAAATAACAGAATAAACAATTTATGCTACTCTGAACTTAATATGCGTTTGTTAAATTTTTGCTTGTCTGTTTGAGTTTCGTGAAAAATTTCTAAATTTATTTCAGAGAAATGTTTTCCGGGATTCAAATGAAAATTAAGGCTATATTTTGTCTCATTCTAGTACTTTCTAGATTAAATTTTTTCCCTTTATCTATTATTTGCTTATCTATTTAAAAATCGTGTAAAAACCATTATGTCAATTTGTACGGGAAGTTTACTATTAGAAAGATAATATAATATGAAAAATATTATAACCATTACACTAAAATGTAGACCAAAACTGTAGAATTAGTAAAAAATAAATACGTTATAAAGTGATTTATTTGAGACAGATAACAGAGATATATGACTTTGAAATTACAAATTTCGCTATTGCATCGATATAACGTGTTCTCATCGCAACGCCGCACGCCTAACTGCCGTTCTGTGCGATTTGTCGTTGCCATCGACACATGTTTTTGACCTCATCTTGTTGTTATCTGGTTTTTATATTTAAATGGTAGTATTTGTGTCAGAACGAAGTAGTATTTAATCTAGAATATAAACATATGTGGTAATTTATATATAAACAGTGATTTCATTTTTCACAACTAAATTTCTTTAAATGAATTTCTACAAAATTAACGCCAAATGTATTCAGTATTTATAAACAGTGATGGAAATTTTTCTTCAAATCCATCTAATACAAATACCGAAATAAAAGGAATAAACTTCTCTAAATAAGTATTACGTATTGCACTGTAGAAAAATATGTGATAATTTATATAGGAACAAAGATTTAATTTTTCACAACTAAATTTTTTTTTAATTTCATTTTTCACAACTAAAATTCTCTAAAATGAATTTCTACAAAATTAACGCCAAATATATTCAGTATTTATAAACAGTGATGGAATTTTTTCTTCAAATCCATCTAATATAAATACCGAAATAAAAGGAATAAAAGCCATCAAATAAGTATTATGCATTACATTTGTTTCAGTCTAATAATAAGGTGCGACAAAGAGAAATACTTTTTTATCAAAAATTTTATGATAAAATAGTCAATAGTCACAAGTTATCCATATTAGTTTTAATAAGTTTTTAATTATTTCAAATTATTAGTTTACTGTTAATAATATTTCCAACATAATATAACTATGTTTATTTAAATTAGGCAAATATGATCATATGTAAATAAGTCATAATATTCATGTACATTACTTATTTTAGTTTTTAATAGATTTTTATGCATTTGATCTTTTATTATATTGTGAACAAAACGTCGAATAAAACACAAAAAAATTCAATTATTTAAAAAATCTGTGGAGTGCTACATTTGCACGTTTAGTGTTAATACCAACAGTTCCCCCATTGAAATATGAATGATAATGCGCTCCGGTTATGCAATTAAAAAGCGGCCGTCTACAGTGCTACTTGCTGTTGATCGCATTCATACTGTAGCACATTGTACATGCGCGGAAATGAGTAGGGACATTTCAACGAAACCAAATCAAATATTTTGAAAAACGTTTGAGGATTACAGACGTTTTCTAGTTCCGTAGATCTTGAGAAACATTTTTTTTAAGAAATGTTATCTCTAAGTTATAAGGAAATAAACAATTAAACGAAATTAACTACCCTAAAATTTTTTCTATTCTGATAATTTTTTTTCAATCTTTACTTGATTCTCAATGTCTGTAATTTTTTTTTTCAGAATTTTTCTGAGCTATCCTTTAGATGATAAGCCTGGGGTACGGCAATTTTTAAGCTTTTTCTTGAAAAATGTATAAAGAAGTCCATATAAAAGTAAATGGTATATATTGTTAAATTTGTGTTTTAATGAGTTTTTTTATTTTCTAATTTACACAGTAGAAATTAGTCGCCAGAATAAAAATTGAACTTTCACGTCGATAATTGGGCCACCATACTCAAAATCTGTGCTAAATTTAAAAATTTTACGTCGAATAGTATCCAAGGAAATTGTTGAAAGTTTTTGGCTTTTGTATACACAGTGTACCACCGGGACCGAGTTTGATTCCCTGTTGCTCATCGAGTGAGGCTGGAGTGGTGTTTAAAATCGGTAGCTAAAATGTAATAGACTAGTGATGTGCAGCAGCATCTCTGGGTGCGACAAAATACGCATTGCGATCGTCAAGTCACCTGCCCAAAGTGGTAATTACGTTTAATGATACGGTATTAGAGATAGCTATGTCCAGAAGTGGAATGAAGTACACTTTTGTGTTGATTTTGATGGAGGATTAGGTTAGGTTAGGTTGGGTTATGTTAGGCTAGGCTGGGTAAGTTGGGTTAGGTTGGGTTGGGAATGGTTAGATTGCGCTATATTGGTTAAAATTTAGTTATGTTCATTTTTAGGAATGTTCATTTTTATTATTAGGAACAGTTTGGGTAGAACGGATCAGATTGAAGTATGGTGGGTTGGGTCGGCTTTGGTTGGCTGATGCTAGATTGATTTATGTTGGATTAGGCCAAGTTTGGCTTGGTCAAGTTGGGTTAGAATGAGTTAGAGCGGTTATATTGGCTTAGATTGTATTAAGTTAGTGTGGGTTAGGTGAGGTAAGGTTAAGTTATGTTGTTTTAAGATTCGTTAAGTTGTAAAATATTGGGCTATGTGAGTTTAAATTTAGTTGTTGAATCGAGCACAGCATTGTTATCGAATATTTTTACCAGTAAAATACAAATATCGTGCGATGAGTTTGTACCAGAAAGAAAAGCTAGTATTAGTAACAATTGTAAGCAGGTACGACGTGTACGTTGGAGAATTTAAGAAATAATAAGAAATTAAGGTTTGTGTGTTTGTCTCTGTCCATTTCTTTTAATTTGGATAAATTTAATTTTCGTTTAGACTTCATCACGTTTTCGAACTAAACATATCGAACAAAATTAACAGTATTATTTCGCAATACAAAACATTTTGTTTCGTTTATATAAATACGTACCGTATACTGCTCAGTAAATACTTAATATTTGGATATCATTTTCTTGATAGAAATAGGATTCACGTCAGATAAGCCTTTGTTCACAGCATTTCTTTTAATGCTTACATAAATTAAAAAAGACAATACCTGCATACTTCCGTAACGGGTGGAATTACTGAACTACATTTTAATGCTATATTTAAAAATACACTTTATTTGCATTACATTGGGTTCGATTCGACGGGTATTTTTGATAAGTGGACTATAAACAATAACGTAGCAGGGTATATTGCATTAAAGCACATTACGTTATTTTTAGACTTCAACATATACAAACTTATATTAGGCGAACTCCAGTTAACGAAAGTGCTGCATTTAGAAACTTAGCACTTTAGAAAACTGCAATACACTCTGAAAAATTATTGAGGAAATTGTTTTTGGCAATATATGATAAGATACGACAAAATAAAAAGGGGTAGGACGATGACAGAATGTCAATATATTTTATAAACTACTTTTAAAAACTTTTATTAAATTGACTTTTGTTAAAGTTATTCTAAAGTTTTGGCATTTAGAGTGAAAAAATGCTCGTCAAAGATGATAATATATTTAAGAATAGGAAGATTTAAAAATCGAATACAAGGCTAGTTGCTCTTCCGATATTAAATGTAGAATTAAAACTGGAGAAATGGAGAAATTAAAAGAGTTTCCATGTATTATATTATTCATGAAAAATACCCATAATTAAAAAAGTATATACCATAATCGATAATCAAAAAAGGGTAGAAAAATGAATTTGAAAGTGGATTTGAATGTTAGTTTTAGAGGATGTAAAAAAGAACACTTTAGAGGATTTAGAGGATGTATTTTAGATATTATTTTGAGGAAAAATATGGAAATTAATATTGTCTATTTAAAGTATATGTGAAATGCTGAAAAATATTTCCTACTGTAACTTATTATTTACCGTAATTTACTATAAATTTAAAATACTTTTTTTGGAGTACAAAAAAAGTATTTTAAATTTATAGTAAGGTAGTAGTACTAGGGTGCGAAAATAGTAATTATGCAGAAATTAATGTATCATTTGCAATACCAAGTCTTCTTTTTATATTTCAGATATATCTATTTCTTTATTAAGCAAGATTTCAAGGGGTCGTTTCCCACTTTGTCTTTAATGAAAATAACGGATATTAATATATATACATTTATACTGTAGACAAATTAATTCATGTAGGTAAATAATGGTGTGTTTGAGATAATGTTTAGTTATGAAGTTAATTTAATGTATTGGGACTATAAACAGGAATTTTAAATTAAGACTGACACTTTAAATTTAGGAAAGAATGGCATTTTTTAATTATGATAAATGTAATATTTTCTTTAATTGAAATGTATTTTAATATTGGATTTTTCATTATTTTCTTGAATCATTCCATTAAATGTTAAAAAAAGAACTTCTAGTTTTTATTTAAATATGTACATGAACAATTATATTTTTTACATGTAAAGTTATTTATTTAAAACGTAATATAAACAAATTAATTTATATGTGAAAACCAATTTATTTCTGCCAAACAAAGCATTACGTATTCTAATATGTGATGTAATTATAAGATATTTTAAGGAATTTTGGATATAGTACAGACGGATAAAAAAAAGTGTAATTATATATGAGGAGGATAGAATGTCGTCAACAATCCATCGCCTTTTCGAGAAATACAGAACTAAATAACGGAATGAAAGTACTGAAATTTTAGTAGAAGACAGATTTACTCATACTACAATTGTTATGGAGCGTATATGTGAAAAAACAATATCTCATTATTATTAGACTATTACAACACTAGCGAATAATTTTTTTAAAATCCTCACAAAAAAAAAATGATTTATTTGATATAGATTTTGAATATGTGATATTTATTAAAATGATGTTAATTATTTGACTGCCAAGATCGAGGTGCCGATTACAAATTTTTTTAGATTTACAAAAAACATCGGTGCTTATATTAAAGTAATCGTATTGGCTAAAAATATTTTTAATTATCGTGGTGCGGCGGCTACTTGGTCCGCCTTCGGGATGCTCAGTCCTTTGTAATCCCTTTTATTGGACCTAATGAACAGAAAAAGTAGCGAAGATAATACCTGTTTATGGTGGCCTTTAGGTTTATATAGATATTAGGGTCAGTTTTCCCACTTCTTTAAAAATACAGTTTACTGAGAGAATTTTACAGTACGTGGCCTGTACGGGTTGTAATTTGAAATATTTTAGAGAACATAATTCTTTACAACAATTTTATGTTGGATCGGATCATTACAACAGATAACTTTTTGTGTCGAGACGAATTTCGTCCATACGGTTTCCTCCGTTTATTTCCCCTTTGCGTTTTCAATCTTTGTAAATGCTGATTGATATATGGGCATTCATGTTACTTGGTGTAATAATATGTGCCTAAAAGGTATGCGAAAGGATATTATGAGTTAACTTGAGTATTTTTGGATTGATTTATTAGAATGACATATGACTAAAATTAATGCGCCATCACAGAAATTATGCATGATTGGTTCATTATCAAAACGATGACTAACTACTGGAAAAGTTCATTCTTCGCTCCTTCCACAATAAACTTTGCACAGAGGTAGTTTCTTGCAATTGAAATCAAGTAGTTGCTAATTTTTTTACAGCTCATTGAGTTTTGGGGTAAAACAGATTAATGTCGTGGATCGTGAAGTATCCTTTTATTTAAACTGAAGGATACTTAATGATCCGAACCGAGTCAGTTTGTGCTTTGTTTTTGCTTTGTTTCTATACTAATGTTTTATTATAAACCCCACCTTTGTACCGTACGATGTTCTTTTCCATGCTTACTTTATTGTACTTAGTTTTGTTTTTAATTACTGTTGCAACTATCTCGACACGGTTTATTATTCTATTGAAACCTTGAGGCTAATTGTTGCAACTGAATAAGATTTTTCTCAAATTTTTTTAATGTTGGTAACATGACGTTTTAAATAATTATATATGAATATCTTTATGTTTATTTATTTTTTATCTGTTTATAAAAAACACAATTACACATATCATTCTCATAGTATTTATATTAAGGTCGCAATTGCCATCGTTTTTCCTTAGAAGTGCTTTTGGATATAATGCGTTTATAATCTGTTCATACTAAACACCAAGTGACCAAAACAATAACAAACTCTCGACAAAGTCCTTATGATATCTAAGCAGGATTCGATAAATTTATATGAGTTACGAGATTAGATATTCTATCGTGGAAATAAACTCGCAGTGTAATTAATTTTGCAACAATTCCATTTAAATACATTTATTGTATTGTCACGTGTGCCGCATGATTGAAATGATATAAAAAATTGTTTTTACCTTTTCTGTAGAAAATGGGAGTGAAATAGAAATTCACTGCATACTTGGGTTTTACTATAGACTAGCGCACTAGCTTCGAGTTTTGACTATGGAAATAGGCACTTGTTGATTATAGTTTTATAATGAATTTACTTTTGATGCAGCTGTTTTAAAAGAAACGATTTTTCTCTAAAGAATGATACCATTCTTTAATTTTTAAGCATACTTTTTTTTAGTGATATTTAGGTTAATTTGTACGATTTTAAGACATATTTTGTCTTGATAAAAATAATTTTCTACAAAGCAAGCAAGTTTTACTTTTTAAATATTTGAGTTCTTCATTAAGTTTTAATATTTGTTTGAATGAAGTAATATTTTTGCCGCGGTGAATAGTATTTAAATTAATTATTTAAATTTTTTTTCAAATTCACCATTAAATAACTTATCACTCACCAGTAAAACGTGTACTAGGAGGTTTTATTTAAGAGGTAATATTTATGATTCTAAATTTTTCACACAAAAAATATATTGCCTACTGTATGTTTCACATGCGTTAAAACGTGGTGAACACTTAAAAAATTATAAAACCTAGGGAATAAACCCGGTAATAATTCTTTTAAGTGGAATTTAAAAAAAATATTTATTCAAGTAATAGTAAACATTTTATACAAGCATTTTTAAGTATCAGTTATTGAGATATGTTTCATTACTATGCTGAATTCAAAGTTTCTATGCTTAGAAGTTTCTGAGAAAAACGGTTATATCCAATGGACTGAAAGACATGTTAGTGATTTTATAAGGGTTCTATTTTTCCTTCTAAGTACGGAATCCTACAAATTGATGAAATTCTTACACTTTTTCCATTAAAAATAATTTTATTTATATTTTAGCAATTATTTCAAGTCAAGCGCAAAACAGAAAAGAACCCGATCAAAATTGGTTCCATAGATCTTATGAAAGGACAACCAGTATATATAAGTGTATTTATACATACTGATTTCCGTTTTATTCGAAAACATTCATTTATTTCTAAATAATTATTATTAATTTTACTGTTAAGTAGCTAAAATTCTTAACAATTAGCAAAAATATTAAACTACCTGTCTTGGAGACTATTTTAACAAAATACCAGAAATTTAATTAAAAACATACAAAATGCGGGTAATACGAAACCGTGTTGGATCATGTTCTTGAAAAAAAGAATCTCATAATAAAATAAGTGGAAATAAGGAGATGTACCCATAAAAGTGTCGAGTTACATGCTGCCTATTAAATAATGTTATTTAATACCATGTAAGCATATTAATATATTGGACAGTATATTTTTGACGTATGTAACGAATATACATTTTAAAATAAAAACAAATGTTTATTAGTAAAATTGTATAAATCTATATATATATACATATATATATATATATATATATATATATATATATATATATATATATATATATATATGTATATATGTATATATATATATATATATATATATATATATAAATATATATATATATATATATATATATAAATACATATATATATATATATATATATATATATATATATATACACGTATAAAACTATAGAAACGTGAGGTTATTTCGAACGAACAAGACAAAATCACGAGGGTTTTTTATTTCACTACGTAATCCTAAAATAACAAAGTTTCTATTCATAATTTCAACTATATTACTACCATATTATATGTTAACAGGATACACCCTTTGAAAAGTCTTCAAAATTTTCTACCAATTAAACGAACACCTTTGTCAAATATCCTATTACCACTAATTGATTATGGAGATGTGTGCTATCCTAATCTTAATGAAGAATATTTGTACAAGTTGGAACGTCTTTAAAATTTATGCATTCGGTATGTCTTCGGTCTCAGAAAATATGATCATATTTCTGGATACAGGTAACATACTTGTCAAACGGATGAAAATCCAAATATGAATACTTCTCAAACGGATGGAGACACTTAGTCAATGCCAACTTTACATACTTACACTTCTTTTTAATATATTAAAAAATCCTCAGAGCCCAAATTATCTTACTGGCAAATTTATAGATTTGTCTGCTCACGGACCTTGGGCTACAATTTCAAAGTTTACTCACCCTACTTATCCCTAAACATACCTCTACCTCTTACAAAAAATCTTTCTCTGTCCGAGCCGCAAAAATTTGGAATACCTGAATCCTGACACCAGGAAAATCACGTCCCTATATATTTTCAAAGATCTAGTGAAAAATTCCTGCCTCTTCTGAATCCTTTTCCGTTGTGCCCTTTTCTTTCCTGGCTTTCCCATCCTAAATCGTGTCAATAGTTTGTATTAATTTTATTTCAGTATTTTTTATTTTTTCATGTAATGTGCTATATATAATTTTCGTTGTGAAATCTTTTACAGTCTTCAAACTAAATGGTTGACTAATTAAATAATAAAAAAAATTGTTATGGTTGACTGGAAGAGAATGCTCATGTAGCAATAAGTCCATCATATGTACTATGCTTGAAAGTTGATAAATAAATAAATATCTATTTATTAAGTAGTACTGACATTGTAATTTTTCTATGATGGTTAATTAAAAAAAAAGTTTTCATCAAATATTTTTTGCGGGTGAATTTTGATTAGGGAAAATTTAATTACACGGTTATTTTATTTCATCAGAAAGCTGAAAACCGAAGAAAATTTTAATATGACGATGAAACAAAGAAAATTTCACTACGAATTGTAGTATTTAACAATTTAATTCAAATTTACAGTACTAGCAGATTTAAATTAAGTTTTAAGCCAATTTAATATTATCTCAAAACGATTGCTTTAAAAACTTTGTTGAAATTACGGAATTACATTTGATATTCATTGTACGGACTTTAAATTAAACACACGCCTTATTATTAAAATAACTAGCTATAAACGCTCTTTCAAATTTCCGTTTATTGTCATTTTTAATCGAGGTATACTGCGATACAGAACGCTTATATTGCTCGCACAGCAAATGGTTTTAGAAATTTTGAATTTTTAGAGTAAAATTTTAGAGCGTGACCTGATATATTTGTTTACATTTTTATTAAAATAATTAGCTATATAATGAAATATTTTAATCATAATTCCTTTTCGCAAGATTTTGTATAATATTATATATTTTGAATAATAATATTTTAAGGAAAGGTATTGAATTTAAGGAATAGAGACATGACAGTAATTATGGTTTTTCAAAATTGGAACTTTTCAGTAAATTATCTATACTAATATTATGAAGAGTAAAATTTGTTTGTATATTTATACCATTGGGGGGTTGGGGGTAATTTCTGGAAATACTGAACCAATTTAGAAAATTATTTTACTAAAAGAATGATACATTGTTCCTAACTTGTGCTATGTTTAATTTTGATAAAAATAAGTTTTCTGTTCGAAATTTCGACATAAATAATTCAAGTTGGAGCTAAAAGCATTACTTGACTATTTTACTGATATACGCTGGCCAAATGGTTAGATATACGTGAAAAAATTTATGAAAAAATCAGCCATATTATATATCTAGCTTTTATATTTAAACCACAGTAAAGTTTTTTTATGTTGTAAATAAATTGAAAGTTAATAGGCCATATTTAATTGTACTTCATATATATATATATATATACATATATATATATATATATATATATATATATATATAAATATATATATCAAAATAACATTTACTTCGTCAACTGGAAAATTTCATATGGATAAAATTTCCCGTTTACAGTATACTATTTGGTCTCGCAGTTTAGGAGATACAATGAAAATCACATTCTACAGTTCATCATAAAGACTAAGTGCGTCCGCGCTCTGTGCGTAGATATGATATGGATAAGAAATGGGCGGGGGAGTGGGTGGAGTTTAGGCATATGATAAGAGTAGAAAGGTTGACCAGAAAAGAGACGTAGGTAGGCTTCTTACGCAGCGGACGTCAACGATGCTCTAGATTAGGACATAGGCTATTTATTCCCACGGGAAAATATTTTGTTTCTACAGTAAACACGAAAATAAGATATAAGATTATTAGTCCACAGGGATGAAGCCACGAGCAGTCCAATTGACGACATTTGGATATAGTAGATTTCATAGTTTTGTAGCTTGAACAGAAAATGACTATTTGTAGACTGAGCAAGATTTTGGAGTGTAAGTTTAGGTCATACGAGTTTTAAGAGGGCTTCTCAGAAAGGTTGGTTCGCTGCTAGAATTTTAAAAAATATTATAAAGAAAATCGAAAATTTGTATTTATTCCTAAATTATATAAATTATATACATTTTCAAAAGCCGAACACATAACAAACACTCTGATGAACGTGTTACGTTTTTATGTTCAAATAGGAAGTCTTTTGGATGCTTGAAAGCATTTCAGTTTTCATACTCATCCGAGTATGAAAACTGACATGTATCAGGTAATTAAGCGTGTATTGAAAAAATTAACCATAGTATCTCAATAGTCTAGTACTATTGAGATACTATGGTTGATATATATATATATATATATATATATATATATATATATACATATATATTTGATATAATATAATGTTTTTATTAAACAACAATATATTTTGTTATATATAATGTTAAATACCATGCTTGTAATCTTTTGAATGCCCACGTGGCTGATATCCTTAATTACTTCGAGAACCTTACCTGATCAGAACATTAAGTGTTGTTCATAATGTATCGATTTGGTAGTTTTTCAGTGTTTATTAATTACATTTTTAGATATATTGATATAAAATACACATCAATAAATAAATTCTATTAAATCTCTCGATATAATTTTTTTATGTTGTCGATACAGTGTTGCGGTTCCTAGCTTTTGCACATCCAAACACTTTAAATTAAAATATCATTTGCTAGTTTCAAGTTCATTATGTTGATTAGATCATTTTCAGTTAGAATACTTCCTGAAGTCAATATTCGGCTGAAATTTTTCTTTAATTATCTTAAGTGGCAATTACATTTCACTTTAATTAATATTTATATTGGTAAGAACATTCATTGCCTTTGGTTGGATTTAGAGATATATCATATATGGGACCATACTAAGGTTTAAAGCGTGTATTTAAGTGTAATTTTGGTTTAATTATTTATGACTATATTTTTTGTGTAGACTACGAATTGACTGTTGGAGAGTGTAGTCGCAGTCCACAAATCCTCTTTACGACTTACTTGTCTTTAAGGGTAAAAATATAAGTGTTTGTAACTTGAGTTATACTAAACGTTATATCTGCACTTTATATCATTAAAATTGCCTCATTGTTTTCATTTTTATACAATATGCTGCTTTTTATGTATACTCTCTCATTGTGTTAATTGATATCTGAAAAGGATTGTGAATGAATGGTTTCAAAGACCATTTATGTTTTGCCATTTAAGTTGAAAATGTATTATAAATAATAATATCTGTCTTTCAATTTGTATTTCCATATATTGTAATGTCTAATATGTTGAATTCAACATAATCCACCAAGTAATACCGCAAAGACTTGAAAAATTATAAATCCTAGGTTTAAATTCTAATTACGAGCGTTAAAATCTGTTTCTTCGTAGGCTGAATAAATACAATTTCAACGATTTTCTACTTAAGTCTTATAATCATGTAGTATATTTGAATAAACGACAAAATAATAAAGAACAAAAGCGCGAAAGAAAAAATGTTGTGACAGCATGAGCGTGCTGGCTACAACTTTGTCTTGAGTTAGTTGCAAATTAATCGAAAAAGTTTTTACGTCGCGATGGTTCATTTCCGCGCTGTTTTCTCTCGTTTATTTCCGTTTGTAGCACAGTCTTATCTCTCTGCAGCTTCATTTCGGTATGTGTAAAATCTTATCGGGATGTCGGTTAATATGCGAGTTAGGTAAAAATCGAAAATCTGCTGGCATCAGAAATGTTGACGGTGAGGTTTGGATTGTCAGATTGAATGAAGATTTATTCGGTGTTTTAACCGCAGTATGGATTTACGATTGGCTTATTATTATAAAAGCGAACGTGCCGGTGTCAGCCTATTTGAAAGATGATAAACATTATAAATAGGCTATTTCTTGGTGTTGACATTTCGTGGGCGTCAATTTATTTACGGATTTTTTTTAATCCTACGCCTCCTTGCAAGCGCAGACTGTCATACTGTTAATTGCCTATGTTACATGTCCCTATACTATGTTCAGTGTCCCTATACTATTGGCGACCTAATTTTGAAATTTGAAGGCACACATGATAAGCTCCAACAAGTTGGAGCTTATGTTCCGTAGGTACTCATAACTAAATATTTTTATCAACTTTCATTTAATAAGTTCAAAGTTCATGAGAACGTGCTAATATAATTGAAATCTATACAGCGCCTTCTTTTGGGATTAATATTAACTTGAATTATTTCATTTCTGTTTGGAACGATTATCATTTTATCCATCTATTTATTTGCATACATTTATGGAAACACACGATGTTTCACATCTGCAAGGCGTACGAACACAATATTTCACATCTGCAAGGCGTCCCGTGACGGCTCACTGTTTTTTTGTATTAATTGTAAATAAATGTTTATTAAATAAAGTCACCATTTTGTGTAAGAAATTCGTAATACTTTATTTTTTCATTATGCTATATTTAGTTCCTGTAATAATCTTGAATAATCTGATAATAAACCTGTAGTAATCTCTTTTATGCATATTACTTGTACGAACACGATGTTTCACATCTGCCAGGCGTCCCGTGACGGTTCACTTTTTTTTGTTGTTGAAGCGCTTACTTTTTGTCCTAAATTTAATTTATGAAGCAAGAGCACTTTAAATCAGTACTTTCAATTCTCACTTCTAACTACCTTACTAACTAGTACGATAAATAAACTGCCCGAAAACAATAATCGTTTGCAACCACCACTAATAATCGTTTTTCACTTGCATTTTGACCTGTGCAGTGCGCGCACCACGCGCGGCTTGCATTGTTTACTTTAACGTTGTGACATGAAAACCCAAGATCAAGTTATGTACTGTATTTTAATTTTATATAATTTGTAGTATTTGTGATATTGTAGTGCTACGAAGGTTAACTATAATTTGAGATAAAAATGTATGATTTTTATTTCCCTTGGTCCTTCAATTTTTAGCACTGATGCACACTTGGTGTAATATGCTTTTATATATTTTTGTAAGTACAGTCTATCGTAAAATACTTGAATCAACATAGCCTGATATAGCCTGTGGTTACTGTAGCTCTTTATTTTAACTAGTAGCGTACGTTTTTCTTAGTACATCTACGAAATTTTTATAATGTTAATTAAACTGTGTGTCTTTCTTTTCAGACAATACACTGAAGCGCCTCTTTAACAGGACGTATTTCTTTAAGTTACGGTATACAGTAAAGGAACATACTAAAGAAAAACACGAACTTATTTTGCCTGTGCTATTAGAAAACTTTGATAACATAGAGAATATGAAAGTTTGTTAGATACACAGCTTTGCGGATCTCAGAGTAAGAAATTTTTTTTAAATAGTATTCCAGGAGAGTTAGTTAATTTAATTTTAATTGAGAAATGGAGTTTTGATTGTAGTATGGGTCACAGCGAGTACAGTCATTCGTGGATTCTAGTTTAAATGACGATAGTGGTTTATTTGTAACTTTTTACATTTCTTTGCAGTTAGCAACAGATTCAGATAGTGAAACCAGCATTTTGTTGAAAAATTCCCGTCTCTCTTGTAAGAGATACTATAGAATAATTAATTCCCAATTTGTGAAGGAAAGTTTTACTACGTCTAAGGATGAGGGACATTATTTCAAAGAAAATATAGCTTTCTTAATTCCGACAACATTTGCATTAGATGCTTTCAAAATTCAACATTCTTTGCAACTGACTATGGTCAATAATGAAATTTGTAGTGCATTAAGTGGAACATCATCTGCTAGGTATTACACTATGAAGTAATACCCTAAGAAATGAATGACATAGACAAGTTCTTGCAAAAATAAGGCGATGAAAATCGTTTTCAATTCGGTTTGTTACCTTTACATTTTTGGATTCGTTTTTATATTATACAATATATATTATACAATATATTTTTAAAAGTAGCAGATTTGGTTAAACGCCGATAAAAACATAAGAAATTGTACTTTCAAATAAATTTAGGTATTGATTAGGCTTATTTGTAGATAAACCACAAAGTGGCAGTAACGGGACATCGAACGACGGAAGTACAAAGAGAAAATAATTTTTGAATTCAAATGTTTCAGCCGAAATCACAGGCTTAAGTGGAGATTTAATTGGCCCGTGGTTACAATTTTGTACAAACTTTATCTTCCTGGCACAACATCAATGTAGAATCACTTACTAATTTCCATTTGGAGACCACTCTACTCTTGATACAAGAATATCCGTGGTACAATGTCCCATACGGGACCATGCTCGAAAAATGTCTCGGTAACTTACTAATACCGATCTAATGAATAGAGTCATGTTCCAGCTTACGGAAGCTTTCAGGAAAGGAAAAGGTTTTTTTGAATGGTTGGGTATTATGTTCGTAGTTAGTCATTTATATAATCTAGTAACTGTTTTTGTAAGTATATCTGAGTGTAGTTTTTTGCTCAATTTCAATATCCTTTTTTATTAATTATTTAAGCTTGCGTTTAATTTAATCTTTCTTTAAAGATTATATACCTCACTGTTAGTTTATTCAACGCAAAATTTTGCAATTAATAATGTTTACCATAGAAATTGAATTGCACTATTTTTTACGTTTACTTCAGTTTTGTTTTTATTGTTAAATATTTTGTATAATATAAAGATAAGTAAAAAATAATACTTTTTGTTTATCATTTACAACCGTTTAACCCACATATAATGGTTTATTTCTGAATTATCTACTTTAGACCGTCTGCCTTAAGACTGTTTACCACCGATGTAATTTACGTAGTTATAATCATTTTCATTACTGAGCTGTATTTTCTTTAATATATACAAGTAAATTTGTAGAAACGCGTGAACTGTGTACCGCTGAGTATATTGTACTTGTATTGATGGTGTTAGATTTAAATAATTAAATTATTTGTAACACATAAACCGGGCAAGTTCGTATATTTAGTGTAAAGAAAAATATATTAAAATGAAAAGCCTGAAAATATTTTCAGTTTCATCATTTGAATATAAATTTTATTATAGAATATCGCTATTAACTAAAATGTAAAATCGGCTAATTACACTTAAGAAGAAATCGGCTATAATTAGATTTCATAATTCAATATTGAAGCAATATTTACAAGTGGAGTTAAGGACGTTTAAGAATGGCCAACCGTTCTGTTACTAATTCACCGTAGTCAAGATACAGATTTGCATTTCACGGATACGATTGATAATAATTGCTCCCACAATAATATGAGGAAATAATATATATGATATTCAATACTTAAATATACAAGTCTCACAAAAATCGGTTCAACAAAAAACCGACGCGATTCTGGTCGATTCTGGCCGACTGTAATAAATCCGAACCTTACGAGTTTAATCGTGCAGTAAGTCAGTGGATAGTCGGTCACCGAACTAATCCCACAAAGTTGGCAGTTGTCGGTCGCCGATTCACCACTTACGTAAGGCGTACGTCTGCTAAAAATATGATTATACATAATTCGATATTTTTTCTAACGTTACTTTAACAACGGACCATTAATATACTGTATGAACATATTTTCGCGCAATATACATAGCTGTTATATCACTTTGCGCTTTCCTCCAAACAAATAGGATTTATGTCAAATTTACGCTGCGTAGCGCTGGCATCGTATTTAGAATTCCCGCTCACGTTGAACGAACAGCAGTTGTGCAGTTTCAACATTGCAGTTGGCAGCTCAATAATGGCTTCGTTAAATCCAAGTTAAACTGATGGAATTTGAAAAACGTATCGATGAGTTTGAAATGGAGTCAGAGTGGTGGAGTTACGGTATCGAGAAGAGCTTTTATGTAGGTGCCCATATATAAACATGACTTTACCATTTTAAGTCGGCATTTATTAATATATAATAAAATACATTTATCTAATTGTATTTATACACTAGTAAGCAGTTGGAATGGGTTTGTATTTAGAAATATAATAATATATTTAATACGCTATTATTAGCATAATTTATATATAACCACGTACGTAAAAAAACTTATCGAATGCGATTTAACCTACTTTTAATTGTAGCAATCTGAGACTTCGAAATTTATGCAATTCTGATGTAAACATAATAAAATTGAACTGATATCATGATGGAGGAAAGAGGTGATCATGGGAATTTCTTAATGGCTAATAGAAAAATCTATCCAATCGGGCTCGTTTCACTTATCACAATGATATCATTGGTATAAATTGTAAGCGGAAAGATCTGGTCATGGATACTCCTCAATGGGTAATAGTAAATCCATTGAGTTTGGATTCGTTCTACTTGTCTGAATGAGCCTTTTGGTTATATATAAATCAGGAGTGTTTGACGATAGAGATATGAGGTGGTTATGGGAAATGTTTAATGGTAAACGGTAAAAAATTTTTTTTACTGTCTTATAGGTCCCCAATAATAATTTTCATAAAGTTTTCAGTTAAGTTATTTATCAGAAACGTAAATTTCTGAATAAGCTAATTTATATAATTTTTTTTATATTTTGTGTCATTTTGCGCTACTAGTAATTAATTAATATTTGCTCATTTTTGATAATTTTGAGTAAGATTAATCCCAATTTAAATAAATCGTAAGGATGACATATTATATCGTATTTTGAATAATACACATAGTCAATATATTCTCCAGGTACGTTAATTTTCGCAATAAAAAAAAAATAAAGCTGTAAATTTGAATGAAATATTTACAGGAAACAAAATCGACATTGTTATTAACAAGGTTTTTCGAAATTATTTTAAAACAATGTAAAATAGCTGTTTCAAAATAATTCTAAAACCACAAATAAAACAATAAACTCACATTAATTACAATTATTTTTTTTAGTTAGTTTTAAAAAGACCGTCTGGAATTTTATATAAATTACACTGAACTATTCAAGCCATGTAAGGCACTGAATAAAATAACATCATATGCGTAAACAAATAATAAATTTGCAAATAATTTTACTTTCATAAGATTTCAATATCGCACAAAGCACAAGCCTTTTTTTTAAATCCTAACTTTTTCTCTGCTAAAAAAAGAACATTATACATGGTTCTGGAAAAAACGCACTTAATATGAGTTCTGCGATAAATTACAACAGGATTATAGGGATAAAAATTTTACAAAATATAAGTGAAGACATTTTGTAAAATAAAACATAACTGTACAAAGCCTTGATGGATTATAAAAATGAAGTACACTAATCCCCCATTGCAAAGTTACAATTAATCGTGACTATGTTACCACTGAATGTTGATCTCCATCACAATTATTTTAGGGATAAAGTAGGTCATTTCGCTTCAAGCATTTTACGACGTAATTATGATTTATTTCGGAAAAGAATTAAAAAAAATTAACTGAAGTGATTTACAAACAACAGAAGGTATTTACAAGACAATCATTTTATATCTATAGTAAAACAGCAATTTAAGAATGAAAACATTTCCTCCAAAGCATCTTTAGTTAAGGTTGTAGTTCACATATATAATACATTTGAATCTCATCGACACACCAGTCATCATTAGATGAGTTCTTAGAGAATGGTTCACTGTACAACATTATAATTTAAATATCAAATTTATTGAGGATATTGTTGAATAAGTCGTTTATAATTTTATATTCTTCTGGCTAACTTTTGAAATGAAAAATTAATTTCTCAAATTTATGACGTTACACAAAAATTTTCATTTTTCTTTCATTATTTGTCTTCACCATATAACAAATTTATTTTTATTTGAATGAGAACGAAATACTCATAGGTAGCTTGTATACTGATTTCCGTTCGGTAGACTGTAAAAGTAGTAGTGAAAATTATCGATTTCCATTCAATAGACTATAACAATAGAAGTATAAATCAATAATTTTTAAAATAAAAAAAATGCTTCCATGTTCTTTTAATAATATTCAAAATTTGTAATTTTATAGATAAAGGGTTATTATATTTGTTGCAAATAATAATATATCTCTAAGGATTTATTTTGGACTCATCATCATAAATTCTATGGCCATCATGAATAAGCGATATAAATCAGAGAAATTATATTTTGTTTATAACGTAGATGGCAGTATTGGAAAATTGTTATGAATAAAAGGGATATTGTGCATCTTTACTGTCTATTTTTAAATCACATCAGGCGCACAATTTTTTCGTCATATCAATTGTAACGCCAAACGTCTCTCGTCAGTGGCCCATCGGAGTTGTAAGGAGTGAGAACTAAATATTTCCAGGAGAAAATCGATTGATAACCAGAATGATCCTAGATAAGATATATACCGGACCATTCTTGTTATCCGTCGATAGATATTGAAGAAATTTTGTAGCACATATTCTACTGTGTGTTCTACGTGATATAGTTCTACTTAAATTATAATATATTTCAAAAGATTAAGCAATCTTTTTTACAATAAGTATACGTGTAATATACGAGTACATTGAAATACAAAACAAAGGTTTTAAAATAAGTTTATACCATGTACGTACATGACAATAAAGCGTGAACTGGCACAAAGAGACAGCCGCAAACAGTACTCAAATCAGTAACCATATTGAGTCGACGAAGAGACGTCTCGTAAAATATGTATTCAAACTTCAAAGAAACGTGCATGTAGTTCACAATAGAAGATTTATTCGTATCAAGTCGTTAAGCTACTTGTCACAATCCACTCGACAGTGGTGTTGATGTCACATCGTAGACGTATCAATACGTTTTATCTCCGACAACGTGAGATAACTTTGTATTGATTCTTACCTTTCATACGCATAACATATTTCAGGAAATTATTTAACATTGTTAGGAATTAAAACTAGGAATTATTACAAAATAACTAATCGGCATCCGCATCCATGTTAGAGAAGATCCACGTAAAATCACTCAATGTTATGTTGACAGTTATAAGACAAAAGTTGACAGTTATAAGACATATTGACACTAAGAACATTTTTATTGGAATAATTGAATGGATTTACAAAAAAGCTCGATAACGAATGGTTTTTAATTAAAAATTAAATTAATATAATAGTTTTTGCATTACATAAAATATTTCATTAAATTAATTTTAATTTTTATTACTTAAAATTATTATTTGTTACAAAATAAATAATTGAGGAACGTATTCATGTTCGGAAAATCATTTTGTGGCATATTGAAAATATTAACATTAATTTTTTTCCAGTAAAACGGTTTTCACTGAAATAATCTCTTATGAGTATATTAAAAGATATTTTTTTTTCAAATATTAGATATATTTTTCAAATATACTGTTGATTGAGAAAATAGCTCGGTAACAAATTGTTTTTAATACGAAAGGAAAAAATAATAGATTTTTATACATAAAATATATCAGAAATCAAAAATTTTTGTTTACAAAATGCAATAGACTGTTCGATAACCGAAGTGAAATACCTAATATGGAAATGTTTTGCATACAGTCTAAGGACTGGAAGAGATGGCACATACTTAGTTCTTCATAGTTTCGAGGCAACCGGGAAATCAGAATTTAAAACTTCTATTTGGCATTGTAGTATTTTTAAGATATATGCAAGATGTATTCCATTACTGTTTATTCAAATTATAATGCTTGTTCCTAAAACCCATGTTCAAAGTACTGGAAGGATAACAAAAGTTTTTAGGATAATGAAACAAAATTAAAATTTATTTCCATGTCGAATTGTGACTTTCAAGTTAATTAGTAATCAATTTTTCATAATTTTGCTCCAAAATTACAAAACAAGAACCGTTATAAGAAAGTTGCATATCTTTATCTAACTCTTACGGTTATTCCTAATTTATTTGGTTTAAATAGATTAATTTTATTAAGTGATTCATATTTGATGTTTCTCGTGTTACGGAGAGCATTCTGTAAGTTTAAATGGTAATATAAATATTAAAATTAAAAAAAATGGTCTGATAAAAACTAATTCATTTTAATCATTATTTGTACCTATACTTCTTGCCTATACTTCTTCGTATATATTTTATAAGTCTAATCAAAGTATTTAAAATGTTCGCAGTCATGTTCAATCACAACAAAACTAATTTTCTGGAGATAAATACCTCAAAGTACCCCTAGTTATTTTCTGTTGGGTTGATGTTACTGCATGATATATATATAAATATATATATATACATATATATATATATATATATATATATATATATACATATATATATATATATATATATATATATATATATATATATATATATATATATATTAGTTTGTGATATGGTCTACATAGATTTATAAAATATTAAGAATCGCTAACGAAAATAATGATTTTTTATAAACTATTATAAGGAATTACTAATACAGGTATTTTTTAAATTAATTAAACACTAACTATTAACTAACAAAAAAATCGTGCATGTCTGCTCCGACGCGTGACTAAAGTTTACTCCTTAAGTACGATTGTCTTGGAATGTATAAAATAGGTAACACCGTATATAAATATAAATATTAGTATCATTAAATGTAAATGACAAAATCCCTAAATAAAAAAATGCTAACAATATAATTATTTTCAAGTAAAGCACAAATCAAGAAAATTAAAAACATTTAGTAACATCGGACTAAGAAGTTAAAATTAAAAGGAATTTTTAAATTTGTAGGATAGAAGACACCAAATATTCACACATAATGACATATATTAATGTTTATATATTAATATAAAAGAACGATAGTAAACTAAGTGTGTCACACTCCGTCATTGCGATTACGCCGTAAGAAAATGCCAAGTAAACATATATCATGATATCTCACTCTAAAGATGCGCAGAAATGTTGCACGGAGAGGTCACCTAACGGTTACACTTTTTCACGCTCTGAACTTCGTACGATCCGAACTTCTGATTTTACTCCTCATAAAATTTCATATCGGGCGCTATATTTGGAAATCGATTCTTATGGAGTAAACTCCAAAAAAAATCAATGCTTTGGTTCTGTTTCGATAAACAATTTACGAGATGTACGTGAATTTTTCGTAAATACGGGATACAACCAGCATAATCTGCACTTTGTTTCATGTTGCTTATTCAAAGTGTTCCGTAGAAATAGCATCTATAATTCAATACTCCTGATTTGTCTGATTGATGACAGAATTTAAGAAGTTTGTTTTTAATTTTTTTACGAATGTTAT
This sequence comes from Druceiella hillmani, assembly GCA_039881145.1. Lineage (NCBI taxonomy): Eukaryota > Metazoa > Arthropoda > Insecta > Lepidoptera > Hepialidae > Druceiella > Druceiella hillmani. The sequence continues at coordinate 17,033,079 of JAYKKI010000014.1, read as the reverse complement.
TTTTATTTTTATAATACCTAGGCCCAATACTACATGGAGTTTTGTCAATATCCTATATAAAAAAAATACTTCTAGTGAAATAATATGAAGAAAAACGATATCACATAAAGGTCAAGGAAAAAGAAAAATTATTCTGTAAAAAGCTCTCTATGACTGGATTGAATTTTTAAAATTGTTTAATTGTTAGGCATTTGTCCAATCAACGTAAAGCGGTAAGTAAGCAATGTTTACGGAATTATTATTATTGTTTATGATTGGTATAAAACAAGCCTAATGTCGGAAGGCGTATTCTGTGGTTTTCTCGATATTTCAAAATTTTTGATGCAAATTAAACGAAATAATTTCAATTATATTGTTTTATTAAATACTGGCACCTAAAATTGTTTAATATACTCCAAATTCCTGGTTGAATAGTTTGAAGGGACCAGACCACGTTTCACATCGTTTTGAATCTCGTTTTCAATAAAAAAAAAATTGTTCGTGCCCACTTGACATGCATTTTTTATGTAGTACATCAACTGTTTTTTTTTGCTGCATTTTAATTAATATTTCCATTTTAATCAGCAAATTACCAATTTTAAAAAAATACAAGCGTTTTCTATTTCATAATGGGACTTTAACAATTGAGGCACAATTTTTTATTGTCTTAAAGTTATATTACCTCTCCTCATATTACATTTCTTACGAATATTCATAAAAGTAATTTTTTTTTAAAAATACCTCACATGTAACCATTTTTCAAATTTGAATTCATCGGTTAAAAAATTCCATTCAGCAAAAAGTATAATATTCGACGCAGTCGTCAGCCAGTGTTACATTTGGAATAATAATTCCTTGATAAGATTTCCATTGAGGATGTACCGATGTTATTAGAACGACACGCTGATGGTCATGATCAGTTTACAGGCTTATTAGATTGTAATAATTAATTTTATGATACGATTTTGGGATTATATGCTTTTGAGCCTGATTTTGTAATTCGCACTTACAAAATTTATTTAGAAATATTTATTGAAAAATATAATTGCAATTTCTTTGTACCTTACAATTTTATGGAATACTAGCAAAGTACATTTTCTTTCCAGGAATAATATTATTATTAACGACATTGAGTTCTTTTAGAGTAACGACTTCGAAATGATAAAATACATCTCAATATTATAAAAAATACGATGACGACATATTTCTATCATCACAATCAATAGCCTGACTTTTTCCATACAAACTTTTCAATGTACGTTCTATTGGAGGCAATGATCATAATCACCATGTTTCGCAGGTTGGTGATCGCATTACGTACCGTTTCACATCAGTAACGCTACTGTTCGTCATTGCTCTATTGTATTTTAGATACTCTTTTAGTCACTTCAATCTTTTCCGGAAATCGAATCCAGTCCCCTTGGTGAGCCTCATCCTGAGGAAAAGTAAATATGTGGCCAATCCGGCATAATACGGCAAAGGTATATATAGAATAGTAGAAATACTACTATTGATAAATATCCATTATCTATTAATTAGATAACATATAAGACGATCGTTTTATTTCATCACCGTTAACTTACGTGATAATTAAAGTGAATATTTTCATTTTTTCCCCAAAGCATGACATTGTTTTTCTTTTGTAGTATGACACCAAAAACGTAGCCTTGCCATAAAAAAGCTCATATCTTTCAATAACACTTTATTTTTTCTGATAGAAAGGTTAACGTTAAAATGCATAAGTTCGTATTGGATGAGAATTATGGCGGATTTTCTTTAACAAATCTTTGGAACCAATGCTGGGCTGTAACATATGAGAGTACAACTTTACTCATCGTTGTGAGTATGTTGCGTGACGCTTGATTTTCTTCTTAAACAATATTTACGAAGCTGCAGCATTCTAACTCCCGTTCATGAAATATTTATATCTTGTTTTTTCTTTACTCGCTGAAACTCAATTTCCAACTGAACTGACAATCGGATATTATGCTCTTTATACACATTACTAAAGATATTTGAGAAATTTCTACAATATTATAGAAATAGAAAAATCGAAGGGTTTATTTGTTCTTGAAGATTTGAGGGGAATATATATTACTGAGGATATCTTAAAATAATTTTGTACAAATTTTTATTAAAAGATAATAAAAATGTTAAGAAGATATATACGTATACGTATTACTTAGTCTGCAAAACAAAACTTTTTGAATACTTGTAAAACCCATGTTCCGTTAGCACTTAGACATATATAGGCATTTAAGAATAAATAATATTGTTATTGAACTATTTACAAATATTAATATTATTTTTTACTAAATGTGTAGTGTTTAGTGTTTATGTGTTATGTTATGTGTTATGTGTTTAGATACGGTAAGTTTTAGGTAAATTTATAGTCACTTAATTTTTTTCATTACTCCAAAAGTTTTAGAGACAGAGAGGGGGGTGGTGGGAAAATAAAATTTTTGTCAATATTTCCAATAATGTATCTAGAACTATCTTATAAGATATAAAATAAATAGTTTTGGAACCCCCTTTACTTTTAAATAAAACAACTTTTTGTTTATATTTTTCGTGATAGTGAAAAAAAAAATTTAGTAATGTTATTTATAATTAATTCCTAAGCTCGAGATAAACATAATAATGTAGTAAGGAGAAGCAACGAAACTTTGAATTCTCTGGTAGGGCTACTTGTCGTATATTGTAGTAAGTTTATTCATACATTTCATATGCAATAAATTTATTTACGTCATTAAAAACGACTAAATATAAAGTAATAATATTAAATTAAGCGAAATCGAACTACGAAAATTGAACTACAGGGCGTTTGTTTCTACTACTAAGTTTGTTGATAACTTTACACGTTTACCAAAGTCTTAATAACACTTTAAATAGTATATCATTTCATTTTCCAAGTGTACAATTATACGAAAGCGACTCTCTTTCCAACTTTTGCAAAATATACTCGCTTTTACGATTCCACGTCCAATCTACTCTCGGCTGTAAACGACTCTTCTACGTTCCGTACATTTATACCAAAGACGGCGTTAAATCGTAAGTTCTGTGTGTTTGAGTGTCTTCTGCGCTTCGTCACTAGTTACTTCAGAGATTCCTTTGTGCGAGTTGATGCTCTTTGCCAGTATTTCCTTCCCTCCAGAAACTGAAGGGTCTGTTTTAAGTTTTATACTATTAAAGTAACGAATATATTATTCACAGATGTAAATTTGTTTTGTAATAAGTACCTGATTATTAATGTATTTTGTATTTGATTCAGTTTTTAATAGGAATAATTAATTTTCTTAAGGATTGATCCCATTTTGTGATAAAGACATTAGGTAATCAAATGGGCGTACTTTCTCATTTACCACAAATACATCATAAACAAATATTCTCTTTGAAAACAAATTACAAAATACTCTACCTTAGTAAGTATCCGAAACAGTTTGTATTCGTACGCTATTCATAATATACTATTAATATCACCGAGTATACGATACACGAGGACATTTACAATGCCCGTGATTATTGAAGTTATAGATTTATTGTTCCTTAAGGATTGATCCCATTTTGTGATAAAAACATTAGGTGATAAGGTGGGCGTACTTTCCCATTTACTACAAATTAACAAATATTCTCTTTGAAAACAAATTACAAAATACTCTGCCTTAGTAAGTATCCGTAACAGTTTGTATTCGTAAGCCATTCATAATGTACGGTTTATATTACCGAGTTTACGATACACGAGGACATTTGAAATGTCCCTGAATATTAGAGCTCGGTACTTATAGTTTTATTGGACACGAACTGTGTTTACAATTTCAATAGCCTCACATTCAGAATAAGAATAGTTATCAGAGTCCGAATAGTTATCAGAGATCGAGTCCGAAACTGCCCTATGTGTGAACGGCCAGACACTAGGGTCAGACATTTTTGTCGTTTTAGTGGCGTAGTCTATACGGATCTTTAGATTTGTGCGTTTTTACTTTGCTCCGCCAAACGTCACATTTCGAAATTGCGAAGCCATTTGAATTTGGCATTGGCTGCGGCAAGATAAAATTTTATTGGTAACATCCATTGCTATGAATGGAATTAACTCTAAAAAATATATGATTATAGTCATCAAGACATATTTTACATAAAATGAGTTAAAATTGTATATGAACCAGTTTCAAAGTGTGCCCTGCATTACAATATTATTCCAATTTGTATGTCGTAAAATTGTTTTTTGAATATCTATCTAAATTTTAAGGAGTTGAGATAATATGTGTTTTCGTATAAAAAGATAAGTTCCTAAAAAAGAGACAAAAAATAACTTCACAATAGAAAAACTACATGTTACAAATTTTTATATATATTTTTAATGCTATTTTTTGACACGCCTATATGATGGAATTGGATAAACTTTATTTTGTTGAACATTATATGGCATCCCACCGTTACCTTACAAATTTTTTAAAATTTTTTTTAAACTTCATAACCTATGTTATAAGATAAACCAAATCTTATCTTAGGCTTTAAAATCGTTTAGATAGTTAATAAATTGGTTAAAAATTGGTAAATAAAATATAATAGTTAATAAAAAATTTGTGAAAAGAAGAAAATTTCTTAAAAAATAAACGAGTTATTGGTTTCTAAGTTTAATGTCGTATAATCGTTGAATAAAATGCGTGTTATTAAAAATAACCATATAATTGTGGTCTTCGTTTAAAGGTTAAATTTAAGCCTCAATAGCACGGAACATTTTTAAGATCTGTCAAAAATGTTTTCTCCCGTTTAAAATTATGATTTATTTAATAAAAAATAGGCGAATCTCCCAATACGTACCTAGATGGGATTAATTTTATATATTTTGTTTAGTTTTACCGCAGTCAATACATTGCTGCCAGAATTTGTTTAACAATTTCCTAATAGTCATCGAGAATCGTTTGCTTTCTTGTAATCGTGCTTGATATTCTGTTATTGTGTAGTAGGCGTCATAAAATATCGATAATGTGTTTTGATGTCAAAGATAGAAATGAACCACAGTTTATTTGCATTTAGTCGATGAAAACTATATTTGAGAATTTGTTTAGGGTCTTAAACTCAGAAGGCAACCAGAATTGATCAGGTTTAGCATAAAACAATTCAGATCTTTCTTTTAAAAATAAAATTCCATATTTGGGACATAACATATTTGGGAAAGTTTAAAATTCTGTAAACCGTAGCACTCATTTCTGAAATTGCTTATGAAAAGTAATTTTTTTAGATTATTAGTAGAAAGAAGTTAGAAAAAAAAGATTATTTTATATATAAATTATTAAAAGATTAATCTAGAAAACTAAATTTAAAAAAGGTGTTTATCATTTTGGGTGTTTTCTCATAAGCGGGAATCGTAACATAAGTTATAATATGGTAATAATTGCAATATGAAAATTTATGTTTTATTATTCTCGCAATGATATTAACATTATGACAAAACTGGTACAGAACGTGAAATAAGCGACACCATGTATGACAATTTTATCATAAAACTAAAGGCTAAATTTCGTACATAAAATTATTATGTTCAACTCCAATTTTATCGACTTTAGGCGTAAAGGAAGCTCAGACTTTTACGGCATATAAATATTAACTGCAATACTATGTCTATTAAACCACGTATACATATGTGTGCCCTATTTAATAGCCATTTATAACCATTGTTAGTCGATATATAAAGGTTATAAAGTGGTTCTACTTAGCGCAGAATGACTATTCCTAACAACATTAAGGCCTTTGGTGCCTATATAATCAGAATGTCTATTTAATATTCAATTATTTATTTATAAATACTTTGCTGTTGATTAAAGATTAAATTGTTAATTGATTAAAAAAAAAAGAAAAGTTTTGGGAAAGACTTTTTCTATTTCTGACTATGCATTAAGTGTTCCATTTGAATAACTAATAAGCCCATTTCTGGATCCGGCAAGTGTGGCGTTTGAAAAAAGCATTAAGTAAACATGGTTATATTGCATTACACGTGCGTTAAATGGATTGAATGTCCGGTATGTGAATTAAATGTGCATTAAATGCATTTAACGTATTAAAGGAAATTTTAAAATGGAGAACGATTCTAATTGCATATTGTAAACATTTTGTTTGTAAAAAAATGTATGTACGTATATATGTATGTATTGCGAATACAATAATTTAACGTAAGTCATATCCGATACGCTTTAGACGCCATACTTTATACCGGCGACTATGAATATTCTCCGCACGTTTAACTTCACGTATATTTTTGTGAACACGGAACTCTAATAATTTCATCATGTCTGTCTGTCCCTCACAGCTTCACAGTTTCCGCAGTTCTAGAGTTATATATACTATAAATTTTTTGGAAGTAGATGATTCAGATCGAAAATTCTTTGAAGTATAGCAAAACCTTACAAAAAATATGTACCTCCCCATAGATATAAAAATTTACATTTATTTATATCCCATAAGGGTATCATTGGATAGGCCATTAAAAACGCAATCAATTTTGCTTTTTAATTTTTGAGCGCCGTTAGTGAAATATTGAGCTTTGAAATTACGATTAATGTGTCCTTTAATTTTTCAACCTTGGCTTTATAATTAAAAGAAATTCTAAATGGAAAATTACAATTAACATTATTACAGTTAATTTAAGTCAGCAGATTAAAGAAGAATACACGACTACGGAATTTTAAACTTTATGCTGATTCTGACATGCATTTGCCAGTTCATCAATTCTTAATCAACTCTAAATTAAAATATTATTATTAACTATTTACCTCGTTAGCGAAAAACTGAGCTTTGAAATTACGATCAATGCGGATTTTCTCTTAAAATTTTCTTAAAATTTTCAATCGTGGCTTTTTAATTTAAAAAATTTTGGAATTGAAAAATTTCAATTAAAATTATTTCATTTAAAATGCGTCAGCAAATTAGAGAAGAATATACAGCTATGAAATTTTAAACCTTATACTTATTCTGACATGCATTGGCCAGTTTATCAATTCTTAATCAACTATTAATTAAAAGAATATTATAAACGATTATCTAAATTTCATACGTCTCAAAATATTGCAAATTTGTAATTTACAAGAAAGTAACGCCATCTACTTAATATTGCTACGTTCTTTAACAAAAAGGACAAAAATCACAGCAAATTAACGCCAACTCTTGATTATTTGATAAGTTTTGTTAAAAAAAGACCGAGTAGCCATTTGATTCCACGTCAAAATTGTAGAATTCTTTCTATTGTGTCCCATGTAATTTTCTTTATTAAAATTTAATCTTCCGAGTTTCGTTAAGTTGGAAAATTATGTATTTTAATATTTTAATTGGTAAGTAAAGTAACATATTCATTATAGACAGATTAGATTATAGAAAATAATATAGTGAAGCAAATTTAGCATTGGCACATGGTAACGACAACTCACTGATAAACGGTTTTATTAAAAAGTCCCGTAAAAAAAAGAACGTGAAGTATATACATAAATATTTGGCGGCACCTATTTAACATTCCATTTTAATTTTATAACTTGAAGATATGAATTAAAAATATCACAATTTATTAGCAGGACGTAAAGTTACCACTGTCATCCACATGTTAATGTCAAAATCCGCATGTTAATATTAATGTCAAAATGTTATTAAACAGAATTGAAATGATATGAAGGTGTACTGCTGGCTTGATGGCTTAATTTTGTTTTAAATATGCTGCTCATTAAAACCGATAGTTTAAGTGTTAACGTTATCGATAAGGTCAGCTGAATATTTCTGTTGTTTTATTTGGTACATAATACTGCGCGTTTTTTATTAGAAAATAGTAATAACGAACAATATTGTTAGCTTGTAGCCATTTGTGTTCTTGTCCAGTATAGAAGATGTGATCATTTTTTCTTAGGTATTGACGATAGTTATTTTTTTTATTTTAATAAAAATTATGGTTTATTCAATAAATTATTGTTATCTATCTATTCAAGGTTTTTAAATAAATAAATAAATAATACTTACATTAGATAAAAAATATACAGAACAAAAACTTTTATTGATTGCCTTTTTAACTGTACTGGTCTTATAAATGGAATGACAGATAAAAACTTTCCCTTAATTTTGTTATCTAATGTAGTATTAAAGTTTAATTTGAAGTTACTAGTTTCACGCAAAGTAATCCACAAACAATTATTTGACATTTAGCACCGTTCCATTTGCACTATTATATCAAAATGGAATAACCAAAAACAAAATATTCCTTAAAAAATAGGAAGAAAAATATTTTTATGCGAAAATAAATTAATAGCTATTGCCGAGACGAATATCCGATTTTCTTTTTATCTTAATTTCTTAGCGAAATTGAAAGCGAAATAAAATGGTTAATTATGGTTTCTGTTTGTCTCGTCGAGGCGAGTGTTTATATGAAGTGGTACGGTATTAAATTGTAAAAAAAGCAGATATTTTTAATGTCCGAAATGCTCAAGTATTATAAAGCATAAATTAAATAAACGTCGTGAAAATGGGATACTTTCTTCTTTTTCTTTTCAAACATTTTCCACTTATTACACAGTTTAGGCCTCCTCGTTAGCACGTTAGTCCTGTCAACATCGCACTTTCAGAAGGCTGTTATAACCCGTTATTTTTGAAATATCATCGAACCATTTCGCTGTGACTACTAACGCTTCTGCTACCAGTTAATTAAGCGTTATGAATTTTGAAGTTGCTATAATTTACTGTGGGCTAAAATGAGACACAGTTTTGTCACAATAATGAAGCGGACTAATGGATGGCCAGATAATATTAATTACTTGTATTTTATAAAAAATGCGAGTATGATTTGTAATAAATTTCATTTTGTTTTTCCATTTATTCGATTTTGTACTGTATTTCTGTAATTTTAAATCGTTTCACAGGTCGGTAAGTTCAAGGTAAAGTATTGTAATAAAAAACTCATTTAAAAAAATACTATGACGAAAAGGATTCGATATCTTTATAATCACTAGAAAGTTACTAGATGGGACTGATTACAATCTTAACAGGAAACGAGAAACTAATAACCTGAAACTTACCATATGGAATGAGATGCTTTTCAGTCGTCATCAAAATGTTTGACATTTCGATTGGATTTTTATTCAGACTACACATCTCATATTTGATTAAACAAATCTTTTTTTATTTTATATGCATTGTAATAATTTTAGGTACTGTAGTAGAAGCATAAATAAAAAAAACGTAATAATGCAAGCATAGATTTAAAATGTAAATTGTTAAAGGAGGGAGACTTAATTAAAAATAATTGATAACGTGCCAATTTAATTGGGTACTTATTACCAGCAAGTTCATTAAAATACCCAACATACGTGTCACAAAAGTTTATTTTAATTTTTTTGCCGTTATTTTTAGAAAACTTCCACGCTTCACTTCTGTACGCAACTATTTCGCCAATATATGTTCAAGTGGAAAACTTCATTGCGCTATTTAAAATACTAGTAGTGTCACCGATTGGTGCACATAGGTACACTACTCGTATATATTTTGAGTCGCTGGGTACCTATTTGTTGTTGTGTATGTAATGAATTTTTGTAAATATTAGTTCGCATATTTTTCGACGAAATTAATCGATGGAAATTAAATGTTATTCCAAGATTCGATTTCAGCTCGATTTAAACTGAATTTTAAATTTTCACAGAAACAAACACATAAACATTAATGTCATTTAATTTTTTGCTAAAGTCAACTTTCTTCCCATCCTTGGTCTTATTTATACGATTATATTGTTGAAAATTAAAATGAACATCGGTACTTATACCGCAAGACGTCCTCTCTCTCAACAAAGAAAGCTCATAATTTACAACGCTGTCAACAATCATTCTTCTGCCGCAAAAAAAACCATTGTTTGAATTACTGGAAATGTAACACAGGGAAGTGACTTTGGGCAGTAATCTGTCTATAAAGTCTATAGTTTCATAAGTAGTCTCTTGCATGTCGTATGAGAAGCAACTGACGTTTATTTAAAGACAATAAAGCCGGAATTCATGATGAAACTTTGTTCTTTTCATCCACGTCTTCTTGTGTTATATTTAATAGTTTTCGGCTGTTATTGTCATTCCGAAAATGGTCATATTCGACTTTTTATCGTATTCAAAAAGAAGAAGAGACTATTCACTTTAAATTGGAAGAAAATATATACGGAAAGTTTCATAGGTGGCAATTTGGTGGAACTTTATTTTAATTGCAAGTATATGGTAAATAATGAAACATTTTTTAACCAGAAAATATTTCTAATAATCGTTGAAAATGTTCACTGAAATCAATTTAACGTTTGAAAAATAAAAAATGTTAACGCACGTAAACGTTAGACGCATGTTTCCTTCATTATGGCCGTCTATTATTTGTAGAAATACACCTATTGCATTTAAAGTGAATTAACTATATCTTCATCGATCATGGTCGCAGATAGTGGATATCAAGTCGAAGGTCATCTTGAAAGTGTGCGTAGATTTTATAGACGCTCATGGAGCTAGTTTCTTGTGCGATTGGTACAAAATTTTACTAGAAACCATATTCTTTATTTTAGTGTGTTAATTACGGAAATCCTTGATAATTAATTATTTTTTGTCTTGGGGCGTACTCGTATGCAGTTGCGAAATCTAAATTCAATACGTAGATAAAGTAGTACAATATAATTAAAAGCTAATCTTGTATCTGCTAGGAGATGGCGCTGTGTTATTTATATAATATAATGGAACTTAACATTTATTGAATAACTGACGAAGCTTCTGTTATAATTGAAATAGATGGCACTATATTTTGCGTTTTTCCTGTAAACCAAAGTAAAGATTTAAAAGTGGATTTCAGATAATTTAAATGTGAAATATTTTTCCTCTCACACTTGCCATCGACGTTTTTTCATTAGTGTTATTATATTTAATTTATATTTATTTCGGAGATATAACGTAGTATTATCGCAGGTGCTGAATAGCCATCAAATGAATGAACTTATCTAGGTTCTGGTAATATAACGTTCAAAAAACGCAAAAGGAACGTAAATTTTTTGGGTTATATATTACTTTAACGATACATCATTTGAAATAAAAATAGTATCGAAGTTGAAATATAACACGGTCAACGCTTATACTCTAGTAATCTTTTGTGATTTCTGGGTTGGTAGAAGCAACAAGAAAAAGAGTTTAGATAATCACACAGGAGAATCACTGACAATCGAATAAAATTAACTAGTCGGGTAAAACATGTATTCTATAGAAAATACCAGCATATGTTTGCATTAGTGGAAAATGGACGACCGACCAACAAAGGTTTTCATATTTTGTAGTTGTCTTTAAACTATTTAATTATAGTTATGCAAATATAAAACCATTCGGTTACGACTACGTGGAATTTTTACATTTTTCTGAAATCGTGAATGAAATATGTAATAAACATTTAACATCAAATACTTTGAATATTTTTTATTTTGTAATAGATGGAGATTTAAAAAATAATAGATTGAGATTTCATTTGAAAATTAATTTAAGAAAATATTCATAGGAGAAAATTTTAATAATACTGCGATGAAAGTATTTTGAAAAGGTGAAAGTATTTTAAAATAAAAATTATGTGGAGGCGTGTTTTGTTTATTCACTTTTTGGACAACAAAGATTTTCCTACTAATACGAGTGAAACACTGTGTGTTTACATGTAAATTTATCTATCTTTCACACTTAAATAGTTAAGCGTACTTCAATGAAGTTTTGCATTTAGATAATTTACGTTCTAAATTAAAAGATAGGTCAAACGTAGATAAGCTTAAAAGTTTTATAAAAATGAAACGTGTTATGATGGGTTAAATGTAATAACGCTACCATAGTTACGCGTCTTTGAGTGAAGTTTTTCATTTGTATAAAATAGGTTCTAGGTTAAAAGATAGGTTATGTATAGATACGCTTATAAGACTTACACAAATGAAACGTTATCTGTTTATAATTTTAGTTGTCTTTCTTTAAGCTTACGTATTTCAATGAAGTTTTGTATTTAGATAATTTAAATTCTAGATTAAAATGTTGGTCATATGTAGATAGGTTTATGAAACTTACAAAAATGAAAAGTTGTCTGTTCATAAGTTTGGTTGTCTTTATTTTACGCTTTAATAGTCAGGTATATTTTAATGAAGTTTTGCATTTAGGTAATTTACATTCTAGATTAAAAGATAGTTTATATGTAGATATGCATATAAGATTTATAAATATAAAAAAACTGTTCATTAGTTTGTTTGTCTTTTCAAGCCTAAAGAGTCCAACTGATTAAATTGTAATTTTGCAATCCGGCATTAAAGGACAAGTTAAATATATTAACCCCACCATTTGTAAGGGCAAAGCAATGAACAAAAAGCTTAAAAGAATTACGTCCGCTCATTAAAAATTAATATTAATTTTTAAATGTAGTATAACGTGTTTCATTTAAAATGTAAAATTAATGGGTATATTATTGAATGGTATTTATATATATGATAGTCTAAACTACCATCGAGCAAATGAGGTTAAAATTTTAGTTTCACAAATTATGTACAAAAGCAATACTTAGGTAAGTCAGTGATTTCTATACCCATTTCTTAAAAAAAGTTTTTTTTTACATTTTTCTAACGCCATGCTGGGAAAATCTAATTAAAAATACACTTAGGTAATCATTCAATGTATAGTACGTTTAGTTCTGTTAACCAATTGGCTTAATCATTTTTTTCTCAGAGTTTTAATCATTACAATTTTTTAATTAATGGGTGTTGTGAACGGGAGAGAAATTACTAAATTTATATGTTGGCAATAACTCAGTTTTTTGCTTTTTAATTACTTTTTAGATTTCCTACAGTAAAAGCAAAAAAATAATTCACATAAAATCAATCGCATATTAAATGACGTGCGTGTTTGTCACAGCCCTATTTTTGAGAAACCGTGCGGGGTAGGAATTTGAAATAGTAATAAAGCACGGTAATTTTTATACATCTCAATAGTTAACGCTCAAATATATTTATATGGAAATATTATATATTTCAAATATGATTTTATGAGGGTTGTTTTAGAAATATTGCTGAACATACCTAAAAATATAAATACTTTCCTCCGTCTCCAAAACCGGCATAGTCAAAATTACTAAAAATATCGTTAAAAAATCGCTTTGCCCAAAGTTTACTGGAAAACTATAACGTAAGTTCGTAACGTAAGTTAAACTTATAACGTAAGTTCTACTGGATTGACTTTAATGCGGTTTTTGTCCCCGTGTAGATGTTAATACTAAAAGATTTTTGTAGGTATTGAAGTTATGGAACTATGTTAATATTTATGAGGAGACGCAGGCCATCAGATAGTACGAAGAACGGCGAAGGCAGCGGCAGTTGGAGTCATTCTGTAACTAAAGTTCACTATCACAATTTCCACGCTGACAAAGCTGCTTATCGTAAATTAAAAAAAATCACAAAAAATCTTTATTTGTATTTTTACATAAATGAATTTTAATGAATAAATGATAACTCTGTTATTGATCCTAAATATGATTATCAAATTCTCCGTTACCATAATCACATAATTTATTAAGACATAGACATAAATTTTATTAAATTTATTTGATAAAACAATACGGCATGTAAATTACGTAAAATTGTTTAACAACATAAAGATATAATTTACACAAAAATGAATACGTTTTAGTTGTTTTAAAAGATTATTTCTTGAATATTAGGAAGGATTAATAAATTGGGTAAACATTAATACTGAAGCCAGAGGATGGCTTTTGAAAAAATTATTCCTGAGATAGACGGATCGCCACCCAATGTCTACCGTATTAAAAGGGATACAAATGTTAAAACATGAACGTAACATCGTGAAAATTATTTTTGCTTTCTGCATCTTACACCTGTTAAGTTACTAAAAAGCTTGTTTATAGCTCATAGGTTGATAATGTGAACTGCCAGTTTCTATGCTTTGAAGCTTTAAAAAATAACAGGCGAGTTTCGGTTTAATTATTAGGAAAGGAAAAAAGAATACACACACACACACACATATATATATATATATATATATATATATATATATATATATATATAGATTGTAAAAACATGTTTATTAGATATTCCTACTGGTGATTCGGAGGAAAAATACAAGTTTATGAAAATTATAATTGTACATTCTCAATTTTTGTGAAAAAAACCCAGTCAAAATTGCGATTTCAACTAAAAAGAGGAATTCATACAGAAAAATGGTTCAAATTTATTTAGATGCACAGTCACTTATATGAAGAATAAAATAATTTTGGCTATGGGGAAACAGAGCAGAATTACGCTGTTGTTAAAACGGTGGTTTTTTTGAAACGGGATCTCCGTCTCCAAGGGAATACATGCCAATATTCCATGAATGAAGCAAATCCTGAACTAATGGAAACAATTATTGTCCTAAGTACAATATAAAGATTCTCGCAATATATTTCTGCCAGGAGAAGATGTCGCGGTTCCATGGCCCTACATTGCTACATTTGGCAGCCAACGATTCCGCGATCCGGTACATTTAGTTCGTAGACGGCGTTAAATCGTCACAGACACTCAAACACACCGAGTGTTTGAGTGGGTAAGTAATTAGTTTTGCGCTTCGTCGCTTGTTACTTTAGAAGCGTCTTTACGCGGCTCAGTTCCCGTTACGCGCCACGAGTTTTCCTCTTCCTTTAAGAAGTTAAGGGTTAGTTTTCAAGTTTCAAACAACTGGCGTAAGGCTCATATTGTTATGTGATGTTTGTAGTTCAACAGTATCTAAGCGTAGTCCAGAAAGTTTTGTTTATATTACTGCATATATCACATTATTTTAAACGTAGAGGAACAGAGTTACCCGTAAATGCTATATTTCTTTGAAATCAGTATCCTAAGTACATTCGGGGTATATTTTTGGGATCTGATTCAATCATATGATTTATTGAGCAAGGAGTTCTAAAAACTTGTCATTGGGAGGGAATTTATTTTTTGTTTGACCAAAAAGTATTAAATCTTAAAACTTACTCTCAAGGTATTAGTTTCAATTGATAAACACATTCATTCGATTTTTAATTTTTATTACTTATTTTGGTGAATTTGTGTCAGTATATGTCCTGAAAAAATATTTATGAGTTCCTTTTGATTCTCCTTTTAAACGATACCCCGAACGTTGTATAAAGGTAAAAATAATTCAAGTACTTATTTACCCATTCTAAAAAAAGTCACTTAGATATTTTTTAGTCTTGGCTAAATGTTAAACATGCGTATTAATATAATCTATTACGATGTCAAATTTAAAGTTTCTACGTAAAATTATTTAAAAAAAAATCTATTGTGACAGTCATACATACCGATATGTGACTGACCATAAAAGTGTTTTGTTTTTCACTTGAGAAAAGGAAACTAAGTGCCAATCAAACGTATGCAATTGACTTTTGTACCATTATATAGATGTATATAAGCATCTAAGCGTACATGAAATTCGAATCAATTGTGTGTGATTATCTTGGAGTCTGCAATCTCCGCACATACCGTGGTACGTTAATTAATTAATGACAAAATTGATTAATACACTCTTATATATACGTATATATATATATATATATATATATATATATATATATATATATATATATCAGAAAATACGATGATGTTAATTATCGTTTAATGTAGATCGAATCATCAACGTCTATAATATTTTCTACATTTTTCAAACTCTTAATTTTTGAGATAGTAAGGAGAATAGTGATTTTTATCATTTTTGGGTACTTAATTTAAAAAGAAAATTATTAAAGCGGCAATATAAGCTTTAGTACGTACCCCATGTGATAATTTAAAGAAAATTTTGTTACCCTTCATACTCACCAATTCTAATAGTAACCCAAAATGGAATTATGGCCTTCTCTACACAACCTTTGTAAATAGGTTACAACTTTTTCTAATATTACCAAATTTTAACTTTATGTTTCCAAAGAATTTCAAGGAGAATGCATGTGAAAAACATACCCGACAATCTTCATGTAACAATAACATGATTGGGATATTGTGTTTTAAATGAAACCATTTTATTCCATTGATACTACTCTTAGAACCAAAAGCTATTCAGAAGTTTAAGGGACTAAGAATTAAATTTGTAACGTAAATACTTGTTATAGTATAAATAAAAAGAATCAATATTAATATCTTAAATAAATATTGCCGAATAACATTTGTAAATAATCTAATGATAAAAACAATATCAATAAATTTTAAGTAATTACGAGATTCTTATGGAAAGTTTTCATAAAACTAGGATAGGAAATAATGGACTAGATAATATTTAGGCCCTGACCAGGTATTTCATTATGTCTCAGGAATTTCTTTTCACATATCACGCTTAGACGCAAGTCTGGATACCAGCCTCTGCTCTTGAACTTATTAATAAACGGTCTCATCATGAACAAACTGTCGCACTATCTTGAGTATGTTGCAATTGAAAAATATCATACAATTAGTAGGAGAGTTGAATAATTTTGTTATTAACAATAAACTGTGTAGTATAGGGTCATCGCAGTTTATTTATTAAAATTTATATAACAGACTGATGAAGCTGAAGCTAGAATAAGTAATATAATACAAGTAAAGGACTTTATAAAATCACGTTCTAAGTATATTTAATTGTCTGTAGCCACTGGGCAATAACATATGACCTTATATAACTTTGCGTTGATACGTATAAGTTACGGGATTTTTAACAAAGTTACACGGAATAGCTTTATGTAGTATTCAATATCCAGATTAAAAGGAACTATGGCCAAAAAAAGAAAGAACAATACAAACGAAAAAAAAAACAAAACGTGTTCATGAAAGAATATTCGGAGAGAAAATAAATAGCTACCTATTGAAAGAAATAGGAAAATTACTATTGCTAAGTTTTTGCGGACAATAGAGGTTAACACAATAGATTAGCATGGGACTAATCAGATAATGGCCGAACATCTTGATCTATTTCGCCTAATAGTAAAGAAATGTAATATTCCTGTAAATCTAGTATTTTAATGATTTTCAAAATAGAGTTTTTTTAAGTTAATAATTGATAGAGTTTTGATGCTATAAATTTTACGGTATCATGGTTAATTTGCGCCATTTTTTTCATATTGTTTTTTCTTGACCTATTACATAGTTACTGAAATTTTCTCATTACTCAAATCAAAGAGTTGTTCTACAAAAGTTTAGCCTATTTTATATTTGGTCTTCTCTTCCCATAAAATTACTTAGTATTGCATTTCCCGTACTTGTGCCAATCGCTTGTACTAAACAAAATTATGATTATAATTTTTGTCGAATATTTTTGACATATGTTTAGGTATGTTTTACTTTATTCAGTTCCAATGCATAAATTACTAATTTTCTATAAGATGTTAGTAATTTCCTAAAACGAAAAAGTAATTTAACCCTGATGGTCATAAGAATACCAGAAAATTCCAATTAAGCATACCTTTCATAGAAGCAAAGCTGTGATTGAATTAAAAGAATAAACTATGCTAAATTTAAGTGTAAGTTAGTAAGCAGATCAACTTCTAAAGCAAACTGGCTGCATTTGCGCTGTGAATTGCCATGCGAAGAAAATAATTTTTTGAAGTTTCACTTGGAAAGTTAAGCTCTGTTTTCAGCTGAATATCATTTTTATTCTTATGAAAAGGTTTGTTGGTTTTTTTGTGAGAGTAATATTTATGCTTTGTGGCACAAACCTTTATTTTATGGTTTAGAAAATTAACCTTTTTATGACGTCTTTCATTTTCCACTTCAATTATATTAAGTTTGATTTTTGAAATAATAACGGAGATTTTGTGAACTTTCAAATGGCTGGCATAAGACTCATTTTACCATATGACTTACATATATTGTTCAACAGCGTTTATTTTTAGTACGAAAAGTTTGTCTTAGTCTTTATATTATTGCACACATCATAGTATTTGAAGCACGTCGGATGTAATTTCCTTGATCGTCATTTTAGTTTAATTTTCATGGTATATTTTCGGGATTTGACTCAATCTCGGAATTTGTTGCGTTAGGAATTCGAGTATATTTACCATTAAGAGCAAATATAATTTCAAAACATCCAGTTATTTTACTTTTGATGAAAGTATTTATTAAGTTTTAAAAGCTATTTCGAAGATATTAGCCAGAGTTGTTAGAAATATTGATTCGGTTTTAGTATTGGAGAACTTTCACTTAAACAAAATACATGCTCACCACACTATTGGTGTCGGAATATATTTCAATATTCGCTATTAGAATTCCAGCGAATATTTTGAAAATAAATAATTTGTTGTTTTAATCAAATATATCATTATTAATTTTAATGATTCTGTGATTTAAGGGTCTCGTGCTTCGAAAGAAAAAAGAACCATCATGAAAAAAAATGAATGTGATATTAATTTTTTTTGAGATGTCGTTTGTTATAGAAACTTATAAATTGGTTTGTGACAAAGCTCACTAACCTGAAGATACCTCAATGGGTAATTAGTTAATTCTCAAAAATAGTGACATTAAAATATTAGAGGAGGCAAATAAAAGAAATGAAAACATGATTAATTGAAATTATTTGCAAGGTATTTCTTTTAGAATTTTATGTAAATATAATATATAGTTTTAAAAGTGTGGCAAAACGGTTAACTATATAACCTGTATAGTTCAAATGGAGACTTGAAGTTCGGTATAGCCATAAAGCATATTAAGACGTACATATTTCTACATAGGTGAGATATTTAATTTTTATTTAGGATAAATCAGTTAGTACACTGTGTTATTTTATATATCCTGTCGGTCTTTCAACTGAAAGAGAGAGAAAGAGCCAAATTCAGAATTGTTTGTAAGATATTTCTGAAGGTATTACTGAAGAATATTCACAAAAAATACGTTCTCCCTCAATTCTAGAAAAACTAAAATCAAAATTATAACAATAGCATTAACAGAAGTTTACCAAAATATTACCGAAAACTACAATTACGATTCAAAATATCAGTTTTTGAGAAATCGACTATATTTTAACGCCAGTGAAAGATATAAGAGGCAATACTAAAAATATTGAAATATGTAAGTAGTTTAATAGAAATGCTAAGGAAGTATGTATCCGACTCAATTCGAATTGTACTCGTTTTTCTACTTGCATTTAACTTAGATGCTCTTCACATAGAAAGCTAAACAATTTCTCCCTCAGATATAACAATGAAAATTCGACCACATATTTTTCTACTCAAGAATAACAATCTAAATATTTTGAAATGTTAACTAAATGCGACATATGCTGGTTAATGTGAGTAATTATTTTGCCAAACAAGTAAACTTAGTCTCGGATAAGTGATTTTCAAGTTATTAGTATACATATGTGGCAATAAGCAGATAAGCAGAGAAACGTTTTTCTTTATAAAATTTAAGGGTATGACCACATTGTCGCCGTTTTTCAATACTTGTCTCTCGTTACATAAGATAGCACACACCATTAAATTTTTCTGAATTTCCATTCCATTGTTAAATTGTATTATGATTAAGTACCATTTATCGATACAAAACTAAAGTATTCTAACTATATTTCCTTCACAATGTCTACTACAACCTAATTGAGGTAATACGACAGTTGTTCCATAATGAGATAGTTTATTAATAAGTTCAAAAGCAGAGGCCGGTATTCGGATCTACTTCTCTCAGCATGACACGTGAAAGGGAATTCTCGTGAATTGATGAAATATTTTATTAGGCGATAATATTTTTTAGAATTTTTTGTGAGGATTTCGTAAACGATATATTTAAAGTGTGGATATTATTTTGCCTTATAGTTCTTTAAATTTTAATGATATTTCTTTTCATTTAAAATGCGATATTTATGATGTACATTTCGTTTATATATATATATATATATATATATATATATATATATATATATATATATATATATATATATATATATATACAAACAATGTAACATTAACTATTTTTTCAGATATTTTCTTTATTTATTATGTTATTAGAAGCTAACTTAATACAGTCTATACGAATACACTAGAAGATAAAGTTTCTGTTGCACTCGAAGATAAAGTTTCTGTTGCATCACACTCTATTGACACGGACTACATTTATAATTATACGCCTGCATTGGTACACGGTGGTACAGAATGCTAATCGTGCATGTTTAACTAGTGCTGATTTGATATTTGGAATTCGGTAGCTCAAAGGGAAAATTGAATCCATGAAATTAAAAAAAATAGTTAGTCTACTTTTTCAGAAGTTGTTGGTTGTAGCCACTGGTTAACAAGGTATGATGATTTAAATCCTTGCTCGTGATATCATGTATGAGTTAATTTTGTAACAACCTACGTCTCAGTAACGGGCACAGTTTTTGGGAGTATTAAATTTTCAATACTAAGTTTATATACAGGCTATTTTTGGAAATGTTAAAAACAATTAAAAAAAAAAACAAAACTGGTTCATGAAAAACTGTTTGGATAGAAAATGAGGAGCTATCTTTTGAGAGAAACAGGAAAATTATGGTTTCCAAATTTTTGAAGATAATAGAAGTACACGTAAATTAGTTTTAAGCTAATCAGATAATGGATAATCATCTTGGATTATTTTATCTAGTATTAATAAAATATGATACAATTAAAATGCATTATACTTATAAATCTAGGGTTTACATGGTTTTTGAAACTAGCGTTTTTTTAAGGAATAATTTTTAATGTCTGGTGCTATTAATTTTAGCGTATCATAATCTATTTGCAAAACGTTTTTTTTGTGTTTTTTTTTAATTTATATCATTTTTTGTGTTTTCGAATAGGAAGATTTTTGTACAAAAGTTTTTGGTTGTTTAATATTCCGCCTTCTCTTTTCCTAATATTATATTTACTGTTCTTGTGTTAATTGCTCGTATGAAAGAAAATATGTTCCTACTTTTTGTCGAAAGTTTCTGATTATTTACGACAAAATATAACAGAATAATTATTCTCTTACTAACAGCAAATTTGAACGAATTTGAACTAATCTAATTTAGTTCAAACGCATAAAATATTTTACTGTTCCTTGTGATATTAGAAGGCTCTGTGAAGAAAAGTAATGTAACTCTAATGATCAAAAGATTACTAAAAAAATTCAAGTAGATACACTGTTAATGACAGCAAAGCCACTTTTAGGTTAAAAGAAAAAAAAATGCTAAATCTAAGCATGCGTTAGTACACAGACCTGCACGCAAACTGATTACGTTCGCTGCAGGGAATTGTTTACATGAGCCGATTCGAGTTAATTTCGGAACTACCTTAAGTCAGCTCGAACTTAAACAAAGTACCTATTTGAAGTTTTCACTTTGTAAGTACTAGCTCTGCTCTTCAGCTCAAAATTACATTTTATTTTATGAAATGGTTTGTTCTTTTTTTTCACGAAAGTAATATTTTATGTGGTGTATGAGTTTTCAAATAATAGTGGATTAATACGTTATACCAATGCTTTGTCATAGGCGATGGAATTTGTCTCCTTCAGTATTTCTCACTTGCAATGTGTAAGGATATGAGCAAGAAAATGTCAACTCACATAGTAAATATTTGGAAGTAGTTTTCAATAATATTTTAGAATGGTAACGGAGAAAACAAGTTCAGCTGATATTAACTGGGCATATTATATGTAGGTTTATTATAATTTTCATAACTGTGTAATATTTCGCATAACTCGAAAGTATGGCTATTATATATCATAAAATATGCTTCTATAGTATTTTAGTATGTGCCGTCGGAAAAGTGCCTAAAATCTTTATATATTCTCATATATCTACTCAATAAAGAAATTTAGTCAAACTAGTAAGTATAATCATTTTTCCAAAAAATCACTAATAATTACTATGAATCGTAGAGCTTTATCTCAATAAATTACGAGAGTTTACCTAAGAGACAATTAGCTTTTCTACATCCTGGTCAAAATAAGGAATGAAAAATATATAGAAACCGATTAGAATATAATTATCTCCAGACATCATTTTTCCTAAAAAATAACTGTGCTTTTACAATCACTTAAGCGTTACTAAAACCATTCCAATGACTGGAATTGAAATATAAATTGATAAACTCTGTCCTATTCCAGTTTAATTTTTCATTGCTGTTTTGTTTCTCGGTCTTCCAAACAACAATGTCTTACTCAGAGTATCTACTCATTCGGTAATTTTTGTTTCTAAATTTCAACCAGCCTCTTCACTATAACAACACCAATTGTGATTGAAACATCTTCATTGAGATGATACCGAACCCACGATATTAAAAAAATGTGCTTAAGAAGAATAGGTGTTTGTACCTTGTATATCTGTAATGCTGTCAAAATATCCTTCACTAAAATCAGTCAATACTACCTGTTGCCCCATTAAAAGTCATTCACGCATTTTTATTGAAAAGCAAGGTGGAGGCATCCACTTGAAGGACTGTCTTTTACATGATCAGTTTTACACGCCCCATGATATGTTTAGCTCGCAGTTTAAATGTGCAAATTATATTAGATGAGAATAATACCACAAAGTTTATTAATTGAGAACTACTGAAAAGATGTTGCGAACACTATTTAATAATAATACTCACTATAACTCTATAACTCGTCTGAAACCATTACCACTGTATCCAGATCTGCAGGGATTCTTTACGTATAGGTTTTCTTTTGATTGTATTTTGAAGTCCATAGTTCGAGTTTACCAATTTTTTAATACGGGCTAAACTAAGTTTTCTTTCTCAAATTTTCTTTCATTTTCTCCATTTTTACTAATTATTAAATACATATCTTATTCTTATACATAAACAAATAAGTTAACTAAATCACGCGAACGAAGCCATGGAAACAAGGAGTCACATTGAGAATTTTCGTAAACACATGTTGCTATAAGTACATATGTGTACTAACTAATTTATGAGACATTTAATTCAAATCATCGTCGAGAATTGAATTTGATGAAGATTGAAACAATAATCCTTTTAGTATGTTATATTTTCCATAAATTTATTAAATTTTTACAATTTAACCTCTAAAAATAAAATGAAATTCTTATAAGATTACTAGCTCGTCCGTTCCTTCGTTGCTCACAGCTGTTTTTTTTTCGAATGATATTTCGACGTTGCAAATTAAATTTCTATAGTTGATGTAACCACATCAACTTTTTAATAATTGTAACAATCCTTTATATAATTTATGCTCAAAGATATATGTATATATATATATATATATATATATATATATATATATATATATGGGTGTATGTATATATATGGTGGGTAAATATGTTTGTTTGGTAGTTTAGGATAACCTATAGTAAATTATAATTAATAAAAATAATAATAAGGATTGGAACTTAATTTTTAAAAATATTATATGAGATACTTTTAGGAAAATTACGGAAAATATTCACAAAAACAGATGTGAATATTTTCGGCAACATTTCTATAACTATATTACATGCTCCATCCGCGCTCGCTCTCTATCTATAAAACGGCAGAATTATGAATAGCCTGGATTATAAGAAGCTTAATTTGACTTTACCGAAGAAATATGATGATTTCCAGGTAACTACGATATATTTAAGCTTGCGGTAGGGGACTTGGGTAGCCAAGTCTGTGGTGAAAAGTAATATTAAAGCTTATAAATAGTTCGATCGAAATGTTTTAAAGGTTTTTGCTTTCTATACGTTTTACATTTATCTTCAATATTTATTAACTGCAGTAAATATTTTTCTTGAAACATAGAGAGGATGCATTTTGTAAGAGCGATTTTTGTGATAATTCATTTTCGTATAATTTTGATACTCATGTGACTGATGTAAATCTGTTGATAATTCATTTATCGAAATTTGTCCGTTTACTATTAGCTTGTGGGAAATATATGGACGGATAAAGAAGCTTCTATTTTAACATAGTTAAAAAATTCTTCAAATTTTAAATGCAGGGCAATATTTTTTACTTCACAATTACAATGAGAAATGAAAATACAAGATAATGTTAGTTTAATAGCCTGTATACCTATTTATCCTTGAATTAATGGGCTTCTTTTTAATTCGAAATATTAAAGTGAGGCAGCGACTCATTAAAGGTTAATTTATTAGCGTAATTGCGGGGCATACAAAACGTAAAGTCCTAAAAATATTCTTAAGTACAAAAAAGAATAATTCTAGCCTACACGTTTTACAGAGTGGACGTGGAGATGAGATTACTGTTTAATTTTTAAGTAACACTAAAATTAATCTTTGTTTAAGAGGGCAGAAAATATTTTTTCAACAGCGAAATATTGTTTTTGTGTGAAAATATAAAACTTGACAATGCTTAAGTGTTTAAATATGAGCCACTTGTTCATAATCATTAAAATTACTTAAGATATCTTAATAAGTGCCTATATACACTGGCTAATGAAATGTAGGCATTATAAAAGAAAACTGGCTGAGAGTCACTCAACGAAATGAGGTTGTCATTTTCGTTAGAGAAGTTCTTAGTTATCTTTTCATTTTCATCGTGTGTTTTTGTAGACTTCATTATATCAAACGCACCATCGACCTTACCATGATTACAGAGTATCTTTTTACCTATCTTATAGATGTTTTAATAAACTTCAAAGCGCTAAACAATCAATTGCATTATACTCCTAGTTTCCTATTACAATTTCGTGTTTTTAAGCATGAAGGATACATTTTTTTTCAATTTTGACGTAATATAAATGTTTTCGTTTCACTTATATATAAATAAATTATGCTATTCAAATTGTACGATGACTCTGTGAAAACAACAAAATCGTTGACTAACACAAAATTACACAACTAACAAATATATTTACCTAACAGGAAATGTTTAATTTAAACGAGCAATGTTTTGTTATACCAGTCGAAAATACAATAACCTCGTTATCGTTCTAAATTTGCCAAAAATGAGATGTGATGAAAACAAGGCAATCAATCCTTTCATTGAAAAGGTGCATAAAATATTTATAAGAATTTGGTGCACTCCTGCTCCTGGGCGCTGTTAAATAATTGTTTGTAATCTAAATTAAAATATTAGCTATAACTAATTTAAATCGTCTAGATAGTCATATGAAGAGTGCATGGCGAGATTAGAATTCGATTTTTGGGATAATGAATTTTCTATTTGAAAATGACACAGAACGCTGTGTGATTGCGGAGAAAAATTCATAAGAAAAAATTGTTGTATGCTCGAAGGTATTGCCGGCAATTTTTTTCTGGAGATATTAACCGACTTTATGGGAGCTTGAGAAATTGAAACTTTTTTATGGTTGTCGCAATTTCTGGAATTTGTTCTTTTGTTGATGCTCCTGGAGTAAAAAATATCCTTAGCATATCGATCTTAAATGACACATTTAAAAATAACTAACCTTTACTACAATTTACAAAGGATAAAAAGTATTATAATTTTTGAATTAAGGAATGAATTATTTATGTAGCGATCATGAGTATTTTTAACGACATTATTTTGATCAATCGATTTACATTTGTTTTTATTTATCGACACCCTAGGAATGATATAATAAATATTTTCTCTTCATTAATATGTAATTTGTTCCGTTTAAAAAGTAGGCAGAAAGTTAATTTTGCGAATGTTTGTCGTTTTCAATGCGATGAAAGTTAAGAGAACACATCGCTGCTATACATCACATCATATTATTCGCAGTAAAACGAATGACGAAATGAACAAAGACATGTTACTTGAACATTGTCGCCGATTTCATATTGAGCTAGATATAAATTGCACGGAATATTTTATGTATTGTAAACAACGTGCGTTCACCATATTTCTCTTACTCATGCTTACTTACACGATTTTCTCATCTCCGTAATTACCAATAGCGAAGCGAGTAAACATCTCATTTGGCGCCCTTCTACTGTTAGGACTATCTCCAATCTTGTGAAAATTTGCTGACCAGATAGCGCCGTATTTTTCTTTTTTATGACTAATGAGATTGAGTTTTATGAAAGCTATGTATCGCGATTTCACCAGCGCAGAATTATGTTAGTTTTGCTCCCCTGACTCACCAAACGATATTGGTTGCGGGGATCGGGGATTTGTAGGAAGGAATACTCGGGATGATAAGTCAATAAATAAACCTGACTTCCTTTATCTTGCACCATCGCCTTTACCTTGCAATATCGTTCGAGTATTGCATCGTTCGAGTATTGTTAGTGCATTTACCTTGCAATATCGTTCGAGTTTTTAGCACTGACTTGCGAATAATACCAGCTGTGCAGGAATTACGTATCATGTGAACTGTGTGATCCTTAGAGGAATGTGTCCAGTGTCAAAATGAGCACAATGGTTAACTCAGTTAAATTTCGAAATAAGCTAAATCTACAACTCCTCTGTGTTACTAACTAGTGTCCGAAACAAATTGATATATGTTCTACGAATGGCATCGAGCAACTGATTGTTAATTAAAGCAAATATTCACTCAAGTTGAGTCAAGCAAACAATCACAGAATTTTATTTGATAAACGAAATATTAAATATTTCATATTCACTCACTTGGATATTGGGCAAAGGAGGATACATTGCATAGAAGAAATACGAAAATATAGAATAAAGAGTTATATAACCCCATTTACAATTGTATGAACCCTGCCTAAAGAAATTAAAGTCTATCAAAAAAGAATCGTATTCAAACCAATACCATATTTGGAAAGAAATAGTCGCTATGAACTTGACTTGATAGATATACATACTAACCTGGATAGAGACTACAAGTTTGAAACTGCTTACCAAGATCATTTAATAAAGTTTGTGCAGGTTCGTAACTTACACCTTAAAGTTCAAATTAGTTGCGGAATTCGCCCCTAAGCTTATGAACATATATTGTTTTCTTTGTGGACCTCTAATTCTTCAACCGGATAATGGACATCGAATTCATAATCACGTAATTAAAGAGTTTTGTTAAATATCGGGTTTAAACATAATCTTTCGAAAGTCTCCTCAGAATTACTCCCAAAGAAGCACAGGCAGATTAAATCGAGTTAGGCAAATGTATTAATTACATGTATGATTAATAAAGGATCCAAAGATGGTTTTACAATTCGCGAAACTTATGAAAATTAGAGTATTCCATGATGACATACTTCTTTTACTTCTATATACTTTTTCATCTTCTAGCTCCTTGCACTGGTAATTTCAAAAAAGACAATAATTGTGAAAATGTATAAAAATAAATACACTGAAATAAATTAGTTTGAGTAATCCAATCGCATTAGTTTTTGAACTATAAAAACGTCCTTCAATACATGGAAATAACGCAGATGGAAATTACCAAACAACTGAGTTTGCTAGTAACTTTAAGATACATTAATTTTGAATTATTAAAATAGGGTTTACGAGGTCCAGAAATTTTGATGACAGAATTTTCCTCTTTAATTCCCATCAAAACAGTAATAGTTACAGTGGTGCCTCTTGTAACTGAATTGATTGGTACTTGTATGTTAACAAAATGAAGAGTATACGAGTACTAGCAGCTTTACTTCTCGCTCCCATGTTGGTAACATTTATTGAATGTATTTGGCGTTGATTCTGTAGAAATTCATTATTCACAATTAAATGAAACTAATATTTTACTTTGCTAATAGCGCACCTGAAGATGTCGTAATACAACGAAACCTAGGTCGTGGTAAAGAACTTAAAGAAAGTAGAAATAATACTACATCACGTAGTTTCATTTAGTTGGTAACATTTGTAAAGAGAACACAGCTCAGCAATTGTCGATTTCTTCACCGGTCCCTAAGTTTTGGGACATCGTTTACAACACAGGAAAGTGTTGAAAAGTTTTGAATGAATGTGGTTGGTTTTATTTCCTGTTCATCCCCCTAGTAAATTCACTTAAATTTCCTAAATGTCCCCGAAAATTCATTGAAAAGAATTGAATTATTTTTTCCAGTCATCTATTACTCTGTTTCAGCAAAATCCTGTATCAACTTATGTAAAGTTGTTGGTATCAAATCAAGACGATAATAAATAGATAATATTGAAACTTGGAAATGCATTTTTGTTTTTATTATGTCAGTATTTTTGCAGATGTCTGAATAAATGGTGCAAAGTGAAGAAGTTTTATTTGTTTAGTTTTTGAAATTAAGTGCAAGGTTTGAAATTTAAGTAAAAAAATGTGTATTGGAATATTTATGTAAGTTATTGAAAAATGCTTTAATTCTTGGTTTATGAATTATATATTCAACGTACTAGTACTAACTTAATGGAAAAAATAAAACAAAAAGTAACAAAGGCGTCTCATATTAAAGTAGAATAAAGAAAGATCTTAATTTTTACATGCATTTGGTTTGTTTCTTTGGGTTAGTTTAAATTAAATAAATGTATATGCGGACTTATTCCAGAATCACTTTGATATAAAAACGTCAAAAATATTACCCAAGTAAACTTTGATATGATCATTCTATTCTCACATATATGACATAAATTTAAATTTTATGCAATACTTGAACGTTAAAAAGTTTTGAAATATCACAATATTGCTGCAAATAAGCAATTGAAGTTTACATAATAGAATAGATTACATTGCAGGCATTACATTGCAGATTACTAATGAACATACTGTGGACGATTACCTACAATATTACTAGTTTTAATTCCCGTTTATTGCCATTTTCCATCGATATAAACAACATGTAGTTGTTCTGTACTTCGTTGTATGATTATTAAATAATTTGATTGATATTTATCAAATTGGCCTTTGATGTAGGTTTTTAAATTACTAATTCATTTCATGACTACATAATAGTGTACACTGAGAAAAATGGTATCATATGGTAAGTTTACCATAGATGGAATTGTTGGGTAGGGTTGCCATGTTATTTTTGAAGTTCATTCTCTTTGCATTATGTGTTGGGCTAATAAGTACCTCATGTATAAAAAATACTTCAAAACGGACGATATGAAAATTAATTATCCGTCATAAAATAATTCTAATTTTGTAACAAGGTAGTAAAGATTTTAATTTATTTATCATCTTCATAAAATTGCAATTAAGTTCCATTTCAAGCCAATTTAAACACGAAGCTTGGTATTAAAAGGTCACTGAGAGACTAGCCTCTCAGTGACCTTTTTTTTATGAAGTTAGCTTATTATTTTATTCAATTGTTGCTTCTTTCGGTTTAAGATTTTTATTTATTTAAGAAGTTATGAAGTTAGCTTAATATTTTATTTAATTGTCGCTTCTTTCGGTTTAAGATTTTTATTTATTTATTATCTTCATAAAATTGCAATTAAGCTCCATTTCAAGCCAATTTAAACAAGAAGCTAGGTATTACATGGTCACTGAGATGCTAGTTATAAAGTTAGCTTATTATTTTATTTAATTGTCGCTTCTTTCGGTTTAAGATTTTTATTTATTTATTATCTTCATAAAATTGCAATTAAGCTCCATTTCAAGCCAATTTAAACAAGAAGCTTGGTATTAAAAGGTCATTGAGATGCTAGTTATGAAGTTAGCTTATTATTTTATTTAATTGTCGCTTCTTTCGGTTTAAGATTTTTATTTATTTATTATCTTCATAAAATTGCAATTAAGCTCCATTTCAAGCCAATTTAAACAAGAAGCTAGGTATTAAATGGTCACTGAGATGCTAGTTATAAAGTTAGCTTATTATTTTATTTAATTGTCGCTTCTTTCGGTTTAAGATTTTTATTTATTTATTATCTTCATAAAATTGCAATTAAGCTCCATTTCAAGCCAATTTAAACAAGAAGCTTGGTATTAAAAGGTCATTGAGATGCTAGTTATGAAGTTAGCTTATTATTTTATTTAATTGTCGCTTCTTTCGGTTTAAGATTTTTATTTATTTATTATCTTCATAAAATTGCAATTAAGCTCCATTTCAAGCCAATTTAAACAAGCAGCTTGGTATTAAAAGGTCACTGAGAGGCTAGTTATGAAGTGAGCTTATTATTTTATTCAATTGTCGCTTTTTTCGGTTTCCGGTAACCTAAAACACAATACGAAACGTTTACCTGTAGATTGCTATTTATGGCAATGTCTGATATTTGGTTGGTGAAAAATTACTATTCCGCATTATTGTTGTGTGATAAATAATGGCACATAAATATAGTATAAAGCTATTGCTATTGGTATTTCAAACTTATTTCTAATTAATTGCCCAAAAGATATCCTTAGTTTTTCAAATATTTAATTATTGAATGCATTACAGTATAATGTTTAAATTAATTTTTTTAGAAATTGTGATAAAATTTCAAGCAAATTTTATTCAAATGAAACAATTTTATGTGCAAATTAAAGTAATTATGTTACAGCGAATCGAGTTATTGGAGTTTTTGACACTGTAAGTTCGTTGGTAACAATTTCATCTCTGGTTCCTGCCTTACAGATTGCAAGCAATGCAGGCGAATAACTATTTTATGTGGTGAGCTGGCGCTTAACAACTCTCGACTTTTATTGGACAAAGTTGGCGGTTAATTTACATCGACTTACTGCATAAGTCAAGATGCGTCAATGTGCCATTTAAGGGTTTGCAGTCTCCCATCGTGTTGTCCGGCGCACAGGACACTTGTTCCATTACTAGATTCTATGCGGGGTACTGTGATGACAATATTGCTGCCTATTGTAATAGAAATTACGTTATTGCAAACTCAGTAACTTGAGTGCGTACTGGAATTCTGTGATAGATCGTGTCTTAGTCTCATGCTTGTTTAACTACGATAATTCAAATTTACTCAATGAAAAAGTGGCATTTTATCACGTGGGCCTATGTTTATAATAACTGTCGATAGTATATTGATTAACAAGGGCTGTTGTACCATAAAAGTAAATGACGCCTTATCCGTAGTTAGTTATGGTTTTTTTTTATTTATAGTGAATTTTTAAATAAAATATTTAAAAACTTGATCAACGATTGATATAGATATTTTTTTTGGTATTTTTGTTAATTGCATATATTTTATTGTTAATTAATTTGTACAAATACAACATTTATTCGCTTATTTTTATTTATCATATTGATTCAGTAAATGATTTCTTCATACACATCTTAATAATCACTAGTATATAATCGTTTTTTGGAGTAGATATATATATATATATATATATATATATATATATATATATATATATATATATATATATTATATATTTCGAATAGAGGTTACACATGTGAGTTTTAAAAAAAACATTTTTCAAACACTTTGCTGATTGTTAGTCCTTAATAACCACGAAAGGTTCTTTAAACTCTGCTTTAATCTCTGACGACTAATTATTCTCCGTGATTCTTTAATATTTCTTAATTAACTTCTACTATAACGACTTCCGTTTTTCAGAAGTGTCATTTCGCATATATTGGAGCCATCTATAAATTGAACCCAGCGAAGTACATCGAGTGGAGCTATTACCACAGAGGAGCCATTACGACGTCCGGTAACCAGCTCGCTTGGAACACCGTAGCCATATCAACAAACAATCTAATAGCGAAACAAGTGTTGTTTGAAATGGGCTGTAGTTGTATATTGGACCCTTTCCTCCGCTAGCATATTTTAACTTAAAGCGGTCCTATCAGCAAGGGTTGACCAGACTCGACCTGTATGGCTCAGATTAGACCAATTTTCATGGGACGTGTACGTTAAAATATTGAACGCAGTCTATTTTCTTTGATTATTATCGGTTGTCTACCTTGCGTTAACAGACTGGATGTAGGGGTAGTGTCGTTTGCATTACATTCACCATTTATTTTCTCCCAGTCTTACTTCGTTAAATACCAATACAAATATTAGTAAATATGCCATATAGCATATGAATTAATACATTACAGAGCTTTCAGTTAAATTCTATAAGCTTATACAGCATCATACAGCAACGTTTCCCGCTTATAAGTATCAAAAAAGTCACTTCTTATTACAGACAGACATTACAGATAGTTTTCCGTTAAATTCTATAAGGTTAAACAGCATTATATACGAGGTGTGTTTTTAAAGTAAGTACCGTTTTTAAATTACGCCGCCGCAGCGCTGCGGTCGTCATTTAGCGCATGCGCATCGTGTAGCTACATCTGTTGGGAAGCCACAGACGCCATTACGGAACCATCCGATCGAGTTTACATCTGTTTGCGTGATGTTAAAATGCCTCCACCTATTGAGAATCCCGCCGACTGTGAAGTGCGTGCTGTAATACGGTTTCTCTGTGCTCAAGGCTTCAAATCAGTTGACATTCATTACCAAATCAGTGAAGTGTATGGTGAAAACATTATGAGTGATGGAATGGTGCGGAAATGGGTTAGGGCCTTTAAAGATGGCCGTACAAATATTCATGATGAGGAACGAAGTGGGAGACCTCCGAGAAAAGATTGGGCAGTGCATTGAGTTTTCTCGACCGATACAGTAACGAAGGGGATGATTTTCTAAGCCATATTGTCACAGGCGATGAAACATGGGTAGCCTACGTTACACCGGAATCGAAGCAGCAATCAATGGAATGGCGGTATTCATCATCCCCTAGGAAAGTGAAATTCAAACAAACAATTTCTGCTCAGAAAATCATGTGCACTGTGTTTTGGGACAGAAAGGGTGCGTTGCTGGTCGATTTTTTGACTCGCGGCGACACGATCAATGCAGCAGCGTACTGTGCGACTTTACAAAAACTGCGCCGCGTAATTCAAAACAAAAGGCGTGGCATGCTGAGTGCAGGTGTCATTTTGCTCCACGATAATGCCCGTACACAGCAAATCGAACACAAGACCTTATCACTTCTTTTGGCTGGGAACAATTGGACCACCCTCCATACAGTCACGACCATTTGTTTATGCACTTGAAGAAGCATCTGGCGGGGCAGCGCCATTCCGATGATGACAAATTGAAAACGACTGTGAAGCAGTGGTTGTCTAATCAGGCGGCAATCTTCTTTGACGATGGCATACAAAAGCTGGTCCCAAGATACGATAAATGCCTCAATAGTAATGGGAATTATGTAGAAAAGTAGAGTAAAGTATGGCCTTTCAAGTGAAAAACCACGACCTAGGTTTCGTTGTATTACATCTTCAGGTAGAATATTGGCAAAGATTGGCAATCTTTGGTCGTGGTTAAAGAAATTAAAGAAAGTAGAAATAATACTACATCACGTAGTCTCATTTAATTGTGAATAATGAATTTCTACAAAATTAACGCCATATATATTCAATATTAAACAAATTTTATTGTTGTTTTTTTATGTCAAAACGGTACTTACTTTAAAAACACGCCTCGTAGTAACGTCTCTTGCTTTTAATTACCAACAAAGTCACTTCTTAATTCTACAAAGTGTTTGAGAAACACATTGATTCTCATTAGTTATGTATTTGGTCACGTGTTATTTTAGAAATAGTTCTTGTGCTAAAAGCGCAAGAATATTTTTCTCATTATCTGTATATTTTCGTTCAACGAATTCAATTTTAATTTTTTTGTATTGTAAATAAATGGATTTTTTTACCCACTCACTTTTTACAGTTTGTTTCAGTGAAATTTTTCCAGTTTTGGGTAATAACTTGCATGAATGGTAGTAATAACAGCAATAGAGGTAAAATACAAATTCGTATAGTTTCAAAATAGAGAGTGTCTTAATACCTCATCCCGTTTTGTTATTTCAGTTGAATTTAATTATGGAAAATTGATGAATTTTGTTAAGAACGGGTTTATATTGGATATATATATAGTATTGCATATGATAATTAGATATTTTCATAACGTCCAGTCATGGGAGATATTTTGTTTTAAATATGTAGTATGATTTGAATAATTAATTAACCTTTACATTTCCATTCCCGCAAATCTATACACATAATACAATTGTAATAGAGTGAATTCTGTTTGCTGAAAATATTTAAAAAAATGATTGATTTAGCATATAGAATGATAAGAGAATTTTGAACTTGAATGAAATTTGAACGGGTATCATGAAAAATCTACTGCATGCATTTTAATAATATTTGGTATGGCAATAGTAAATATTCAGGAGCAACGTATACAATTTTTTCTCCTAATTACACGCGAACGCAGTCGTAGGTACAGCTAGTTCTGTATAAATTTAGTTTAAGTTTAACAAAGCGAACAATAAACATTTTAACGCAATGTCAAATTAAAGATTTAGGCGAGATTATAGAGTAAAAAGAATATTTGTAAACTAGCTGACCCGTGCGAAGTCTTCGCACTATATCGCCATCTAGCGTGTACCAAGTATACACTTTGGCTAAGATATTTGATGTGTCGCCCACAGATGGCGCACATGCCAATTGTTATAAAAATTAATTTTTTTATTAACAAAAAGATTTTTTCGAATTTTTTGTATTTTTCGCCCAAAGTAGAAAACATAAGCTTTAAGTGGGTATTTTTTTAATTTTTTTTGGTGCAGTAGTTAAAGAGATCGAGCCGCTCGACCAAAAAACACCTTTTAGAAATAATATATTTAGATTAAGATTAAATTCGACTCTATGATCTACAAAATAAAATTTAGCTCAATTACTTCTTTTTGCAGTTGATAATTATGATAATTTCTTGTCCTTATAAATAACATCATGTTGTGATTTTATAGTCTTTTGTAAGTATGATGAGCGAAGATGATACAAGGGCAATTCACAATCTTTTTCGTTTCTGTGACATTTCAGTTTGGAGGATATATAATGTATAATTATCTATCCGATACTAGTTCCAATGAGTAGCGCAATTTCCTCAAAACAGTGATTGATATTTCTTTCAACGTATTCTTTAGATTCGTAAAATCCTGGATTATGTTTGGAAAATAGAAAAGTCATTTTTCAAAATTATCGTCCACTAATAGTAACGACGAAGCACGGCTATACTTTCAGGTTTACGTTTCAATGTATCTTTTTTTACACATAACTAAGCAATTCAGTTGAGTAAACGAGACATTTTGATCACTAGTTGAGATTATTATTCAATTAAGTATGTAATGCAATCATCTATTACGTAAACACGTAATAGTTAATATCGGATATTTTTACTGTATTTTAGTCCCAGTTAGCAATAATAGGGAGTACATGTCTTTAAAATATTCATCTAATTGCAGAAAAGTATGGGAATTAAAATTTTCTTATCGTTTTTTTACAGTATAACTCTGTCATAACTACTTTAAATTTATCAAGATTTTTTTTTATTATTCTTTAGTTCGTTACAACTTTTTAATAAATTTGTCTAACTATTTAATAGGCGGTCGTTTAAAATCCGGAAAAGACTTGCTGTAATACAAGCAAGACATATTAAGACAAAAAAAACAGGATATAAGGTTTATTTTTTCTTTTTTTTTCTATTTTTTTTAAGAAAGCAAAATACATAAGAAATATAATATCTTTCTTTCTTCTGCTATGACGATCCTTAAATAATAAATATTATGGTTTCGAAATATAGAAAACGCCTTTTTGTTGCTATGTATACAAGTTGCATGTTGCTTGGCAAAATGTCTACGCTTGAAAACGGTTTACTCGAAACAAACATGATTCACTTCAGATAAGCGTCCGTTCAAAAGCCGCATACGTATCGCACTTTCCGGCTCACATAAATTGGAAAACACTTGCGGCTCCATCTCACAGTCGCTAGTTCAAAAATGATACCGCTACGGAATTCTTGGATTGTGTTTAAGTGTTTTCTTTGCAAATAATAAATTATATGGAGTCGTCTAATTTAAAATAACTAAATAACGTTTTTTGATTACTACCATTTTAAGGTGTTCGGGGATATTTTGTATTACTTGTTTGTAATGAGAATGATTTCTTTTTAATTTTCATTCATAATGGAGTCTTTAGTATAGCAGCAATAATGCCAATTTAATTATAATTTTGCTGAAATTGTCTGGCACTTAGTAGAAAACAGATCGCAAAGCGGGAATATATCATCTTGCTTCATCACTGTTGCATTCGTGAAAAGATGATGATGAATGGTTACCCATTTTTCAAGCTCAGCTCAAAGGTACGCTATTTCTCATATTAGGAGGAATATTTTACATTTGCAGAAAGGTTATTAATGCAGTATGGTTTGTGTTACTGCAGTACAGCAGTTTCATTATTGACATTAATTTATTTTTTTAATAGTTCGCTTCATTTTACTTGACTTTAAATGACGTATCTTACTATAATTATATTAGAAATATACTTTTCTCTATGTAAAAAAGACATCCATTGTAGTCAAATTTGATAACGAAATATATAATTTTGGAAAAGAATTCAGTACAATTGGACTTTAAAAGAGGAAAATTGTGAAGAAAACGGATCAACCATTAGAAATACAATTGGGAAAAAATCATGACAGTTAATTAATTTTTTACGAAATATAAATATATTTCTCTTAATATGAATATGTATCATATTTATAAAGTTTAATTCAGTATTCTCACACAATTGTAAGCGTTAAGAAAAATTATGATTTAATTTTTCGCAAATGAGTACTAGGTTTTTAAAATAATATTCAGTTTCAGCTTTTAAAATAATATTCAGTTTCAGCTTTTAAAATAATATTCAGTTTCAGCTTTTAAAATAATTTTCAGTTTCAGCTTTTAAAATAATATTCAGTTTCAGCTTTTAAAATAATATTCAGTTTCAGCTTTTAAAATAATATTCACTTTCAGCTTTTAAAATAATATTCACTTTCAGCTTTTAAAATAATATACAGCCAGCTTTTAATACAGTTCATCGAGCACATTAGTTTTAAAATTTTCATTTCGAAAAAATTAATTCAAATCATACTACA
Source organism: Druceiella hillmani (assembly GCA_039881145.1). Lineage (NCBI taxonomy): Eukaryota > Metazoa > Arthropoda > Insecta > Lepidoptera > Hepialidae > Druceiella > Druceiella hillmani. Next base: position 16,996,395 of record JAYKKI010000014.1, on the reverse strand, counting down.
GTATTTATTATACTACAGTATTTATTATATTTAATATAAATTTAGAATATTATTTTTCATAGTTCTTTATAGTAACGAAATAAAATTAATAAATTGAGTATGTAACAGTAATATAAATATATATGTATCAAAATTATTCTTTTTGCCTTTTAATTGCTATTCGAAAATTTAATGGATTTCTACTAATTAATTACTATAAGGCCATACAATTACTATATTGTTCATTACATTTATTACATTGTCCATTACATTGAATAATTATTATAATTATTAAATATCAACTTTTACAAACACCCAAAAAATAGTTTCAGTTTTACCACGAAACTAGCTAAAGTTTTAAATTGACTCAATACATATTTTATAACTTTTTTAATTTTAGTCATTTTAACTTTTAATTCATGATCTTCAAATGAAAAGTGAGCACCACTAATAAAAAGTCTATAAAAGACTAGCTATAAAGCTACGTTTTGACTTTCTTCAAATGTCGTTTGTAACACAGAGAAATATATATATTTAGGGAAATAAATATTATACAGAAGTTCCAGGTATGTTTCCCAAGGTCTTTCTCTCCTCCTTTTTTTAAATTTTAATATTTTAAAATTTGGTTCTATTAATTTATTATTTCATAAATTGTTTTGTAGTTAAAACAAAGGATTCATTTTAACTATAAAACAATTCTTTATAAATAATTATTTTATAAAACCTTTCTTTTTCATAAAATAGAACTTATGTTATTAATATCTATGTTGTATGATTTGTATGACCTCGTTTGAAGTAGAGCAAATCATTAAATAAAAAATAAAATCGTTTTTTAAAGGATATGCGCTCAGGTATCATATAAGAGAAAATTTATTTAGAATTTTATCGCAGATCTTGTTAGTGTTTAAGAATGCCAAAGTTAACCAAGACAAAAAAATTTCATTAAAACCACCCTGTTTTAGATATTAATTCCACATTGTGTTTGATATTTATCTGAATGTAAATTATTTATGTAACTTTCACATAAGACTTGCGTATCTCATTAAATATTGTTAATTATTCGATATAATCTAATCGCATTACAAAATTAAATATTGTGATAACGGTAATTTTATAGTAAATTTACTTGGCCTGATTTATTACGTAACTACAGTGCGAACTCGTAACCACTTTTACCCACCAAATGTAAAACACAGCCATTAGCAGTCATATACGAGCAATTTCATATGGCGATCTGCCGGAAATGGCAATTTAAAAAGCGGCCATTGAAAAAGGCAATAATATAGTTTCATAGCTTTTCATAGCTGGCCCTTTTCATGACGGGACTCGCTTTAAATGAAAGGACCTGGAATACCGGTTAAATGAGATTTCCGGTCCATAGTTTGCTGGTACAATAAAGTTGTTTAGTTAAAATGGGTTAATTAAAAACTTTTATCGCTCCTATAATTAAAATCAAATTATATTTACGACCCATTTCTGTGTATGAAACTGTCATATTAAGGATTTTACGCACTTATTTAGTTTGATATAATTGTTCGATGACTAGCATGATGGTCAGTATTGAGGTCTGTTACTAACGCAGCTAGTACATACATAACGAGATGACCAGTTAATTTTCTAGATTTTATTGCATGCTTTCGGACCATATCCGCTGTGAAATATTATTCATAATTATAAAAACCCGTCGATTTTAGCCATCAAATGAGTGTAAGAAATTACCGAAACCATTCTCCAATAATTTTAACTGACAAAAGGATAGGGCTGTTTTCACATTCCCTTGAGCTGGAAGGCAGCGAGCAGTAACTTGGAACGAAACTTTATTTGAAATTAATTATATTTGCAAGGAGTTTCAAAATCAAGGATTACTAAAGAACAGTATGTGATGATGACAACAAAAATATTATACTTTGAACCTTAACAAACATTTAGAAAATTCACTGGTTGAAACAGGTGTTCAATTTATTCTCAGTCACAGAAACCGGAATTTGAAATTGTTTAGTACTATAAGCTTCCTAAAATAAATGTCGTAATTATTTAAATTTGTAACTAATATATTCACGCGTCATCATAACAGTAAAATTGTTCAAATATGAAACACTCAAAATAATGCAAGTCATATTTTATTCAAATTTAAACGTCACAGAAATCCAACGTTCATTACTTTTATTTTTTAATTGCCATGCAAAATCTTATTATTTCCAAAATTTACTAATAATTTTAACCACAGACCAAGAGTCCAGTAATGGCCATATTCAGTCTTTCATAAACCAAACGATCATTGCTTAGTACTTATGTCGATGGAAAATGGAAATTAAAAAGAATAAGTCGGGTTTAAACGTAAATTTATGACTATAGTTTTACTCAGGGATCTAACTTAAATTTCTAAGTCAATATTGTGCTACTTTAAAACTTTGAATACTCGCGCTACGAAATTAAAATCAATTTTATATCCTATTTGGATTTAGCTTTAACTACATATAAAGTAAAGTAAACTAAATAAAAGAAAAAAAATAAAAAGGAAATAAGATTGCGTTCTACAGAAGTAACATACAACATTAAGATGTAGCCAATGACGAACACAAAACTAATGAAGCCGTCAAATTTAAAACGAAGACTATTCAAAGAGTCGCGCCGTAAATGACGTCCCAACGCTTAACGAACCGCTCAAGGAGTTAACGGTTCGATAATTCGGAGTGTTGTTATATTAGAAGCTCAGTTATGAGAAATATGCCACTTACAAGCCATGCCGGCGACTTTGTTCGAGTAAATATTACTAAGGCGATTGTAAGACTATTAAAATAATTTTAAAACCTAACTTGTTTCAAATAAGTTGTTTGTATCAAATTGCCATATGCTCTTTTTTACCCATGAATATATATATATATATATATATATATATATATATATATATATATATATATGTTATGGAAAATTTCATTGCGCGATTTAAAATTCATGAAGCGCCAATATTGATACACAAAGTTAAACTACATATTTGCGTAATAACCACTCTAAATATTTTTACGTTATTGTTTTTAATATACAAGCACGTCCATTCTATAGTTTTATGATATTCATAGATTTGGGGAAAAGTAACATCTAGATGGCGGTTACCGACTATATAAAATGGATAAAATTAATAATGAAAACTTTTGGAAAATATCTTATTTATTTCTATTCCAAACTTTGAGCTATTTTAATTAATTTGTTTATACACACTTCTTTTTATTCTAAATAGTCGAAATGCTGAGCTACGGCATCAATAAATTATGTCATTGCAAACTTTACTAGAATGGGAACAAAAAAATAATGGAAAGTTTACTTATTTGCACAATTTCTATTGATGTGCTGTACTCGTAAATCTATCAATTTTACAATAGCCAACCAATTCAGCTATCAATTGACTAACACAAAGAAATACATCATTAATATTTCTGGTTTTTTATAATTATTCAAGTGTTCCAATATAAAAATTAAACTAAATGATATGTACTCAAATAATAATCGATATTTAACATAATAAAACTGTAACATGTGAAGTAATAAATAATCGAAAACACAATAGGGTATTTGACTGATGTCGATATGTTTTGAAAAAATGTTTTAAAACTGTAGAGTATGATTAAAAACTTTATAATGCAAAAAATAATGCATATAACAAACGATTAATCGAAACTTTTCAATGGGAAAAAGTGTAAATTTTTTGTTCATTAAATTGAAAAAGTTATTATGAATTTAGTCTCCACCCAAAAAAGTTATATTAGGCAATAGAGCATAAAATTATAATAGGCAATGTATAACTCAAATGTAATATTTAACGAGATACTAGAAATATTTAATAAACTCCTTATAAAGAAATGAATGCTAAATAACTGGCCAGTGACGTCACAAGCCAGTTGTGTTTTATGTGTGGCCTTTTCACGCGAATCCCAGTTCGTCAGTTTTTAAAATGTTATTAATTTGTAATCGAAAGTCTTAGGTATGGTATATTTATTTTAACCGCTTTTAATGTTATTTCTTATTTTATTGTAGTAATAAACAAATATAGTCAAATACCCTCTTGACATATACTTCGAATAGACCAATTGTTGAGGACAATTGGCCTTAAGGTATTTTCCATTAAAGGCATTTTAAACGTTTCATTTACGTTCCGAGTCGTGAGAACAAACTTCGTACTTTCCGAATTAGATAGTTATTTTTCGTTTACAATTAAAAAAAAATATCCTGAATAATTTCGTTGATTCGTAATTAAGTCTACAAATTTCCCACTGCAATGAAAACAATTTTTTAACGTAATTATTTTACGACTTGTTTACAACATCAATAAGCATTTTTAAGATTCTGTCAAGGGTAAAATGTCATTTGATTGAAATTTTTAGCGGAAAATGTTTTTTTGTGGTTATACATTCAGTTCCTTAAATTTTAGTTAATGTTCTCACTCAATCCCTAAGTTTTTGATTAATGGCAACTTTAAATTTTATTTTCTTTGAAATGCAATTCATTGATATCAAATTTCTTTACTTATCTGGACTGCTATTTGCTTCAGTGATCACATTCTCATAAGTGTTAAGGAAAAATTAATGGGAGAGCTTTCGAGAAGTAATTCTTAAATACTGAATAAAACGATTACCAAATACCGAAGTTTTTATAAAACACCATGTGCTAAACTTTAAACGATTTCCTATTCCCAACAAACTGTGATGTTTTAAAATTATTTAACTCACTGTAGTTATTTCATAGTCATGACTAAAGCAATCAAAGAGAAAAAATCAAAGTACGCTGTTGTGGGAAACACTAATATCCATATATATATATATATATATATATATATATATACACACACATATATATATATATATATATATATATATATATATATATATATGATTGTTATTCACCTAAGTATTATACATATTGAATAAGTGAGCAAAATCCATCATTGTGACAATTTCATACGCAGAAATGGGTCATAAATATAGTTTAATTTTCACGACAAGAGCAATTAAATTTTTTTAATACAATATAACTTAAAGTCTATTTTGTGACAGCAAGAATATGGAAAACTCATTTAACTCCTATTATAATGTTTTCAATATAAACACGAGTTCCACGATGAAAAGGCCTGAAAATGAATAGCTATAAAGCTGTATTATTGCTTTTTTCAATCGCCGCTTATTGTCAGTTCCGGCAGATCGCAATATGACATTACTGGTATGTGGCTTTTAATGGTCAAGTTTTATACTCGGCCGATGAAAAAGATTAGAGTTTTGTACTATGGTCACGTAATAAATAATGTTAAGTAAATTTTCTGTAAAATAATTATTGTGCTTTAGGGTATATTGAAGTTGCAGTGATATTAAATATTATAGTTTATTCAATATAATATTGTATTCAATATTACTGAAGTAAATTAAATAAAAATTATTCACAATGTGAATAAATTATATTGAATATAAAACAATATTATGTGGTAATATGGTAGTGACTTATCAGTCTGAACTAAATTACTGCTAACACCGTTTGAAAAAACAGAGATATTTATTAATTAATTATCGAGGTTTTTTAGTAATGAATGTATTAAAATGTAAAATAAAACGTATATTTACTAAAATGAAATGACATTAAAATACTGTACAGGCGTTCTCCTATTTTGCAATAAGTGGTATGAGGGCCACCCGCCAGCCCGCCGGTCCGTAAGCACACACGCACGCACACACATGGGTATTTTTATATGTACTTTAAAAGGTAAACTGGAATCTTTATAATATCACTCAGGTGTCTGTCTGGTCCAGGCGTTTTTGTAGAAAACCGTAGTATAACAGCGTGTTAACCCGCACATACTGCAACAGCTAATACCCATACATATTTATATGGAAATAATAAAAAGAAAAAATAGACATCCCAAAAATAAAAGAAATTGAAATCCTACATAATGGACATCGTTTGAAAGGGTTAGTTATGAAGGTTCCCAAAAATATTTTTTTATAATTGTAGATACTCTTGTCTTCAGGGATACAAAGAAATAGAGGCAACAAATATGTCTCATTCCCCCAATTTCCGAGACTACGGAATTTGAAATTATGAAAAAAATGAGTTTTAAGAAATCTTTAAAAAGATTGGAGGAAAACTATTGCGATATGTCTAAATGTCGTAATTTTTTAAATACAATTCATGTTCATACACCTGCAAAAGACATAGTAACAATATATTTTGTGAAAAATTAATATTTTTGTACAGTTTATATATAAGCTATGTATTTTATGTGTCAAATATTTATGTACCCTTATAAGTACCTAAACACGTACGGTATTCTTTGCGATAGATTTATTTTATGCAACTTTTGTCGAAACGAATTTAAATGTTATGTTACCATGCCTTTATAATTATCTTAAAATTAAGAAGAAAATGTGAAAAGTTACCGAATACCAACTGTCGGTATTGAAACTAGCATTCTACGGTACTGCCTTGGGTAACATGACAGTTGCTGGACAAGAATTTATATGCTTTGTTTTTCGGGTTTACTTCCGGATGGGTCCGGAACTCTATTGTTATGACAACATCGTCCGCCGTCCGTCCATTTGCCTGTTAGAGGCTTCTAACTTCTAAACTACATAAGATAAGGACTTGAAATTTATATGCAATACCTTGTTCCCTACCCCGAAATTGGAAATAGTAATTAAAATGATTTATATATATATTTTAGAGGACTCCCAAACATGTGAAAGGGACTTAAAAAAATTCTTCCAAGGGGTAGAGCTGAAAAAAAAAGTTATTTGACTAGAGAACAAATCTGTTTTTGAAATTATTTTCACTAAGAAACCAAAAATGACAAACATATTCACACCTCGTAGAAACTACTGTGGTGTGAATGTGTTTGTCATTTTTAAATTGATTATGTTACCAAGTCAGTCTACTAACGGCATTATGTAAGTATAATGTTTCTTATATCCTCTGTTCAAAAAACAAAAAAAAAACAATTGCTAAAAAGAAATAAAGCGAAAAAGTTACATGTAATGAAACTAACAAATTTTTGAAATATTACTTATATTTTTGAACCTGTGAGGGACTCACTTTACTTTTTGAGCTTGTCGGAGACTTACTTGAGACTTTTAATAGGACTTACATTTGGGCAATGAATTGTTGTACTTTGTTTAAGAAACTACCTATCCTTGAATATTTTTGTTTTTGTGTATAATTAAATATGCAACCAACCCTCATTGGAAACGTTTGTATTTCATATATTCACGCCGAAAAACATTTTAAAAACCTACAGTTTTATGACAGTAAAGTTAGTCTATAAATTGTATTTTTTTATTATTTTCAGTTAGATGTATGTATTACGCGGACGATAACGAAATTATGTTTAGGTCTATTTGAACGGAGCTCTTGCGTTCGTAATTCGGTTTGAATACCATTGTTACCACAGTAGAGAAACAGGTAGTGAAATGCGTAACTTAATGTTATACTCTGCTATCACATGTATTTCTATTTTAAATTAGACTATTATTTTCAATTTGAAAATTAGAAAGAAAATTAAGAAAATTTGCCTAGATCCTAAACATTATATTCATTCATTGAATATTTATTATTTAATGAACCTGTTTCTTTTTTCATGATGGTCTCATCGAAAATTGGTTTTGTTTGCTTTTCCCTAACTCTTCCCCTAACTTGTTTTTTGTTTTTTGTGTCAGTATTCTAGCAATGCTACAAATGTTGAAAAAAATTATGGATGGTATCGAAGATATGGAATTATTAAATTTTGATTGAAAAATGTTTAGTCTGTTAAATATTCTAAATAGCAAAAGAACGTTTGCAAGAGTTACAAAAAATTGAAATGAAATCATGAAATTAATATGATTTCATTTGTTTTATGTAACGAGTTAACCTAAGCAATAAAATTAAATTATTATTTGAGGGCAATAGGACTAATATGCAGACAGAAATTACATTATACGCGTTAATCTGTTCGGGATTATTTAAGCTAGTATCATAAATACGACAAAAACTAGATTAAAGTTTTCGGTTAGGCAGTTAAAGTTTTAAATTGAAGCTTTATAGTTTTAAAAGCTTTATTATGACGACAAAAACCATAATCATGAAATTACATTAAAGTCCTATTTCAGAGCCTCCAATTTAAACGTGAGTTCCGTCATTTTAGTTCTGTGAATGAGGTGCTATTAAGCTACGTTATTGCCTTTTCAATTCCCGCTTATTGCTGTTTCCGGTGAACGTATGATACAATATGAGGTGGTTATACTGCTCGTTGATGGATGTTTGTAGTAATGTTTGATTATATTTAGTCGGTGGACAAAGTTACGAATTGCCTTATTTGATATAAAACGACTATAAATGAGTATACTCGTGACGTTTATGATTAGGTAAACTTTTTTTGGCGTCCTTAGATCCATTTCCTCAGCGTAAAATTTCTGAACTAAATTTTAATTTATATTATACCACGTAATATTATGATGATTTATTCGTATATTATATTTGTTAATAAAATTAGTTCCATTTTCACAAATATTTTATGAAAGTAGTTTGAATTTTACAGCACCATCATTAAAAGTTTTACATTAATATGATATTTGACTGAGGGTTTAAGTTATGTTTTAGAATAAACTAATAACATGAAGTTATGTGTAAAAATGAACTTATTGTGTTCAGATTAAACTTGAGCCTATTACAAGAAACATGTTTTTAGCTAGTCATAAGATACTATAACTCTTTTTACCTGACTGCGGCAGAGGAAGGGTTGTCAATTTCACAGGGTACGTGTTTATGTATATATGTAAGTTTCTCTCGTACATACTAAACTACGAAAGTGATTTCAACGAATGATATAGATTTGTCGTGATCCAGAGTGTATCAAGAAAAAATAATAATAATTATATATATATATATATATATATATATATATATATATATGTGTGTGTGTGTGTGTGTGTGTGAGTATATAACGTTATACATTTTATAAGTTATATATGTATTTTTCTCCTGAGTATTTAACATGAATGTAGAATTTTTCGTTTCTAGTTTAAATTTTAAATTTGGTTTATGGTTTTGTAAATGAACGTAGCGAATGAGATAATACCAAACAGCAAACGGTGATCTTTTAGTTACATGTAACATTTAGATTTTAATATGTTATGCTTTTACTTGTTTTACGCATAGTGTTATGATTTAAATGTTTCATTAAAAAATTTCATTAAAAAAGTTTAAACAAATTAGGCTGATCTAAACTAAAAATTAATTTTTGTCTTCTTTATTTCTTTTCAATCGTTCAAAAATTACTGCATCGGTATGAATGAGACTTTAAGTGGAATAATCCTTGAAACAGAAAATAAAATTTAGAATACTTGTTGTCCCGTTGCAATATTTCATAAAAAACGTTTTATCTGTATGTTTATTTTTTGCTTATCTGCTTGTTTGAGCATCACTTAAAAACTATTGAAACTATTTGAATTTCCACCAAGATAATTTTCAAGAAATTTCTTATTAAAATTTTCTCGTAGAAACTTAAAATGCTTGGTTCAAAAAATTAGACTATTATGCGTTTAAGTTGATATAAGACAATTTATGGGTATTTTTGAGACCGAAATATTATTCAAGCTAAATTATAAGTCGTTTTAGATTAGCTTTAGAAACAAGGGTAGAGTGGGGAAGGGAGGTTGACTGTGTGTGGATTGAATACATTTGGGATCTGAAAGTACCGTGAATTTAATAGGGCGAGGATAGGTAAGACATATCTCTATATTTCGAATGTCAGTATTCCATCGCCTTAAAAAATAAAATAACTTTTTGAGTTGTGTTAGGTTAGGTTAGGTAAAGTTTATATATTCCATGTTATATTCCAACCTAACTCATTCTAACTCAAGGTTAGGTTGAGTTAGAATGAGTTAGGTTGGAATATATCGGGTTAAGTTGGGTTGAGATGAGTTCTACTTGGATTATGTTTGGTTTGCTGGGTTATGTTAGGTACGATTAGGTTGGGTTAAAGTGGATTATGTTTAGTTATATTGGACTGGGTTATATTGGATTAGATTGTCGATTGTGTTGGGTAAGATTGGGTTGCGTTGGTTTAAGATAGGTTGGGTTAAGTCTGGCTACGTTAGCCTGGAATGGGTTAGGTTAGGTTAAGTTGGATTAGGTTATGTTTGGGAACTATTCTCTTGATAGAAATCGCGATCATGGCGCTTCTCTCCTGGCTCACATAAACAAAAACAATACTTGTGCACTTCCCTTAGTCAGATCATATTTTAGTTTTACCTTTGGAAGTTTATATTATTTGTCAACATACGCAAACTTACATTAGACTAACTGCTTCATGAACTATTTCTTTCGGTTAACTAAAAAACTACATGTTGTGAAGACTGCAATAAGCTGAAATTTTCTAATAATTTACATGGATCGGAAAGAGGGATATGCTAGAACAGGATAAGAGAGAAGTAGTGACAGGAAGTCAAGTTAAGACTTACTTTTACAAATGACTTTTGAAAACCTAACGCTCTCCAAATTTCGAATGTCATATTAAATTTGCTTCAAAGTTTGGCAGCATTGAAGAGTGTTCGTAGTAGTTGATACTATGTTTAGAAGGATGCACAACCTCATCACACGTCACAGGTACTTAACATTTTAATTTTTGAAGTAAGATATTAGAAACTGGTACGGTTCTGAAAAAAATTGGAAAAAGTCATAAAATACGTTAATTGCACCGATGTGTATTTCCATTTATTGTACACGTGACAACAAAAGAGATATACGGTCTCATTTTCTAAGTTAAAATGTATAGAAAAAATATAAATTTTGAAAGCATTATAATTTGTTTGTTTAAAATCGAGTAAATATGTTTAATGGAATAAATTTTTAATTAATGAAATAATATATTTAATCACTAAGTATTAAATAGTAATTTTACAAAAAAAAATGTGACACTTCCGATTTTAGATATAAAATACATTATTGGATAATGAATTATGAACAATATTTTGTGCGCTAAAATTTATTTGCAATTTTAATTAAAAACATTAAATTGTCTACCATTCTGAGAAGAAATTATTGCAATGATCGTCAAAACTAGATTTTTAATTATTATGTCGAATAAATTATTGCAGTATTTGTTAATTTTGTATTAAAATCTGGTTAGTTTATGAAAAATTTAAACTTTAACAACATTTAGTTATTTATTTAATCTTAAATGTACAAATAAATTAGAGTGCGATAAGCAGTTTTTTTCCAGTCAAACAAAGTGTCGTGTGTTTCAATATGCTGTGTAATTACAAGAGATAGCAAAAAATGTAAAGACAGCACAAATATCTAAGAAGAGTTATGAAATATTAAAAATAAACTTTTGTTTATTATGCAAGTAAATAAACAATTCTATAATTAATAAAAAAAAGGAAACAAACAAAATGGTATCCGTAATCAAAAGTAAAGTCAATTTTTAGGCTGATAGGAAAAATCGCTGATATATTTATCATCAAATAGCAGTAGCAGATGCTTGTTTACTTGTGCCATCAATTATATCAGATTGAATAATGCAGGTTTATTCGTACCACCAATTTACCTAAATAAAAATAACAGCCATAGACGAAATTCGCCTTAAGATAATTTTTACGTTATGGTACTCTTTTTATCTGCTTATTTACCTTTACGTTTGGACACTTGATCTAAACGTAGATCTTTTCGTATTACGACTTTGCTTGCCGGAACCAAATATTTATTTTTTCAAAGCTATGACCTAATCGTATACATTATATTTATATATTTATTTATTTATTCAAAAGCCAATAACAAGTGCCATTATCAATGTGTCTACATCGGGACTGCAAATGTCATTTCTCTTCCTATGCTTTTTAGAACCAAACTAGGTCTTACATGTAATTTTAGTGTAGTGCGTCAGGGTCCGTGCGTTGGGCATCAGTAACTACGTGGCCATAACAATAAGAAAATGATTACTTGTACTGGATTAAAGAATTAAATTCCTCATTCAGGATTCTTCACATTTGCGTAACTTACGAAATTAGACATTTGAATGCAGAAATAAACAGATTAAGTAGTCTGTTTGCCACTATTTCTTTCAAAAATCTTAATTATGATGTTACCTAGTTGCCAGTTGATATGAAATGATATAAAATAATATTTTCAATTTTGCTTCTGAGTAATAATGATTGTAAAACCTAAAATAAAGTTGGTTGTTTCAAATATGATTCTTACTTTTATACTTTTTAGGAAGAACTGACGCGGAAAAACTAATGCGGAAACTTTCTAAAGGAAGCCAATAACTAGCTTTGGATATTTAAAGCACCGTTTTGTAGATTTTACGAAATGTTTAATGCATACCAAAAATAATTACAAGTAAGGCAAAGTGAATTCCATTTAAAAAAAAGGTAAAATATTGTGAATCATTTTGAAACAAACTCGTTTAAAAAAATACTTAGGTAGTCACGGTGACTGTCGATAGAAGTTAAAATTCAAAAATATGAAATAACAGTGGTTAACACGTAGTCAATTTAACTTTAATTGTGTAGATATCCACAACACTAATGTTGCATATCACGTCAACCTTATAGCTAATAGATATACTGCCATTATAGCATGTCGGTGATGTGAACTCACAACATTTTACCCATCCAAAAAGCCTCCAATGCGTAGATCATACAGTCAGGTATATACAATGTGGTGTATATATGTGTGTGTATATATATGTATATGTGTGTGTATATATATGTATATGTGTGTGTGTATATATATATATATATATATATGTATATATACATATATATATATATATATATATATATATATATATATATATATATATATATATATATATATGCACACAAATATATATGTAACATTTCTTGTACATAAGTCTAAAATTATAAGAACTGTTAGATTGTTAAACATGAACGTTCGGATGAACGGATATGATGTAATGATAAAGTTTTTTTTTCAATATCCAACCCGGAAATAAAAAAAATATTTTCAACAGATCCTTATGTTAAGTTGTACTGACCTTATAATATTTTATAGAGGTTGTTTTAAAAAAATCGCCTCGAATAATTTTTGACGATCGAATTAAGGTTATGGAAAATTGCATCACATAGTCATTTTATCGGAAAGCTGAAAATCGGAAATAAAACTACAATATGACAACGAGGCAATTGGGTTAGTACTTATCATTTTTATACCGATATTAACATTACTGTAATATATATTAGATATTAACATTACACATTTTAATTTAGCTTTGAATAATCAATAAATATCTATTAAATTGAATTATTTAATAATATAATTAAAATTTATTATTCTAGGAGGAAAAGTTTTGAACTAATTGAATATAAATTTAACGAAAAATTTAATTAAACTGTAAAAATTCAAGTAACGTTATGGAATCAAATTTAATCTCCACTTTATGAACTTTAAATTAAACGAGGACCCAACTATTTAAATAACTGGCTAAAAGCTACATTAGGCCTCTTTTCAATTGTTTATTGCCATTTCGAGTCGACACGTGCTGCGATACACGATGCTTATATTGCTCGTACAACGAATGCTAATAGCAATTTTGGACCTTTGGTCAGCGCCAAAAGTTATGATTTCGCATTATGTTTACGTTGGCGAACGAGTATATCAAACGATATCAGTGATTGTATTGTTTCTACAGCACTCAAATTGAAATGATTCAAATATTTTAGTATATTTTAAATATTTTCAGAAACCAAATGTATAATGTATATTAATTCACTTCATATATATTAATAAGTTATTGATATGGTATGAAAAAAGGCTACAATAAAGAAAAATATATAAAATATTTAGTAAGATATTTACATGAACGTTACAATTTGCATAAGTTCTACTTTAAATTAAGAAAGAGAATATGAGCACGTATTAAAAATGTATATGAATAGAATGTATGAGGTTTAACAGATAAATTTAATGTTGTATATGTGTTTTAGTAGATTATTCAGCTAAATAATGTAATAGTTCACACATAATTCGTTTTCAAACGATTTTGTTTATTAATTAAACTGAAAGAATTTAGTTTATGCGTATGAGAAAGATGAATATGAAAATTAGTTTACATCAATAAAAGATACAGATAAAGAAACATTTTAAAAAAGGGCGGACAACGAAAGCGGAAAAATATTATTTCGAGAGAATTTAGACAAATGGTGACATGTAAAAAAATACAAATATTTTATAAAGAATTACAAGTATTAAAATGAGACTAAAATAAAACGTTTCAACATTTTGTATAATAAAATTTATTTTTGACTATTCCACATTGGATACATTTGATTTAAAAATTCTCACTTTGTTTTGGAGTAGACAAGTCATTGAACATGTTTCTGGGAAAGGTTGGACTATGTGAATTGTCCAAAATATTATTAAGATACCAAAAGATATAATGGCTATGGAGATTCTAAAGGCTAGAATGCCATTTGCGTCCGGTTAGTCAAGTTTTTTTGGATACGTCCTATTTTCAGATTTCAATATTCAGATAAATGAGAGAATAGTCAGAAAATTGACCATAGTAGCGCAATGGTACTAGTTTTCTTCACCGACAGTATCTTTGTCACATATAAAATGTGAAAAACAGTGATTGTACTTGGTGATTTCTTACCTGGCTGACATCTCTCAATGCCAAAAATAATATTTGGTTACGTAAAACCTTGCCTTAACCACCATTTACAATTGGTCAATATATCAAAAATGTCGTTTATAATGCATTTACTTGTGAACTTTTCAATATTTGTTAATTTGGTTATTCGATATCTAGATATAAATTCCTGCTTGTAAATAAATTTGAGATAATCTCACGTTAGCATGATTGGTTATCTTTAATATATGTTTTGATTCTTAAGTCTTACATTCAGAAACAACGGCCTTTTTATACACAATTAAATGAAACTACGTGATGTAGTATTATTTCTACTATCTTTAATTTCTTCACCACGACCTAGGTTTCGTTGTATTACAACATTTTCAGGTGGAATATTAGCAAAGATTGAATGGCATTCTAGCCTTTAGAATCTCCATAGCCATTATATCTTTTGGTATCTTAATAATATTTTGGACAATTCACATAGTCCAACCTTTCCCAGAAACATGTTCAATGACTTGTCTACTCCAACATAAAGTGACAAAATTTTGAAATCAAATGTATCCAAATGTGAAATAGTCAAATATAAATTTTGTTATACAAAATGTTGAAACATTTTATTTTAGTCTCATTTTAATACTTGTAATTCTTTATAAAATATTTATATTTTTTTACATGTCACCATTTGTCTAAATTCTCTTGAAATAATATTTTTCCGCTTCCGTTGTCCGCCCTTTTTTAAAATGTTTCTTTATCTGTATCTTTTATTGATGTAAACTAATTGTCGTATTCATCTTTCTCATAAGCATAAACTAAATTCTTTCAGTTTAATTAATAAACAAGATCTTTGCTAATATCCCACCTGAAGATGTTGTAATACAACGAAACCTAGGTCGTGGTAAAGAAATTAAAGATAGTAGAAATAATACTACATCACGTAGTTTCATTTAATTGTGAATAATGAATTTCTACAAAATTAACGCCAAATATATTCAGGCCTTTTTATAAATAAAAATCTTAGCTGCAGGTCTGAAGTAAATGATACTTGTTAGAGGATTTTCCACAAAAAATATATTCGACGTCGATATTTTATACCAATTATCCGAAAAGACAATATTCTCTGATTGGAATTAACTTTAATTTTTATAGGATGTTTACTGTTTAACTTGATTTTTGATATGTGTATCATAGATATATATATATATATATATATATATATATATATAGGCGTTTTAATACCTACTGTAGTTGCAATTAAATAAACGTTACGATGCTTGAAATGCATTGTAAATATACGAAAACAAAAATATTTCTCAAAGTATTACTTGTAAGTTGAGAGTATATTGAAAATTGTATTGTCCTTATTTAATTTGTGTTTAAATTTGTTATAATACAGAATATTTTAAATTCAATATGATTCACCAAATAATATTTACTTTAAAGGGTTAATAAATAATAAGTGTTAGGTTTGAGTTCGGATTAGGACCTTTGAAACCTGTTTCTTCGTAAGATTAATAACAAAGATTCCAACAATTTTCCATTTAACTCATATAATCATATAGTACATCTGAATAAACAAAAAAATAACAAAGAATAATAGCAAGAAGGAAAAAAGTTGTGACAGCACGAGTGTGCTGGCAACAACTTGGTCTCGAGTTAGTTGCAAATTGAACGAATAACTTTTTACTTTAGGACAGTTCATTCCCGCGCTGTTTTCTCTCGTTTATTTCCTTTTATGTCATAGCCTTATCTCTCTAAAGCTTGATTGCCATATGTACAATTTCTTATTTTTTCGCATATCGGTTAAAGTGCGAAACAAACATGCGAGTGTCGGCCATTTTTTATAGGTGGTAAAGTTTGTAAAAAGGTCGTTTTTTGTGATCTGCATATAGTACCTGTTACTTTTTATTTTTTTTCAAATGGGCATCTTTTTCTAACGGCATGTTGTTAAATGCTACAGAGCCTGTGTTTTTATTGGAGCAGCGTTTAACTTCTAAGGACATCTATGTACAATCATATTTCATAAGGTCTTATACAGGTCTGAGTAAGTTAGTTGTACGTATACATTTTTAGGTACATATTTTTATCATATTATTTTTAATAAGTTCAAAATCGAATATAATGTGAATTTAAGAGCACATTCTAATGCGATATAATTCTATATAGTGCCATCTTCTGGCAATTTGAGTAGTTTAAAATGTAATAATTCTATTGTTACTGTTGTTTATATATAGATATTGTTGTTGAATACTTTCTCTGTTTTCTGTGGTTTATACATAAATACTATTTTTGAACATTTTTCTCCAGAATCCGTTTGTTGGATAATAAAAAAGAGGAGAATGACAACATAAAGTTATATTCTACGTTAAATTTTATTTAACCCATATGCTGTTTTATTATTTACGGAGAAAACATTTTTTAAATTCTTTTTTACTAGACACCATTTAATATTGTATCATTTCTGTAAAGGGGAAAATACTAAAATTAGATGAACATTTTTAAATGAGTGGTTGAAATTATGGTAAAAATTGTTGAAAAAGTTGTGAGATAGAAATTCCATTAACTCACCTTGTAAATGGACTAGCACATTGACAAGAGTAATAGAGTTTACTCTTCTAAAAGTACAATTTTTTCTTCTTATATATAAAGATATATTAAATCAAAAATATAATCATTATATGAACTTAAAGAAAGTCTAAACAATTAAGTGAACAACTCTTCATGATTTTGTATATAATCTTTTTACAGGTGACTGTGTAAATTAATTCTGCTTGTTTACGGACAAAGAGAGTATGATCGAAAATAGTTGATAGTTATGTATAAACGTCTCTGTTTGTTTATACTATTCTAGGCATACATTTTATCATCACGATATAAAAAATCATTTATTTCTATGACGTTATCATGTTCATTAAAATTAATTTAAAAATTGAAACTTTGCCTATAAGTTAGGTTTTATTATTCATTTTTTATAACTTTTAAAAAAATTACATTTGTAAATTTTCATATTGGGCGGTCGGAGAAATGTTAGTATATTACTTTGATGGAAATGAAAATATCTTCGTTCTCTATTTTAAATTTTGGTGCAAAAGTGATATATTAGGTCGGTAACTAACGATACCTCAGTTAACCAGTGTTAGCTCATATGATGGTCCTAATATAACATTCCCAATTTTCCTACAAAAGGCAAAATTGTTTTTTATATTATTATGGGGACA
The DNA here is from genome assembly GCA_039881145.1 of Druceiella hillmani. Classification (NCBI taxonomy): domain Eukaryota; kingdom Metazoa; phylum Arthropoda; class Insecta; order Lepidoptera; family Hepialidae; genus Druceiella; species Druceiella hillmani. Next base: position 16,978,587 of record JAYKKI010000014.1, on the reverse strand, counting down.
TGAGAATAGTTCTGCCAATAAAAGCGTACTCTATCTAGTGCCTAGTTTTACAAGGTTTGTAATTTTGGCTAAATGCATCGTATTAGATTGGCCTGGAGGGAGATTAACTGAAAAATCTAAATTACCTTCTTTTAATCTTTGGAACCAATGCTTTAAAGGAGTATACGCATTCATCCATTGTTGTACATATATTGTGTGTCGTGTTGCTTTCTTTTCGCCTTAAAGAGTGTTCACCACGACAAGTGCACTTTAAGTACTTTTCGTGAAATTTCCTTGTTTTCTTTATAATCTCCTCTTTAAAACTCATTCTCTAAATGGACAGAAAATCTAATTTCGTATTCTATAATATTCTAAAATAAAAGTTTCTGAAACATTTCAAAAATCTCTTTAAAAAAAGTGGTGACTTTACTAGTTGACAAATATTATAACGTGATAAACTAATTAAAGCAAAATACTTATCAATATAATGAAAAAAAAAACTTTTGATAATGCTAACATTACACTTTTTTAATATCGCTTTTGTTAGACGAGAATTTTTTTTTCACTTATGTATTCATGTTACTTTTATTTACCATGAAAATTTTATTATGACAAATATATAATAGAATTCAGAGTATATTAATTGAACTGTCTTATTTATTTTATTGTTAAAACGAAAAGTGTAAATAAATTAAATTATCTCATAATATAATTAGTTAGTGAAATTACTAAATATATTACTTGGAGTGTATTCTATTTTCTTTCTCATTGGAGAAGCTATTTAAGGAAAATGTTAATAATAATGTCGATTGCTTCATTCCTTTCCTTACCTTTTGTAATTAGTTCCAATAGCCTAGTAACGTGTAAAGAAAACTACATATAAATGTTTATATTTCTATGTGTTATGGACTCATGGGGTATCTTGTGTATACGTTAGGATACTTGTGTCAACTTATCAAAATGAGACATATTATTTATTAAACAGCTTTGCTGATAAGATAATAAAAATATAATTGAGGACGTGTAATCGTATATTAGCTAATTACAAAGAAGTTAGTATTTTATAATATTTTACACTTATAAGTATACAAGTAGATATTTTTAGTATTAAATTCACCAAAAATGTTCGAAAAATATTTTAAGTCACTATTTTGTAAAGTGATAGTGACGAGAAGTGAATAATGAATATGCAGACTTTAAAGGCATAATTTAATTTCAAATGTTTTTTAATGGAAATTAATATGAATTGTTGAAATAATAAGCGATTTTTCATCAGAGATACAGGTCAATAATTAAAAATAAGAAACAAAATCTTCACTTTATTAAATTATAGGTATAAAAGTTTTAGAATTACATAAGTTAAATATTCGTAATTAAATCCAAGTAAACTTTGAAATACCAAGTTTTTGAATAGTCGAGCGCGAATATAATTTTGTGCAATAAGTCTTTGAGTTCCGTGACCAGTATATGTAATTATAATTTGTAATATTACAAAAATGCATGCATGAAGGTACAATCGGACTCTCCCCCAGGATAAACGTCATTCAATTTATGCAAGTAAATTTGGATGCATGCGTGAAATGCGCGCCATCATATTTGTTTTCCTTTGTTTGGTTGGTATTAGATTTAATTAAATAAATTTGATAATAGAAGATAAACCGATAAACTGTTATATTGCTCATGTTACTTTATTTAAAAGTTTTAATCATATGTTAACATCTGGAAATAAAAGTATTTTAAAATGAAATGTCTAAAAAGATTTTCCAGATTTTAAATTTTGATGTCCTTTAAATTGTCCCTTAAATGAAAATTGTGCAACAGGATTTGTCTCATTATTTTGCTATTAACTGAAATGTAAAATCGAGTAGTATACAACACCTGAAGGAATTAACTATAATTATATTTCAAAATTTAATATTGAGTGAGGCGAGGTAATAACCTAACCTAACCTAACTAACCTAACCTAACCTGACATATGTTGGGTTTACGTCCGATAGTGTCCATGTGTTATACGTAGAACTTTGTAATCAGTTTGAGAGGGGCCGCCCCCTCAAACTGATTGACAACCCCTCCGCGACTAATTTATTGTGGTCAGGGGACTGACTTACGTGCAACAATAAAAACGATCTGACAATAAACGGAGAAAATTGTACTTACGATATTAAATAATGTCTAGTCACTAGTCCCACAAAAATAGATGATACAAAAAATTGGAAAACTGATTGATTCTGGCTTACTCTTGCCGATCCTAACATTACGAGTTGAAACATACGTCAAGTCGGTGGGAAATCGGCCACCGAAATTAATCCATGAAATTAACCTATGTAAGTCGTACATCTATTAGAACTATGATTATACGTAATTCATAACTTTTCTATATCTTATATTATTTTTTAAAAACGGAGCAATAAAAATACTGAATATTTTTTTCGCGCTGTATATACCGCTGTTGTATCGCGATATGTATTCCTCTAAACCAACAGGATTTATATCAAATGTACGCTGCCTTAACGCTGCCGCATCGTATCGGGATTTCCGGCTCACGTTAAATGAACAGCAGTTGTGCAGTTTCGACGTTGCAGTTGACAGTTCGATAATGGCTTCGTTAAATTCGAGCTAACTGATGGAATTCGAAAAGCGTATCAAAGAGTTTGCCGCGGAATCGGAGTGGTGGAATTATGGTGCAGAAAATCAATCCCTATTCGGGTGCTGAATGCACAAAGGATTTTATCATTTTCAGTTGACACTTGTTACTACGCGATAAAATACGTTTATTTATTATCGTACCGGAATGTAATTCGGAAACGACCTATATTTAGTAACAATCATATTGTTAACACAATTTCACTTTTTTGTAACTACGCATATAAATAAATGTATCAAGTCAATTTTCATTCAATTCAAATTGTCATAGAGGTTTGAGACTTTGCAAACTTATGTAATTCTAATAACAATGCGATACTATTAAGCTAATATTATGATTTTAAAGGTAAGTGTTCATAATAATTTCTTATTTGTTATGATAAAATTCATTGAGTTTACGCTCGTTTATTTTCCAACAAGGAGTCCATAGGTCATGAATTTAAGAGGGAAGATTTGGTCATAGGAACTGCTAAATGGCTAAGTAGTAAACCTATCGATCTTGGGCTTGCTTAATTTATCTCCGTGAGCTTGTTATGTAATATTGTAATCAAGAGGATATGATGAAGGAGGAAGAGAATCATGGGAAGTTCTCAACAGTAACCTCATTAAATTAGAGTTTATTCGATTTGCCTCATTAGATTCTTCCGTTACAAAAGCGTGGTCTTAATTCGTTTTAAATTATAAAACTTATATATTTAAGAATAAGAATATAGTAAATTCATAAAATCTGAAGGCATTATAATATGTTTAATTGATCTACGCAACATGGGCCAGTGCATATTATTCAACGAGGGTAGTGAAAATGAATAACAAAGGTGACTTTGATGTTAATCAGCCTAAATCTTCTCAATAATTTGCTGAAAATTAAGCAACTAATATTATTGTCTTAAAACTGTTGATTGACCAGATGACTCAAGTTTTCCGTAGTTGAAAGGAAGGGAACAATACTCATAGATGTATTTAACGTCAATAGTTTTAAATCTAAAAAGCAAATTTAGGACAATGAGCAAACCTGTTCATATAAGTAAATATGTAATTTAAATACTAAAAATGTAAAGACTGAATAGAAATTAATTTCATATTTTATTTACTACGTGCTAATTTTAGTATCGAGTCATATATGAGTCGAATCAAAGATTAAGGCTCTCAGTAAATATTTTATGAGAAACCTTAATATTAACTATATTGAAAGAGTGCTTCTAATAAATATCTTCCGTCTGCGGATAGGCCTATATTCATAGATTACTCAGCAGAATCATAAATTCTGCAAAGTCACGTTTTTGGTTTATTTCCATACTTCATATATTTTATTATGTCTTCGTTTAGAGATTTAACACTAACTGACTTCAGCATGATACAGAAAACACCCTTAATCCGTAAATATTTAATTTTTTTGTTTGTTAATTTTGATTGAGTGTATCAATATCAATGTAGTTTTTTTTAATGATTTTAAAGCAGTTCTGTTAAATCGTTAAAATAACAACATAATTAAATTATTTTTAGTAGAAAAGAATAAAAACTATATTTCATTGCAGGTAGTCTCTTTATTATCGATAGGTTTTATTTATTTTCCCATATATTTATGTAGGATATAATTACACTAAAGTTGGATTTATATATATATATATATATATATATATATATATATATATATATATATATATATATGTATCGTCGCCCGATTACCATTAGTATTTCATTATTATTTTAATATAATATAAAGAAAAACGTTGATATATCTGGTACATATCACAAAATTAAATATATTAAATGTTCGAATATAATATACTTTATACTTCTCCCTGCTTCAATGTATTTTCATTGACATTATATTGACATTGCCATTGATATTGCTACGCGATATATCTTGCCGATATGAACCTTTCTTTTAATAGTAACCTGTCTACGAAAGGCCTTTCTACGACGAAAGGATAGGAAATTTTGTTTAACGTATGACTTAATGCAATAACTTACGAAATTCTTGTATTTACATCATTCGCCTTCTAAAGTCGTTCAAAGAATTGAAATAAATATTTACCTCGAAGTGTTACCAAATAATTAATTTATAATTTAATATTTTTCTATAATAGCTTTTGAGAACAGAAAATAAATTTCTTAAATTTTTATGTATAATATTTTTGCACAAAATAATTATTCATTTTTATTTAATTATTTGGGGTTTATCCACGAATAGTTGTTCGAATTTACTGGGATAAAAAGAAGAACACGGCAGTAATGTGTTTCTTTTGATATCTTTTTTGTTATTTATAACAAATTTATTAATGGTGCTCTGAAAGTTTTAATAATTATAAATACTGTACTCTTGTTGAATACACAACTTTAAAGCCAAATCTCGTAATATAAGAATGCTAATAACAGTCTCTAATAATTAATCCCATAACTCGTTTTTTTATCAATTATTGTATGCAGTTTTTCCAAATAATATTTTGTAGCTCTATGGTCGTTTAGTGTCGGAATTATTATAATTGTTAGCGATGAAAAGGATTAAATTTTGTTCTAGATTTATAGCCGTTTATAACATTTTCATTGTTTATTTTATTGTAGCTTCAATACACACTTTTACTTCTTTCATTTAAATCATTACTGTTGGTTACCCATACCTTCGTTCGTTACTACTTTCTAAAAATATATTATATAATCTATGTTAATCTGGGTACCATAAACTACAAAATGGTGAAAATTTTATGTTAATTAGATATACATTTTTTCTGTTAGATTCTAAAAAAGAGAAACACACAATAGTCAACTCCTCTTACAATTAATATGATAAATGAGTTGGGGGTTTATAAATCTGTGTACTCCTATTTAGGTGCTTGATAACTTAAAATTACAGAAATAATACATTCATAATATACTTGTTTTAGTAACGAGTAATAAGCAAAGAAAATACTTTGAAATTGCTGATTTTTCCTCTTGACAAAATATATTATTTTCGATTTGGTGTCAAATTTCAACTTCGATTATATTTTTGTTTCAAAAACAGGATATTTCTTCAATGAGTCTTGTGGATATCACCAATACTCGACTTCGGTGTAGTAGACTATTACTTTAGTAGACTATTATTTGTTCAGTAGACTATAACTACTCATTTAGTATAATAAATTAATTACCATTTAAAGAAAAATATGCGTCAGTGACATGCTTTGCATTTAGTATATCCTATGTAAATAATAAAAAAATCTCGACAGATTTATTTTCATGCATCGTAAAAATTATGTAACATATGTAAAATGTGAAAAAGTGAAAATCTGTTATAATGTGGAAGAGGAACTTAGTGTGAATTTTTCTAGTCTATTTTTTAAATAAACATGGTGCACAATTTTTTTAAGGATCGGTATATATATTTTAATGTCAAAGGGTCGCTCGCCAGCGTCCCCTCTGAGTTGTAAAATGCAAAAACTTAATACGTCAAAGAGACAATCGGTTGGCGACAGAAATATAATGGCTCGAAAGAGGTTTACCTCTTTCATACCTAAATATTACAGGAATATTTTTAGCACATTTGAAATGATCTGGCTCTACTTAAGTTATTGTGTATCTCAAATGATGAAGCCGCATTCTCATAAGCTTTGCACTAACGAAGTACACGTATATTATAAACTAACTTACGAGGCATATTATGATACAAAATTAAGCTTTTAAAATAATTCTCTAATATGTCGTATACGATAATAAAAACACAGCCGCGAATTGGTATCCATATCGAGTCGACGAAGAGATATCTCGTAATACATGTATTCAAACTTCCAAGAAACGTGCAAGTAGTTCACAATTGAAGATTTATTCGTATCAAGTCGTTAAGTTTCGTGTCTACTAAAATTGAAATGTTTCGCACACAGCCTAAGGACCGGAAGAGATGGCACAAACTTAATTCTTCATTAGTTTCCGGGCAAGCAGAAAATCAGAATTTAAGACTTCTTGCGTTGGAGTACTTTGAAGAAATATTTAATAACTGATTATAAATGTTATAATCCTTGTCTCTAAGATACATTTTAAAATTTTTGGAAGGATAATAAAACTTTTTAGGATAATGAACTGAGATTAAAATATGTTTCCATGACGAATTATGACTTTTAACGTTATTGGTAAACCATATTAATGATTTTGCTCTAAAATTGCGAAAAGAAAACAATTATGGAAAGTTGTTTATCTCAATGTGGCTGTTATTATAATAATTAATTTTTTTGAAAAATAATTAATTAACGTGGAAAGTTTCGCAGGTAGCCAAAGGACTGGAGGAGATGGCACTTTCTTAGTTTTTAATCTATTTTAAGGTAAGCAGAGGATTGGAACGTAAGGATTACAGCTGGAATTGCAGTACGTTTATAGGAATATGGGAGAAATATTTCATCATTCTTTATTCAAATTAGATTGTTTATTTCTAAGACTGAAGATGTGTCTTCTGTTATTTCTAAGACTGAAGATGTGTCTTCTGTTATTTCTAAGACTGAAGATTGTTCTGTCTATCAATGGAGATATATCAGAAACCTTTTAATATGATCCTATAATAGCACTTAAAATATATATTCGTCGAATTGTGATATATAAAGTTATTAGCAATCCGTTTTAGGATTACACCACGTTTTATGATTACACCAAAATTACAAAAAAATGGACTCTTGGAAAAGTCGCAGGGCCCTTTTCCTTTACGGTATCGTAACTTCCAACCTCTTTAATTTCGATAGGTATATATATATATATATATATATATATATATATATATATATGTATATAAATATATTTATTTTGTAATTTTATTTCGTTCTTGAACAATTTTATAAATTGTTATTTTGTTCAATACATATTAAATATTCTACGTTTGAAGTGAATAAAATTGTAAATTCATTTTTTAAAGTTCATATTTTGTGAATTTGAAGTTTTACTTCAGTCGTGTGGTCTAAACCACACTCGTTTTTTTTCATTGATAAATCAAGGCAATCAGAAAATTTCAAATGCATTAGTCATAAGTAGATTTAATTAGCGGCCGTTGAGGGAACGAAGGTATGGCAAATAGTCTTTAAACAGCTGACTTTCAGTATTACAAGATTTGTTACAGTTTTTAATCTTCTACAAACGAACAAAAATACTATCAAACCTCATTGTGACGGCGAACAATATTTTTAAAATGTTAAGGTATGCAGATATGTTAAACTTATTTATACTGAGTATTTATATTATACATATATATATATATATATATATATATATATATATATATATATATATATATAAATATAAGAGTATTTATATTTTATGTCCGTATTAAATGTTCATTTATATCTGACTATTGCCCATGTCGACTTAGCATTTTATCATGCTGTCGAATAATGAGATTATTATTTGGAATATCATTTTTTTCGGACATAGTATACTTTTGTGAATACCTGCGATTGCAAGTCATAGCTAGTAATTATAGTATTAACTCCTGAAAATACTCTTACAATTCCTGAGAAATAATGGGTTAAAATATTCTGATTTCACATGTGTAAAATTAAATGATGGTTTCACAATATATATATATATATATATATATATATATATATATATATATATATATATATATATAGTTTTCTAATGCTTTCTTAATTTGTTCTAAGAATTAAATATGTCAGACTCAGAACTTCCCTTTCATAATTACTTCAGTGGGGAATATAACATATTATAACATAGCATATAAGTGCTGTAATATAGCATATAAGTGTTATAATATAGCATATACGTGTTGCATATTTGTTTATAAAAACAAATATGGAAACTGTATAAAACACAGTTTCCATATTTGTTTTTATAAAACGAAAGCGTTATTGACATTCCACTCATTGCTTGTACAGTTATGTGGAATCTTTTTTTTTATTATTAAAACTGACTATAAATATTAACTATTAATATTAACTATAATCATTCGACCACATAAATTATTAATATTATTTTTAAAGTATAAAAAATCGTCATAAACAGAAAACATTTCAAATGCATTAGCCACAAGTTATGAATTTTCATGTTATGAAATTTCATTTGATGGGACTTTTACTTTCTAAAATTTGGAAATATAAAAGACTTGATAAATATTTTAAAACAAGTACACAATAAATCGGTATGTCATGAATTTTCTTAAAAATGTGTGAATCATTTATGGTAAGTAAAAGCTATCAATAACTGAGGGCTCCATTAAACCAAAACCTAAAAACTTACGATTTTTCTGATAGTTATTTCTTAAGTAATTTAAATTTTTTTAATAAAAGCATGAAATAAGAAGAGAAAATGTAATTTAAATAAAACAACTTCCTTCGAACTTAAAAAGAAACTATAATTGAAACTAAAAACGGCTATCAAAATTCATAAATAGACCGAGAAAAAATTCATGTTGTTAGCAAACTTTCTTATAGATGGCACTACGGGAAATCTCTTAAAGTACAAGGCATATAACTTACGGGAAATAAAAAGTCTAAGGCGTGAGCTGATAGATGGCGTTAGATGTATTGTAAACTTTGCTGGTTTTCATTTTCGTAAATGTTTTATTAATTCAGAGTTATAGAGATGTTTGATTTTTGTGTTATGGAAAATATTTTGAAGGTCTAGGTGGTTTTAAACATTTACGACTGATTTTCGCTCTCTAAATACTTGTTCTAATATATAATTATGACTTTCAAAACCTTTTACGAATTATGGAACTTATTATACGAGTATTTGACTCTTAGCAACTGGTATAAAAATGTTTCATAATTTTCAATATAATTGGTATTTTAAGGGAATTGATTGCAAAGAATGTTTCTCAATAATTGTCGACCATTGAAAACAAACTGCATAATGCAATAATGAAATGTTTTGAAAATATTAACTATAAACATTTTTTATCGAGAAAAAAAATTCCCAGTTTTTTCTACGGGTTTTGTTAGCTCGTGAAATGATCCATATTTGTACATAATTTTGTATCGACTACTTTAGAAATTGCTATGTTATTCGATAATAAACGTACAACGAAACAAACTATTGATTTTTTAATATTAGTAACTATGTTTGTGTTGAAAAACAGACCGGCTGGAGATAATTACACATCATTTTAATATTTCGCAAACGGGGCTTAAAATAAAAAGGGTTAATGGAATCTTGCTTTCACTTTTCACTTTACATTGCACATCATTGTGAAGCTTAATTTTTCTCAAAATAAAAAAGTAGTTAATGGAATATCACTTTTCACTTTAAATGATCTATCCAAAATAAGAAGAGAGAAGGAATACATTGTACGTTATTTGGAAGCTTAATATTTCGCAAACGGGGCTTTAAATAAAAAAAAGACATATTCAAACAACAAAAGAGAGGAAAAACCAATTACACATAATTTTGAAGCACAAGATTTTGCAAATGAGGCTTAAAATAGTTAATGGAATATTGCTTTCCCTTTAAAAGGTGTATCAAAAAATTGTAAAAGAGGACGGACAGATTGCATGTCATTTTGAAGCTTAATATTTACAAACGGGGCTTAAATTAAAAAAAAAATTGTAAATTTTAAAAGATCCATTCAAAAAATAAAAGAGAAGAAAAACAAGTTGCATATTATTTTAAAGCTTAATATTTTGCAAACGAGGCTTAAAATGAAAAAAAATAGTTAACAAAAACTCGCTTTCACTTTAAATAGGTCTACTCAAAAATTCGAAGGGAGGAGGAATACATTGCATGTCATTTTGAAGTTTAATATTTATAAACGGGGCTTAACAATAAAAAGTGGTTAATGTAATCTTTGCAAATTGGGTTTAAAATAAAAAAAATGGTTAATGGGATCTCGTTTTTATCTTTTCCCAACTTTATATGTAAGAGGATGTACATTCCTTTTTTTAATTATTTTGCTATATTTTAATCAAAATCTCCATACGATAAATTTTCATGCCCATAGGTCAATAAATGAAGAAACAGTGAAGGCATGACCGACAGCCGGACGGACATGAAGTAATTATGAGGGTTACTTATTTCACTATGGAACCCTATAAATAAATAGACAGAGTTTTTATTTATTATTTGAAAGTCACATTATCTAGTTTCGCACTACGTTAATGACAAATATCCCTAAATGGTAAGTTTTAATTAAAACATCGCACATGTAATCATTTTCGAACTTTGAATTGGTCGGTTCAATATTCCCAACTAGCTCAAAGCGTAACTAACATTCGACGTAGCCGTCAGCTAGTTTTACATTTGGAATAATAATTCCTTGATGAGATTTCCATCGAGAAGGTACAGATTTTATTAGAACACACATACGCGCTGATGGCCACGAGCTGTATTCAAGCTTATCAGACTGTTATAATTAATTTTATGATACGCTTTTGAGATTAATGTGTTATGTTAGCGCTGTCTAGTTTTGTAAGCTTTGAACTTGAGAATGTATTTTAGTTTATCAAGTTCTGAGGGATATTATAAGATTTATTTAGAAATATTTAATACAAAATATAGACGCCATATAAACATCAATATTGTATGTGTTTAGAATTCTTAAGAGGAGAGAATATTGACTGAGATCGTGATAAGTGTAGAGGTTAATTATAGTTATATGCCAGAGTGATTTTAGTTCTACATATTTGAATATCTAGCAATTGATATATTGCAGAAATAGGTCGATTTGTCTTTTCCGGAATTGAAAATAACTACTTGAATATTTTACAAATCGCGTATCGGTGTTTTTTTACAAATCGTGTAATGCTTGTATATTTTACAAATGGCGTAATCGCTCTCCGTCTAATTGAATTCGTTATTATAATAAAATATCTTTTGCTTAGGACAAATTTGGGATAAAAAGATAAAAAATAAAGCCGTTTTGTCAAAAAATGGGGTATAATCATAAGTATATATGTGGCTGGTTCCGTGGTCGTGGGTAGTGCATGAATAGAGAAAAGTTTTGGTGTTGATTATCTTTTTAGAAATTTATTTTCAGGAAGTTATTTATGGGGTGCCTTTATTGAGGACGTATTTATTAAAAAAATACACACACGAATACATTAATAAATAACCAAAAAAGTGTTAACATTGGTTGAACCACGACATTATCTCTCTTCGTTTAAGTGGCTATGACATAAACTGGGAAACTCTTGGTTTAATGTTAGAAATGGAAAAATTATTCGATTACCGTATTCACTTGAAAGCGTTATAAAAGAGGCGAAAAGAAACGTTTTTTTTATTAAATGACAATATAAACTTTCTGCTATACCGAAACATTTTGAAGTTAGGACTGCTGAGCAAGTAGGGGTTTAGATGACACCGTAATTTGTTTATGCAAACTGAACATATGTTACTCGTATGTATTGTGTTACTATTGGAAAATGTGAAATATTTTATTTAATTAGTTCATGCGCGACGTTAGTAACGAAAAATCAGTTTTAACATTTAACGCTCAACAATTAACGGCGATTAACAGTTAACGCTCAACGTTAACGTGCGTCAAAAACCAACGCTGTTGACGAAAAAATGTGTTACAGTTGATCAACACTTGCAGCTAATCAACGGTCGAAGTCGACGGCTGTTTATATTGACGCACATTGGAGCATTATTTCGTTAGCGCGTTGACGTTGATCAACGTTAAATGCTAACTACTAATTGCTAAATGTTGACACTTGTCAATTGAATATATCGAATCGACTGTTTATGCATTACCACTTTTTCGTTGACGGTTATTGCGTAATGAAGGTTAATGAGTGAAGGTTTTGAGATTTGTCCGATAGTTTATTAATTTCGACGTTTTCCATATAATTTTAAGATTAATAAAAAATGAATTGAGGTATTTAACGCAATTGTTTTATATTATATTACTAGATATTATTTTTACGGATTTAATATTGAGAAAATTTTATTTCAAATTATATTTTTAAATTTTTTACAAACGTTTGAAATGAATGTAACTTTTTAGTGTTAATAATCAACATTTATGTAGTTGATATTGTTATAGTTAACATTTTATATACCATTTTAATATTAGTAAGAAATTAATTATATATGACCTTTTAGTGCAAATATTTTATATTTTATTACTAGTTATTTTTTATAGATTTAAATACGAGAATTTTTATATCAAATTACATTTTTAAATTTTAAAAAGACTAACTTTTAGTCTTAATAATCAATATTAATTTACTGGATATTTTTTGTGTTTGTGTCTGGGTCAAGACACTTTGTAAATTTATACAAAATATCTAAAAGATGTAAACAAAGTGATCCTTGGAATTATTATACGTTAGATAACGAAATTTGTTAGAGAATTAATGGACATATTACATTAGATTTCAAGGTAATAAATTTACTAATTATTCTTATGTTTCAGTCATGTGAAGTTCTAGACACTATATTTAAAATGCACAACTAATTTTGCTTAACATATTTTAATTTGATTTATATGATTTAATATTAGGAGAACAATTTAAAATAAATCGAATGAGTTCAGTAACTATCCGCATAGCGTTATTTTCCATATTTATTTTTTACGTATTGAATGGCTCAAGCTCCATAAAATTATCAGGTTTAATTTATTGTGTTGATATAAACGTTTGACGGATACCCGAGTCATGACACTAAGAAAGTTGTAATCAATGAGTCGTTGCGCCACCTTTTTTGGCTTGGTGTTTATATTAATTATGGTCCGCGTCTAAACATATTACCTGTTAATTAACTGTTTTGGTGAACAGTTAATTATAGTCAACGTTAACAGGTATTAACGTTTATCATGATTAGCGTAAACGCCCATCTCTTATATGTATGGATCAGTGAATAGTTACTTTGTGCAAACAACAGAAAAAATTCTCCAATTTTGATATACTTATATAAATATTAAACTGGATAGCTAAGAAGCACTTTAACTATATTCATTACATTAAATTAAACGAAATTATGTTAAATAATTTTAAGATAAAAAAATGATATAAATTTGTTAGCTAGAAATTTCCGCCGGGCTAAACTTAAAAAAATTATTTGGAATTAAAAAAAAATTTGCATATATATTTTTTGTCTTACAGCCATTTCGATTTTTCTTTGCTATTCTAAGCAAAAAAAAATCTTAGACATGTTTGGACATTTTTATATATTATATATTATTAGTTGCAAGACTTGGTTATCGCAGTAAATTATTTTTCTTCAATATCTCAAAAAATTGTCACATTTTGTTTATTTTTTGCAAGAAATTTTCTGTTCTTACTGGCTCCTTTCAAGATTGAAAACCTCAATGTTTTTACATTATATAAAACTTCATGTATAAACTTCATATAAAATTATATTAAATTAACTCTAGGGAAAAGCTTATAATTGCGATTGCAGAATTCTTTTATTTTGAGAGTTGCCTTTTATATTTATTCTGTGTGACCTTTGACCTTAATAATGTGGTGCTGAGTATCTAAACAAAAATGAAGTATTTCTTGTAGATTGTCATTTCCATTAACCCAAAAGAAAAAAATCATATTTCAATAATGAAATACCGTATTATAAATATACAATAAAAGTTTAAAATTGAGACATAACCTTGGGTAGAAGTGTTACCTAAAAGAGCTTTGCCTATAGTTGTCAAAAGCATGAATATTTTTATTGTTATGCAGACGTTGTTTATCTTCTTATTGTAGTAAAATTTTCCTAAAAATTGGTCAAACCCGAATAAACCTCTCATTTAACATACGTTGTTCAAATATTTAGCGATTCACTCTCATGACTCTTGATGCAATGATCAGCTAGATTCACACAATGCTGATAAATTTAAAATTAAAGCGAGCAAGAGTGTTGTTTTTATTTATAGATTGATGACTTCTTAAGCGCATATTAAAATTGAAAATAGGGATGAAGTAAACAGAGCGAGTCCGATGACAATACAGCACTTCACTATCACGACCCATATTGGGATATGGTGGAGTTGTTAAGCGTTTCCGTTTGTAGTTATTAGTTACGTTTCAATTCTGTATTTGTAGCGAATTTTGGATATAATTTACTTATTTATTTACATGTAATGTACAAATATATAAGGTGAACTTATTATTGCAAGCGCAGTCTTTTACTGATGATGATGTAAAGAATATGTAATGTGTTGCAGAAATTTACATAATATTGCGAATACAATTGGGAAAGAAACACAAAACGATAATAAAATCCAAACTAAAAAAATAACTGACCACAAGTTATTAATATCACTATGTTAGTGAGAATAAAAAGAGACGGACAGAATTTAGGAGAAAAATGGGAGGAGGGGGAGGATGAGGATTCCTAAGTGGGGTTACAAAAACGATTTAGGGAAGGAATTTTTGTGAGACGACCTTTAAACGTACAAATTGGTAGCCCATTCTGAATATCAGGGTTCATCTTATTCCACAGTTTAGAAGTGTGAACAACAAAGAAATATTCATGGAATATTTCTTTGCCATCCACGCTACTAAATTGTGTGATATTTGAGGATATTAAAGTAAGGAGATTTTCAGAGCGAAGCCCAAGACCTTGCGCACCTAAGGCTTTGAATATACGTGAGAAATAGACGTAAGAAAATCCGGGCTACAAGAATACTTCAATATATTAAAGAGAAGGCAGTGAATATGCAAATTGTACTGGCAGCGAACTTCTAAGCAGTTGTGTTGCCCTTTGTACTTAGAAATATGATCAAATTTTTTGAGATCGAAAATGTGGCGAATAAAAAAATTTAGAGGACATTCTAATTTATTTAAATGATCCTTGGTAAAGTTCAGATAGCAGGTATCTTCATGATCACACAATGATAGCAAGAGAGTTTGGCACGAGCGAATTTTAGTTTCAGGCGGGATAAAATGTCGATGGTGCTTTAGAGTACTTTTGTAATAAATACATTAAACTTAATTTCGCAATTCTGTTTGAAATAATTTTCCTAATATAATACCGTCACCTGTCATCTTCTAACGATTCCCGTCATCTTCTAATTAGATAAAATTAATCAAATAGGATATGATTGGACCTATTTTCTAATTGGAATAACTTTGCTGATAATGATACCATCGTGTTTGGTTAATTTATAACTTACTTGATTATCACGTTTATTCCATCAGTTAGGTTTGTGAAAACGTCATTTTAAAAATGGATAAATCCCTGACCCAGATGCAAAAATTAAATTCTTTACTATTGGATAATACGTTAGCTTTATATTGTGTATTAAAATGTTAACGACGCATTTGGAAATTAGTTACGCTGTATTTTAATACTGTTAATATTTACTCACGAAACCTTTATAATTATTTCGGAGAAAGAATTACAAAAAGCACTTCAGTTATTTTTACTTCAAGTGGTTATGGATTAACAAATTTGCGCACGTGCGGTATGTTAATTAAATCGAATATTTATTGCCTTTTAGGTAATTAAATTAGAAAGTTACTTTTTTGAATTTTCAGGAGATTGGTGAGTCCACATAGTTTTATTGTTAGTAAATTTACCCTCAAGACACTTATAGACGTTTAGATCATCTAATTTCAATGAGTTTAATTACTTTGATTCAACATCAGCTTAATTACAAATTTTCATAGGTCGTACATATATAACGATGTAAAATTTATCGAACTTACGTATATACTAAATTAGTTTTGTACTTGTAATACTAATCTTGTCAGCCGGATAAGTTTTATATTTCAATTTTGTTATGATATTTTTGTATAGTTTATACCTAATAGTGTTATAATTGAGGAGAGAAATAGACGATTTTCCATTTTATCAGGCATTAATGAATAGTTGTATGATCTAAATCTAGCAATCGATCGTTGCGCTTTCCGAGTTCTACATGTCTTATGTGTGTTGAAACTCTTTTAAATTAAAAATATGAGATGAGTTATAGAGATAATTAAGCTCGATAGATTATTTGGTTTATTTTGCTTAAAAAGACGCCAATTGGACAACAAAGATTTCTTTTGAAACAAATACGGTATGGCTTAACTGCTAATTTGCTTATTATTTATTGAGTACTTTTATTCTCGTAAGTAGCACTTTATGGAATACTAGTAAAGTATTTTATGGAGATTATTAATAGCTTTTTATAGGAATAGTTAGTAACAATGATTTTGAACTGCTTCAGAATAACGTCGACCCTGTTCGTTAATGATCTTGAAGTGGTGAATGGCATCTTATTGTTACTAAAAATATATTTACGACATATATCTACCATACTACATCACCATAGCGATGGCAGTGCGTAGCTTCTTGTACCAGCGGTGCTGCTAATTAGTTTCCAATTTTAGTTATGCTATTACTAAACATCATTCAACTTCCTGTCGACATCATAAACACCTGATCAAACAAACATATTACAGTAATGACAATTCCTATTATCCATAATTATCCACTATCCATCAGGATGACGACTAATAAACTCGTCATTTTGGTTCACGAGTATTAGCTCTCGTGATAGCCAAAGATAATGTTTCATTGCTGGAGATTTCTTAGAAGTAAAAATAAAATTAATATAATTATTCTTAATAAAGATAGCTATATAGAGAATATAGATTTTCATATTTCGAAGTAATTTTTATAATCCTACTAGATTCTATTAATTTTATAATTATACTAAACGATTATAGTAATAATTTATTGTAATTCTCGCCTTTTTATGCAGAAGTGACATTAATTACATTCTTTCTAATTTTTTTCAGTAATTATATAGGTTTTCAGTTTGATTTTATTTTGTATTCTTAGATGCTCCATTCGGATTTGTAGAAACATCCAAAATTCTGTGGCATTTTTCCGTCATACGCATATATGTCCATTATGGAACATCTTAATTTTGTATTGAATACTATACCGTTGGATTATAACGATTCACAACCGTTGTAGGACTATAATGATTCACCACCGTTGTAGGAATATAACGGTTCACCACCGTTGTAAGAATATAACGGTTCACCTTTTATTTTTTTTAAACGTGGCAATATATATATATATATAAATATATATATATATACATATATATATATATATATATATACAGTGATTTCCATATATATATATATATATATATATATATATATATATATATATATATATATAGTGATCCACTTCGATGGCCGATCGAATTTTGGCATCTTTGATCGGAAAATATCAACTAAATATTTTCTCAATTTATAAATATAGCTTATGCTAGAACTCATCGTATTGAAGCAAAAACTCATCGTATTGTAGCAAGATCTCATCATATTGAAACCAAATTTCGTCGTATTGAAGCAATATCTCATCGTATTGAAGCAAGATGTCATCATATTAAAACAAGATCATTATATATATAATATAGGAATAAGGACAGGTTATAGGAGAGATTTCTGATACGTAATAATTTAAAATAAGGTTATCTGTTGTAAGATTATGTATAAAAGATTATCTGTTACGTAATAATTTAAAATCCCAAATCTTTTCTTCTTTAAGCAGAGAACTTTGTGTTGCTAAATCATAATATAAACATAGGTACATAATTATGAAAGAAGAAGAAGAAAAAATGATAAGAAAGGATGTAAAAATTTTGTGAAAAAAAGTTAAAAAAGAAAACTGTGTATTGCCAATAATTGCAAACAAAACTTTTGACTCTAGCTATCAGGTTTTTAATGTAAAATAAATAAATACTGACACGTAAAAACTAGGTGATTGATTTACTAAAAATAGGCTATTTGAAATACATTGTAAAACTGTTTTAAATTATTCTGTATTGCATAATAAGCGCACTACGCCGCGATCGTCCTCATTCTCGCTGGAGTGGCGATATTGTATGTTTCGCAGGTCCCAAATAGACTAGGATCGCGAAGGCATGAAAGGAATATTAAAACATGGAGGAGGCCTTCATCTTGCTGTGGGCGCCCCAATGACTTGAGTGTAAATATTATTTTAACTATTATAAAATTATTTAGTCATTGAAATTAAATATATTTTAATTTTATTTTTTTTCTACATATGCAAAAGCATCGTACATTCAGTCATATATTGTAAATTTATTTTTTTGTTTTGCTTTTTTATTTAAAGGTTTAAATAATAATAGATGATGATAATATTAGGTAATTTTATTTAAAGTACAGAAATGATCTTTTAATCTGCCTTTAAAGTTATCGGTCACTTAAACTTTAAATCTATTAAAATGTATTATAAATATTAAAGACACAACAATGCCATTAAAACAAGTAATATCAACTCTTTTGTGCCAATAATTTTTTAGACCGTTATTCCATGAGACATTAAACTTCGGGTTGTGGTAGTTAAAATTCACTACCACGGACTACTGAAACAATATACAGTGTGATATCTTACACTGTCTTAAAAGTATGAAACGTATTAATAAGGCAGTAAAGTGATATATAGTACTTCAACGAACAATTTTTCAAAGGTGTAATAACAAAACTTTTATAAAAGATGGGCGTATATCAAACTTCTTTTTCCACAGTCTTTTTTCATTTGAACTAAAGGAAATGTTGCATCTTTTGGTCGTGTGGAAAACTACATTTTCATTTCTGGAAGTGTTTGAGAGTTAATTGTGGGGCCCGGAGATTTAATTTTTCTCCACTATTCAATTCAAAATCACTCTTTCATTTTGGTTTTATTTTTTAAATTTGTCGAATTCTTTTAATATAATATTATCTAACCTACAAAGACAAACATTTACGGAGAATTAAGAAAATATTGAAAAAGGAATGTTAAACATTTTACAGTTTATTGCAAACGATGTGACTAGACAGAATATATTAAAATCTCAAATATTAAAATCTCATATATTCAGAAATCTTTTCTTAACGCAGATTTTGTAAAAGTTTTCGACATGCAGATTAAAAGACAATTAATTACGGGAATGAAATATTTCGATGTATTTAATTGTATAACATAACACGAATATTATATGTTATTCCATAAGTCCAAGGATATAAGTAGTATATTAGATAAACATGTACCAAAAGATTATCACAGAAAAAAATGAAATGTTTTTTTACACAAAACTCACACATATGCTGTAAAACATAAAATATACAAATTTTAAATAGTCAAACTATTTAAATAGTCAAAAAATTATTGATTAAAATAATTTTTTTTCCTAAAAATTTAGACAAATATTGAATACAAGTTTAGTCTAAGAATTTTTTATAAAGAATGTGCCAATTTATACTGAAATATTTTAATATATACAGGCATTGAATATTTTATCACAATTGGTTTAGTGGTCATCCAAAACTGAGGAATTAAACTTCATGTACACTTTACGAATCAAGGCTCCCTACTATGATGGTAATTGAATAATTAAATTAATATTTCTAATTTCTTTAAGTTCTTTACCGCGATCTAGGTTTTGTTGTATCACAACATCTTCAGGTGGGCTGTGGGTATTATGTTGTAATACAACGAAACCTAGGTGGCGGTAAAGAACTTAAAGAAAGTAGAAATAATGCTACATCACATAGTTTTATTTAATTGTGAATAGGGAATTTCTACAAAATTAACCCCAAAATATAGTCAGTAATTAAATAAATAAAATCTAATGAAGTACATACTCTGCGGGCACTCGTGATAAATCTATTAAAGGTTTTAAATTCACGTACGCGTAAGAAATTGTTCACGCATATATTAGCACGATGGAAGCAGATAATAAAAACAACCCGGCAAGCATTAATAGAACTCGCACTTGAAGTTTCCGTACACTTATAGGCACTAATATTAAGCGCAAATAGTGTCTAATAAACTATTTACAAACATTAATTTTTCATAACACTAACAACTATATTGCTACTATATTTTTATAACAATTATACTTATAACAACTATAACTATAACTTATACCAACTATATTGCTACTATATTTTTCATGGGTAAAGAACATGGTGCAATTGAAAAAAAATATTAGATCTAGTTTCAACGCTACAATTTTCATGTAATCTTCCAGTCAGATTTTATCAGACGTATTTTTCATGGTTTCTCTTTCAGTAGATTCGGAAATTAGGGACGGATGACAATGGTCTATTTTTGTCTATTTTTTGATTATCGTTTGAATATGCAATTTAAAGTTACAAAAAATATATTGCATTTTTCAAAACAATTTCTACACCTGATTTTTTTAAATTAAAAATATTTATTCCCTATTTAAGGAATAGTTTTTACTTAGCTAATATAAATTATGTGCTTTAATATGATTTATAACACTATAAATTTTAATTTCCTAAATCGCATGGTTTCAGCGAAAAAAAGCCGCTGAGAATATATACGACCATACCTTTAATAAGCGAAAAACATGGTATATATTTGAAAAATGACGACATCTAGAATTATCGCTACAATTTTTCCCTAATTTTTGTGTGGTCTCCAAGAACCCATATTTCTCATAATTTTAGAGTATATAATTTCGAAAATAAGCTACGGAAATGATTTTTTTTTCACATTGTGCAGATATATCTCCGAAGTTGTAACACCTAAAATTATGAAAACAGCGTGACGCTATACTTGAAAATGAAAAAAAAATTGGTGTATCTAATTTCCCAATCCCTAAGATTATAAAATTAATATTTTTGAGATTTACTTATTGAAATATGTGGGTGTTAATGTTTTATTCCTATGCCAATTTCAAGTTTCTGCGTCGAACAATTCATGAGTAAAAACGGCTGTGACAGACGGAGGGACAGACATGTCAATGATTTTATAAAGTTTCCATTTTTTCCTTACGAGGAACGTAAACCTTAAAATCTTTAAAATTGGAAAGAAATGAAAAAATAGCCTCGTCCTTCAAAACCTTTGAACACTTATGATTATTTATTAAATAAGATTGGAATCACAGCATACGGAAAGATAAGAACACGTTTATTAATTTCATAGTTTTGTGATTTTATTTCACGATAGTTGTAGCCAACAATTAATTATAGACATTTATTTTCCCTTATGTTTATTTAAAACGTCTAACTTTTTATTTCTTTTTACCTTTTCTTCGTAGTCACAAACGTAGACATTTGCAATTACGTCGTCCTTCAAAACCTTTGAACACTTATGATTATTCATTAAATAAGATTGTAATCACAACATACGGAAAGATAAGAACACGTTTTTTAATTTCATAATTATGTGATTTTATTTCACGATAGTTGTAGCCAACAATTAATTATAGACATTTATTTTCCCTTATGTTTATTTAAAACGTCTAACTTTTTATTTCTTTTTAACCTTTTCTTCGTAGTCACAAACGTAGACATTTGCAATTACGTCGTCCTTCAAAACTTTAGAACACTTATGATTATTTATTAAATAAGATTGGAATCACAACATACGGAAAGATAAGAACACGTTTTTTAATTTCATAATTATGTGATTTTATTTCACGATAGTTGTAGCCAACAATTAATTATAGACAACATTTATTTTCCCTTATGTTTATTTAAAACTTCTAACTTTCTATTTCTTTCTATCTTTTCTTCGTAAGTCACAAACGTAGACATTTGCAATGACGTCTATGTTAATCTGTCTGTCTTCTCAGTTATAGATGAACATATCTAAGCAAGCCCTCGAAGGTAAAGAAGCCTCCAATGCGCCTGCAATATTATTTGGAAGCATGTAAAATATTTTTTGCCCAAATCGTAGGTTTATTTATATGTCGCATGTCGCCCAGCGAAATCCTTTCTGTTGAGAAACGATTTTCCCGAAACAAATAGGATTTACGTCACATAAGGAAATGATATAACACTACACTTGTAGCGTGCTGTAAAGTATATTTAAATAGAAATCCTTGTCAAACACAAGATTCGAACTTTCTTAAATATTTTCAACCGATTTCAAAAAAAGGGAGATGTTCTCAATTCATCGAATCTTTTCTTTTTATGTAGGTTCAGAGATAATTCTTTACCGAATGGACCAATTTTTATGATTATTTTTTATTTGAAAGGGGTGGTCACATATAAACATGATGATGATCTGATGATGAGGTCCGGAATTGAACAATGGAACTCAAATATGATTCAATGTATTTGGCGTGTAGTTGTTACTTTATAAAATAATTACACTCCTTACCAGGTCAGGGTCTAATGATAAGTTCTGGAGATGAACAATTGAACTCGATTAAACGATTGAGATTAAATATATTTACTACTAGTAGTTCTTACCCTGCAAAATAACTACACCGTCCGCTAGACCGGGATCTGATGATGATTTCTAAAGATGAACAATAGAACTTCTTAACTGATAGTAGTAAATTGGACGTGGTTCAAGATATTTGCTACTGGTAGTTGTTACTTTGCCAAAATAACTATACTATCGACCACGTTCTGGAGATGAACAATGGAACTCCTTATCGGATGGTAGTAAATCAAATGCAATTCAAAGTATTTGCTACTGGCAGTTTTTACTTTGCAAAATAACTGCACCCTCAATCAGATCATGGTCTGATAGTAAGTTCTGAACATATGAATAATGCAACTCCTTAACGGGTGGTAGTAAATCAATCGTGATGCAATATATATGTTACTTGTTAATTGTTACTTTAGTTACTACTTTTCAATCTCTCTCTATCTCTCTCAATCTCTCTTTATATATATATATATATATATATATATATATATATATATATATATATATATATATATATATATAAATATATATGTATACATATATACATATATATGTATACTATATTTTCTCTTTCTCAAAAGATGGTTACCAACAATATATAGAAATGAAGCGGTAGTAGTAACTGGTGGATACTACTATCGCTTCATTTTTATACTTTTTTGATAACCAATTTAGGTAAGAAGTTATCTGTGTATACACTTTAGCGTGTGACTTTAATAATTATTCAATAATTTAAGAAAGAAAATAATGGAATGTTAGGTAAAGTGTAATGATTAATATTAATATATTATTCACAAAAAGTTCTAAAATAATTTATTCAAAATAGGTACCTACTTATTCGTAATAAATAACTAAATTACTTATTATTTGCCGCATTGCCGATCACCTTAAACAAATGTAAAACTTTAAATTATAAATACGCGCTTTATGAATCTATATCGTATGGAGAGAAGAAGTTGAGGTTTTAAATTACCAATATAAATTAAATTATAAACTTGTTCAAGTTTCAACATCAACTTCAAAAATAAGTAACTTATTTAATTGTTGCAAATAATTAGGTAATTATTTTGAGTTAATTATTTTTTACTTTTTAATATCTCCTTTTTTGAATTCGGTTTTTTAAGATATTATAAATTTTTATTAAATTGTCTATATATTATTTTTCCACAATGTAAATATATTTTTCTTAGTCGTAAAGACCTGACGCATATTTAAAAAATGCGGTTGAAGCAAACCAATCACAGGGGTGATGTAATCGCGTCGTAGTTAAATAACAGTCATTTGTCGAAATATCTTGACGTTATGCGTTACGTAGTTAAATAATAAACATTTAAAGGGGTTTAAAAATAAGGTTTAATGTTTGCGATTTATGACAATTTTTAAGCGGATTTGATTGGATTAATGACAATTGCAGAAACGAATAGGTGATTCCCCGAATTAACGTAACGTCTAATTAAAATGTTGATAATAAAGCTAATTAAATTTGCAAAATATCGCAAATAAAATAACGCAATGCAAATAAATACATATGTATTTGATTCTGCCCTCTAACAAGATATAGACTCAATGCAGTGATCTCCATTTGCTATAAAAATATAGTGTAGCCAAAATTAATTGTTTAACTGTAGTCTAACTTTTATTGAAGCCAATTTGATTATATTTTAACACAAATTTTTCTAGAAAATTTGATTTATTGAACTTACTTTTCTTAAATATATAAAAGAACAAAAAATAAACACGTGCAAGCAAGGCTTTTGTAGTTTTCTACGTCTCCCAAAATTATCGATGCAATAATTTTGAAATACTTTTATTTGATATTTCTAAATCAGTGCATCTCGATTCATTTCGATTTATGGTTGAAAAACTGACCAAGGGCGAGTTTGACCCACGCAATGGGGGTTCAGTTCTCTATTTAAAGTGAAATTAATTTAACACTAAGTCATACGGACTTCTAAGCACAATAAATATTTAATAAAACTTGATAGAATTAAGTAGAGCGACATAGGTATTCTCAAGAATATTTCAAAAAGTATGACGTGTGTAGTCATCCTCATAGCTTTACTACAATCACTGCATAAACTTTTAAAACTTTATTTTATAATTTTAAATTCAATAGTTACGGAAAGAGGGGATAGGGAATTTGTTGAAATAGTTAACAGTATATCTCTCAAGATTATAAAAAAAAATCATTTTGAGACCCTCGTAACTGATCCTTTCAAACAATATGCAACAATATACGTGAAATTTTACAATTTTTTTTCAATACCTTCATTTTTTGTGTTAGCTGTTGAGATACGCGTAATAAAAAGGGCAGAAAACTAAGGATGGAAACTAGGGATGAAAACAACGTCTTTACGCAACCAGCTTTGAATTAGTACTGCCCTTACGAAACATAGGTGACTTAATCTAAGGTTTGTTGACATTGTTATTTGTTTACATTACAACGGCGAGCAATAGTTACTACCAAACATTTATATATGTATAAGTGTGGCTGTCACGCGCGTGTTAATTTGCTTTATGGCTATGCCAAATTTCATGTTTCTACGCAAGCAGTTTCTGAGAAAACGTCTGGACACATCAACAGGTGAGTGATCTTATAAAAGATCGTTTTTATTTTTGAGGTACGAAACCCTAAAAGTTAGAAAGATTCCGAACATTGTTGTTATAGCTACTACTTTGCAAATGAGACTTAAGGATTAAAAACGGAAAATGAAATCTCACTCTCATATAGAAAGATCTATCCAATGATATCCTACTTGAAAGGAAGTCTAAAAAGATAGGTACATCTATTTTCTTTTTTATTTTACTGCATTATAAAAATACTACTTGCAAAGAAGAATGGTAAAATTTAAATATTTTGCAGCAATGTTATTTTGACAATTATTTATTATAAAAAGGTAAATATGAAAAAAAAATTCAGGAAAAATTCCTTAAATTTTATGTATTTCTTACTTATTTTCAGTAATTTTACAAAGAAATTATCAATTTAAAGTATATATTTAACATACAAGAAAGTATAAACATGAAGCGTGTATAGAAAGGTCATACAAACATGCATTGACAAATAAAAAAATAAAAACCCAAAAGATCCGAAAATTCAATAAGCGAAAAGAGTCGGATAAAGAGAGGCTATAAATAAAAAACGAACTAATTTGTAAAAAAAAAACTTTTTAGATGTACAAAATTGAGTAAGCAAAAATGACTATGTAAAACGAAATTATAAATACAAACAAGAACTGATATATAAAAAAAAAAGAATTCAGAAGTTCCAAAAATTTAAAAGCAAAAGATGCCGTATAAGAAGGTGTTGTATGTACAAACAGGAATTTATACATAAAAAATTGTATCTGTCAGCTTCGACGCGCGACTGGGAGTTAAGACAACAAATATTACAAAATGATCTCGGCACAAAAGAAAACACTACTTTTAAATTAAACGATATCAAAAGATTTCTACTTAGAGCAACGGCATTTAATAAGCTCCATGCATGGCTGGATAAACATTGTTAATATTGGTGTACGATGTGATAGATAGATTTATGATGAATATGTTCTGTAATACATATGATATGTTCTGTAATACTATTTCTCAGCGATATCGGCAAAAGGCCTCGCCGGCACTAATATTTCAACATCTTTGGATCGGTGTGATACCCAGATTCATTGTGAGGTAATTGTAGTGTATTTTGATTTTAAAATATTATTGTATTTCGTGTATTTTCATACATTTGTACGTTTTTAAAAGGTATTTTAATGATTACTCAAAAATAAAGTATTTGTCATTACTTTGTAATAATTTTCTGTATAACTTAATATTTACATAAACTACTATTTTTATCGAAAATTTTTAATTTATTTTATTATGTTTTTTTATGTAACAGCAATACTTATAAATTGTTCGAAACACTTCATATTATTTATCTTAATTTCGCTTAAATATAAAATATAACCTATATAAGTTACGTATGCATACGGTGTTAATATTCACACTAATAAAAATATATTTTTAATCACAACTACTAACTAAATGGACATTAAATTACTAACGTGAATGTAAGAAAAAGGTTTACAATACCTGAACTGTCAAATTTAATCGTTCATCATTTTTTTTTAAATTGAATGGAGTATAAGTAACTCTTCGGAGGTAACACAACTTCCAGTGCTCCTGCAATGTTATTTGGCAGCGTATAAAATGTCTCTTGCGCAAAGCGCAGGTGTATTTAAATGTCGCATGTCGCCCGGCGAAATCCTTCGTATTGAGAAACGATTTTCCCGAAACAAATAGGATTTACGTCACGTAAGAAAGTGACCGAATCCTATACTTGCATTGTGTCGTCGAGTATTTTAAAATAGAAAACCCTGTCAAACATGAGTAGAACTCAAACTTCCGTACATACCCAGGCGCTTATGAACATTTAAGGGAGTATTACTGTTAAATTGTTTAGAAACTTTAATTTTTTTATTTTTCACAAGCGTGAAAACAAGTCGCAAATTTCACACATTTTTCGCATATTTTACAGAGTTGAATAATAAACATTCAAAGTGGTTTCAAAATAAGATTTAATTATAGTGATTTGTAACAGTTTTTTAAGCGGGTGAAAGATTTAACAGTTACTGAATAAATAAAATGACCTCTTAACAGTTTAGTCATGAAATGAAATACATCCCAAGACATTTCTGTATTACGTTATTTATTTAGTTGTTTAAACGATGTTTATCATTATTTTATCAATCTTATTTTCGTATAATATGTAACTTAGCAGTCTAAACCAAACTGTAGCCAATTTGAGTATATTTTGATATGAACTTTCCAGAAAACTTTAAGCATTCAATGTTCTTTCTATAAAGGTAAAAAAAAAAGTAAAATTAAATACGTGCAAATTGGGCTTTATAGTTTTCCACATCTCTTAAAATTGTCGATGAAGGAAAATCGAAATGTTATTATTTTAGATTTCTAAATCAGTGTTAAATCTAATGATATCTAATACTATCTCGATTTTTTTCGGTTATTGAAAGCATGGCTGAAGAACCGGCCATGCGATTGATTGAGGATTTCGAACTTTGCTTAAAGTAAAATTACTTTATTGCCACAAAAAAATAATGACGTGTACTTCTTAGGGCAATAAATATTTAATGATACCTAATATAGTTAATTAGGTGTATATATAAATTGTTAAGGATATCTCAGAAGCTATGGCATCAATCATTAACCTCATAGTTTTTCTACAACCATTGTATAGGTTTCTAAAAACCCTATTTATTTCATAACTTTAATTTAAATAGTTCCGGAAATTAGGCAGGTGAATTTCTTTTTTCTCAATATATGTCTGAATATCTAAAACTATAAAAAAAATTGTGCGTATCAACTCCAACGCGCCACTGGAGTATACTCCTTACTTACGATTATTTTGGAATGTATAAAACAGGTAACACTGTATATAAATATAAATATCAATCAATACCATCTATCAATCTCTTACCGTTAAAGCAATGTTGATAATAAACACATTCGCCCGACTGTTTTTTCGTTGACTTACATTGCCTGATTCTGCCTGATCCTGAAAGTCCTTTCTAAATATTGGTGAAAGAATTTTCGAAATCGGATGAATATTTTCGGAGATTACCTCCCACATCCAAACTTACAAAATTTAACTTTTTTTTAAATTAAAAGGTAATACAGTACGACGCTTAAATTATTCCAAAATAATAATCAATTTTACCACCTTAAGAAATGTTTTACCATCTTCGAGTCTTCAATTTATTGCACTTTTTTTTTGAAAATTTATAAGTATATAATTTGTTATTTATTAGAAACTTTCAAGTTACATTATTATTGAGCTTTATTATTATGACATACATTTATTATTCATTTGCTTTACATGAAAAAATATGTATAAGAAATTATGTAGTCAACTACAATAATTTCCATTTGTGGTTAATGGATTTTGAAAATTGATTCGAAAAATATTTTCAAAAACAGATTGTATCTTGCTTCATAATTCATAAAAAAAAACTATTTGAAAAATTTATTGTACTCGTATCTTCCATACAAGGAAATGTTAATAAAAATTGCGGTATCCTCCATACACAGAAATAATATGTCACTCTATGAAACAGTGTTGTCGAAAAATTTACGTAAAATTTTAAAAGAGTGAAATAGATATTCATTTTAACAACTAAATAATCGTCAATGTCAATTAACTTTTTATTTTTAATTAATTTTGGTAATGCTACACACAAAAAAGCTATGGGTATTGGCTTTTTTTTATAATCGCTTTTAAAAAAATTTGCCTTGCAAGATTTTTATTGTTTCTTTATTTTATATTAACTAGCTGACCCGTGCGAAGTCTTCGCACTATATCGCCATCTAGCGTGTTCCAAGTATACAATTTGGCTAAGATATTTGATGTGTCGCCCACAGATGGCGCTCATGCCAATTGTTATAAAAATTAATTTTTTTATTAACAAAAAGATTTTTTTCGAATTTTTTTATATTTTTCGCCCAAAGTAGAAAACATAAGCTTTAAGTGGGTATTTTTTTATTTTTTTTGGTTCAGTAGTTAAAGAGATCGAGCCGCTCGACCAAAAAACACCTTTTAGAAATAATATATTTAGATGTCTTGACGCATTAAATATAAGCACTTTTGCTCTTTTAAATTCTATTCTATTCCTGTGCCAGGCCCATTTACATCGGTTTCCTTTCATGTACGTATTTAAAAAAAACTATATAATCTCTGAAATTATGACAGTCGACCGTACGAAACTGTAAGTGTAAAACAATGAAGAGCACTAAAAATAATGAATGCTATGTCAAAGATACGGCAAAAGGTTATATCTATTCCCTATAAAAGCCTTTAATTAATTTAAGTCTAATAGCTTAATTCCGAGAACAGCCATCAAACTATGTACACTAAAACTCATGACCTTTAACTTAAACGTCAGTTAAACTACTATAAGGCATGTAAACTGCTAGCTATAAAGTAAAATTATGGCTACATTCAATTGCGGTTCATAGCCTCTTGCCGTCAATTTACATAACGCACTACACAATAGTTATATTACGCACAGAATGGCTGTTTATAATAATATTGAGACCCTCGGTCGCGAGCCTGGTTGCGATGGTGGCCTAAGTTATGGATTCATTTAGTGATGGTTGAATTAAGGACGTCGAATTAGTTAATGCTACTGGGGACAGAGTTTGTAGTTTTAATTTTTTATCTATTTGTATTCAGTATGTATATTTAATTATTCTTGGTATTCTCATATTTTTTGTAAGTATTACTCCTTCCCAATAAGTTAATAACTAACTAATCCTACTAAATGATAGTAATGTTAGGATATTCAAATAATAAGGCTAATGGTTAACGCTACCTCGTTACCATTGCGTAATTGTGGAAATGCATACTACACACCTGCTGTATACTCTTAGGTTTCATGATAATGACAATTTTTAAACGTATCTTAGGGGTTTATTATCATAATTTTTAATGCATAGTTATGGCTTTTAAGCATATCATGTTTTAGATAGTAGTTGTGACAAGGCAGAAAATGTGCTGAAAGCGCTTTTTGACTAAGTTCAATTTGCATTCTTGTAAATATTTATATTAAAAAATGTCTTCCGTGCAACGATATAATTTGTCAACAATATTTTGCAAAATATTGTAAATTAGAAATAAATAAACATTAGCAGAAGTAAGATTTTAGCAGAGAGGGTATTGAAAATTCAGATTAAAACAGCTTTTATATAAACTAAAACAATAATGTTAGTTTTTCATCCATTGGAACAGTATGATTAGGCTCAGTAAAAAGATAAAAAAATAAATAGTCAAAAAAAGACATTAAAAATGAAATAGTCATAAAACAATTAGTTTATATTAAAAAAAGGAGAAAAAAAGTACATTTTTGAGAAAATAATACATTTTTGATACTTTTACATTTCTTGATAATTAAATTTTATATCTGAGTTGCTCAAAATAATCGAATTTAAAGTGTTAATGGAAAAAAATTAGTGAAGAATTGAAAAAAAAACTTACTTTCAATCTAAATTGTTTCCGAGTCACGGAATAACAATAAATTATAATTGACTATTAATCATTTGTAAATTAATCGCAATTTGATTGCATGAGCCTTAAATAATTCTAACGAACGTAGGTAGAATTATTTAAAACAAGGAAATAGTGTTTATTGGATATTTCAATCATTGTACGAAAATTATGTGTTAGTTAATGTAGAAATTTGTTACAAAAGTTAAGGGGGAGAACGTTAGTATAAACCTATGCAAGCTCTCACAGGTAATAAAATATTCGAGCAACCTCACAGGTAACAGTTTTATTTTATGACACGGAAAACGTCCCTTGCTCCATTCATAGTTGTAAATATGTGTCACGCGCCACTCAACGAAATCCTTTATATTGAGGAACGATTTTCTCGAAACAAATAGGATTTACGTCAGATGAGGGTCGCCCCAACGCTGCACTCATACCGCTCCTTCCTGCGCACTCGAATTGAAAAAAAGAACATTTGTTTGTATTTCCACTGTTGCAGTTGGCAGCTGAAAATGGACTATTTTAACTTTTCGGAGAGTGTCGACTGTAGAGTTTCGTTTACGAGTAAATTTGAAATCGAATTGAAAAGTATTGAGTTTTAATTTCACTCGTACCTAACCCGTTTTATATTTTCTATTGTTACTTAATTGTTTGCATAGATAATATCAGAAAAGTTTTAAATCGTAATATTTGGTATTTTTTAAAGAAATGGTCGATTAATCTATTCTAAAAATTTATTGGTTTTGTTGCCAAGAGGAATGTTCTATGTGAAAAGGAGACAATCTAGTTTTCGTTTGCTTCTTTTTTCATTTTCATATCTCAAAATCTAAAAATGGGAGCTTCATAATATGGCTTCGTTCTTCAAGTCATGCTATGAAGTTGTTTGTTCATCTTTCTTCTGCATTGCACCAACTGATCTATTTTATATAGATATAAATAAATTTTGTATTTAGCAGTAAAATTTGTAGATGTACGTAAATTTGGAATTCAGCAGTAATATTTGAAAAAAATAAGTAAAAACAGCAGAAACTGATTTTGCTACTAAAAATAAGAACGAAATTTTCAAAAAGAAATAAGCGTATAGTATATATTATTATAAATCGTAATAATCGTATATCAGTACCTACATTTATGACTTAAGATTATTGACGATGAAAGATTTCAAAATAATTTCGAGCCGACTATTTTGGGTTTTCTTATTTGATTATCTGTATTAACATACAATTGTTATGAAGATGCGATAGTAATTCGAAGATATATTCGAATAATTGTTTCGACTATAAACAAACAGACATCCAAATATTACTACTACTATTACTACAAACCAAACAAAAAGAAAGCGATTTTTTTCGTTTAACGATATTCGCTAATCGAAAAACAATTCTTGTATAATATTGGGCTGTCTGTTTATTTCATGGTTTATTCCAGTATCATGCGAAACCACTAAGTAATTTGCTTAATAGTTGCATTGTGATTTCTACTGTTTCAATTAAGAATTGTATAGGATAATAATTAAGGTAAATAGCATATTAAAAAGACGCTGGACAAGATATTGAAAAGAAAAGTTTGATTTTAACTTTGATTTTAAGGAGACACTTTGTAAATGAGCCAATCATCAAATAGTACGATGTTAAATTGACACATGCATTAAATTAATCTACATAAAAATGCATATTAATAAATTATTCTAATTTAGGGGGTATGTTAATATTTTTAAAACATCTTTTTCTGTCTTATTCATTAAAAATACTTTGTAATTTTAATAAAACACAAAAAATAATGAAATACTGTTTTCTATGATTCAATGTACAAGTGCCAATTAAATTTCCCTTTTTCGCTATTTTTTACTTTTTATGTGTATTAACAAATATTAAAAAAGTATTAACAAATACAAACTTTTGAAAATGTATTTTGTCATAATGCATAGTCGTGATCGAAAGATTTTATTTCCATGAAATATTTTATATTTAACTAAGTAATTATTTTAAGGCGAGTTTGGAAGTATGAAAGAGATATTTTTGCCATGAACTATCCAGATCGGATAAACCTTTCTTGATTTTTTATTTGATATAAAAACTTAATATGTGCGGATCCATACATAACAACCCGTATTCCTACAATTTTTTTAAAAAAAGCAAGAGAGGTGTATCCTATTCCGATAGTTCATATCAAAAATATCTCTTTAATACTACATCGAGTTGGGAAGTATTAAATAAATATTTTTGAAATGAACTATCCGGATCGGATACACCTCTCTTGCTTTTTTATTTCATATAAAGACTTAAAATGTGCGAACCCATACACAACAACCCGTATTCCCCTCATTTTTTAAAAACATTTCTGGCACGCTTCTCTCGTGAAAATACGAAATTCTGAATTCTGAACCTGCCTCAACCGATATATTCGAAATAACTTTTAATGCCAATAAAACATTCCGCGTGAGAAAGATTAAAAACGAAATAAAAATGTTGATGTTCGATACATCTACCAATAAAATATTCATTGCACTTTTATGTTTTATCACAGCATGAGATGTATCTGCTAACTCTTGAATATACGATATATTGAAAGCGCTAGCAAAGTACATTTTTTTTTCTACCCAGATGTGTGGATTAAAACGTTTACGCGTGGATATCGGCGAAAAGATCTCTTTGAGTAGAGTAAAAAAGTGGTTCTAAATTTTTAATAACCATGTAGAAGACCGTAAAATTTTTCATTTTAGACGTTTTTTGTCTGGAATACTGGCTAAAATGATTAAGAATAAGTTAAATTAGAATAATTTTGAAACCTGTAACTTATTGAAATATAATATATATATATATATGTATATATATATATATATATATATATATATATATATATATATATATATACTTATGCGGTAATTAATTACTTAGAGATAACATTTTTTTATATTTTACGTTGATTCACAATTAAATGAAACTACGTGATGTAGTATTATTTCTACTTTCTTTAAGTTTTTTGCCACGACCTAGGTTTCGTTGTATTAAATCTTCAGGTGGGCTATTAGCAAAGATACGTATACTCTACTGTATCAAAATGAGTTTTTTATCTACTTCAATTTTTTAAGTTTAAAACTTGATAGTTTAAAATTTGATAATGAGTGACGACTAATTATTAAATTTTAAATAACCAAGTGTTATATACAGACAAAAATTCTCTTTGCTAATAGCCCACCTGAAGATGTTGTAAAGAACTTAACGAAACCTAGGTCGTGGTAAAGAACTTAAAGAAAGTAGAAATAATACTACATCACGTAGTTTCATTGAATTGTGAATAAAGCATTTCTACAAAATTAACGCCAAATATATTTAATATTTTACGTTGAAGTTAATTTTTTCGATGACGCGATGTAAAATACTCATCGATTATAAACTGAATTTTTCTTTCAATTTTCACCTCGTGCGCTTATTTTTTTGCACCCATGTCTAATTTAAATACTTTTACTTTTTAATCCTTTCACACTGATACTATTGCGCCATAAAAAAGGAACAGATTCTGCATTCACGATCAAAATGCAAAATATGGGCGACATCGGGTATGCATCAATATATACTGATTTTTTCTTCCATTTTCACATTGTGCGCTTATTTTTTTGCACCAATGTCTAATTTAAATACTTTTACTCTTGAATCCTTTCACACTGATACTATTGCGCCATAAAAAAGGAACAGATTCTGCATTCACGATCAAAATGCAAAATATGGGCGACATCGGGTATGCGTCAATATATACTGATTTTTTCTTTCCATTTTCACATTGTGCGCTTATTTTTTTGCACCGATGTCTAATTTAAATACTTTTACTCTTGAATCCTTTCACACTAATCCAATTGCGCGATAAAAAAGGAACAGATTCTGCATTCACGATCAAAATGCAAAATATGGGCGACATCGGGCAGACGTCAATATATTTATATCATTCTCCATTCTGATGTTGAAATTATTTCATAAAGCTCCTCCCTTGTGCGCTTGTCGAAATTGAATATATTATTTTGCTTGTTCCAGGCGGCAGATGCTACGGACACGGCGCGTATGCTCGTCGGAACTTTTCAATTTCGACGCGACGAGCGAGCGAGTGACAAATGTCAGATCTCCGCGCTGAGTTTAGTCGACAGAGTTGTCTGAGGTTTAGCGAATAAACTGTTTTTTTCTTGCTGGCGGTGAATCACTTAGGTGACACTGACTTGATGTAAGAATAAGGCTGATAGGTGGAGAAAATTTAAAGATAATGGGCATTTCGAAGCAGCCGTTATAACATTGTTGAGAAATATACCAAAATTACATAATCTTGCAAGTTTTAATGTTTAAAGACGTGTTTTTTTAACACGTAAAGATATTTATTACATCGTTTTGGTTATCGGAAAATTTTATTATAATTGGTGTATTAAACGTATGTTACGTTAACGTGAAATTAATTTCGGACTTAGTTTCATGTATTATGATAATCTAAGCAACGGTATATTATGTAATTCTTATTCAGTTAACGCAAGAAAGATATATCGATTGAATAATTTGTTTACACTATTTATTACTTATATTCGATTTAGTAAATTATTTAGTTGGTAATAAGCATTTTCGTGTTATATATTAAGAATAAATTAAATATATCAGAAGTCAAATAAACAGCGGTTAAAATTTATGGAAAAATACCAAAATATTAAAAGAGATTAGCGAAGTAATTTGGTTTTTGTCTACATATCTGTTATGATTAAAAAATAAAAATTTTGTATATTTTTTGAGAACGACTCACGATAACGGTGCGGGGCGTAAAAATTGAAAGGAAATATGAACATTTTGGCAATTTTTTTAGTAAAAAAATCTAAACTGCTAATATTTCATACACTTTAATTCCCTTTACATTAAGTGTAGATTAGAATTGGTCTACACGCGATGAATAGATTAAAAATCACAAGTGTTTTTAATTACCTGCAATCACTAGTAGGCATACAGCGAAAGTAATGCGAAAATTAATTGTTGCACGCACGTAGGCATACTCCCTCGCACGCACGCATGCTCGCACGCACGCACGCTTGCACTCACGCACCTATTCTCGCACACACGCACGCCCGCACGCATGCACGCATGCACGCATGCACGCATATACCTACGCTCGGACGTACGCACACGCGAAAAGAGAACTTGGTAGCTCAATCGAATCGAATTATCGTACACACTTACACTTCAAATCACATGTTTTCCCGCACACCCATGAAAAGCCAGAGCGCATGGCCATCTAGTATTGCTAGGGTAGATTTTAACGACGTCAGAAAGAAAAAGTGTGTGGTATCTTTTGGAAAAACGTGTCTTAGACGAAGATAGTAAATGTCAGTGAAAGATATGAGGAACATAATCGAATGGTAAAAAAATTATCTCGCAACCTAACTGTCAATTTCTCATTTTCATTTCGTGAAAATGCAATTTAAAAAATTAATATCAGGTTACAGTATAGTTTTTCTTCTTCGATGGAAATATCATAAATAATTTGGGCAGGCGGCTAGTTCTGTGTTTTCTTTATTAAATGAATGTTTTTCTTTATTAAATGAATGTTTTTCTTTATTAAATGAATGTTTTTTCTTTATTAAAAGGTGTATCTAAAGTGTTAGTTAAAGATATAATATAATTATAGGTGTTTATCCGAAAATGATTTAGATTAGACAAATAAAACTATTTTTCAAATGTTGACGTTAGGTATACAATTATTGCTTATTATATAATTTTATTTACGTGCGTACTTATCGCTATATATTAATATTAATCTTGAGTAATATAAGCTCGATGGGTGAATGGTTGGAATTTTTTAAATTTATATATATATATATATATATATATATATATATATATATATATATATATATATATATATATATATAGATATATATACACATAGATACATAGCTGGTTATTTATATTTAATTATTACTAACTGTATCGCCTATTTGCGTAATGGAATTTATCAGAAAATGTAATTATTTTGCAACTAAAATAAAAATACGCCGATTATAAATAAGTACCATAAATCAATAATGTCATAGAAAAAGTTAATGGATTAACTAAATTAATTAGTTTAGGGTTCCTTACCTCATAAGGAAAAAAGAACCTTATAGGATCCGTCTATCGGTCTGTCAAGACCCTGTTCCTCAGCCTTGCGTGGAAGTATCTAGTTGAAATGAATATCAAATACTTAGGTCTACGGTACCTTGAAGCTGTAAAATCAGGCTTCTAAACCAACGTAATCAATAATAACTCTAAAAATACGGGCATTTATGTTGCATATTTTAACAATAAATCCTCTAGGACACATTCCGTTGACCTAGAATTATAAAATTTCTTAAGAAGCAAGGTTTCAGAGCGCAAGTAAGAAAAATAATCTTGATTTGTAAAATCCAAAAATCGTTAATTTGCAATCATATCATATAAATTTTTTTTTTAAATATGCGGCTGTGAAAAATACAGTAGACAATATATTTCCGTTCTAACAATTAAAATCAAGTTAATAGTTTAATAGGAATAGTATGTAGCATTAAATGTGTACGGATCCCTTGTAGAGCGAGTTACATTCGTGCTTAACAGGATTTCTTTATAACATTTACACTTTCATGTGTGATCTTTTCTGTAGATCATGAACAAATCCAAATATAATTCTAGTGACTACCACATTATAATAGAAAACTTGAAAGAATTCAATTTTTTTGTTTATAACAAAGTAAAGATAAGTTTTAAAGTGTCATATTTATTTATGATGTACCACTTTGTGGTGGCCTTGCACTATTTAAACAAATTATAAAAATGAGCACTTTGACCACGAAAAGTGTAGTTTATTTTGCGTTATTACTTAATTCACTAATATAATAACAGTAGTCGGATCTTTGTAATCCTTATCCTTTCACGGATTGTAGTTATGTTCCCAAAACGAGAGTACATTTCCGGTTGTTGAATAATATGCAAAAATGCTCAGTGTATATTCTCTGTATCAGCTATCAGGATACGGAATGATTACTATATGTAATTTTGCAACTTTGAATGAACGTTGCCAAAAATTGTCCCAACATGACGATCCCACGTATATTTCTTAATTTCTTTTCTATCTACGCGGATTTTCTATTTCTCCTCCCATTCACATCCGTTTCCTTTACTCCTTTGTTTCTAAATATAAACATGAATATAACATTTTATCGCGGCTAAGAGTATATAAATATGCAAATACTGAAATCGACAGAATATCAGGAATTGGTTTAGAATTCATCAAATCCATGAACGTAACAAAAACATTATATGAAATAAAGCTTAGCTTTGAACAGGAATAATATCGCGAAAAAGAGAAAGTAATAACAAAAAAAAAGCGAGTCGTCACGGAACGCCTGGCAGATTCGGTTTGATTTGGAAGATAAATTTTTTTCTATATTTTTGCACTGAAATATTTTT
Source organism: Druceiella hillmani (assembly GCA_039881145.1). NCBI lineage: Eukaryota > Metazoa > Arthropoda > Insecta > Lepidoptera > Hepialidae > Druceiella > Druceiella hillmani. The sequence goes on along the minus strand of JAYKKI010000014.1, from coordinate 16,940,424 downwards.
ATTTAAACAAATTGAAAACAAAAAAAACAAACATTCAAATAGTTATTCATAATAAAATATTTATTTTATTTTATTACTCAATTTTTTTTATAGTTTTATTATTGTAACTCATATTTTAAAAAAAATAAACGCTTTTGAAGAAGTAAAGTTGTAAGCGTTAGTAAATGAGAAACAATGCTGATACACTAACACACACGTAAAATATCGTGGACGTAGGATAGTAGAGAGGAAAGCGTTAAGTCGGAAAGAGCCGACAAGACGCGAAGCTGACCGAATCAATTCGGAAAGAACCGACAAGATGCGGAGCTAGCCGAATGGCGTACAAGAGGCCAAGCTGGCCGAATTATGCCGGAAAGACCCGACAAGATGCGAAGCTGGCCTAATGAAGTCGGAAAGAGCTAACAAGGCGCGAAGCTAATCTGGCCATTTCCACACGGGTTGTCTCGGGGCTCATCCTGGGGCCCGTGACGACCCACCTCATACAAAAAAGACAAGACGCGAAGTTGGCCGAATGACACGTCGCCACGTGTCACTTGCCGAATGACACGTCGCGACGTACCATCAGAATGTTTTTACTCTCGTCCAAACACGGCATTAATGTTTCACCCCAAAGAGAATAAATAATATAAGATAAGTTCGCAAAAGTTTTCTGAAATATTTTATGTCAATCCAAACATTCACTTAATACGTTCGTATACTAACGGAAAAACTTATTTGAAGTCAAGCAATATAAATGGGACTTAAAAATAAAAATATACAAAAGACTGTATTCATCTCATAACGGCCATTCAGCACGTACTCTAAAACGAATCAGCTTAAACAAGCCTACACTGTCAGACCCCACAATCCGCTTACAAACCCGAAATAATGTTCGGCGGCACGCGTGCCCACTACCCGCTCTCCATAACGCCCGAACTTGGCTCCGAACGTCGCTGGAAAATTTGTAAACGCGTCCAGATCTGAAATTAAATCTCGCCAGGCTCAGCCCGCCGCCCGTAAACTACCGTTTTATTGTTCTTGTTTACGCCTGTAGATTGTTTGGTGCGAGCGAGTCGATGGTTGTATCGGCTGGGCGTACACCCATCGAGCTTTCGGGGGATTTAGCCTGCCGGTTAGTATGATGACATAAAAAGAGTAGTTGGTTCCAAGTGGATATAGGTTACCTTAGATAGAAAAGAATGGTAGGAGGTTTAGGAGATCTACACCGAAATGGAAGTTGTTTAGTTGTACGGAGGCAGTTGAGTGACAGTTTGAAATTAAAGGAAGTTGAATACATAGAACATTAAATATCTCTTTACAACAATTTAAATAAACAATGCGCGTTTAAATAAATGTTTGAATTAAATTAACTAATCAAACCTTATTTAGATGGTTATTTAGTGCACGAGTAAGGAAAAGTGACTATGTTACTCCTATATTGTATTACTACAAAATACGTGGATGCCCGAGCGCTCATTTGCAACGTTGTTTCTGTTATATGCACGTAGATTTTTGCAATTATAAATTATATATTCAAAAATGATAACTTTATTTTAATATGAAAACAGAAAACAATTAAGAGAATGTTGTGAATTGAGCAAAAATCAAGTACTAGCCTCATTAATATTCGCAGTGTGTTACAGTGTACGCTTATTTAAATATTCAAATTTGTTCCGTATTCAAAATATTCTAAGCTTATATTAGTTGGAACGTTAAATTGGTATTTTGCTAATAAATAGTGGAATACAAAAAACAGGTGAGTGTTTAATGTGACATATTGGTATATGGCAAATAAAAGCAATAGGAATATACAATGTAAAAGCAGTATATAAAAGCAGTAAGAATATAAACAGGAATATAAAAGCAGTAAGAATATATAAGCAGTAGGAATACATAATAAAGGTGTCCCAAAATTCACGCAAGATTTGAATTTTGCGCCATTTGTGCGGTAAAGTGTTGCCAACCAAAAAAAATATACAGTGTGACAGCTGACAGTTCAGGGTTATTAAAAATGGAGCGCTACCCAAAAGAACGACACATTTTTATTGTTGAGCAATATTTTTACAATTTTTAATTATAAACCTGTGTTTTCTATCAAAATTACTTCTTGCGTGAATTTTGGGACATTTTATAAGGCCATATGGAATATTATTCCAAAATATGGAAATGTAAACTAGAAAATATGTTTGAGCATGCAGTGTTGTTAGTTTTAAAAACGTGAATTTACAAAGAGGAAGACTTTTCGAACTATTTTTACAGGAATGGACTTAAAGCATTATTATTTATTTTAGAAAATATTTCAAAAGAAATAATGTTGCTTATTTTGATTTTTTTTCCACCAAATTACATAATTCTGTATTTATTTAGATACTATGAAGACTTATTACTAAAGTATCCTTTAATAGTAAAGTGTGTAATTCTTATAGTTTTAAGAAGTTCTATTAAGTTAAATTAATATTTTAATTATTATAATTATTTTGTTATTGAAACTTTAATTAAGTTTATTATTGTATATAAAAATTATAGTTTACAGGTTCAGATTAATTTGTCGACATTTGAAATAATACATTCTGTATTAAAATAAATTATTAAATTATCACTCTATGTCGATGGAATTAATTTAAAAATACGTTTGTTTTTTTAATTTGAGAGTGAAAATTTGACATTAATTTGTATAATGTTTCAATTAATATAGTGTTTTATAAGTTTTTTAAAAATTAATTTTAAACGACTCTGAAGAGCCAGAAAATAATTAATTTAGGTACTAAAAAGTATTACATATACCATATGTATTCAAGCTGCGATATGTTATAATACATTATTAATTATTAGAAAGAATTTTATAGATATTCAGACCAAAATCGGGAGGCCTGCGTTTAATATCAATACAGCGAATGCTTCTCATCAGGAATGGATATGCCTTCTACAATAATGTTACATAAAAATAAAACAAATATTAATTCAAAATTAATATTCAGCAGACCCGATATGGTCGGTAAGATCCGCACGTGTATATAGGTGCTATTTGCGTGAGCGCGCGTGCGAACGGAAGCCCGTTTAAGAAGAGAGATCGCGTTATGGAAAAATAATGGGAAAAGTTCGCGCCGACTCGCGGACGGCTCGAGATTTATGTGTGTGACTTGTGCTATTAACGATTTCGTAAGTGAAGTTTGATTCTTGGCGTGAGTAACATGTGTCCCGGCATCAATATGTACGGGCGTGCGCGCCAATGAATCGGATATTACACCAAAGGGTAATTTGATATTATAATATTATATATACGCAGTACTAACATCTTTGCTGTATAGATAGTAGTAATGAAAACAAGCTATATCCTGGCGTGTAAGCCTCAACTATGCCCCTATAATAATGTGGGTAGAAGATCTTCGAAAGAAATTTTCCTTTAAAGCATTATGCTAGAAATGGCAGGACTAAATTTCTAAATTTGCTGGTCTCCAGTTATTTTTGTCGGGTATATTACCCAAACCTTTGTCTTGTTTAAATTGAAGATAAATGGTCTTCCTAGGATAGTTTAATCGTGAGTAAAGTCACCGTCTATGCCTGCGATAAATGTGCATACAAGCGCAAGATCCTTAAAAGTGGTGAACAAAATATTTATTGCCCTAGGGAATTAGCAGTATAATGGAACTAAAAAAAATAAATTAAAACCAAAGTTTATAAAAAACTTATAAATAAAGAAATAGATGAATAGTACAAATGAATATAAGCATATACAGAAATAATCCTATAAGTTCTTAATGCCGCTCTTTTGCAAGATAAAAAGAAGTTTGTTTAAAAAAAATTAGAATCAACAGTTGGAAATATATAACTGAAAGTATAGCAGACTGAGAAACACTTCTAGTGAAGGCCAAGGCACACAATACTCACGTCAATGCTGGTAATGAATCAAGTTACCAAAAAAAAAGTTGGTAAATGCCACATGACTCAATTCTAAGTTACAAAAAAACATGCATACCACCAGATAGATTTATTTTAAAATAAGCAAAGAACCTATTGACAAGAAATGAAACTACGTGATGTAGTATTATTTAGTATTATTTCTACTTTCTCTAAGTTCTTTACTACGACCTAGGTTTCGTTGTTTTACAACATCTTCAGGTGGGCTATTAGTAAAGAACGTTGCTAATAGTCCACCTGAAGATGTTGTAATACAACGAAACCTATGTCGTAGTAAAAAACTTAAAGAAAGTAGAAATAATACTACATCACATAGTTTCATTCAATTGTCAATAATGAATTTCTACAACATTAATGCCAAATATATTCAATATTCAAAAGAACCTATTATGATAGTTTTGGCAGAACACATAATTTATATTCTACATCGTATTCTACTAAAGTGATGTTATAAGTGATGGATGACGTATTATAAATTTAATGTAAATGTGATAAAACACCCAGTAGATACAAACTATTTATAATTTGTCTTCGGTTTTCACCAAAAATATTTATATCGTTGGAAATTTATATAAATTACGCAATTATATAAATTATATTAATTAGTTAATGGTTTTTAATGGCTTTTATTTTCTTTTTACGTTTACTCTTATTAAAAATGGAGCTCTATCAGTTGAGAGCGCACGAAATTGTCAACGATTTTAATGTTCTCTTATCATCACTAATTTTCAAAGAAGTAAGTTTGGTTAAAAAAACGGCGTACCAATTTTTCAGTTTATTCTAGAATTTTCTTCTCTTTATAAAAATCATATCTTACAGATGATCAAACACAGAATGATGCTAATTATTATTTTTTATTACTATTGATATAAAAAATCTCCATTTATTTCGACCTTAATACTCCCAAATGCATCATTTTGCTTTTCTCAAAATAAGGCTGAATAGTTTTGTCCCACATGAATCTCAAGTAGTTCAAGAATATTTGTCAATAAATACTGAAAAGCTTTTAATCTTAGTTTGTCACTTAAAATAAAATATATGTTTAGTTATCGATTGAGATCAGCATTCTTTTAAATGTATACAAATACTAATCATTATTTTAATTACTATTGATATACTAAATCTCCATTTATTTCGACCTTAATACTCCCAAATGCATCATTTTGCGCTTTTCAAAATAAGGCTGAATAGTTTTGTCGCACATGAATCTCAAGTAGTTCAAGAATATTTGTCAATAATTACTGAACAGCTTTTAATCTTAGTTTGTCACTTAAAATAAAATATATGTTTAGTTATCAACTGGGATCAGCATTCTTTTAAATGCATACCTTTACCGCATATTGAAAGTTTGTCGTATCCTTATTAAATATTGGGTTGTGCGGTTTTAAGATGATGAAATTTTAGTCAAGTGGTTGCAAATTGTTAAGATAATATATTGTTCAATAATTATTCTATAGTAAATAAAAACAAAACGTTTCAATGGTTTATTCAAACTCTGCATAAATTCAAGAACTCCAATCTGGGTACCTGCGCTACACATACTGCTATAAACAATTAGTTTGTACGTATCCACAAAGGGTATTAAGAATTCAGAATAACAAGATACTATTATATTTAGAAGATCGCTTAAATTAAGTAAATATACGTGAGTACAAAGAGTAGTAAAAGGCACCAAATAACCGCCCGCTTAGGCGTCTTTTACATTTTTGCCATCATTAAGAAACGTTAGTGTAAACATTCTGAAAGGACTAAATGGGCCCAAGAAGCCTTCGTCCTTCGAGGCCCGCTCGCTCCTACTTCCTGCGTAATCCGAGGAGATTACATCGTATTATAAACAGCAATCATAATAAGTACTATTATAATAATAATAATTAATACCTTCTATGTCGCCTTCCCGTCGGGCTCGTCGCCTCATTTTCGGTAGGGGGTGCTTCTTCGCTGATTGAGTAAAATAGGGTGACAATTTTGAAAGGAGCGTTTGATATTGTTATATTTTGAAGAATACTTGTGGGAACATCGATTAATTTCTACCAGATTCCTATCTCATTAAAATATCAAAAACGTGACTTTTTAGTGAGAGAAATGTTAATCTTAAAGCGTTAAATATTAGTGAGATCAATTCCTTCTTTCCAGAGAATCCTTCGCAACCTTTAACTTTAGATAATTTATATGTTACAGGATGCGTATCTTGTAATAGTATTTAGCAGTTTAAGAAATTCGTGTGGGATGTTCTATTTATTTCATATTACCAACAATTTCAAAGTAATATCGTTGAATTTTTGTATTTCCATATTCACTTTAGCTTGCTCCCGCTCGGATATTAATTTTTTGTTCTTAATTTAGAATACTTTGAAAATTTCCATAAATAAAAAGTATTTTATTTCTTTTTCTTTGCACAGTTTATTAAAAAGGAAATTGTCATCTTTTCTTACTTCATCTTAGTCGAAGAATGTAATTAGATTAATACCATCTAGATTTAAAAAGAAATATTAATATTTGTTTGGTTTTACAGCTCCTTTTTAGCGGTTTCCAGAAAGGGACCGTGATGATGACGTTAAAATAAAGCCTTCCGTTTGTAAGTTGCGTGGATAAGAGTACCCAAGCTTGCGAGCAGAATGAGCTACAGCCATTGAATTTAAACCTTATACGAAGTGTTTTAAACTAAAACCATGTTATATTATATTTAAAATTAAATATTTTATAATTTACACTGTGTTATTAAATGTTATAAATAGTATAGTTGATTACTCATAAATTTGGTGTTCTTGGAAAAAATGTTATTTAAATATAGGTTTATTGAAAACAAAAGCAAAAAATCATAAAAGTCATTTAAAAAAGCGTGTTATAAGCTATAAAATTTAACCGTTTGGATAGAATGAGTATGTCATCCTGTCTTATTTGCTTTCGTAGAATACAAATAGTCATCGTCTTTGTTTTAACCTGTATAAATTGGTCAGTTTATAATATTTGTCCATAATATTTTCGATTTTTGCCAGTATATTGAAATTAGGATTTATGAATTAAATTAAGATAAGACCATTACACTGTTACGTGGCTGTCAATGGACATTTCCTTGATAGTGTTTTATTCGTAATTAACATATAACTTGTTCATTAATACAGATAAAATTATAGTTTCAAAAGTAATGTGTTTATTCTATTAATATCAATATTTTATTTTCATGACGAACAGCATAATTTCATCTTCAAGGATCTACTGTTGAGATACAATATTGACAGCATAACCTGCCCGTTGGTTCAATTGTATTGCCAATAAATAAGTATTTCTTATGGATAGTTTTTTGTTTGATTTTGTCCTGTACAATTGAGTATTTGTCTAAATTTTTTTTATTTTATTAATCATAATTTCAAGGTACAAGCTGATGAAGAGTGAATTTTTTTTAATAATCTTAAAAATTGAAAAGTTTCAATTTAATCTTTACACAAGGACAGGAATACTGTGTTGTGTGGTCATTTTTAATATTTCACATTAAATTCTACAAGAGGAAAAGAGATAGAATTATACCCAACCCTATCCGTATCTTCAAATTTAGAAGCCTATAAGTGGCTTATTTTTCAATCAATTTTTGAATTTTTTTCAAGGCTGGTTTTTAATTAACTTATTTTTCACAATATTGTAAGAAAAATATCAAAATTTACGAGTCAACTACCATATTATGATTGCAGGTTTTCCCGTTATATTTATTATCTTGTGTCGACACATAGTTTCAGTAATATTCTATTTATTTTTTAAATTTTAGATGGGCACGGAAAGTATTACAGTCTAATTTATGTAATATTTTTCGACTATTCCATTCATTTAATAATTAGGTAATTCATTGAAAAAAAAAGTAAATTAAACAAATTTTTGCTCAAAAAAACATTGAAAAAAGTTTAAAGAATTTAAAAAAATGAAAGTAGTACTCGATTATCTTTGTTCCCCTCATGTCGACTATTGAATTAAATACATCGAATCTAATTTATTTACTTTATTGTTAACATAATAGACTTAAATACATCGAATCTAATTTATTTACTTTATTGTTAATATAATATACTTAAATACATCGAATCTAATTTATTTACTTTATTGTTAACATAATAGATTTAAATACATCGAATCTAATTTATTTACTTTATTGTTAATATAATATACTTAAATACATCGAATCTAATTTATTTACTTTATTGTTAACATAATAGACTTAAATACATCGAATCTAATTTATTTACTTTATTGTTAATATAATATACTTAAATACATCGAATCTAATTTATTTACTTTATTGTTAACATAATAGATTTAAATACATCGAATCTAATTTATTTACTTTATTGTTAATATAATATACTTAAATACATCGAATCTAATTTATTTACTTTATTGTTAACATAATAGATTTAAATACATCGAATCTAATTTATTTACTTTATTATTAACATAATACACTTAAATACATCGAATAAAATTTTTTGTTTATAGTTGCTTCTCATTCGTAACTAACTTATATTAGAAGTACGTGCCGATGTTACAAAATATCACACAAAATACTGAATTTCTAATTTCCTTTTATATATTGACATTATTATAAAGCACTTACGAATGAAATGATTAAACGGACTTTTAGGGGCAAAAATAAAATACAAGAATATAATTATAAGTCAACAAAAAAAACAAATTACAATGTTTTTATCGGGAGTGTCAAAACGAATTTTCGAAATTTTCATTTGAACACATCGAAATGAAGATGCTAGTATTAATTATTAAGATTCTTGAGGAAGACAAAACATTCAGAAAAAAACAACCTTATTTCTGGTGGGTTAGCTCTACGAGTGGTGAGGTTGTTTTTGTCTCATACTTTAAGTTGTTATTCTGTGTCAATATTTTCCACTTACTTTGTCGTAAAGAGTTATTTAAAAACAGGAAACACCGAAAATCACTCATTTTCCCTCTCCGAGCTGCTGCCTCAACTGTTCCTCTTTAATATCTCCTTATATAGTTTTAGTATTCGCAATCTATGAAGGCAATGAGCGACTCGGCTCCATATTATTAGTTTAATGGACGTCTGTGGAATAGAAATTTGCCTCCAGCCCATAGAGACAGTTTGAGTGGGGAGTCTACCTTCAGGGTCTATTGCGGGGGATTAGTTATGCTTATAGCGTATATAATTTCCACGTCCATCTGTGGTTGGCTAATAGAAATTGATTTGGCTTTCACTAAACTGTTATGCATGAATATTCAATTTGTATTAGTAGTATTTTGTGTTAATATACTCTTGTCGGATAAAGTAATAATTATCGCTGCAGAATGGCAGGAAAAATCCAGTAAATAAAATGATGGAAAAGGAGAAATTAATAATTTTTATTGACTTTTCAATATATTAATAACTTTCCGAAACATTCCAACGAACAAGCTATATTTAAAAAAAAAGACTTTGTCTCTAACATTCTTCAGAGTAAAGTTCCAACGTTTTACAAATTTCTTCTAACGACTAATCTCATAAACCTGAAAAAACCATGTACTAAAAAGTGACTATTTGAGTATTTTTTTTAAAACCAACCATTGAACTTCATTCCTTTCACAGTAGTTTCTTATGTATGGTTATGAAGGTACCATTGCTTTTGTTTCATATTATTAGATATTTGAAGCCATTGCTTGATCCATTCCTTGAAGAGTTTCAAAATATTATTTGTTATTTTAAATTCATGCATATTTATTTGTGAAACTGTGCTAAATAATGTATGCCTTCAGAGTTTCATTACTTATGAATGAACTAAGTTGGATAATAACAAGGTTTTATAATTTTACTAAATATATTTTTATTGAAAAAGTTGTTTCTGCCATATTTTTGCAAAATAATTTTATTTTATTTATGATATTAAAACCGTATTCAAATTGTGCTAAATAATTTAATCATATATTTATGCATTCAGAGTTTTGTTATTTATGAATGAACTAAGTTGGATAGTAACAAGCTTTTATAATTTTACTAATATATTTTTATTGAAAAAAAGTTGTTTTCGTTGTAACTTTTTTCAAAATAATTTCTTTTCATTTAAAAATATTACTTCGTATATTTCAATACAGTTTGTATTAAGATAAAAATTTCAAATAAAATTTGATGTAAATAGAAATAATCCCACTCATATTTACTAGTGATTTATTGTATGATTTTTCACGCAATTGATACATATTTTCTCTGATAATATAAAGATACCATATCATACAGGACAAATTATCATACCACTTAATTTTCCAGGATTATACATAACTGAAATGCGTTTATTTCTGTAGCTTAACGATTTAATTGAAGTGTTATATAATATAACTTTCTGCGTAATTTAAAAAAAAGAATACTTCGTGGTCGGTTTTTAACATTATTCTACTAATTATTCCATATATTTTCTGCTGGGAGGTTAAGCATTCCTATACTTAGATAAGTTGCCACACTAATGCTTGATTATGAAGTCATATTCTGTAACATTTGTCTAATCCATGAAAACAGATGATTTGTAAGTACAACTCTTAAATAATAGTTTGCCCAAAAATTAAAGTTACTGTATCACACACATTCTTACACCTCACCACCGCCCTTTAAATCGGTTACAAATTATCGTATCAAGAATCGTTTTATCTTAATAATCAACACGTCTAAACTAATACCCGCCCAACGTCAGCATCCGAAATTAGCGAGCCGACGCCGAAGTTAATCCCCTAGGACTACGCGACGCTGATACCATCTACTAAAATACACTCGCCCCCTCCCCGTTTCCCGCCCAGTCCCACTCACGTAGGCCGTCTCCTTTCATACAGGTGGCGAGGTAAAAGTAATGCTCCTTTATAATATTCGCAGGAGGCGAAAGGTAATTAGGTTGGGTATCGGCAAACAGGGCGTCACGACAGCCGACTTCATTTGCCCGCTGCCGCGTCGCTGCCAACTAATTTTACTTAGCAGCTTCAATTTTGTAATTACGATAGAGATTATCGACGTGCCATCGCGCGCTGGGGGGGTAGTCGGCGTGACGGGCTTGCGGCGTTCTTTTATTTTTCATACAAAAGGAAAGGCAAAGTTTTCTTTGTTGTTTTGTCTGAAGAACATTATTTAGAAATGCTATTAATTAAAGAGTTTTATTCAGACATAGAATTAATTTTTTTAGTGAGTTGTTTCTTATTAAAAAACATCAATTTTGATAAAAGTCTCTTCGCTTGAGTGTTTATGTATACACTTATACATTTCTAGTGATCAGATTGAATATTTTCACAAGAATATTATTTTTAAATCACACAATTTTTCACTTTTCCACGTGATCGAGGCTGTAGGTAAAATTCATATAGCGAAGTCGCTGTTTTAACACAAGACCTTGGTAAATTATGACTTACGGTTCTAAGAGAAAACCAGGTTTTCAAATTTGTTCAAAATATTATAAAACTTTAAAGTTCTGAATATTACAGACGAAAATATTGTATAGAGAGAAATGGTACATATCCCGCAAGATCCAATTGTTATTATTGTAACATTATATAGAAACGGGTTAATTATTGACACGAGCATTAAATGTAAATAAGCAAAAATGAAATATAAATTTGGCTTGTAACAAAAAACTACTTTTGCTAAACGATCTCACTAATTTAGAGATTAGCGAAATGATTTTATATACCAAAAATACGAAAACATCTTTAGCATCGTACAGCTTGGCAAATCCATAATAAATAGGTCAAGTTCTTAGACATAAAAGAAATTAGTGAATATTGGAAATACTTCATAAGGTGTTTTGTTTCTGCCTAGTTGTCTTTGATTTTTGACGGTGAAATGACATATATGTATAATAATAAAAAAATCACGGGCTTTATGGTCGTGGTAATGAGTTAGGTGTATTGTTTTCTCTTGGGTAATTGTCACTTGTGAAGAAGGTAACAATGGATCTACGAACCTTTCTTTAATAAAAAAACCAAAAGGACTTTTACGATGTACAACGAAAGTGGTACTTTTTATCACTTCGCTATGCGAAATACAGACAATTCGAAATATTAATAACTATTGTGTCAGTTTTTCTCTCATTCACGCACGTGTAAATAGAACGATTGAGAACGAAACAGCTGATTATCTTTTTTTCGCTCTTCGGAAAATTCACCGTACTTCTTAACTATCGACGATGTACCCATGTAAATGATTTATCGATAGCATCTCCAGCAAGTCCGTTGTGAACTGCAACTGTTGTACTTCTGCTAGTATGATTTATAATAGTATTCAATTAAACTACCACGAATTTGTTTGTATATTTGTTTGTTCGCATTTTGTCAGTGTGCCGGTCTCACCGAATATCCTCATTTTTAATCTTATCCACTATACTTTTGTGCAGTTATAATAATCTGTTTCATTTTCAGAGCGCTTAGTTTGCTTTCACATTTAATTATAATTTTTTAATACTTAAATTCACATAGAAATGTTTCACAAAAACAATTTTATGTACTTTTCTATTTTACTTCAAGTTAAAAAATTAGTTGAAACAGTCTCTAAATAACGAGTATGTTATTAATTATATTCGTATTTATTTTTTGTAGTATCAGTCATCAAGATATTTTTTTCAAAATATAATAATAGTCTTTTAAGTTTCTTTTGAAAATGAGAGTAGAGTATGAAGAGTATAATCACTGGAACAAAAATAAAAATAAAAAAAAGAAATTAAAAAATTGTATACAACTTCTTGATTATTTTGTTGTATTATGAACTGATAATGGTATATATCGGAATATTTTTTGTATAAAGATATGCCACCTTTCATGTTTGAATGTGCTTTGACTAGTTTCCTTATGTTCTTTTCTGCTTATTTTCTATAAAATATAGAAATTATTGCATTTTAAAATTACTTTGATTTCTTATAATTTTTCTTAGGCTGTCTCCTTTCATACAGGCGGCGAGATAAAAGTAATGCTCCTTTATAATATTCGCAGGTTAATTTCGCATATAATATTCGCACGTATAATTGAATACCTATAATTTTTATTCTTGGGCTCTGTTGAAAGTAGTATATAAAACTCGTTTAATTTTTGTAATGTACTTTTATCTGTTTATCTTTTACTTTTTCTGTTTTCGTAAGAATAACACATTAAATTTTACAGTTAAAAGTAATAACCAAATTACTCTATTTGGGTATTCTTTAAAGTAAATTCTTAGAAAAAGTTGTTTTTTATACACTATTAGTACTATGTTAATTTGTAAATGTTAATAACTTTTCGTTTGTCTACAAATTAATACATTTTGTTTTAATTGCCTTGTATAATTTACTTCACGGGTTATATTTATAATAGTTTATATACTTGTCATTTATTGTCATTATTTTCGGTTTTTCAAACACCTCGGCCTTTTTTTATATCTTATTTATATCAAATTTTGCTTTATCGCCCATATGATGCAATTTATAATATTACTAAAGTATGTATGCATATATATATATATATATATAAGATTTAAATATGCGGTATGGATACCAAAAGAAGGGTAATAATATTAATGTTTGATTTTAAATTTCTTACAAATTACATAAGTTATTAAATCATATTATTTTGTCTTTATGTAAGGAAAAATTAATTTTGTTTTCCTAATGGTATAAAGCAAGATAAATTGTTATATAAAATAAAAAAAATCCCAGTGGAAGTGGCCATCATATGATACTTTATCGAGTTGATAATCGTGGAAGACAATTTGATATGCTCCGAAATGGCACATTGTTATTGAATGCATCGAACTTTTCAACAATGGCCAACAAATATTTTCCTTAAATATTAATGCCACACGGCAAATATAATATACATAGTCCATTTCAAGAAAGTATTTTTTTAACATTTTTGTAAATATTTATAAATAAAGCTTTTGGCATAGTTTGATATAAAAGTTAATGAACTCCTTAATTTTTCACCTGTTTTCCGAAGCTAGGCATCTACACTATCCTAACTAATACAAATGCGGAAATTTGTTTGCTTGGTTGTTTATTTTTTCTGCTTAATTATTAAACAGATACTTTTTTTACGCATGAGCCTGTATCATAAAATGAACATAGGTTAACTCATGTAGAATTTGTTCCTGGTAACGAAATATATCATCCCGTTATGGATAACGCGTGAAAATCAGTATGTACTGATATATTGTTGCAACATGTTAGCCAAAGGCTACGCACTATAGGGCGCAGGCTTTATTCTTTTCAAGCCATATCTTTAATTGTATATGTTTCAAATGATTTAACCATTTGCCAATGTTAATACGCAATTTTTGCAGATTTTTCTTTTAAATTTCATCATGTTTTTGACATTTTCTAAGCCAGCGAAACCGCGAATCAAGGCTAGTACTTATATAAATGCCACGAGACATTATTGCTACACATATTTAACGAATTATCTATGAGTGGCAACCAAAGCAAAAAAGATATATTTCATGTTTTTATTTCAATACTATTTGTCTTTTAAAAAAAAAAAAACAAAAGCTTAAACTTGAAGCATAAATTTCGGTGAAGTATTAAACGACCAGGCCTTATTAAAGGCTGCTCCTCAGCTACTGTCGAAGGGCACGTAGGTATCTACCTTATGCTCCCGACTTAATTAAGAAAAGGGGAAGGTGTCATTTTCAGATTTATATCCAGTCGGTGTAATTTATATGAAAATTATGAAAAGGGTCGCGGGTCGCGTCCGCAGCGACGACATCGTGTATGTGTGTGTGGTCGCTCTATACTTCAAACGTGGATGTGGCACTCTTGTTATCCTTTGATTTTCCCTCCAATTATAATGTGCTTTCTAAACCTATTACTGATTTAGTTTATTGAAACTAAATTAATTAAATTGAAATATATTTATGTTCGGTATTCACTATGATGATCGGACGACCAAAATTGAATAATTTTATGACATTAATTTTATTTCAAAGTTTCGTTAAGATAATGAAAGCATAAAAGTCTCACCGACAGCAAGAAAACAAATCCTTTTACGAGTTTTTTGGTGTTAAACAAAAGTTTATTCCTTAAAATAATCGAAATAAAGATGTCAAGATTTTAAATTGACTGATTCTTTATATATTGATATAGCATGTTCAACAGACATGGACTTTTTCATAAATTAGTGGAAGCTAGAATATATTATCTAAAATTAAAAATTAATAACCCAGTTAGGTATGAATATATTATTTAATAATACTGAATATAATGAATACTTACTTACTACAATAATGAATACTTCAACAAACATTATCTCATGTAATCTTCGTTATATAATAAATTATAACGAACCTGAGGGTAGTTTAAAATCTCAAAAAGAAGATTTTTTAAAATAATTCTCAGATACTGAATAAATTAACAGTTACAAAGCCAAAGTTTAAAACTAATGATAAACATTGTATTATTACCGTAGGGTATCAAAATATTTAGTATCATGCGGGTAAAGAACAGAAAGTAAATCTGTGTTTAGATGACAATTGTATTAATGTACTGTGCTTGACAGAAATATGGATAAAAAACATAAAAGCCATGGTTTATAACAATTGAAAGTAATACATTCTGTTTTAATTGCCTTAGTAGTAATAATACTTTATTACTATCGTACTTTTATATCGTATCGTACTTTCGGACAGAAACATGGATAAAAACATAAACTCATGGTTTATAACAATTGAAAGTAATACATTTTGTTTTAATTGCCTTAGTAGTAATCGTACTTTCTTATTATCGTACTTTTGTATCGTATCGTACTTTCAGACAGAAACTTGGATAAAAAACATAAACTCATGGTTTATGACAATTGAAAGTAATACATTTTGTTTTAATTGCCTTAATAGTAATCGTACTTTATTACTATCGTACTTTCGTACTTTATTTAACAGGGGAGAGACGTTTAGGAAAAATGTATTCTTCATAAACACGCAATTAGATATTTAGCAGGTCTAAGTCCAGACAGTCGTGTAACGCGTTTCGAAGCATGATGCTCGTGTTTATGCCTAGTATTATGTATATGAAAATATCATATATGCCAAAAAAAATTAATGTGGTTTTTTAAAATGTTAAAATGGATAGCATGAATATAGCATTACGTTCAGGAATAACATTAGAGCCATTAGCATAGACTGTTCAAGGTCTCAAACAGTTTTGAATGGAATAGTACTACATTTTATAACAAATTGCCTGCAACAATTAAAGTTTTGGAAGGCGTTCATTTTCAGAGTGAAGAACATACTTATAGAAAAAGCTTATTATACAGTGAGCGAAGCATTAGCTGATAAATAAATATTTTAAAATTACCATTATATTTAATTCCATTATTATTATTTGTATTTTTACTATTTTTTTAATATGACATATTGTATTATAAAAACGTATTTTAATATGTTGATAATTAATGTTTAAAATATTATTGTTATTATTTTTATAAAATTTTTTATCTTGACTTTATTTATTTTGACATTTTGTTTTATTATTATTTCCTAATCATATACTATTATTTGCTGATATTTAATTTTAAAATGTTATGATTTAAAATATTATTGTTGTTATTATTTTTTTTAATTGTTGTTTTTTCTTGATGATTTTTTCTCTTTGACTGGCAATACAGAATGATAATCCGACACCGACTTTGTATTAACGGAATTATTAGTTGTACCTAATGTATATTTTAATTTATCTAGCTTGTCATTGACTCATACGTTGGTGGTATAACTATTTATTTAGGGTGTAATTATTATTATATTTATTATTATGTACGAATTGAAGTAGTTGAATGTGCTTTGTGTACCTAATCGAATAAAACTATGACTATCAGTATGACTACGACTAGGACTATGGCTGTGACTATGATTGAAAAATGGCTGTTTGTAGTTAGGTATAGTATAAATAACGTAAGTCACTAAGAATGGTTAAGAGCTTTTAAGTCACAGAGCAGCACTGAAACTTCGTAATGTTATAGATTATCAAATATTTGGTAAGTTAAGCAGTTTATTCGCAGTTATGATGTGATTATAAAAGTATGAATGCTTACATTTAATTTGGGATAAATGCTTTTATTTCTTAGAATGTGAAAGCTTTCAGTGATTTAGTTTCAATTACTGATTTGTATTATGGATAAAAATGGACAATACGCGAAAAGATTTATAACGCATATTTTTTGAAATATAGGGTTTTCGATACCTACAATAAAGTTACAGATCTTATCTGACAAACTTCTCTCTTTGACCAAAAAATGAATACGGATTCGATAAAATTACTACAATTTAATTGAAATACAATTTAATTTTTATATAATTAAGGTAGCCCTAAACCTTTTCTTTTTTTCACATTCTCATTCACTTTTTTCTTCTACATTATATTCATGTTATCTTCTGGAGTTATCTTCATACACATTGAAGTCTCGTATTAGTTATGATAAGAATAATATTCTCAGTCCACACATTAAGGTTTCATATCGGTTATTAATTGATTAACATTCGCAGTACAAACATTGATGTTTCATATTGTTTATGAATCGATTAATATTCCCATTACATACACTATCGTCTTATATTGAATATGAATTTATTATTACTTGCAGTACATTCACGGCCTTTTTATACTGATGACGATTCTATTAATATTCTTTGTGTACATGCGGCCGTTTCATATTTACTTTGAACCTTTTAATATTCCAGTACACAAACTAGTATTTCATATTGATTATTAACCCATTAACGATCCCAGTATACACAATGATGTTTTATATTGATTGTGTAATATAACTAATCAATCTCCCTCTTGATTAACATCCTTTCGCTATTTTGAAAACATCGTTAGAGAACTTTTTATTATTTCTGTTTAATAAAAGTACATATATATAAATATATATATAAATATATATATATATATATATATATGTGTGTTTGTGTGTGTGTGTGTGTGTATGTCTATATATACATATATGTAATGATACAATAAATGAACAAAACAACAACAAAGTTATGTGTAAGTAGACCACTGTAAATAAACTTCCAATTTATTTACTCAGATATACCAAGTATTTAAAAGATCTTGTAATTTCCATCGTAAGCAGATGTAAGAAAATCATTTAACAAACTGTCGTGCATCGATTGGCCTATAAGAGCGTGAGGGATCGGTGAAGATTCAAGAAAAAAAAAGAGCTGCTGAATGGGCGGAAGAGGAAACTGCTGTGTGGAAGGCAGAAAGCCGAATAAACAAGAAATTTTACTATCTCTACCAAAAGTCAATTTAATTCGCTGAATCAGGAGTGTATGCATCCGGTTGATGGGACAAGTAAAACGCATAATGGAAGACAGGTCCTGTAGGATCGGCTAGAAGACAAAAAGCGACCAGGACAACTGAGAGCATAACGACTGTGAAGCTGACGTGACGACGGGGATCAATGGGCGGCAGAGCTAATGATAATGATGCCAAATTTTAAATTGTACTTCTGAATATTGTTTTGAATAAATTCTAACGAAGAAGAATATGAGCTAAAATGTCAGGATATAAAGTTAATACGTTACTTAAAGCGTAACAGCTTACAGTTTGCTTTCATAAATATTAGGTATGTTCAATCCATGTTAAATAATTAAGTCAGTGTTCAGGGTGACGTGCGCAGTTGACTTGTGCTATGAATTATTAATTGTCATTTTTATTTTAATTTGTTTTATAATTTTAATTAGTTCCGAGATGTTGAATAATTTCCACCTTTAATGACCTTTGCGGGAGTTAATTAATTCCGCCTCCGATTATTTGATTAGGGTTTTAATTACTTGGCCGTAGGATGAAGGCAGCGTGCGACATAAAGATACGACCTTCTACTAGATGTGGAGAGTCCTTCATTTTAATGAGTGTACTGTGCGGATGCCGGTTTATGTCCTGTTTTATTTAATGAAATGGAAGTGGATATTGGAAACAAGCTTTCAGTTCGTATATTTGTTGAGTAAAATTAAATATTTGCCTAATAAGAAATGTTTACAAAGGTAAATTTTGAATTATATTACATTATATATTAATGGCATATTTTGTTTGTCAGTTTCGTAATATTATAAGTATTGGGATTTAATGAAAAATAATATTATGTTACTAAAATACATAATATAGAATTAATTGTAAATTAACTTATGGAGAAAATAAAAGTGCAAGTTCCACACGTATCCTTCGACATACGATTCAATAAAGCTGTAAAATTTCAAAAGAACATTACCGAATTATACATAATTAAAGGCAATAATTACAATTATATGCCAGGCAATAAGTAGGGATCGTTGTGCAATACCGTATTATATGACAGTATTCATAAAGTATATATCATGCTCGTGGGCTATTTGAGTTTTATCGCAGAGTCAATTTATTGTCGGATTGCTAATTACCGATTTATATTCCGCACCGCATATCACTGACCGTTTATTTTCATGAAATTGTTACTATGTTGGAATATCATCGGTGACTGTATGTTCATTGAAAATATCTAATGTACAGCGCACATTGGTGTTTTCGATTTCGGTAAAGATGTTTTCGGTTATTTGGTACATGAAGGCTACTCACATTTTTTTAAACTAAAAACAAAGTATGTCTAGGTCCATCAGTATTATTATTTTGGAAAATAAGAAAAGATATATTTGACAATATAAATTAATTAAGAACTGGTACATCTTCTTTTACAAATGTGTGAGGTTATGGACCAGCGATGGAACGAAAATTCTCCAGTATCCAAATTAAAGGGGATAAAAGTTATTAGATTGTGACCGTCATATTCCGTTTCTAATTTCAGTCGAGGTTAATTATAATTGAGGTTAGTTGTAATTGAGGTACGAAATTTTGCAATTTATACGGATTAATCAATTTAAATGATGTTATCAGTACAGAAATTTATTAATTCAAACTGACAACTCAAACAGATGTATCTCACGACTAGAAATATTCAAAACTTAGCATTACCGGGAGATTAATAAAAATCATGCTTCGTTTTGATTAAATAGAACTTATAAAGACACGAATTATTCTCTTAAGAGTTCGGCATTTATTTCAGGATTTGTTCTCAAGGTTTACTTTTTTTTAAATACGTTAGATTATTTATTTGATTGCTCCAGATGATCCGTATCAGATACAAATTTATTGGAGCCCGTTATTAGTGGAGTTTCATAATAATTCAAAAAATCTTTGACCGATTTAATACAGTAGGTGTCCGAAAACTTTTTTCCCTCTTACTTGTTAAACGGTTACTATTATTGCTATACTCTTTGTTACTGGATATCGGAAACAAGCTGTTGTTTTGAAGTATGTTATAATAAAGTATCCGTCATATAATTCCTATGTGTGAAAAAAAAACAACGTAACACCAGAGTATATGTAAATAAACATGTGTATTATTACTCATGACATATTTACGGAGGGGTAATTCAAATTATAAAACCGCCGATTACATCTGTCATGGAAATTATGGGAAGAACTTTATGTCAACATCTTGCTAATAGCTAGCTAATCTTACCAGAGATATTAAATTATAAAAAAAAGGTTTCTGATAGTTTTTGCAGTTTTATTTTTCTAAGATATAGAGTAGAGTAAAATTTGATTTTATAAATGTATTGAAAGAGATTTTATATTCAAAATTGTATTTTTTTTATCTGATATTTGATCTTATAAAACCGTATGTATGGAATGAAGACAGAAATTAGCCCTGCGAATATGTCATAAGGAAAAATACACTAGTATATTATTTGAGTTAATTCAATGCATCATTTAATCCAAATTATGAAAGCAGAGTTAATCCGAAGCATGAAAATTGAGTTAATTCAAAGTATGAAAGTTGTGTTAATCCGAAGTATGTAAGTTAGGTTAATAGAAAGTATGTAAGTTGAGTTAATTCAAATTATGAAAATTGAGTTAATCCAAAGTATGAAAGTTGAGTTAATCCGAAGTATGTAAAATGAGTTGGTCAAAGTATGAGAGTTGAGTTAACCCAAATTACGAAAGTTGAGTTAATCTAAAATATGAAAGTTGAGTTAATCCATATTAAGAAAGTTGAGTTAATCTAACGTATGAAAATTGAGTTAATCCGAAGTATAGAAGTTGAGTTAATAGCAGATATGAAAGTTAACTTAGTCCAGAGTAAAAATAGTTGTTAGTTATTAATCTCCTAAGTCCCACCCCAAATTAAATGGAGAAAGTCGTATGATTATCGGACAGTTAACTAATAACATATATTTCAGAATTTCTTTTATCTTTTATTTTAGGGATTCGCCTCGGTTACGCATGCCTAGGTTATTTATTTAGTTTAAACTTATTTACTTGGAATTTACTTTGAAAGTGCTCTATAATTCAAGTTTTCGTTTTAAGTTTTGTGCAAAAGTTCTTGTTTTTTTACGGGTTTGTTTCTTTTGTATATTTCATGTTTAGCTTTGTCGGTAATTCATGTTTTATTTATGAGTTTCTTGTATATGCTTCTTAGTACATAACTTGTAAATAATTTTTCACGAATAAGATAAATAAATTTCCGGAATTGCGTAAAAAAATGTTTCAGATTTGAAACAACGGCGATTTAAGGTTAAAGTTTTTCTGCCGATAAGTTATATTTATGATTGAGATAAGAAGGAAAAGGTAATTTATATGTAATACATCCATTGTAATTTTTCATTTAGAAAATTATCTGCTCCATTTTATGATATTACCTTCTAGTAATTTTTTTTAAACCTAACTTAACTTTCCAAGCTTTTGCAGGTTATTTTTTTTGTAAAATTGTAAACCAATACTAAAACTATTAAATATAATTGTTTCCAATTTTTACTTTTAACTAGGTGAATCATTTTAAGGGAGAAAATATAAAGTAAATACTTCCTTGCCTTATATTTTCTGCCTCAAGATGATTCAGCATAATTTTAAAATACATTCTTTTGTTAATCAAAACCGAATTTGAAAATATTCGTCGTGTAATTGTCATAAATTCATTACATAGGTGTCGTCAAGATAAATCAGTTAAGAAAAAAAAATTGAAACAGTTTACGAAATCAATAATAGGTACAAACTTAATCGAGTAGTTGACGTTTTAATTTAAAAATTATAAATATTTAACATACACTATGTTTTAGGAATATCATTGATATCTTTGGTCAGTAGCAGTATAATTAACAGTACGTTAATTACGAATATGGACGATCGCTACATAGTCTACAATAACGATTTCACACTGTAATTCGATGTCGTTTTGAAGTTTTTTGCTTAAACCTTCAATATATAATATAGTATTTTCGCCTACATTTTACTTTAAAAGGAAGCTATTTTTGATAAGGTTTAGTAGTATTCTTTATCGCTTTTAAAATCAAAATATGTGAGTATGACGTCTCCAAATAAGAACATATTTTATGCCACAAAAAGTATTTGTAGCCTGAAAAATAACAAATATTGATAGAATTTATTTGAAAGTGGTAAATCCTTCTCTATAATGTATAAATCTAAGGATTGTGACATTAAAATAAGAATTTTGAAAGCAGTTTTTTGTTAAAATGAAATAGTGTAAGTTAAAATATATTTTTATTCCAATTTAATTTTTGTTTATTTATAAGATACACTGAAATATTTCCTTCGTTGTATATTTGACTTGATTACATTTGCGTCATGTGAAACATCTCTTAATAAACAATGTAATAAGCCTATGGCCGACACAAGGATATGTTCTCCATCCACATCACGATCAAACAAAACAATGACTTTTAAGAACAGCTTGAAATTTAAAACTGCTCAGTGATATGTTTGCAGACATATAATGATAGATACTAATCAAATAACTTGGTGATGTACAATAAAATTATTTATAACAAACAAAAAGAGGGAGACTATTATTTAATTTTCCATTAAAATATAAATTACGAATTGTCGATTTCAAATTATTATTTAATTTCACAGCTTGATAAAATTTACCTGACTTTTGATATTAAGGTTTTAATAAACCCTATTAAATTACCTACAAAAATAGCAGCAAAAACAACCAAATGATTAAAAGAAAAATTTACGTAGATATAAGTAAACTCGTACGATGTAAGTACAGACAAAGTAACTTTTTTTCAAATTCTATCTTAATATTATTATTATCAAAATACTTTCACAAAATTAAATGTATAGTATAAAATATTTATTAATATAATAACATTTATACTATTAGGTAGTAATAAAGAGTACAGACTTATTACGCCAGCGTGCATGAAACAAATATGTTGCTGAAATATAACCTCAACTTGCTCGATCGATATGATTGCTCGCAACGATCGAGACCGATATGTAGCAATAGTAAATATTTTGTGTATACTATTCGAATAATTATTTTAAAAGAGGTTCCATCACATTTTTTTTCAATCACGATAGTACATATGGCGGACTTATTGCTACATGAGCAATCTCTTCCAGTGAACCATAAGACTTCTTCCTTCTGAAGGTAAGCTCCTTCGGTCGAGAAAATATTTTAATGTCAATATGATAAAAGTATGAAAATTCTAAACAGAAAGGTATTAAGAAGTATATCTATAATTTTTCTCGGGATGGTGGAGAAATTATTTTTTTAATTTACTAATTTAATATATTTTGGATAAAAATTTTTTAAAAAATTAAAGCTTATATTATTATTAATATTGCACGATATAAACATAGTAAGCAGTTAAAATATTTATAGAAAATTTAGTATCATACATTTATTGATATAAATTTGCACTAATGCGCTGAATATAACTCTTTAAATAGATAATAAAACTATAAAAAATTACAATATCTATTTACGGAGACGATGTTTAACTATTTATATTGTAAGTGCATAACATAAAACATAATAAAATTATTGTCGTAAAAATAAAATGAGGCACTTCCTATATCAACACAAAGTCAACAAACTTTTGTATGTTTTTAAATATATAATATTAACTTTGACTTTCCTTTACTGGGTTTTAAATTTTGTGTAGTTTAGAATTCTAGAAATAAAACAAATATATAAAAACAATTTTCAACTAAACTGAGAGATCAGGAAGAAAATATAAATAGAAATAAGATTGGTTTACATCACTTTACTGCCAAAACCTTCCTTTTAACCTTTTTATTGCCTATTTTATTTACTCAGCAGGATAACGAATTATGAAGAAAATAATAAAAGCTGTTAATATTATAATACCAAATACTAAAATATACTGCTTTATATTGACTCAAGTATGTTAGCGCGTATATTAATAGTTTACGCAAACGTATTCACCAGCATAGTGTTAAATAAACGTCTATATAACTTGAGTTATAAGATATAGTAATCCGTGAAATAATACTTTATTGCAAACAGATAACAAATAGGTTGAATGTTATAAACATATTATTTATTAACATCGAATAGAGGTATGAAGAAATAGTATTTCACAATAAAATTTCATCTCGATTTTGAAATTATTTATAAAATTATTGGTTTAAAAATAAATTGATA
Source organism: Druceiella hillmani (assembly GCA_039881145.1). Lineage (NCBI taxonomy): Eukaryota > Metazoa > Arthropoda > Insecta > Lepidoptera > Hepialidae > Druceiella > Druceiella hillmani. Next base: position 16,916,094 of record JAYKKI010000014.1, on the reverse strand, counting down.
TAGTTGAACAGAAATTTAATTTTATTATAATTTACATATTAATATTTTCAAAGTGAATTCCAAATTTTTAAATTATAATTCACTCAATTCTATTTACCAATATTTTTTCCAATTTGCCAAATAATTTTAAACGGATAAATATTTCTAGATACGTTTGATTATTTTATGGAAAAATAAAGAAAGACTTCTTACTCGATCAGAAGTTTTTAATTAGCCATAAGATAACGGCGTTTAAATAATAAAGATTAAATTAAACTTTAAAAACTTAATCACATATTAAAACAATAAATATATATTTCAGGTTTCTTCATACGAGTAACAGTTAAAATTATCTGATGATCGATATTAGATACAACGTTCTTAAACGATATTAGATCAACTGATTATCGATATTAGATACAACATTCTTTACTTTCTAAACTCTGTAGCTACCTGCTATCGTTCCTTGGCTCCTACGGTCGTAAGTAAGGTTGTAAGTTTGTTTAAATATGTATGGAAATTTGCACTTACTGCTTTTTGAAGCATTTATGTATATAATTAATGCATTAAAACCATTAATTTTTATCTATTTATTAAAGTCACAACAATATGAAAACCCGGCTTCGATGTAGATATACTCGTAAGTATCCAATATTAAATTCTGAAGTAATTATCCTGGATCTATGAAACTTAACTTCTTTTGTTATTCAATAGTAGAAGATTGCGGCGCAAAGTGACGATGGGTCCTTTAATTCTCTCTGCGTTATTGTAGACCGAATGACAAAGCAATAATATTTACGTTTCTCTTTTTATTTTCGTCGTTTAACTATAATTTCACCCTTATTTTGAACATAAAAATGATGTCAGTAACTTTGCCAAGGGTGTCTTGGCCTTCGAGGGTTAAATTCGGGGTCTAATCTGCCGGCCGACCGCACCGCTTCATTATATTTTATTGTCGGTCGAGAGCGATACCCCGCGCCACTCGACAAGGGTTCCGCAGTATCCACTCTGCCCGCTGATGTAATTTATTAGGAACTCGCCGCTGTAAGGGTGGCGAAGTGTAGATGGCCAAGTATATAATGTAATTGTCAATTAGGGTGTGGCGTATCCAGGGAAGGTGGAAGAAGGAATAGAAGCAAATGGTAAGAAACAATTTTATAAGAGACATTGACATTCTCAATCTGAAAAACACTCAGTTTTTTTTCATTACACGTCTCCATTTATTTAAGTCGATTTATATTTGATGATATGCGGTGATAAATGATGATTTTATTTACGGCAATTCGAATAAAATTTTATTGGGGTACAATTAAAAAATTCCTTTTTAATTTGTTCATATTAGGTATTCCATTGCGAAACGGGAGAAAAATAATATCACTGGCCGTGATGTTCATTCAGATTCAAGTATGGTATTATTTATGTAACATCAAAAAACATTTAGCTCAACATTTTGTACACTTGACAAATGCCACAAAATGAGTCTAGGTCAAATTTATCTCATCATCATATTATCTTAGCAAACGAGACAAGATTTATTCAAATAATTTGGTCGTGATTTCGATATTAGCAGCAAGTTATGGGAAGCTTGAAGGGTTAGATTAAATAATTATTTTAACGTAATGGTTAAAATAAGATTATAAATAAACATTACTATATTTAAACAGACGATATTTTCTGTAATTTTGAAATTTAAAAATGTTATGAGACTTGATGGAATTTTAATAAAATTTCTTCGGAATGTTTAGAAGCTAATGAGAATTTTATTTATTTTTTTCAAGTTAGATTAATTTTCAAGCTATAATTTTCAACTTTTTCCCCGGGAAGAGATTGAGATGGTTTTTTTAAATGTCTTTCTATAACTAGTTAAGATTGTTCTTGAACATTCGAGAACTTTCTCGACCTTTCCGGGTCGGTATATTCTAGTACATTTGGGCATATTCTCTCTCATTCTAGTACATTCAATGACGAGATACTGGTCGTCGATGATCAATAGTGAAAAATACTCAAGGGCGATCAGTGTCAGCCACCATAGCTCTCACACCACCACAGCCATCCACACGCAAATATCATAGTGTACGATGGCAAACTGGAGAATACTATCATACACAAACACCAGTTGTCTGCAGTGGGCACTTTTGCTGCAGGGGGAAATTGACGGACATACACTTCTGTTTTTATATGTATGTGTGCGTATGTGTGTGTGTATATATATATATATATATATATATATATATATATATATACATACATATATATATTTACGAGGTTCAATAACAAGATAATTTACGTAAAAAGTATAACTGTTTGTGAATAGTTAAAAGCACTTATTAAAATAATGTTTCGCATATATGCGGAATTTCCAAAAATACTCCTTAAAATACTGATCAAGGAATGAATATATTTTCAACCTTGAAAATACTTATAATTTACCCATTCTGAGAAATAAATAATCACATAGAATCCAATATCTAGCTAAGATATTAAGCATTTCATTTTTTTGGTTTTGCCGTTTACATTTATCTATGTAAATATCCAGAATCTCTCCCTTTATGTGTGTGTGTGTGTGTGTGTGTGTGTGTGTCTGCGTGCGCGAGAGTTAACGTGCCTGCTTGTGTATCTTATGTGACTACAATCACTTTTTGAACGAATAAACGAATTTATATTCAATTTGGCATGAATCTTGCTAAAAAACTAAGTAAGTAACGCACTATTCAAATTGTGAGAGTCAAGTGGTCGAAATACTATATTTCTGGTATAATACTAATTTTAATAGTACTTTTGTATAGAACGTTATTAAATAATTTTTTTTAATCTAAATACATGGGACATAATTAAATGAAATAAAAATATATTTTCAAATTGATTAAAATAATAAACATCGTTTTGGGAGTTCACCACTGTCGCCTTTTTTGACCGACTTTTTGTTACCAGGTCTGTATTAATTATCTTCAAACATAGGTACCTATAATTTCTAATTAAAATGAATTATTAATAATTTATCTAAATATACATGTATTTAATATAAATATATATATTTACATATAAAATTTATTTAAAAAAAAACAGGGGTTATAAATAACGTTCTTTCCATTTACCCCTTTTTTCAATAATTAAAGATAACTACGTTATAAAAGGAAATCTATTTCAGTTAGACGACTCCCAGATTAATAGTATCAATGCAATGAAAAATATTATAATATCGTCTTATGTATCACGTTATGTAGTATCACTGTATTTAAGTATCATTATTACATAACGTTATTGGAATGCACAGGTTATACATGTGTGAATCGCAGACCATAGTCCATGTGATCGTTTCGAATGGTTATTTGAACAAAGGTTAGGCGGACGAAGAAGACTATTTGTTTATAAATTAAAGTTACTAGCAATTCCGCGTGTTCTCTACGCGAGAAAATGTACATTAGTCTACACATTTAAAGATTTTTCTTCTTCTGGAGAATGCTCAGGAGGTGTCTTTCAATCTATTCGATACTGATGAAACTACTTAAAAATTATATATATATATATATATATATATATATATATATATATATATATATATATATATATATATCGCGATCTAAACAAAATGTGAAGAATTTTTTATCAGGTTTTTTTAAACTAATTTGACACTATTTTTCATTTAATAGATATGTTTATTTCTCAGTTAAATTACGGCATTCTGAAATGCCAAATATCTATATTTCGTTACGTATACATATTCGGTTTAATATTTTATAGTTTATAATTTTAATGTTCATAATCGCGTCTCGTTTAATTTTTCATATACAAACAATATATGCAGAACACACAAACATTTATACATACATATATGAATGGATTTTAACAATATTTATAATTCTAAAATGGCGGTGGTTCCAATGATTAAAAAAATTACCAAAACATCACTGTACAACCAAATTTCATATTTAAAAAAACTTTTAAAATTATACAACCAGTTTGTACAATTTTTTTCTGCTGTTAAGAAGAAAATGGGAAAACGCCCCGAACTGACTTGATGTCAACCAATACGCCTATGTAGTTACGACATCCAACGACGTTGTATTTTGATAAACATTTCGTCATGAAATATTATATTTTGTTTTATATTTTGGTACATTCAGTAACAATTTTTTCGGGAATGAAATTGCCAATTCAAAAGATAATTTTTGCAAATATTTGCCCCTCGTCATCCTCCTGGTTTTTCCTTGTTACTATTAATTCCTTAACAATATGTACATAAAAACAGAAAAAAAAAGAAAATAAAAAGAAGATATATATTTATATATATATATATATTTATATATATATATATATATATATATATATATATATATATATATATATATATATATATATATAATATTAATAGATTATCAAATTAAAGACATCCATTAGAATTGAAATAAAAATCGCCATCTAGTGATGAATTCATAACTACTCGTAGGTTTAAATGTATTTAGGTCACTAATTTTTAATAAACTTCCACACATTATTTACGGTAATTACTTATAAATGAAACAGATGGCGCTGGTTTTTTGGTTCGCTGATAGTAGTAATGTTTGAAATAGCGTATGGCTTATAAACTTTGCGCCAAATTTTAATTAGTTGAAGAGGAAATAGCAAATAGAATCGTACAAACAATCACACGTAGAAAGATCGCATTAGATATTTTAGACTTTAAATACAAAAAAGAAGCTATCCTCTGTTTGTTCCTTTGTTCAATCAATGACGCGAACAAAACTCATAACTTTATCAATAAAAATATTGAATATATTTGGCGTTAATTTTGTAGAAATTAATTATTCACAATTAAATGAAACTAAGTGATGTAGTATTATTTCTACTTTCTTTAATTTCTTTACCACGACCTAGGTTTCATTGTATTACAACATCTTCAGGTGGGCTATTAGCAAAGATAGATTCTTTGCTAATATCCCACCTGAAGATGTTGTAATACAAAGAAACCTAGGTCGTGGTAAAGAAATTACAGAAAGTAGAAATAATACTACATCACGTAGTTTCATTTAATTGTGAATAAAAATATTAATTCTAACTTTAATTATGTTCACACATATTTACTGTAAATATGGGGCTTTATTTGCACAATAATTTCTAATGAGTTGAAATGATGATTTATCAACGGGGTACAAAGAATTTAGACCATTTTTCATATTTACGTTTTATTTTAAATGACTTACAAAAAATATTATTTAGGGTTAAACTAAATCTTTGGGATATAAAAATAATAGTTTTAAAAACAAAAACACTGCTTTCAGATCTTATTTGGAAAATATAATTTTTTTAAACGGTTTCCAATTTTTGGTTTCATGTTTTTGTTTTTAAAATAGTGAATTATGTTATACAGTAATTAGAAGTAATATGGGCGTGTTATTAGGAAGGCATATTGGAATTTAAAATTAAAATATATTATATATTATGTATGCTTTATTTTTTTATTGTACTTATACCTAATCATCTTTGGAATTGAGATTTTTTTAACTATAAATATAATTATTTATGAAAAATTAAATACATATTCAAAAAATTGCCATTGTGTATCTTATCGCACAGAGATAAAAGAAGATATATTGCTTATTTTTGTTTGTTTTGCCTATATTTTCTTTCTAACATATACCAACAGTTAGGAAGAAGTGATAAATGGCCATTATAATCACAATAAGCTCAGAAAACATTCATATGTATGGCTATATAATCTAATTTAAAAATTTGTCATCTCATTTAACCGTACTGTCACGTTTTAGTGTAACTGAGAAATTTGCGATTTGTTTTTGCTAATAGCCCACCTGAAGATGTAATACAACGAAACCTAGGTCGTGGTAAAGAACTTAAAGAAAGTAGAAATAATACTACATCATGTAGTTTCATTTAATTGTGAATAATGCATTTCTACAAAATTAATGCCAAATATATTCAATATTTATTTTGAGGTTAAACTGCCGATAATCTATTACATTTAATGAAAAAAAAGATAAAGTTGTAAAAAGAATAGTTTCTAATTAAAAAACACTAAAATCTGGTTATTATTAATACTAACAATTTTAAATGGTAACGTACTCTACGTTGCCGTTTCAAATTTTGATTTAAAAAACAATTACTATGTTCAATTTTTTGAAAAATAAAATATTTGCAGCAGCTGACATGCAGTAACAGTCTTTTGTTTTTTGATATTAGCTTGATAAATTTAGTGAAAATACAATGAAATATTTCGATTGGCTTTCTTATCGGACTGGCCTTGTTACCTTGACTCTATACTTAATATGGAAAGGAAGAACTGTTTCGCTACCCCTGTATATTTTTTATTTAATTAAATTTCCCTTTATGGAAAGTTACACTGCAACTGCAACCTTTATCCTAAGCAGAGCACGTAAATAATATTACCTGATTTTGGGAAAATAATTATTACCTGATTACAAAGTTGAGACCCAGCGCGGCTCGGATACAAATATTTGTAGATTGGACATTACAATATCGTGACCTTCGTACTTATACCGTGTAGGCGGGAGGTAATTATCATTTTCATACACGCGCTGCCGATGTTATGCTATGAACAAGAACTTGAGCATGATTCGGGTAGGTACTCGGTTTAAGGGCTGCTTTTATGCCTCGGTATTGCGGTGTGTTTGTTTCTAGGGTTGAAATTAAGTTGAGACTACATATCGGGTTTAATTGGGTGAGATTACGTACACACAAATGATATAGTGGAAGGCAGATGTTGGAAATGTCTACAGGCTAAAATTAAGTGCTTTTAAAATATATCGTCGTACATAGGGTTAATGTAAAGAAGCAAAATTCAAGTGAGTTACGTTAGTAAGTACGCATAGGCACTGTCTGTTATATACGAGTATTAAAGCTAAGAACAGAAAACGTTTTAATAAAAAATTGTCTATAGTTGCAGCATGATTGCGCCCATAGCCCATATTTAAGAGCAGAAGTACTTTGAATACCCTTAATACAGTTGCTACATTCCGGAATTATTCTAACTTGCATTAGTGAAAACCACAATAGGTGTTAATTAGGATTAAGATTGTTAATATTTTAACTTAATAATAAAAATTTAAAAAAAAATCATCTTTTCCAATTAAGAGTAGTTTTTGCAAACCTTTTATAAATATAAACAAAAATAATTTATAAAATTTTTTAATTTAGGTTCCTGTTATGGAGAAATAATATTTTCTAGCATAAATTTTTTATCTGCAAAATTTTCTGTCGCATTTACATTTAAACATTTATGGGCATAAATAAAAGCTTAATATAAAACTTAAAAATAATACTGTATTACCGCTATAATCATTTTTCCATTGTTTCAAATAATACTCTCGTCACTCAATATTCAAAGCCAAAAACGGAAATCGCCTGCATCGCACCGTGTATCGCTTTGATGGGGCCATGTGGCATCCGGTGCGTGTACACTATAGAACGTTTAACCCTTGCATAATGTTAAATTAGCGATTCTGATTTTACATATCATTCTTTTTATTTATATGGTATAAATAAAAAATAACCGGTTTATGATTTTCATCTCTGGTCCTATCCGTACCCTTTGTTCGAACTTATATTAGACATTGATAAACTTGTAATTATAGTAATTTACAAGTTTCTAAACAGAATTAACGGTTAAAATATAGCTTTCCTTTTATTTAAATATTTCAAAGAGGGCGACCACACGTCAGGAAACACTAAAGTAATTCTGAAAGTTTTTGAACCCCTACCGTTTTATTTGCAAGAAGGCAGAGTTTAAATTTTGCAGGCGGCTGGTTGTGGTAGTTGAGAAGGTGCGAGCCAGTTCTTGCTGCTGGATATTTCTCTTGATAATAATTACACTTGTTCAGATTTCGGTCGAGTGGATATTGAAAAGACCTTCAGGTGGGCTATTAGAAAGATCTTTGCTAATAGGCCACCTGAAGATGTTGACAACGATACCTAGGTCAGATAAAGAACATAAAAGAAAGTAGAAATAATACTACATCACGTAGTTTCATTTAATTGTGAATAATACATTTCTACAAAATTAATGTCAAATATATTTAATATCTAAAATATTACTTAAGATCCAGGTACAGATAATAAATGAAGAGTTTAAGAGTTAACTTTTAACTATTCTACTTTGTGAATAAAATTTTTTGGAGATACTCATTATCAAAGAAAAACTTTCAAAATGTTTAACACAGATCATCATTGTTAACTATTTTTTCTATCTATAGAAGATATTGGACAATACTTTTAGTTTCCACTGTTTAAAAAGAATTTCAGGGTTTTTTGTTATTTATAGAGAATGATTATAATATTAATTACTTATGTTTATTTAATTGTACACGAAACGTGGGCTAAGGAAACTTAATTAGTCCATTAGTGTGTACGATAAATAACGAAAATATTTCAAGAAGCTTTGGCTGAAAAAATATTAATAATATATATTTGAAATAATATATTTTATTTTACTTGTTTGCAAGTATAACCCTTACTCATTTTCGAAGCATGGAGTAGACTTCCCCGTTCTATTTCCTAGAGTATATATTTTTTTATTCTAGGGCGTCGGATATTTTTATTAGAATGTTTGTCAAGTGCGGTGATCATATTTAAATAATCTATATTAATAAACTTAAAAAGGTAATATTAATATCACAGACCATCGTCAAATGATCACGTTATACTTGAACGACAAAAAAAGAAAATTATGTGACCTTTATATGACCATTATTTCCTTGTTTATATAGGAAATAATAAATGGGTACCTTGATACTAATTAGGCTTATGAAGATGATTTTTGATAATATACACGAGGTTTAAATATAGTATTTTCAAATTGATATTCTATCAAAATCTCTGAGTAATAAAAAATCTGAAATTTTAAATTAAAGGCCTCAATTTTGCGTGTCCGTTAAAAATAAAAATCTAATAGAAACAGAGATATGCAGACAGGAATATTTTATAAAAGGTTCTAAAACAAAAAAAGGCTCTTTGGCTTATTAATGTATAATTTTTTACAAATTACGAGTGCCTTTTTCTTCCCTAGTTCATAACTTTCTTCCTGTCGGTTTTATAGCTACCAGTTTAATTTTGTTAATTTTAATACACCTTCCATTCTTTTAGTCCTTAACAATTATTTGAAATATTGTGATACTAATTCATTAAAGACATATCGATGTTCCATCTTCTTATTATAGTTACACAAAATAAGATTTCAATTGAAGAAAATGTCAGAATAAGCTTATTCTATGATAGATTTAAAAATGGTTAAGAGGTGTGCAATGAATTTGACGTGATTCAAGTTATATACTAGTAAATAAATTGTCACTGTAGTATATATCCGTATCTTGTATCCAGTTGTATTTTTTTATTTTGATTTTATTAATCGAATAGTCTGTCGTCATATAATATAATGATATCATTAAATATAGTCTAACCTACTAAACAATTCAGGATGAGGTGAAAGTTGCAAAGTTAGAAAGTCTAGAAACAATTTTTAAAACTGACACGTTTTAATAAAATAAATTTTGGATAATATTTTTACAAATAATTTTTGAAAATAACAAACGTCTGGATATTTTATTTATATAAACATATTTTAGTAACTTCTTATTTATTCCTATAAATTAAAAAATAGCTGTTGAGGAATTATAAAATAAGTATATGCAATTAAAAAATAAGTATATGCAATTTTGAGGGAGTTTTGGATCTTGACAAGTCTATAATAGAATATAATTAACAATTAAATTTAAATGTTATGAAGTTGATGGTAGGCAGTAGTCTGTTGTGCCTGTTATATATATATATATATATATATATATATATATATATATATATATATACTCAATGTACCAAAATATGGAATAAAATATATTATTTCATGAAGAATTTCGTTTATCAAAATAAGACGACGTTTGATGTCGTTACTACATGGGCTATTGGTTAAAATCAAGTCAGTTCACGGCGTATTCCTATTTTCTACTTAGCAGCAGAAAAAAACAAACTAGTATAACTAGTATAATGTAGAAGTTTAAAAGTTTTTTTTTGCTGCTTTGGTAAATTTGTTTGATCATTGGAACCACTACCATTTCAGAATTAAAAATATGGTTAAAATCCATTTATATATGTATATATAAATGTTTGTGTGTTCTACATATACAAAATTTAAACGAGACGCGATTATGAACTTTAAAATTATAAAATATAAAAATTTTAAACCGAATATGTATACGTAACGAAATATAGATATTTGGCATTTCAGAATGCCATAATTTAACTAAGAGGTTATCATATCTATTAAATGAGAAAATAGTGTTAAATTAGTTTCAAAAAGCATAATAAAAAATTCTTCCTTTACTTTTTGTTTAGATCGCAGCGTAGACAATTATGAAAATATTTAACTCAAAAGCATATGAAATTATTTAACTATATGATTATGAAAATATTTAACTCAAAAGCATATGAAATTGTTTAACTATATGATTATGAAAATATTTAACTCGAAAGCATATAAAAATATTTAACTATATGATTATGAAAATATTTAACTCAAAAGCGTATGAAAATATTTAACTATATGATTATGAAATTATTTAACTCAAAAGCATATGAAAATATTTAACTCAAAAGCATATGAAAATATTTAACTATATAACTCAAAGTATTGATGTGAAAAAATATGGACATTTCTCTTCGGACTATTTAGTTAAAAATTAATAATTACTTATTGTAATTATATTAATTCAAAATTTAACATTTTGTCAAGTTCATTTTCCGTATTCATTTTTATTAAGAATTGTAAAAGGGCAATGTGAAAAGTATTTTAATTTTAATGAAAAGATTTTTTTAAGCTTGGTAGGCATTCCAGAATTTTAGCTTCCAAAAAAATAAATTTGCGCTCAAATGAAATACCTGGCAAGTGTAAAAAATTGCCAAATGTAGAACAAATTTGAATAAAGTTATCAGTATAGCGCACTTCAACACAAACTCGATCTAAACTAGACAAATTTTTCACGATTTTCATATATTAAGTGTCGCGAACATATACGATATGTCCTATGTTCAAACTGCCATAGTTTTAAGTACATTGGAATCATAGACTTATAATATAGACCAACTCAATTTCAAATTCTGCCCCACCTAAATATAATTGTTTTTTGTATGTAAATACCCTGAGTTTAGGGGCGTTCAATATCGATAATGCAGGTATATGTAAATAATTAAAATATTATATATTTAAAACTTTTGATTTATCAATAAAACAAGACTAAAACAATTTTTAATTGGAGTAACAAATGTTATTCAAGCTGAAAATTGTTAAAAACAGATCAAACACTAATCAAAATTTTATTTTTTATATTGGCAAATTAAAGTATTTCATTGACCTTAAGAATGGTTAGTTAAATTCAATAATTTGAAATAAAAATCATTTATTTTATTATTATAAAAATAATCTTACAATTGAAGTTAATTAGTATTTAATGATAATTGTTAAATAACTGAAAGGTTTATTTTATTTAAAGTAAGTTTAATTTATTGTGTCTTGCGTTTAATTCTGATGAGTTTAGTAAATAAATACTTTAAATATAAGTTTTCTCAGAGTTAAAAGAGTCATTTAATTAATTTAGCTGATTTAACATAACATTAAATTAAAAAATTAGCTCCTTTTAGCATAATTATTAAAAAAAATTAATTATAAATGATATTTTAATCCCTTTAAAAATGTTTAGTTTTTCAAGAAGTTTATGAAATTTTTATAATTATGTATTATTTTAGAAATTATTTCATACTTTAAATTAAATTATTTATTTATTGTTTAATTTTATACATTATACCAAAACGGATTAATTCTTCAAGTTTATTATTGTGATTTTATTCACATTTTAGGAAGGTACGATTGAAAAACAATGGGTATAATAAATCTAACTAAATATATTTAATAACATTTTAATTACATTTTATAAGAAAATTACAAATCTTCACTGATACTTCATTTGATGGGGTAGGCGAAAAAATCTATCTCAATTTCCCATGTATAGGATACCTCAAAAAATATCCTGTCTTTGAACTTACTAATGGCATAAACTAGTAAAACATATCTAACAATAAAATAGTTAAAAGTAACATCATAATATTAAAAGTAACAGGTACACATACAATATTTAAAAGTAACAAGTATTATTCTATGACATACGCGCAGGAGAAGGACATACAGACATAATGAAATTATAAGGTACCTAATTTTTTAAGTAACTCTAAAATGAGCAATATGTTAATTTCTATCGGTATAATATTGCATTCAGCAATGCTATGCCCAATTAATTCCTTCGAAAAAATATCGTTAAGATGATTTCATACTAGCGTAAACGTCATTTAAATTTCTTTATTAGAAATTGACATAATATTTTATAAAATATCCTATGCAAAATAATAATTGTTGTGCGGGTTTTTAAAAATAAATACAAAAGTACAAAACCAATTCTTTACAAATTATCTGTGAAATGTCCATTTGCATGGATTATTTCCATGTATAAAAATTAAGAACATAATACGTCACTATTGTTTTAAAAACACTTACTTTAACAATATAGTAACGGATAATTTTAAAATCAACAAAAACAGTGAACGAATTTTCCACGTGACTTTAAACTCATCCGTGTTGCAGAAAACTGGTCTGACGGTTTTTACTTTCCTATTAAATTTTAACATATAATGTCGTAAATATCCATCATTGCGCTCTCTATCGCTTTTGTTGGGATATCTAATATAAAAAATCTATAAATTTAAGTGATCGGTAGATTTTAATGATCTATGGGTGAGTCAATGAATAGCAGAGTTAGTGATTTTTAAAGACTCGCAACTCGAATCTCAATAAAGCTAGATGTTTAATTTTAGGAGTCTTTATAGTGCAGTAACATTAGCTTCAGATTTAAGTTGACAAGTTTAAGTTAAGGGACAGAGTTTAAGTTAAGGGACAGAAAAGTCGAAATGGTTCGTATAAGTAGTGTGCACCGCACTTGCGTTGCGAAAACTTGACCTGCCCACCGCCGTGCGTTTAAATTTTATATGAGAAGTATTTTTTTCATGTGTGTTTTTGTTACATTTGTATTATTAATACAGATAGTTAACTTACATTATAGACAGGAGTAAAAGATATTATTTTTACAGGTTAATTAATTTTTTTGCTGTAAAAAAGGAAAAACGTTTACACAATATAAAAAATATTTTTTACAGCAGTGTTTTTGGTGTAAAACATATTTTTTTTTATTAAAATGCAATTTTAACAAATTTTTTTGAGATATTGTTGAGAATTTTCATACAGGTCCTTAAAATTTTCTATTCAGTTTGATGCGAACCATCACCTGTGTAAAATAGTTTAATGTACATAGTCACCTCAATAATAGACACTTTCATTGTTACAGCAGGTATACGTAAATAAACAGGTTTTTTCACTAATGATATTATGGCACACTTAACTTAAAAAAATATTTTTAAAATCTTGTCATGAAATAAATTCATTTAATTACCACTACCCCTAGAAAAATAAAAATATTAAACCTATCACGAAACCATTTTCCTAAACCCTTTTTTTCAATACGCATAAAGTTGACACAAGGTTATTTCTTGATTTTAATTATAGGTGTGATATATCCATATTAATAGAAAAAAAACTAAAAATAAGATTTCATTAAAAAAGATTAAACTTACGTTATTTTCATTATTCAGAGTAATCGGATTGAAACATTTTTTAAAAATATTGGGTCATACGGAATAATACCAAACACATGTTTTTTATTTATAAAGGTGATTTTGGACCTCAAATTATTGGAGCGTATTTCTGTGAAAAACTTAACTTTTTTTCATTGAAATCATATATTTGGTAGTGATTTTGTTCAGGAATGGTTGATTGATTTTCGTGTTGAAGAGTTTTAGTTTTAATTATTATTATTATATGAGTATTCTCAACACTCTATCAAAATGGCTTGCCTCACATAGACAATGTACATCTTACACATATTTTAGTTTATTATAAACACAATAAATTGATCGTTTTTAAATTTCTACCAAATAACATATAATCCCTCCGGAGACATTACATCGAGCCTGCTATCAAGAGTCCCCATACACAAGCCGAACATAGACCAGAGACCACCGCGACATAAATTCATATTTCGCGACGCTCTGCTCCAAAAACAAGGCGTCGCAATCACAATCATAATATATCAGCGGGACATAATTAAAGCCGACCACACACGACGTTATCGCCGCAGCAACACGCGGACTAAAAGAAAGAAGCGGAAACGAAAATGATCTAAGCGAAGTAGATGATGGCCTAAGTTGAGTTCGTGAAGACCTGAGCTTAAAAGTGGTTCTTGGTAGTGTTAATCGCCAACAATTATATTGTTCATGACATCAAATATTCAAGTGATAAGTACATTATGACCAAAACAAAATTTGTACTTTTTGTATGGTTATTTATCAATGCCCTTTAACCCTTTACAGTCCGGGCGCTAATTAACAAATCGATGCGGATGGTCTTGAACAAATAAAATTTGCGACATCTATACCACCAATATTTAATTATCAACTAATTGCGAAATTTATTTCAATGGAAACTATCTTACATTTTCGAAAATTATGAAACAATTTTTTATGTGTAAGTATATAAACATTTTTAAAAAAAATTAACAAATTTGGAAAAAAACCATTTTCATGCCGGAATTTCAATTATTTCATAACATTTCGTGAATTTCTGCAGCTGAAAAATTTATTTTTTTGTAAAAAAAACTGAAATAAATTTACAAAGGAATGTTTAAACACATATGAATCCAAATGTTCTAAAAAATGCATATACATTGTTGAAAAAAGTGTCGTGTCGAGTTTTTACCGCGCACGGAGAAAAACGCTACAGTAAAACTAATTATCTTTCTGTTTTACGACTTTCTTTGATGAATTTGTGATTATAATCAAAACAAGTTATGTATTTTTTGTGAAAATAAAATTATAAATTATTCAAGAAAAAACGTAGGATTTTTTCTTCATATACCACCGTAGTGCTTTCTAAAATTGGGAAAAAAATAATTTATAACTCGAACTGTATACTTTCATTTTTACATGCATAATCTTCGAAATATATATATATATATATATATATATATATATATAATGAAGAAAAAATATTACGTTTATCTGATAAATGAAAATATTTTAAAATTAATTACAAACTTTTGCTTGTCCACGGTGCATTTTATGCAATCGAGAAATATCGTCCTTATTTATAATTCATTCGTTTGAAACATATCTTTTTCATACTTTATCACAAAATAAATTATATACCAAATATAGAAAAAAATATTAATAAAAAATACCTGTAAATATGTAACTCAAATACGTATATACTTACTTGAGTTCTAGGTACGCAAACCGAAATAATTTTTAAATATTTAAAAAAATAAGCAAATAATCACTATTGGCAATAAATTTGCTTTATTTTTACATATAATCATGTACATTTCACAAAACTTACCACGTTATTTCTTTCATTTCCGACAGGAGTTTACGAAACCCACTTCATAATTCACGAACACACATCGTCTGAAATTATTTTTTTCACACGTAAAATAAAACTTATATTTTTTAAATTTCATCTCAAAGTACATAATATATCAAATCTCAAAATATTTTTTTTTCGTTGTAAATCTATAATTTAATTTTTTTATTTATTAGATATTTAAAAAAAAAACAAAGTAAATAATCGCAATCCAAAATAAATTCCGAATGTTTTAATGTATAATAGCGTGTATATTACAAAAACTTTCAAAATTAAATTTTTCATTTCGAGAAAAATGAAAAATGAAAAAAAAACAAGTATAAAGATTTTTGGTTTTAATGAATAGAATGTTAAAAACAAATTAATTGCACATTTAATACTCACTTTGAGAGCGAACTATTCCGGAAAGTTCTCAAAACCAAATGATCGGAACAAGCATATTTCGGTGTAAAGTTCAATTATTAGGTATCTTTATTTGTAAATTTCATGTACAATGAAGAGTACATATAAACGTATTTTGATATTATTTTTAATCTAATTACTGAACTGTGTCTATTCGTTAAGTTTTCTCGCTTTGAACTTAAAGAAATGAGTACAGTAGCAACAGTCTTAAATTTTATATTCATATTGTACATATGCTGTAAAGTAACTAGTTTATTTAAATTTAGCAGACTGAACTATTTTTTTTAATTGTATATACAGGGTTAAATAGTTTGCTGTCACGTTACTCTTCATAATTTTTAAATGATCGTTTCACTTACTAAATTTCTGCAATATTTACACTTATGTTATTAAATGACAGTTATATTTATATTTATTTTATTTTTTTAGAAAAAAGTTTAGTTTAGAATCCTAGAATACAAAAAAATAAAATTTTCGCTGTTTGAATATGATACTGCATGTATTTCTCACGTCATATGGTACAGAATTTCACTTCAAACCAATTTAATTTAAAAACGAAAAAATAAATAGATAAATTATATATATATATATATATATATATATATATATATATATATATATATATATATATAAATAAAGACTATTTCATTACATTTGTTAAAATATATTAGAATATATAGTTAAATATTTAATAAATTTCAAAGAATAGTCGACAAACGGCAATAATGTATTTGTCGGAATATTTAAAAATTGTAATTGAAAATTGCCATTAATAAATAGGTCTTTAAAGGTAAATTAAGGTTGTTTGTATAATATTCCTTAGTGCTCTTTTATATACATTACTTTATATGATGATGTAACTCATTTTCAGTAACACTCAATGTTGGAGTCGTATCTGAACACGGATCGGCATTCTCACTGGGCAAGGCATTGTAAAAGCAACGGCTCGTGGTCGCACTCCATCATAATTAAAGTGAAAACCCGCTGATGTGTCGCGGCTGCAATCAAACGCCGCCCTCCTCAAACTTTTCTCATCAGTCTGGCAGCTGTTCTCCTCTTCGGGTCGCAGTCTTTCAAAGCGGCGCCCACAAAGCGCAGTGGTGGTTGGTTTAGTGCCAGCGATTTCTTCCTCCACACTTACTGTTTCAGAATGTAATTATGAAGTGTTTAGGGCATTGATGGATTTTTCCGAGGTTATTGAGGATAGTTCCATATCTATAAGCTGCAGTTGATTTGTAAGAGTATCTGGTATTGCAAAATGTTAGTGAATGTTTAAAAAACACATTTAGGAATTTTTAGAAATTTGAGTTTGTAGTCTATTTTACGTAAAAAAAAACATAATGGAATTGTATCACTCTTATTCTGATCGATCGTGCAAATTTTGTTGGAAAATTCGATGTACTCTTCAATCTCAATAACATTAAGATGCAAAAGTTGCATATTGATGAATACCACTTATAAAAATGATCTGCATGTTGAATTTTTCTTCCACAGGTTATAAAAAAGCCATTTTAAAAAGAACAAGTATCATTAATTGAAAATTAGACCAACTCCCACTAAAATTCAACTTACTGAAGAGTTGGTTAAAATTTAAAAAAATAAGCTTTTTTTTAAGCATTATCCTATCTCCTTTATTACTTTATATTAACAGAATATATTGAAATTTTATCAAAGCTCTTTGTGTACAAAGCGCCAAGTCCCTCTTTAAAACATCAACCGTCAAAAGTAAAAACTGTCAGCATGGCGATTAGATCAATGTGGTAATAGATAAAATATTCAATAAATCTAGTTGTAAAGCTCCAACTCTCTCATAAATATTTCTGTAGCAAAGCTCTGCATGAACTTGATTGCTTTTACCTCTTCTCATCATGGCTTTAAAAAAAAACTTGATTTTTTTAGTGAGACTTGTTTTCATGTACTTTACAAAATCATCAAATGAAGAAAACAATAATACATTGCTATTTGGTTTTATTTCACTTTATTTCCCTGGATATTCTATTTAAATCGAGAAGCATTTGTTTTCTTAGATCTTGTGTGTTTTTTTCATTCTTTTGCTGAATACAACCTCAAATGGTGACATTTTCTTCTAGTGTACCAAAACTACTAGATGCAATTTTCAGATAATGCATAATATATTGACATATCCTAGTGGCTTAATTTTTGTAAATACTCCTTCTTACCGGCAACTGACAATTTTGTATTTATGACAAATAATATAATTTGTCTCACCATTTTGTACATCTAGTCTTTTGGAGAGGACATTTCAATGCATAAAAAATAAACAAATTAATTTCGTTTTTGATGCTCTCTCGTTTTATCACATTATATTTTCTTATTTCTTTTTTGATAAATTAATTTATTGTTTATTTATTTCATATCATTATTATTGTCGTTTCCACTAAACAAAATTTTAGTTTTGTTTATTAGAACATTAATATCTATTTTAATTCATTTATGTGATATTTAAGTGCCATTTTATTCCAAAGACACATACCAAACACATTCAAACGCATACATTCCAAAATAAAATTTTTCGTTGGTATTTTGTTAATATTTTTAAAGTACGGTTTAAATTTCAGTTCGTGATAAAATAGATTTATACGTAAAGTCAGAATCTGATTTAAAAACAATTAAAATTTTCAAAAATTAAAACCAGAGAAATACTTTGAAAGTTATAAACAAGCTACACATTTTGTTTGTTAAAAACGATATAATTTTTTCTAGAATATTTGTAATATTTATTACCCGAAAATGAATTTTGTCCATACACAATACTTTTTTTAAAACAACATATTTACTAAATACTTAAGACAGGTACGGTTTATACTTGGTATGTGGCGATTTTCAAATAAATTACGTAATTAATATCAGAAGATTTTGTTATTTGCCTAATATGACATAAATTAATTGTAGTAAATAATAAATTTAATTCAAAATATAATCCCACCCAAATAAAGCATCGAATTTTATGCACGAGTACGTGACATATTTCGTTTTCATTTTAAATAATAACATAATAAATACGTGAATCGGTTTGTTTATTACACAATAACTTAGTAACCACTAACTAGTTAATTATTACCAAATTTATAGGAATTCACGTATCGGACATGTTATGGAAAATACGTAAAATTATTAGTAGTTTATGACGAAAGATTGAAAAGTTTCTGAAAAAACAAAAAAAATATTTTTTTCTTATGAACGATTCTCCTTAGAATCTATTTAAAGATAAATAAATAAGTGGCCTAAGGTCAATTTCTTCAATAACAATATTTTTAATGATAGTCACTGTTTTTAATTACCATATAATATGTCGTCAGCAAAGATATAATTTTTATGTAACAAGTCGGAATTAAAGCGATGCCAAAGCATTTTATTAATATGAACCAAGGTAAGTCTTGATAGATGTAGGAGATTTCCGGAAATTTGGTCCTTTCGTAATTTTTATTACTACGTGATTTTAATACTATGTGGACCCACAGGTTTATAGGAACAGATAAGGTCTATAAATTTTTTCAGTGTTACGTAGTTTCGTTTTCTTTCAAAAATTAGAGTAACATTGTTTTCTACAATTACTTGTCCTTTATGCCACATCACCTAAGAAATAAGAAGGGTAGTGCACGTCAATTTAATTTGAGGTTTTATTATTAAAGTGTATTTCAGTTCTACCAACGAGTCGGGTTTGAATGTATGAAATTCATATCAAACGCTCAATACTGATCGTCAGAGCTGATGGTTAGTATTGACTTATGGACAGTATTTAACTTTCTATACCGCACTGACCGATTATTTATGAACATTACAGAAACTCGTCTAAAATACAGAATTAACAAATTCAATAACTAATTCAGCTTTGTTACGTCTGTCATGTAGCTTTGAATATGTTATATACAATTTAGGTGAGTCAGTCTATTGTAATAGCAATGCTGACATATTCAACCTATTGATAAGCACTGGTCTTCAAATTTGACAATTGATTCGAGAATCTCTGGTGTAATAAATTAATATTAAAGTACTGTAATGTAATATATATGTATAATTCTTTAATTAAAACCTAATACTAAGGGATTGGTATATCTCGAAGACGTACTGTTATTGTAAAGAAAAATACTTTTTATTTTGGAAAATTTATTTTATATTTCTGCCTAATTATTACTTACAGACTGTAATAGAGAACAGGTCTATATTTTCTAATTCACACAAGTTTGCTAAAAAAATTCCTATGTATTGTGATCCTAATGAAAAAGAAACTTTTTTTGCAGATACACCCTTCAAATATGCTTATTTTGATGAACGGATCACCTGTGTAGGTGATAGCCACGTCTTTTGTTACATCTGAAAAGTTTGTCTCGGTTTTTTAGAGAAAATGAGTAGATTTAATAAGCGTTTCATCGTATCGTATGGCAAAAGCACTGTTACATCTTCAAACTTTGAGAACCGGTCTTCTCCGGCACACACCCAGTCACATGTTCGCCCGCCTAAGATCATAAAGTTAAATATAATATTTTACCTTGTAACTGCGCGGTACGATGCTTCCTTTGTGTAAAGGTCTCCCTCGCCAAACTTATGTCTCTCTTGGCGGAAAGTCATAAAAATACGCACGTGTAAGTTACTCTCGAGCTGGGTGATGACATCGTTTATATATATTACTATTTTTATGCAAAGTATGCGGAGCTTTCATAGGTATGTCTCAGAGATATTAATTATAAATAAAAATATCGATAGTTTGTTCACTTGGAAGCCGTAAAAGCCTGATTTTTTTTTAACTTTGATTTATATAATCGAACGAATTGGGGCTTTTAAAGATGAAGTAACCATAATAGCAGAGCTTGCACTGTGAAAGCTTCTTAAATTTGTAGGCAGATAAACAATTGAAGGGTACATAATGTTAACAAATATTTTTATCACGTAAATACATTGTTCATTATATTTTCAATAGGTGGAAGAATATTAAGAATTTTCCAAACGACTGTGATTATATATTTAGATATTAGAATTATGATATATTTAGAATTTTTAGATAGTTTTTCAGCGAGTTGCTAGAAGTTATTGTAACGCTGTTTTCGTCACAATATTTTTGTCAACATTGCTAATAATATTTTCAGAAGCATTGTACATACAAATTTGAAAAAAATTGTTTTGGAACCAACATAATTTTCTTTTTCAATTCCATACGTATATCGTGTGAAGTCTGAGAGTTGGAGAAGAAAAAAATTCTCTTATTAATTTCTCCAAAAATTGAAAGATGACTGAATATAATATTGCAGAAGAACTAACCAACATACAAACTGAACCAAGCAAAACCCAGATTGAAGAGAAGCCAGTCCGCCAGGCAGCGTCATCTCGCTAGCACGTAAGTAATTTAAAATCTTAATTAACTTTGCAAAAATAAATCTATTTTTTTAAATTTTGCGGCACCCGCTACATAAGTCACGGTATATGAAATCAAAAAAAGTTGTAAAGTTACCCCCTCTAAAATTGTTTGAATGTTAACTATTGAAATATAGATAAGGGCGCCAACATATTTTATAAAGTTGTTAACTCTAATGGTTTTCGAAATAAAATGCTGCAGTAGACAAATAGACTGACGAATACGTGAGTGTCTGTATCCTTATTTGGTATGAGGATTTGGTTTGTCTTTTAAGCGAAGTTACAGTTTGATCGAAAAATCTGTTGAAAAATATTAATTATTAAGATGAAAAAGAGTTTAGAAGAAATGCTTTGAATAGAAATTAGTTCATTCTTAATTGCGTTTTTAGGGTTCCATATCTCCAAATAAAAGACGGAACTTTCAAACGACATCACGTCTGTCTACCTGTTACGGCCGTTTTTTTTTTAACTACTTGACGCAGAAGCTTGAATTTTGATAACGTAATAAACCATGTTAACTTCAAATATCTCAAAAGCAAATATTCAACAATATTAATACGGAAATTTTAGGCTGAGGGGAGCATTAAGTAATAAAAAAAAATTTAATACATATCCATGGTCTCAAAAATATTTTTTCACAAATCTAAGGATTATGTCTTCAGAAAATTTTCAAAATATGCGAAAAATTGTACCATACTTATACTCTTATGGCCAAAATCTTTGGCCGACTGAACCCTAAATTATGAAAAAATATGTTATATTTTATATATTTTTAGAAACTCACTGAAAGGTTGAAGGAAAACTATATCGATTATCCTAGATCTTATAATATGTATCATATTTTCATACCTATGAAAGATACCTATGTAATATATTAAGGCTGTGAAAAATTTATTTTTGTAAATAATGGAAGAGAAAAAAAATGTTGGTCAGTACCTGAATGTTACTTTAAGAATAAAGGCATTGAATGTATATTGTTCCTTTCAAAAGTCAGGTGGAAGTTTAATTAAAACAGCACTTTACATAAAACATGCCGACAATTGACTATGTACTGTGGAGAAAATCATCTTGAACGAGCGGTCGCGTTTAGCAAATCAGTTACCTAATATGCTCGTTAGTAAGTCTCACAATTCAGTTTCAACCTTCTCAGAATTTATATGCTTGTACAATCATGAATTATTTCAAGAAGTATCTTCTTTAATGAAGTAGTCACAAGGTCGTATATATGAAGTACAAGTATCAAGCTTTGATACACCGTTATACACACACATAATACTTAACAAGGCATGAAAATTATATAAGTAATAATTTTAAATACTACCTCTGAAATAATATACTAATTAAAAAAAATAATCATTCGGGAAATAATATTTTTATGAATGAACAATATACGATAGATAACTTTCATTTTTCATTCTAAATAAATGAAGCGAAGGTATTTGAAGGATACTGCTGAGATTGGCGATAAATATTTTATGAAAAACTCGTGAAGTAAGGAATAAGGGTAATATGTCGAATTAAATTTACGTTAATTAATGCATACTATTTGAGATGTAAGTTCTTTCAGCACTTTTCTTAATCTTAGCTTCATTTTTGGTAACACTAATGAAAATTTTTTTACAAATATATCCTATTAGATAAAATTTCCTTAAAATATCATATTAAGCAAATATATTTTTAAAAGTTTTACTAAACGATTCCATCAATTTACGGCCATGGTGCAGATATTTGCTTACTAGAAAGATTACAAGACGATTTTTTTAAAAGTAAGTTTAAATGCAAGAAAAGAATATGAGGTTTCTTTAATACTTTTGAGAGTTTTCCTGAAGTGGTAAATTCAGCAGGTTGATTCCCTTAAAGATTGGAACATGTTTTTGTATCCTTAGTGATGAGAATAACAGCTATTCGGTTATGGTTATTGTAGATGCGAAATTTGATTACGTTACGGGAATCGGATAATTCGGGATAACAGAATTGGTTAAAAAACCGCAAGGAAAGAGAAGGATTTAGGATTTTAGATAATTTCGAGGATATGTTTTTTCATTAAATAAACGGTTAAAACGTTGCATCAGTTTCCTGCGGAAGCAGTTTTCATATATATATATATATATATATATATATGTATATATGTGTGTGTGTGTGTGTGTGTGTATATATATATATATATATATATATATATATATATATATAAATTGTTCAATTTGTTATAAAAAACTACCAACTTTTTGCAGAAACTTTTTTTTTATTTAGTAAAAAATAAAAACATGTATGGTGTGCATTTTTGGTTTTACCAATGATTATTTATCTTCCAAAAGTCTTAGCAACGTGGAAACATTGAAGAAAGTTCTTGGACGGGTTTTAGAAAATCGAATTTATATATTTCTCTTCTATGTAAAATACTCTATGTAAAATAGATCAGGCGATGCAAATACAATCACATATATACTAAGACACATTTTTTAATTTTTTTTTAACCTTTGTTAATGTAATTAAAATCTCAGCTACACATTTCTGGAGATAAATATTATTTTATTTTATTTTTATGTTGGTTAAAAGTAATATGGAATTACAGAAACTTTAATTGCTTGTTTTACCTATTGCTTGGAATAAAATAAATGGCTCCAGAATTGTAAAGAAACACTTTTCTACTATTAAATACTAGTCGGAAAATTTTATTTTTTATTTGACAAAATATAAATAATTTTCATTGAAAAGGGTGCCATTGATAAACTTCTTGAGGCAATGTTATTATTTTTATTATTCTAAATCATAGTTTTATTGACAGCTGGTCGAATTTAAAATATGGCTGCTTATATCCTTTCGTGCCCATGTATTGTTTCTGGAGCCAGCAATGATAATTAAAGGTCTCAATAAGAGCTCAATTGCCAATTTAGGAATCGAAATTACATAATTTTATTTTTTGAATAATATTATATCTGTGTGTAATAAAGAGAATTTTTTCAATTAGTGGTTTTTGAATTATGGTCTTCTAAGTATATTTAATGACTGATTATGAATTAGTCTGTTCACAAAAGTATGATGAGATTATTATTTATTTAAAAATTTTAAAAAGTTCACCTAATCTATGGCTCATTATTTATTTTTCATGTATATTTTAGGAAAATAACATTTTCTATGTGCTAAATCGCATATGCCATATACCTGAAAATTAGCGTAATTATTTACGTTACATGGCCGTACCCAGTCTTATGATTATAACGTTTCTTTTTATTTATATTGCTGATAAAAAGCAGGCGGCCGAAAAATTATATTTTTCTTAACGTGGCCCGGTAATCAAATTTCACTATACTCTATTATTATCCACAAGAAAAATGAAAATAGAACACAACGCTATTGAGATTTTCATTAAGCGTTCAATATATTCTCGTTATTGATATGAAGAAAAACACACAAATTTTTAAAACATTTTTCAATTCTCAATATAATCCCCCAATAATCAATACACTCAGATCTTGAAACTAGCTTTTCAATGCCTTGCAAAAAATAGCTTTCTTTCTTGTCTAAAAAATGGTTTCCACGAAGGTTTTTTTTAAATTGGGGAATAAAAAGTCACTGGGGCTAAGTCCGGGCTGTAAGGTGGGTGGTTAATTTCTTCGAAACCACTGTCTCGTACAGCAGCCTTGGAAACACGCGCCGTGTGAACAGGTGCATTGTCATGAAGAAGCATAACTCCTGCACTCAGTATTCCTCGTCTTTTGTCTTTAATTGCCTCTCTTAAATTACGTACGATGGTTGCGTAAGATGCTGCGTTTATGGTTTCAACTCTTTTTGTGTACTCGATCAATAACTGTTTGAGTCCCAAAATACGTGGCATGATTTTTTCCGGCCGATGGGGTAACTTTAAATTTCTTTGTATAGTATGCGTCCACGTTCCTGTTACCACTCTGTCAAAAATCTTGGCTGGCTCATCACCATAGAGCTTTAAAAACTTCCTACAACTCTCCATCCGCGTTTGTTTCTGAAGGACCGTGAGTATTCGTGGCACCCATTTTGCACAGACCTTTGAGAGATTGAAATGATCATGAAGAATAGTAAAAATAGTATCAACTGATAGGTTAGTCATCTCTACTAACATTTTAACTCTTATACGGGCATCCTCCAGAACAATATTTTCCACTTTTTCACATTTTCGTCGGTAGTGGCACTAACCGGCCCGTCCGAGCGAGGGTCGTTTTCCATACTCTCTCCGCCTCTTTTAAAATCACTTGACCACTTTTGTACGGTAGATAAGGAAGATGCATGGTCTTTATAAACGGTCACCATTTCTCTGTGAATCATTTTTTGAGATTTTTCTTATTTAGTAAGAAATTTAATAACCGCACTGCGTTCAATTTTCTTAATCTTTGCCGCGTCAGTCATTATAGCCGTGGTTTATTTGATTACTAGAAAACTAATGGTCACAATTATATGAAATTTGCTATATATACCCTCAAATAGTGTCGTTATCTGTACAAATTAATAAATTATCCGCATCATTAGCAAATCATGTCGATACCGAGAATACATTGAACGTCCCTTAGGACTTGGTATGCGCAAGAAAGCTAAATAGTCATTACAAAATTACAAACGTTTCTTGTTTTACTAAAGAACACTATTATTTCATAATGCATTTTTCACGAGTAAATTATATAAGATTCTTCTTGTCTCGTCTTCT
Source organism: Druceiella hillmani (assembly GCA_039881145.1). Lineage (NCBI taxonomy): Eukaryota > Metazoa > Arthropoda > Insecta > Lepidoptera > Hepialidae > Druceiella > Druceiella hillmani. The sequence goes on along the minus strand of JAYKKI010000014.1, from coordinate 16,890,127 downwards.
GGACACATCAAAAAGTTTAATTATTTTCTCAGTTTTTCCAGAGCCAAAAAAATCTAATAGCTTTTCAATGCATTCAATGTTTTCCAAATAAGTATTGTGTAAAACGTCTGAAAATTTGACACCATTGTACCCTCGTTTACATCACCCTTGCTTGGGTTTGTCAAAGTCGAGAAAAAGGTTTGTAGACTACATAATTTCCATTTAATAATTAACAGGAATATCAACACTTTTGTCGTTTTCTTGGCAGTCTACAATAATTTGCTTTTCTTTCCAATTTATCGCCAAAATTTTGCGTTATTAAATTTTGAGCCGAAATTTCAAGTTAATAACTTTTTATTCTTGGTATTCTTATACGCAAATATACCATAGAATTATAAAATATTTTCATTGCATATTAAATGGTAATTTTATGCCCATTTTAATTGGAAAACTAATATCATATTAATAACTAGAAAATTTTTGTAATAATTTCATACAGAATATAATTAATAACGCTAGTTTTATGCAACTGACAGATACGAAGAAATTACACTTTGAGAGTAGCTGACATTCGAATTTATCCAATTATTTGAAATACCTTTCATATTCTGCACATAAAAATTAATTTCGAAATTCTTTTGGCAGTGAACCGAAAGTTGTTTATTTCTTTTACTACGTTGTTTTTTATATCTTTTTCAATGTTATCTAGCAATACGTTCTCGACTAAGTATTGATGTTCAAATTTCCGCCCATTGTTTCCAACCAGCGGGCGGAACATATTTGAAACTTTCTTAATATCGTCGGAATGACCGCATCCCGTTCGGGTATTAAACAGTGCGCATATCTTCAAAAAATATTCTTTTATTAAACGCTAAGGCTGTTATCGAGAGAAAATCAATTTTCGTTTTGCTTCTTTTAACTTTTGTAAAGGTCACGGTGGCGACTCGGCGCGCAGACTGTATCACATTTTAAGCTGCGTTCTGACTGAGGAAAAATAAATTTCTTTTAGTAATTGTTAAGACCATTTTTGGCAAACAATTTAATTTTTCCTTGAAGTTTTAAAAAGAGCCTCATATTATGAGCTTATTCATTCTTACTTTCTTGATTACTCCTGATTCATATTTCTGCAATACTTATTGATAAATATCACTAAAATTTTATTATGTATTAGCTACTGCGCCAGTCCGATTCAGTCTGGGTAAAAAGGAACGATACAGCATTTTGTCTTAATTTTTTTATATAATAATTATTTATTGGTAATTTATAAGCAATATTTGAATGGTTTAGTTAAATATATATTTTGTTCAATAGTATGAATGCAAAACTAAACAAAGAGCTTTTAATATAATAAGATTGGACATCTTGCAACGCAGAAATTAAAACTTAATTTAAATGTTTATTCATATACATTCTAAAATATTTTGTTTATTTAATTGTTGTTCGCAGTGCTTTCAAACATTTCTTTGACGCACCTACAATATTAAAATTCTTTAAAATAGTTTTTTGATCTAACTAGAATATTACAATTCCTTCAAATATTGTTTGATATAGTTACAACAGTTTAGTTTGATTGATACAAAATACTCCAATGTTCCTATATATATATCAGAAAGCCGGTCTAGAAAGATAATCGGTAATTGCAAAGAGATAACTTTTTGATAGATTTTCATTTTAACTAAAATATTGTCACATATAATTTTAATGTAGCTCTGATAGCTTAAAATTTTAATTCAAAAAAGCTCTTCCTGCATCTTGATTAAATTGTTATTACTCATTAACCCCGTGTTCTAAAAAAAATCTTGTGAACTATGTTTGACATAAAAAAAGTATAAATAAAAAAAAAATATACACACACACACACACGTACACACACACATATATATATATATATATATATATGTATATATATATATATATATATCTTCAGAATATTTTAACATATCTACTTAATATTTTAAAAAGCGCTTAAGAACCCACATTGACAGAGCCATAAACTTGTTTAATAGTTTGTTAATCTGGGCAATATGAAACAATAATAACCGTAAAATTAGATACGTGACTGACAGAATGCGTTTCAATTGTGTGTCTGTTTGTACGCGTTTTTTTGCGCACAGACCACGTACATTCTACTAATGTAGTTCGAGTAGAGTTTTCAGAAAAATATAGAAATAAACTTGAAGTAACATTTAGTTACTATTTCATCGACGTCGGTTTATTCAATAAGAAAATATAAAAATTTATATTAAAAAAGAATTCATTACCTCAGTACAACAACATGGATGAAATTCTGGCTATTCGACCTGTAATAATTACACAAATGTATAGTGTACTTATATTTGAAATCGTGCAATGAAATTTTCCATTCGATTATATGTGTTATATATATGCACACATATATATATATATATACATAAACTTTGTCAAAATTAAAGGAAATTTTGTTGAAATCTGATGAATAATTTTTTTTAATATTTTCTCTAAAGTGATGTTAAACCAACAATTTAGAAATCCTTTTAAAAATCTTGTGTAACTGCAGCCTAAATATATACTCTTTCCCACAACACGACAACGAATAGATAGAGTCATACACTCCAGCGACTCGTTTATCCGAGTTTACATGGCGAATATAATTTTCAGGCTGACAATAAAATATAATGAAGTAAGCAATTCGGCGGCGAGCCGACGTCCCGCCCGCGCTCCGCTGCCCCGCGCCCCTCGCCCTAAGAAGATTAACCGTCGAGGAATTTAATAAACTTTGCGGAAATCTTATTTGATTTCGATACGGAAATTGCCTATTTGGATTAGATATTATAATTTGACGCGAGGATAATAAACGTCAACTGAATTTTTCGTAAGCGATGTTGACGAGTTGTTTGGATTCGATATTGAAAATTTTGGTTCGGAAAAATTATCGGCGCGTGTGAAGTATGAGATCTGTACGCGCAATGTTACTTTTGGTGATTTTTCTTTTCGATTTATACAAAATAAAATCAGTTTTCAAAATTTCGTTGTCTTAAAAAATGGTTTTGACTAATGTGCTGACATTAGATATTTTTAATATTTCAAATATTATACGATCAAGCTATAAATACAATCTGTATTTGTGTATCATTTCTTTATTGTACCGTTAGGGCAAGTGTTACGAAAACTAAACCAGAAACTATGTAAAATATAATATAAATAATAATATTCGGAGAAATCAAGTTTTAATGGTATCAAGTCTTTTTTCACATACACACACACACACGCACACACACATATGTATATTTATATGTATTTATATGTATGTATATATATATATATATATATATATATATATATATATATATATATATATATGTATATATATGTATATATATATGTATATATATATATATATATATATATATGTGTGTGTGTGTGTGTGTGTGTGTGTGTGTGTTTAAGGATAGTATGAATAGTTTCCAAGTTGAAAAATATTGATTGCGTAGAAAATCAATTTTGGCTTCTTAACAATATTAGTTTGTGTGGAGAAATCAGTCTAATGAGTTAAGGTTAAATAAAAATTACGAATTTCCTTTCAAAAATTTTCTTTAAATTTTACGTTTATTCAACAAAAATATTAGATACAGAGTAACATAGATTAATATCTTGAAATACAGTGACTAGGTATAGGCAATAACAGAACTTTAATTGTGTGTGCATTTTTTCTCTACTTTATCATATATTTGTTGTATTTTATCGAATACACATAATGAAAATGATTCTGGTGCATTTGGTGCTACTGAAAAAAAGAAAATAAAAAAATACGATAATGTTTTCTAGGAATTTTTTTTTTTTTGAAAATTATAACGCTTGATGAAGATTTCTATGCAAATAGCAAGCTTTCACGGTTTGGGATTTTGCGAATTATGTGATAATTGCTTCGAACGAGTTCGAGTTCCATTACTTTCAGTTAAGGGACAGGTTCTATTCAAATCATAGAACCTACAGGTTCTATTTAAATGGGGGAATTGTCCCTGATGAAGTGAGATTACAGCAATGGTTTTCTATCGATAACGTTAAATTTTACTGATTTCATATACACATTGAGACGCCTATTTATATGTAATTGTTATTAATTAAAAAACCAAGTTTCTTTCGATAGGACTTATGCAATTTTTCTTATTGTCTATTTAGGTAATAATTTTTATTATAAATTCAATTTATATCAAGTTTAATAAAAATTGGTTCAATCATATATGTGTCATGGAGTAATAAATATAAAAAGTTAATGAATTTAGCATGAGGTTATTTTTAATAGAGAATTATATCCACAATTAAATGAAACTATGTGATGTAGTATTATTTCTACTTTCTTTAAGTTCTTTGCCAGAAAAGCTTTTCTTTTCTTATTAGCAAAAATGATTTGGGCCATTAGCAAATATGCATTTTTGCTAATAGCCCACCTGAAGATTTTGTAATACAACGAAACCTAAGTCATGGTAAAGAACTTAAAGAAAGTAGAAGTAATACTAAATGACGTAGTTTCATTTAATTTTGAATAATTAATTTCTACAAAATTAACGCCAAATATATTCAATAGAGAATTATATGTGACAATTTTTTTCTGAACACATATCTGCAGTTAGCTTCCATAATATTTGACACTATAGATCATATATTATTTTTAGGATGAGTCTATATACTACTTGTCAGTGAGTAAAAAATTACAATTTACTTAGGAACATTTTCTTGAAATTGCTGATATTTTCTAAAATACTAGAAGAGTTTTCCGGAAATATTAAAATGAGAATGGTTTTGAAAATTATTGTGCTTTTGGTTGCATCATGTACCCATATTGATGGCTATTTTTTCTATTGTCATATCAATAGAAATTTTTAAAAGTTTAAAAATTTTATATGTAGGCAATATTTAATTCCAGAGAATTTATGATTTTGAAAACATATCTACAAAAAAGAAAGTTTCTTAATAAAAGTCTTCCGTAAAACTTTTCATGGATAAAATTGTTTGTCAACAAATAAGAAAACCTTTACAGCCATATTACGCATTGGCGCATTCTTTTTTAAATAATATTCTCGTAAATAGTTTGCGTCAAATTTGAATCTACTGCTTATCCTTATTGTTTAATACTGAGATTTTTTCATGTTTCCGTAAAAAATTCAGGAAATACAATAATAAAAGTCTTCCGTAAATGATTCTCAAATTCGTTCAAACATTTCTTTGTATTTGCAAAATATAAAAACGTTATTTCTAATCAGGAAAAAAATCATAAACTTCATCTCCCAAAAAGCTATTAAAACGCCAATGTTTTAGATAAATGAAATATAAGGCGTATTATATATGAAAATACCTAACTTTCTAACACATAAATGACTTCATTCTAAAATCGAATGTCATATTTGGTTTTATTCTTAGGTATTTTACGTGTGCTTATTTAAAATTCGAGAAATATTCCAATGATATTAATAAACGTTTTATTTCACAGTGACTTTGCCCGCAACTCTTCTAAGCTATTGTGAAGGAAGAAAATTTATATATATATATATATATATATATATATATATATATATTTATATATATTATTTATATTACTATGTTTAATAACAATAGTTCATATATACAAACTAAACTCTAGCATCGTTGTTCGCCATAATGCAGGATGGCCGTGCACATAAAACATATATGATAAATTAGCCACCAGTTCCGTGTTCAACTCAAATGCTTTCGTGTGTTCGCTGTGTGCTATGCGATAGCAGACCGGTACCAAATAACTAATTACTAACTAGGGAAGCAAGTAAACGCATATAGGTACGACTGGGATTTGCCTAGTGTTTTTAGTTGCATGACTACGTAGTTATTACAAAAACAAGGTTTTTTAAATGCTTTTGTTCGATGTAGTTTGTAAAAAATATATTCTAAGTTTAAATATGAAAGCTGTAGGAGAAAAAAAAATTATGCGTGTCAGCTCCGACGCGCCCCTGGAGTTTATTCCTTATGTTAAGACAGCGTTCATAAGAAACTCATTCGTTTGACTGATTTTGCGTTGACTTACAATTTAAAAGTGGTCTGCATGAAACCTTTTTTTTAACGGGATAATATATAACCTATGTCCATCCTGAAGGTTCTTTCTAAATATTGGTGAAAGAATTTTTGAAATCGGATGAATAGTTTCGGAGATTACCTCCTACATCCAAACTTATAATATTTAACTTTCTTATACTGAAGATGTTGTAATACAACGAAACCTAGGTCGTGGTAAAGAACTTAAAGAATGTAGAAATAATACTACATCACGTAGTTCCATTTAATTGTGATTTAACTTTCTTATAATATATGAATTATTTTAACGGGATAATATGCATTCTATATCTATCCTGAAGGTGCTTTATTGGCGAAATAATTTTTGAAATCGAATAAGTAGTTTCGGAGATTACCTCGCACATCCAAACATACAAAATTTAACTTTTTTATAAAATATGAAATTTTTTAATGCTTAATGAATAAACATTTAAAATTTTAATGAATAAACATACAACCTACGTCCATCCTGAAGGTTCGTTCTAAATATTAGTGAAATAATTTTTAAAATCGGATGCGTAGTTTCGGAGGATCTAGGTTTTGTTGTAAGATGTTGTACACTTTTGCTAATAGCCCATCTGAAGATGTTGTAATACAACGAAATCTATGTCGTGGTAAAGAACTCAAAGAAAGTAGAAATAATACTACACCACGTAGTTTCATTTAATTAATACAACACCACGTAATTTCATTTAATTAATACTACACCACGTAGTTTCATTTAATTAATACTACACCACGTAGTTTCATTTAATTATTACTACACCACGTAGTTTCATTTAATTAATACTACACCACGTAGTTTCATTTAATTAATACTACACCACGTAGTTTCATTTAATTAATACTACACCACGTAGTTTCATTTAATTAATACAACACCACGTAGTTTCATTTAATTAATACTACACCAAGTAGTTTCATTTAATTAATACTACACCACGTAGTTTCATTTAATTAATACTACACCACGTAGTTTAATTTAATTAATACTACACCAAGTAGTTTCATTTAATTAATACTACACCACGTAGTTTCATTTAATTAATACTACACCACGTAGTTTCATTTAATAAATACTACACCACGTAGTTTCATTTAATTAATACTACTGCACGTAATTTCATTTAATTAATACTACACCAAGTAGTTTCATTTAATTAATACTACACCACGTAATTTCATTTAATTAATACTACACCACGTAGTTTCATTTAATTAATACTACACCACGTAGTTTCATTTAATTACAAATAAGGGAATTATTGTTATTGAGTTAGTGAATGTAATTTTTTTAGAGTACAGAATCGGAGGCATTAATTGAATTATATTTTTATAACCTTTAGCTTCATCGTAATAAATTTACTTCCGCATAAAAACGTTATTTTCTTTGTATTTATATAAAATCTAACATAAATAGAAATTAGCACCGAAATTATGTCTTATTAAACTACATACTGGTACATAGTTAGGGTCATGCTGTTTAGATTTAAAATTTTTAAATTGTAATAGCTGTTGCAAAACTTGGTCAAGAGTTTTGTGAATTAATAATACGAGAAAATTTTTTTAGAACTTGAAATCAAATCTTTACATTAATTAAAGTTACCATTTTTCTTAGGACCATTTTTCTTCCTATTATAATTGGATTCGGTTTTTTCTTTGTCTGTACTTCTTGTTTATATCAGTATGCTAAAATTTTAGTTCCTTTTGTTGTTATGAGTCTGACTGTGACCAGTTTTAATGTAATATATTCTCGGTATTCTATTGGAGTATGAGTAGTTAGCTATATTTAAATATTAGAAAATATATAATGAAGTATTATTGCATATGTTAACCCATTCTCATGAGAGTGCACCACGTTTGAAAGTGTCTTGTTGATTGATAGAATTATTGTGATTATTCACAACCAAATAAAATTCCAAGGAAATATCTTCAAACAAATTATATTATTTCCACGACATCTTATATATTGTAATTATGTTTAACGTTCTAGTTCCTAGTGTTGGCGAAACGAATATGTAGTCCGAAATGAAATAACACAGGCTGGATAAATTATATAAAACATTTATTATCATAATTTGTTTAACTTAGCAGAGTCACTTTTGTTCATGTATTTTTTTGATAATTTACTAACTGCCTTTGGATGAAAAATTGTTAGATAAAAATAAACAAAACATATTTTCTTTAAAACAATACATAGATTTCATTTTCTATGAGAGTTAAACTTACAAATACCGCTAATAGATGACGTTAGCTGTACATTTAATTGGGTAATATTATATGCCAAACATGGGTTAAAAAAGTTTAATATTTAACAATAACAACAGTATAGTAATCAGTATTGTAAACCACGCAAAGAAAAAGTAGTTCGATCGGTGGGAATTGAACCCACGTCTTCGGCGTGCTAATCTTCTTCACAGTACCATCGCGCTTACCATTACACCACGACTGATCCAACTGAATTATTATGATTATTATCATCACTCTTATTCTATTCTTTAATTTTCAATTTATTTGTTCAATATCTATAGGCATATATTTTATTAAAAACGCTAATAAATAGCGTTGGCAGTATTATATATACCAGGGCATAAAATTTCCTAAAAACTCTAATAGCTGGCCATGACAGTACCGATATCGTAATATTCACCAAATCAGTTTTTTTATCTTTAATATTCGGATAAATCCTATATGGTGCTTAAGGGTGTAAACTATTATAATGCCAAATTTTATTAACAAATAACTGTTAAACAAATTAAAAAACACACAGACAGGCAGACAAAAATACGTTTTATTGCTTCTATTATCATTCTATACCCTAAATCAATCACTCTTTAAAATATTTTCCACGTACAGAGTTGTGTTATAGTTTTATTGTATGAATTGATTATATAGACAATTCTTTGGTTTTGAATTTGGTAAATTTCATATGGGGATTATGTTATTTTAAAATACATTTTGGAATCGGCATATTGGTATGCAAAAAAAAATTCGTGAGAAGATATTTTTTGCGAAATGATACAGCACTATCTAATTGAATTTAACTGGAACAATTAATTCGTTTTTGTGATAATATTTACATATTATCTTAATATATAAACGATACAGCGCCATGTTATGGTAAAAACTTGTTGACTGCTTTATAATAGTAAAAATGAAATTATGTTGTACAAGGTATTTAAAATAGCAAAAAATTACAATGAAAGTTGTATTATTTTGAATCGTCTTTTCAACGATGCTTGATTTTTATTGTATGACACATTTTAGCGAATCTTTTTATATTTCGCTGCATCGCAATTTCAAAAGTGCATCTACAGGATATATTACAGATATAAAATTCTAACTACAGATACAAAATTTGGCTACCATAGTGTTTACATATTTCGTTACACCTATATAGGAGTATACACATTTAAACAAATGCAGAGTATGTAACATTACTAAATAGCACGAATTCAACCACTTATATAATTAATCATATATTATCCGGCAAAATGATACTTTTTTTTTAAATTAGTCGCCTAGTTTGTAACATAATTAAAATTGAACAAAGTTTTTCAAATCATAAGTACGTGTAAACTAGCGCCAATTGTCAGTTTGGCAACATATAAACATTATTAAATGTCATAATGAATTGTCATTTGGTAACTGTGAAGAAAAAATGTACCTTAATAAAATAAAATTTGTCTCTATCTTTAGGATTATTCATATCTTTTTAATTCCTTTAAAAATAAACTGCTTACCCTGATTACGTACTCCATGGTATGTGTTATAATACCATGCTGTACGTAACTGGACAGTTGTTTAACCTCTATGAGAGTATTTTGTTGTCGTATTATATTTTGGACATTTTAAGATTCTATCGAGTATCTCTTCATTCGAAAGACGTTTAAGTCACAATTAATGCACCGAAGCATTGTCCGTTTGAAAATGTCAGTTAATTGGGTTACAAAAACAAACCTTTGAGTAAGCCAAGTACAGAGGGTTCAGATTTGAAAATAACATACTTAAGTACAGTGGGTCCAGATCCGAAAAAAAAATATCTAAATTGTTTGGAAGAGAAATCGAGATTCAAAAGCAAGCCAGTCCGTAAAACGATTTTAAAAATACAATAATACAAGAATATACGACAATTTTCCACGCGACGGAAAGTAATGTTAATTTTCCACACGACTGAAACTTATAATTTTAATAGTTGCAAAGACATATATGAGTGCATATTAAATAATAAATAAATCATGACGATTTACTTTGATCATAATTCATATCCGGCTAATATTATTACTAAAAAGGAAATCATAATTTATCTAAATGGTAAATGACACAATATTGTATTAATATTTATTCAAATACGTTTATTGTAAAAGTCTAATACAGTATTTTTTATAATCTTAGATGTTTGTGCAAATTATGGATGCTAAAGATTCTCAAATGGCATCATTTTATTTACGAATTGTTCAAACTGAAAGTAACTTTAAAATAAAATTAACTTTAAAAGTGAATTTTATTATTGAAAACCTTGTAAAAGAAAAACTATGCAAATTAAATGCAGTTAGAAAAGTCAAATTCACCATAGATCACTCTTATGCAATATTGCCACATTTCTTACGTTTATCGAAATAAAAGATATAGGTTGATACATTTCCATGTTAATGACTTATTTAAATTTTAAGAAAAATAGTTTGATGTTTGAAAAAAATACGTATATTGCAATCTACCCATGATGCACTATTTCGGGTTGCAGAGGCGATATATATTAATGATACACACTGTAGACATAAATAAACATTCTATGGATTTGGATTTGAAATCTGGGTACCATGATACATAAAGATATAATAAAATCACTTGAAATCGATACATAGGATCTCTACAATAGGCGTATTTCTTGAAATTCATCTTGTATACGTGTAAGTTATTGAATATATTTGGCGTTAATTTTGTAGAAGTTCATTATTTACAATTAAATGAAACTACGTGATGTAGTATTATTTTTATTTTATTTAAATTCTATACCACTACCTAGGTTAGGTCGTATTACATCTTCAGGTGGGTAATTAGCAAAGATTCTTGCTAATTACCCACCTGAAAATGTTGTAATACAACGAAACTTAGGTCGTGGTAAAGAACTTAAAGAAGGTGGAAATAATACTCCATCACGTAGTTTCATTTAACTATGGACATATAAGTTATTTAGTATAGGTATGCTTCATTAAAAAAAGTTGCAAAAAGTATTTTTAGAAACGAAAGATGTGAGAATCTGAACGATAATGTTCAATACATCAAGTATTGTGTGGTGTTACCAAAAATTGGTATTTAATTTCAGTTCGTTAACTCAGCAAAGTCTTCACAACAAAGAAAATAATTGAGTTTTTCCTAATAGCTATTATCAGATGAATTTGTGATTTTGTTGCACTTTAATATTTGCATATCGTGCTTATCGTCATATCCTATTTGATAATGGTATATACAGGATCATCCCAACTTTTATGTCGTTGTATTATTTATTAGAGTATAAATTTGCATCCTTTATTCCACATTTATAAAGTATGAAAGGACGGCAGGGTCAAAGCACCACTACGACAAATAACTTGGATAAAAAATTTAGTGTCTCTAGATATTCTTATGAATTCAGTATTTAGTTCAGAACATGAGTAAAGCAGACTTTGGATTAATTATTTATTTTGTCAAACCATACTTGTGGTTCTATCAACAGTACCGTAAATTTTACTTGATTATATTTAAACTTTTGATTATCAGTTAAATTACGTCTTCTTCTCCTATCTTTCAGTTTAGTTTTATATATGTCGTCAAATATTTTTGAAACATTTTTATTAATTGTCATTACTTGTTTTATGTTACGTGTCCGTCCATATATTCATATGTCGCAGCCATTTTTTTCTGGAAGCATTTGAGTAGACACGAGAAATTAGGTTCATTTATAAATCGTATTCAATTTCGAAACAAATTATCTCAAAACTTTAGATGGGCAAATATAGAACTCAAAAATGATTTGTTTATTTATGTATCCTGTAAGATATAATTTGATAGAAACATTTATGACGATTTGAAGACATTTTTGTTTAAAACTTCATGTAAAATTATTATAGAAGTACTTGGCCATGCCCTCTTACTCAGAAACCGTTTTAGGTAGACACTTGAAGTTGTGCATAGTATTAAATCATATTAATCTACATATATTCCAGAAATTAAAACCCAAAAATTTTATGTATTGAAAAATTTTAGGAAATAAAATTTTTATGTGATTTATATATTGTGTGGAAAAGATAAAGTCTAAGGTTATATACGATAGTTTTAGAGATTTCGATTAAAAGGTCTAAATAAAATATTCCGCACTCTCTTCCTCTTCGAAAGTATTACAATCTAAATTATGAAAAAAAAGAAACTTCATAATTAGAAGTAAGACTGCATAATTAGAAAGAAAACGTAAGTTAATTGGTAAACTATAGTAATTATTCTGCATCTCATAATTTACTTCAATTTTATGCCTGAGAAAAATGTACCTATAGCACAATATATTTACGTGGTGAAAAATAATATTAATATTTATAAATAGTTTAATAGAAATACGAGATACTTTTAAATTATGTTATTTGTCTAAGTGTGTGTGGATCCTTGTACCACATCTTCTACTCGTGCTTGACAAAGTAGTTTTTCTTATACATACAAACAAATAGGTGAACATAACTTTACGATGATTACAAAACACGTTTTCTAGTTTTGAGCATATGTATCTATTCGCGATTGCTTGACTAGCAAACATTGTTTGCCGCTTAAATCGATGTTACACAGATGGAGCCCTTATCATCGTAAGCCACGACTGTTTCTTTCTAAGGGATGGCATCGCGTCCCTTGCTCGCCAATCGCCCTTCACTCAGCGTACCGAACTATAAAAACAAGACACGTCGCAAACGCCAGACACGGCCCAAATACATGTCAGCTCGTCGCATCGTGAAAAATGTAAGAAGAGAAAAAGCTAATATAAAACGAAGCAATGTGTCGGATGGCGCCCTGTTTCACTTAATCACAATTAGTGCTAATGCTCGCCCGCAGACGTTTCTATATTTTATGCGCTCGCTGTCTCTTTATGCCGTCGCTCGTAAACACTCGCCGCTGTTCGGTCGCTACCCCACGGTTGACATTAGGACGCGCGAGCTACGGTCGCATTTGTAGGCGTAGCGACTGCGATTGCGATTGCGATGCGTAATATAGAAATAATTTAGCTAGCGCAAATATGTCAATGTTTCTTTAATTATTCAAAGGAATCTGAGAAAAAATTATATTAAAATACATAAATACAAAAGAAACATACAATGCATGTAGATTGATGGCGATAAAAAGGATATTTCTTTAGAAACACTTACAAATAGTAAAATGATTGAAATTATGTTATAAAAATGAATTATATGATGATTAAAAATTGTACGAAGAAAGTTTTGGATTATGTGATTTTTTAGGCAATGTGAGAATTGAGTTTTAGAGTTTTTTACGGGTATAGGTATTAAGTTATAGCTAAAGATTATAAGAAGTATATTGTAATGTACAAAATTTTAAAGGAAAATTTGTAGATGTTCGCATTTTTTGACGTATCGTTACGGTATACATTATTAGCAACCTTTTTTTATTTACATTCCTCTCCTGATCCTTAAATTTAGTTTGCGGGTGTTCAATAAATTATTAAATGATCGTAAGTTAATAAAAACGGTTTCGTACGCACTAAGTATATCAACATTTAGATTCTAAAGTATTTACAATCTCGTTTCTATTTACAATCTCGATTCACCTTAAATCACAATCTGTGTTTCCCCGTCTCTACTTGTGACCGGCTCTGCATGACGTCTATCGTATCGCGCCGCATTTGTTCCCAATCTGCGCATCAATGCAATATTATCGTTTTGTTTAAATCATTATATACAGACCTAATCAAATAATAATTTCATATAGAAATATAAATTAGAGAGTTTTTTCTTTGCATTATAAATTAATTGTTGTGCTAATCAATTAAAAAAAGAGATAAATCCGTCTATCTATCAATCATTACAATTCGATTTAATACAAGAGCAGCTCATTAAAAAACATATTGTTATTTAAAATAAAGTTATTACTACTATAATTACTTAATAAAAATTTAATTACCTCATAGTCTTTGAGTTTTGGCATAATAAAATTGAATGACAGCTAAAAAAATAATTGCCAATATCAATAAAGTAAGAAAACGGGGATACTTTTTGTTTATTTATTTAAATTTAATTTCTATATCGAAGTGCTATTATAATATAAATACCTCTGTTGATTTTAGGGAAATTAAATAAAGTGTAGGTGGGGGGATTGTATTCTTGATATTATTAAGGACTTGTGCTTAAATTACCTTCGTATTTTAAATAATTATTTCTTATATTTAAAAATGTTATTAAATTATGTTTACTTGTCTAGAAGGAATTTAATATTAATGTTATTTATATCTTCAAAAATATTACAGTGACAAAAAATTACCATATAAACATTTATTATTTTGAAAGTTTTGGATATATATTGAAAGCAAAATATTATTAGAACCAAATGCTTTAAATGCTCATAGCTAATAAATATTATATTACAAAGTTTATGACGTGGCAACACAGATGTGAAAGATTCTATATATAAGGAAACATGACTAATTAAATAATATAATAGATGCAGTTCTTCGTCAGCTCGCAGTACGTTCCTGTCTTGCGAATTCCACTTTTTTCCCTTTCCTTAAGTCGATTGTTTCTCGCATTCCTAGTCTTTCTTTGGCTCGCTTTCATTAGGGTAATGAAATTAATTATTCAATTAGTAATTATATTGGAAGAATTTTATTGTTATGTCATTTGGTAATGGTGGACGAAGACGAAATTCATTACGTGCCTCGAGCGGCCAAGCTTACTTATTTCGTTTCGTAATAAACTAAGATTTAATCAAGTTAAATGGAAGACAATTTTTTAAAGTAGAAATGTACAGTAACAACATTACGGTCCCTTGATTGAAATGCAAGGGCTTTGTCTGTTTTAGTGAATGAGGAGTTTAAGAAAAATTGTGTCGACCCAATTCGGGAGAACTGAGTCTAATTTTGATAATTTGGCTTTCGTCTTAAGTCAGTTTACGTAAGTAATAAAGGTTTCAATTTTATGTATTTATTTATTTGAAAAAAATTACCAAATATAAATGTAATAACAATCAAGACATTTTCAACACTCTGAAATTTATATTATAAAGATCGCAAATGTTCTTTAGATCTCAGTATATTATTTTAGCAAAAAAGCATCATAATTCAGTAATGGAATAAAACAATTCTTTTCCAAAAAATTGAATCGACTTTAAAGTACGTGTACATAGTTTTAAGTTTTGCGGAACAGCATCGTTTCCGAATATAAATAAATTTTCAAAATAATGACATTACCACAATCTTTTGGAAACAATGTCAAGTTGACTCTTTTATTTCTTCATCATGTTACATGCACACCTACAGTCGAGTGCTGTATTTCACTAGGTAAATTTGAGAGCCTTCTCGTTTCTAAAGTCCGTTCAAAGCAGGTGTTTTTATCAATATATTATTATTATTATTTAAACGATTTCTGAAGCTTTTAATAGAGCTACTACATCAGAAACTTTTAGTCAATTTATGTAATAAAAATGGTTTATAATATGTGTTAGAAGTTATATAGACAGAAGGCGTTTTTTCATTAATTATGAGGTTCGCATTTATAAGTTAAAAAACTCACACATGTCTAAAATATTTAAAAAAAGATGCTTAAATTTTTCGAGACATCAGCTTTTATTATCTTTTGTAGTATTTATCTTTTGAAGTATAATATTTTTTTTCAGTATAATTCTCCCTATTTTACATTTTGTCAAACAAACCACATAGATTTGTAAAAGATCATATTTCAATGAATATTTAGATTAAATTGTGTAAATAAAACGATACTGTTGAAAGAAGTTAAAGGTGGCTTGTCTTCATTAGATATATTTTCTCATGTTTTATACTTAATTTTTATTATTTACATTTAGCATATTACAATCTAAATAAATTTGCATCTTTACAAACTGTCCACCTGAAGATGTTGTCATTTAACGAAACCTAGGTCGTGGTTAAGAATTTCAATAAACTAGAAACGTACATCATTTTTTTTTTTTTTAACTGTGAATAAAAATTAAGTGATAATTAATTTCTACAAAATTAACGCCAAATATATTCAACATATTAAAATAATTATAAAATTCTTTTCTTTCATTCAGGCAATAAAATTTTAAATAGCTAAAAGAAGTCGCTTGAACAGACTTTGTTTCTTTCTTCTTATATATATATTTTTCTGTTTATATTTATATTAACTTTTTCTGTCTATTTATTTGCTTGAGGTACATTTAAAAAAAAATCCATATACTATTAAAACTCTCGCTACTGAGGGTTTCGTACACAATTAGGTAGTTACAAAAAACGGTAGTTTTGGAAAGAAAGAGGAGATTGCTATGTACATCCTTATTTTTGGAAATATTTTTAAAACTGTCGTTGAAAATTAAAAAAAAAACATTTTTGTGATCCTCATGACAAACACTTTGAATAAAGCCTTTTCATATTATGATATAAAAAAATTAAAAAAAAAATTAAAACGTTTGTTTACCTCTTTAATAATTCATAGATAATCATTAAAAAAATAGCTAGTGCAAAATGTAAAATGTATATATATATATATATATATATATATATATATATATATATATATATAGTTATAGTTTACCCATAACATTTGTGTGAGCTTCTCAAAACCAATATTTTTTTATAATTTTATATTGCATAGTTTCGAATATATAGAGGGGTGGCATATTTTTTGCTTTGTATATCCCTAAAAATAAAATATATAAAATTATCAAAAAATAAAAATAACTCTTATGAACTATGGAAATTAAAAAAATCGTGTTTTTAATTTGTCTCCCCTACAATTTTAAAATAAGGGTTCCTGAATCTTAATTTGTGAGGTAGGAGTGGATTAATTAATTTTTTCTAATATGTCGATTTTCAAGTTTCGACATAAAGCGTTTCTGACACGTGAGTGATCTTGTTAGAGGTTCCGGGTTTTTTTTGAGGTCGAGAACCCTAAAAAGAAGAAGGTTGGTCAACACTGTTTGATTTTTACATGCCATCGACACCAAGTTCTTTTAAAATAATAGCTTCTTAAACTTTTTTCGCAGAAAAGAAATTTAACTAACGAAAGATGTAAATTTAGAAATAACTTTGGGCTTCGTTTTTTTGTATAAAACATTTCTATTTTTATATTTTTATTAATTGTTTTCTGTTTATTTATTTGTAGAATATCTACATTGAAAACAGCGACTAAAGTAGGCCCAACATTTTTAGATCCTTACAATCACATTCGTTAAGAATAAAAAGAATTTCCTTTTATGTGCCTTTGAAAAGATTGAAACGAATTTAAACGCATCCCAACAATTTACAACCATAACGTGTTTAATAATCATAGATTTTTTATACTTGTATATCTTATTAGTTAATGTGTATTAAAAAGTACTCGTATATTAAAATCCCAAGAATGTAATTTTTAAAAAGTCGATAGCACGAATAAATGATATTTTAATCCGAATAATATGTTATATTAAAAAATATATTTAATTTCCTCGGGAAATATAGTGGAAAAAATTGGGCATAAAATATCCTATGCTTCCCTCATTTAGAACCAGCAACTTAAGGACACCAACATTTTTATAAATTGTTACCATTATTTAACGAAATTGATAGAGAAAATTTTTGAATATTTGGAAAGTTTGCACTCGGTCTGTTACTGATAGTACATGTGACAAAAATCCGCAAGCAATTGACATGAACACACATAATTATAGAAAACTGACAGCTGTCTTAGGAATTAAAAAGTTTTCAGGAAAAAGACAATACCAGATGATACATCATTTTCCACATTTTCCACAGGAAAAGTGGTGCAGAATTAAAGTTTAATTTATGGTAGCTAAATGTATTTCAAGTTATTTTCCAAGCAACCTTGTGGTAGTGTTTATATTGCGTAATACCTATTATAAATACGCGTTATTTCGATAGGAAAATTTTGAAGATATAAATGAAGAAAAAATAATAATATTTCATATTTATATTACATAAAAACACGCTTTACAAGTGGCAAAATAATACAATGCCACTTATTGCTAATTTCATTAGCAGTTAATTTTGTAATAAAATGTTAAATACGTGTTTACTATAGATGACACAATTATATCATTGTTTGAGAGCCATTGCTTGAATGAAATATATTTGTATATTTGAAACATATTTAATACAAAATAGTCATCATAAAGTGTAAAGAAATATATTACAACAGTACAAATTTGTTCCAAGTGTAACAAAATCGGTTATTAAAGTCTCACGATTTGATATTAACATGCAGCAACCAATGAAAAATGAAATTTTGTTTATTTTAGTTTCCAAAAACGATAAGTTCAAAAACATCATGAACATCAACATATGATTAAATATTGAATATTTTTAGCTTTAATTTTGTAGAAATATATTATCACTTAATTTTTATTCACAATTAAATGAAACTACGTGATGGAGTATTATATCTACTTCAATTAACTTATTAACATTATCTAACTTATTAAAGATTGATCTTTACAAATTGCCCACCTGAAGATTTAGTAATACAACGAAACCTAGGTCGTGGTAAAGAATTTAAATAAAGTAGAAATTATACTACATCATGTAGTTTAATTTATTTGTGAATAAAAACTAAGTGATTAAATATTATTAAAATGATGATATGACCATGTTTGTGCGCGCATCACTAAAATGGATGATTTTTAATGAAAATTGCCATTTTATATCTTAGACGCTTCATTAGTATCACATGTAGAAAACATTACACTTATTCTCACGGAGTTTGTGTTAATCTAATTTATAGGTTGCTACTTAATTATTTAAAAGAGATATCCGTTTCTTTTAAATAACTAACGTGATTATATATTTTATAAATCCCATCTAGGCAGCCACATTTGTTTCATTTGTAATGCCATTTAGTCTAAAATTGTTTACTAGATGTTGAATATATTTGACGTTAAGTTTTTTAGAAATTATATCTACTTCAATTAACTTATTAACATTATCTAACTTATTAAAGATTGATCTTTACAAATTGCCCACCTGAAGATTTTGTAATACAACGAAACCTAGGTCGTGGTAAAGAATTTAAATAAAGTAGAAATTATACTACATCATGTAGTTTAATTTATTTGTGAATAAAAACTAAGTGATTAAATATTATTAAAATGGTGATATGACCACGTTTGTGCGCGCATCACTAAAATGGATGAATTTTAATGAAAATTGCCATTTTATATCTTAGACGCTTCATTAGTATCACATGTAGAAAACATTATACTTATTCTCACGGGGTTTGTGTTAAGCTAATTTATAGGTTGCTACTTAATAATTTAAAAGAGATATCCGTTTCTTTTAAAATAATTAACGTGATTATATATTTTATAAACCCAACCAGGTGGCGATATTTGATTTATTTATAATGCAATTTAGTCTAAAATTGTTTACTAGATGTTGAATATACTTGGCGTTAAGTTTTTTAAAAAATTCATTATTCACAATTAAATTAAACTACGTGATGTAATAATATTTTTATTTTATTTAATAAAGTAGAAATAATACTACAATACGTAGTTTCATTTACTTGTGATTAAAAATTAAGTAACATCACCATTTTAATAGATTTTAATTACAAAAATTAATGTTGGTGCGCGCGTCACTAAAACGGATGAATTTTAATGAAAATTCCAATTTTTTTATACCTTAGATGCTTCATCAGTATCACATGAAGAAACATTACGCTTACACTCAGGGGGCTTGTGTTAAGTTAATTTATAGATTACTTAATTATTTAAAAGGGATATCTGTTTCTTTTAAAACAACTAACGTTTTTATAGTTATATAAATCCTAACTAGGCGAAATTTGTTTTATTTATAATGCAATTTAGTCTAAATTTGTTTACTAGATTTTGAATATATTTGGTGTAAGTTTGTAGAAATTCATTATTAATAACTAAATGAAACTACGTCATGTAGTATTATTTCTACTTTATTTAATAAAGTAGGAATAACGCTATATCACGTAGTTTCATTTAATTGTTTACTAGAGTAGTTTATTTTATTTTTTAAATCTGAAAAATCAGTGGTATCGAATTCTAGGATAACTTCTTGGGTGGAACTAAAAAAGGAAAAGTTTAATAAAGAAATATACGCGATATCGAAATATTTGATATGGAATAATTTTTCCTGCGCGAAGGGCGTGGAACATTGCTGACATGATATACTATTCACTTAACCTTTTTTCATAATAGTAACCAATAATCGAACGGAGCATCTAAGAAAGTTATTTTAATGAAACACAGCTACAATCATCAATTTAAATAATATACACTTTGCATAACAATTTCAGCTAAAGGTTGTTAAAGGTTCCATTAAAATGTTTATTAGGCAGTTTTCTCCTTTCTTAAATATTTATTAAATTTCTCATATACAATGATAAAATTAATTGCGAAATATAATCATCAATAACTTTTTTACTGTAAGTACTGTTACTAGTATTCTTTGAATGGTAGTTTAAATTTCACCCTTTTCGTCTTTTTTAAAAATATATTTAACAGCTGGACTTAAAATTAATGCAAACCTTTGGGATTTATGATTCCCTTTGTATAGCACCACGGACAGCTGTATAGTATGTGTCCTATAAAAGTGACGTTTATGCAGATGTAGATTTCGAGTAACAGTGGCGTAGACTGAATACATGATGCGAGCTGTCGACGCCAGACTCATTATAACGCGGTACCAGGGGAGTAGCTACGTGGCGGTTGTAAACTATGTTTGAATTTAAACTTTCGAATATAATGCTGTAGGATTTCCTCTCCATGAATACATAATTCATCGGTTCGTTACGGAGCCTTTAGGTAGTCGAATGCGCCTGCGAAACCCCCGGGTGCCGTTCGCATAATGAGATATGTCGACTGCCCTTCAAAAGAATACGATTATGAGGTGTTTACAAACAAGGAAACAATCATTTTATCATCTATAAGGACTTTTATAAACTATGAATAAGATGTACTGAAAGAACTTTGCACACGTAGAAATAGCAATTATTTTTTATATGAAAATATATCATATAAAAATTTTAAATTTTTCACCCTACTATTGACTCTTATTTAATTACTTTTTTGGATTGATATGGTGACATTTTGGAGTCCAGCTTTATGTCTGTATGTGAGTCGAAGTTATTTTTATGAATACTTAAATGTACTTCTGATTTAAATATGGTCATATATATGAAGTTACCTTGGCCATAACCAACCGACTCAGAGGTTAAAATCTTAAAAGTATTTTTACCTGTTTCTCGGATTAAAAATGGGGGATTAAAAAATTCAATTTCCTTGACATGGGCAAGAGGTAGGTTATAGGAATCGTTAATCTTAGTACATCCCACAGTTATTACGTTAATTTTAGCTTGAATTGTTTGTTATATACAGATAAACAAAAGTATTTAAACAAATTATTTTCTCGTTTATCTCTGAAGTTATAGGTCCAAAGAATTAAAATAGTTTACAATAAAACTGAGAAATTTGGTTACATTTGTTGAGATATATATATATATATATAATACTTATGTAGTAGTTTGAATTTTTAAATAATTAAAGAAATATGTATGAAATAGATGGTAGTTTAAATGTTTTCAGAAAAATAAAAAAACGTGCAACGTGCATATTTATATTTTCCGAGAAAAAGAAATAATTTCACGTTACTATCATGATAATTGCGGAATAGCATCATTACTAAAGATAAGAAAATGTAAGCGCGCGGTTGATACGCGCATTGACGAGTATTTTTTTTATATTTAATCGTGGATACATTTTTTGGTAGTTTCTTTTGTCGTGAGAAAAAAATAGTCTACATACAATTATAAGAAAAGAGAAAGATCATATATTTTTCCCATTAAAATAATACATTAAGGTTATATTATTTATTGTACTTCATTGTCCATACTACGTAACAAAAAAATGTTTCCTATGCGTGATATACTTTACAAGTTTTCCAATATTCTAATGTTTTCCAATATTCTAAAAAATTAAAAATATTTTTAATTTTTTCAATCGTTTTTTTTTCTCAAATTTGTTTTCCTCTTTAACATTTCAATTTTAAGCATCTAAATTCTTTGTGCTTATATTTTGTAATTATATTATTAGCTTCAATTCTCTTTTTAGCTGCTAAGTTTTGCTTTAACACATTATTCATGTTACAAGTAGAGCCATTATCTGGTTATATTACGATTTCCTATATTTAAAATAACACCAAAATATAAAAAAAACACCTTCCTAAAAAGGCAGCTATTAATGTCTTTAAATGTTATTATTTAGTAACCCTATTCGTAAACGATACGAAAATAGCCTTATCCACATTTTATGGCACGCAGTCCTCTGAAACCTAGAACTTTACTTTATACAAATTTACGCAACATTTCGTGATAATTTTGTATAATGATTAGACCATTATTTCCTAAGTATTGTCATAAATTTTAATTTTCCACTGTAGCGGCAAGGAGGGTGTTAATTTCAATTTTAATCTATCTTAATATAAGCGTAGCTTTGGCTATGAAACAAAACAAAGGGTGATATCACAAATTCTAGTTAGAGATAATGTTCCTTCATTAATATTTAAGTGAAGTTCGTCCCAGAAAAGTTAGATTAATAAAAGTGTATTAAATTATTATATCACAGTTATAAAATATCGATGTCTTTCCTGCTTGCCTATTGTCTGTGGTAGAAGGATGGTAAAGACTATTTCATTGTTAAATAAATCAGTCATGTTTTTATTTCGCTATATATTTCTTAAAATAATAAGTAATAATATAGTTGACTACTATTAATTTGCTGTTTTTAGTAATATGTTAATGAAATATAGAAGTAATCTGAAAAAATAATATATTTTCCCCTAATTGTACTTTCCACATTCTATTTCCTTCTATCTCTCTCCCTTAATTATTCTTCTTTGTTTTCCTACCCTTCAATTCTTTTCCAAGCTCCAAAGCCTTTCCCAATATATCAAAATTAGATTATTTTTGTCATTTTTTTTTTAAATTTACTTATATTTTCTTATTATCGCTTTTTGTTATCTACCTGTCTTATAACATTATAAAAGCACTGTAATTGTGTAGCTTAAGTTTTCCGGTTAAATATTTAACAAAGAAAGAAATGAATTAATAAATTAAATTTATAATTTTAGTCTAATTAAAAATCATTAAACAAAAATCGTGATATTATATCCTGCCATTTGACGTCGTACAATATAATGAGCGTTATTAATATAATGAGCCTTTAAGGAACTTAGTGAAACTTTATTGATTTATTCACGCGTTTGTATTTTCGTCTGTCATAGAAATTTTACTCAGGAAGAGTTCGACATAGAAAGTTAAAATTTGATATAATAATGAATCTTATTAATCCTTATATTTTAGTGAGAAATAACATAAATGTTTCAGAATTTTGGAAAAGGCAAGTTTTAAGAAAGTTTACTAAAAACTTTTTTTTAAAGATTTTTAGGTACTTCTAGAAATACTGCAAAAACATCGTTAGAATGAATTTCCATTTAATTGTAGAACAGTGATGGGTGAATTTAAATTCCTTAATTATGTATATGAGATTATTTAAATGAAGAGACTACTATTTTGATTTAGATGATTTCGAATACCATTGGAAATTTTAGTTTGGCGATGGGTAAATTAAAATTTCTGATTTAAATCTTATGTGGAATACAAGATTCAAATCAGAAATTTAGATTTCAGAAAAAAATATCTTTATACTTAATACTAGTTGTTCCGACCCGATTTCGTTAGCGTGGAATTTTGGTGTAAGGAAAGTTATTAGAAATTTTTGATTATTTATTTGTGAGCATAATTTTTAGTAAAAATTCTAATAGATTATGCCGACAGTACCAATATCGTAATGATCACCAAGTTTAAGTGTTTTTTTTTATTTCTGTAATATTCAGACCAAACAAATTACTCTATATGTTATTCAATTATTATTATTACTATATCAAATTTCGGTGTAGTAAATTTTGCGTGATTAATACATAGACAAACCGACAGACAGACAAAAATTCTAAAAACAGACTTTTTGACTTTTACTACCATTTTATGCGTCAAATAAATCACCGTTTTTGAAGTATTTTCCATGTACACAATTCACACTGTTAAAATTGTATTATATGTGTAGATAAGCCTTACCACCTTAGTGGTAAAGAAATTAAAGAAAGTAGAAATAATACTACATCACGTCATCAACGCCAAATATATTCAATAATTAAGTAATTATATTACTACACTTGCTATTTCATCAATTTCATGGTCTTGTTGTCTCAGAACGCTATATTATAGAATAAGTTAAACATTTACCGTAATGTTGACTTCGAACGGAATAAAAAATAGCGTGTTTAGTGATCGGTGAGTTTAATTTTTTTATTTAAATCTTGGGTTGTAATGAAAACTATTCAAATACCCAAAATACTACTACAGTTTGGGTAACTATATTTGTTTTTGTAACAATTAAATAATATGTGTTACTATTTTTAATACTCTGAAAAAAGTGATATGAAATTGGAAACTTAAAAAAACATTAACTGCCAATTATGTGCTAGAGCACTATTCCCACCTTCCACCTGGGTTGTCTCTGGGCCCCTCCTGGGACCCCTAACGACCCACCTCATACAAAAAAGGGGATATTTGAAAGTCCCCTAATAGTGTTCCGCATCTACAGTCTCAGCGCTTCCATCCAACAGCTGACTCAAAGATCGGCCCAATCTCAACCAAATATTGGTGACATGCGAAGACAGTGACAACTAAGTTGAGCGATTCATAACCCGCTTACGCGTCTTCAACTGGAATATTAATTATTTTATATGGAAAATGTTTGCTGGAGATAACTTAACGACAAAATAATTTACACCTTAACGTCATTTACCAATTAGGTAAGATAAGCAACGACAGTCCATGACCACGTTGTTTCAAATTAACATATGACTTTAGCTACTTTTAGGTTCACAAATAAGCGTTTACTTTTTTTTAACCTGATTTCTTCCATATTCCTCGTAGCCTTTAATATATTTTCGGCGTTTTTTTTATTGCTATCGATATATCTATTATTTTATTTTCACGGTTTCACGTTAGGATAAAATTAAGTATTTAAATGTACAGTGAGTAAATAAACACAAATGAAAGTTAGTGGAAATAAAAGAAATAGTTTAAGAGTTAAAATGGATTTGAATATATTTGGTGTTAATTTTGTATAAATTCATTTTTCACAATTAAATGAAACTACGTGATATGGTATTATTTCTACTTTCTTTAATTTCTTTACCACGACCTAGGTTTCGTTGTATTACAACATATTCCGGTGGCCTAAAATCTTTGCTGCTACCTTAAATTGTTATAATACAACGAAACCTAGAAATAATTCTACATCATGTAGTTTCATTTAATTGTGAGTTAAAATGGAATAACATTTAAATGGGAATTATAATACAGTTTTCTTCAGAGACGTAATATGAAGAATTCAATCAATTAACACTGAAAAATAACTTTGTCATTGTATCATCTTTATGAATTGCTATACCATAAATTATTTTTCCTATATAGTAGATTAATTATTGACAGCATCTTCTTAATAAAATAATCGTTTACCCTGTGAAATTTTACAAAATTCTTGTTTTCTAACAATATCTGCAAAATGACAACTTAAGAGTTTATTTGCATATCGAGAACATACAAAAAAAATGTTGAAAGCTCTTCATCATCGTGCAGGTGGCTGTAAATTATCGCATAAAGTATTACTTAATTATTATAAATATGACACCCTCTATCATATACGTACATTATTAGAGTTGATGATTATGTTCAACATCTGTCAAGATAATTATGACTGTCCATATCTACTGGGTCAGATAAAGATTCGAACTCCTAAACTAACTCGTCGTCATCTCTTATTTCATGTCGATAATGTACCAACAAATGCCGTTGTCAGAGCACCGTTACGGCAGTTATACAATAAAGAGATGATGACACTTGACATCTTTGCAAGTCCATGCCCCCAGTTTCAATCAGATGTAAAAAAGAGGCTCCGTGAAATTCATGCACAACAGATGGATCAGTAACGTTATTATCATTTTATTTTATTCATTGTTTGTCCAACTTAGTTAATAGATAACTTGTCATTCATAGTTGCAGCTTTATTTAATTGATAAATTAATAACAAGTGTTTTTCGTATTAATTTTACGTCTTATTCTCAAAAATATATTGTTTCACTTACTTCATTTAATATTGTCACATTTATGTATTGTTGTATTTATTTGAATATTTTATAAACGTATTGATTTTTCTTTGTTCTTTGTGGAAATGTTAGAACATAAACTTACTTCTTATTTAGTGTTCATAGAATATTTCAAATAGTTTGGATTTGTTTTTCCCTTTAAAAAATGAAAAAAAGAGCTGATGTATTTGTATATCGATAACGTAATTTTTTTCTTAACACATTTTAGTAGGCAATATAAGATCGAGAACTCAAATTTGAATTTGATTTTTCCGTTTTGAAATTCAGCTTCAAAATGAACAGAATGTCTGACTTTGTATATCGTTATTGGATACTAAACAGTTTTAATGACCATAAAAATCTGATACGAAGCATTTGATTCATTTGGTTTTTACGGTCAATGCGTGAATCGATGAGGAAATCTAAATATATATAAATGTTTCAAGGAGCTAATTAGAGAGCAGAATTCATATTATAAGGGGTCATGGTACAGGGTCATGGTTTTTATATTAAATTATTTAGAAATAATAATTTTTCACAAAGAGATATATTGACAATTATTTCTTTCACAGGCGTAAAACATGATGCATATTTAAAAATTATGGCATATAGAATCATTGGTGAAGTTTTCCTGCAACCCTTGTGTGGGTTTCGGAAAAGCACTATTTATTTCTTTTGAATATTTTCGGAAATAAGGGGGAAAGGAATGTATTTCTTTTCCTATTTTTCACCGTCTCTGAAAATGTCTTACCTAAAATTATAAAAAAAAATCAAGACCCTTATAGCTGGCCCTTTTAAACGATCTTCAACACTAAATATGGAATTTAAAAATAATTTTTTAATATTAAACATTGGAATTTAAAAATAAGATTGGTCTCGTAGCAATAAGTCTGCCATATAGATCATTTAGATACTTAAATATAACCAGTCCAGCCCCGCTCAATTAGCGGCAGGGAATCGAACCCAGATCCACGTGGTGCGCCGCGCCGTGAACAACCCAATACACCACGTCGACGGAAAATTTTGTCACATGAGTTATTTTAGAAGGGTTCCGTTTTTCCTTTCGAGTTTCGGAATCCTTAAAAGGATAAAATTACATTCCATATGTCATAAAAAAAACACTCAGGAACAACTTGTTAATTTAAACAACATTTATTTATTCGCAAGCTGTATCTCGAGTCTACCGAAAACATATTCCAGCCAAGCGTCGCGCAAAAAGTCGCAATGCAAATTCGGCGGCCCCCAAACGTAACATGTTAACCGCTCAGTTACAAAAACAGTTTAAACGGCTCGGGCGCGACCGAAAAGGCCCCGTAAAGACAAATTTATTCAAGACAATCGTCCCGCGTAAGTGATGCAATAAAAAATAAAACGCGCCGGCTCCCGGTCGCTTTGTTTATTCGCCGCCGCGCGTTTCGGTCCGAGAACGAGGCACAAATTGTTGCCAAACTGCGCTTTTATGGTGTCCGCAAGATTGGATCGGGGGAGATATGTCTCGTGCGCTCCGGGGCCAGATTCGTTGGGGATCATTTCTTAATCCTGGCTTATTTACGGCGCGCGGGGGATGTTATTAAAGCCGATGACAAATGGGATTATAAAGTGTCGGCTTTTTATTTCGGTAGATCGCTGGCGGCTATCGAAAGCGGGGCATTCGCAGGTCAGTAGTTATCTGTACATCTAGGTAGGCGTGGATCGAGGTGAACGTTACCTAAATTCACTTCATATATGATTAAAGTTTTACGGAAAGAGCTACGGCAAAGGTGCATAAGTTGCCAAACTATGTTTTTATGGCCACGGTAAGTTTTGCGCGTTGGGGTTAAATTCTTCCGGAATAATTTCCGAATCGTAACTTATTTACTGCCAGTGGGGAATTTTATCAGTGCCAGGGTAAATTGGATTATAAAGTCTGAACGTTTTCATTTTGGTGGGGGCTGTTGGTACTTGCCTATGTTAAGAATGGTGCAGTTTAGTTTATATGTCTGCGTGTGGGGAATATAGATCGAAATGGTGTTTTTGTTGCTATTTTTTTAACATGCTCTTATTAATTTCACTATACATTACATTGATACACACAGTGTAACGGAATCTTTCAATTAAATTTCCACCCACTTATAGGCCTACGAATTATTTAAAATTTTGCGCACGTATTAAGAACCGATGACAATATAATAACAAAAACAATAAAATTATAGTAAAACAAACCAAAACACCTTTTTTTTAACAGAACTTTAAATTTAATGGTTTGGTTTTGTCTCTTTTGATAAAAATTTAACTTTAACGTAAAAGAAAGCGTGGGATGCTTGATATCAGTTGTAATTTTTTTTATCGTTAGCTTGCAAAGATAGAGACATTACGAAAATGTAAGGTGAAAACACCCTTCACTATTTTTATACATACGTTAATTTTTGTTTTGTTTTCAGAGACATCCTTTCGTTTTTTTACCAAAATTTTTTTATCTAAAGATCATTTCTTTCTTTGAAGTACATACTGCTGCCGAAGCCTTTCTTATATTTTTTTAATGCTAATTTTATTTAACAACTGTAAATGGTGACAAGGAGAACACAGAAGCGTACTTTATAATTGCGTCTGTTGAATTGAATATTTTAAAGAAAAAAACATGTCGCGTACTTATATATTTTTGGCTTCAAATGGTTTTAAATAAATCGAATTTCTGTGACTGTTCCAACTTTATATGTTTTTTTTAAAGAAAAACATCATTTAGATAAAAAAAGAAAGAATACAATTTTCTAATTTCTTTTTTTCTATCTGTTACAGATCGACGCGAAAAATATATGAAAATGCAAAATTATAGAATGCGTATTTCGTTTCAAGGTTTAAAATTTTGCAACAAATAAATTCCTAATCTGTTTGTGTTAATGTTTCGACCTTAGCGTATTGCAGTTTGGTTATATAGAAAAGCATATATGTTGCGCGAACGTTATTTTAGATGGTTTATTATTTATGTTAACAGTAATTTTTTTCATTAAAATTTCTTTACAATTTCATAAATAAACGTTATTAATTTACTGATGTTATATTAGAATGTATCTTGCAATAGATCCGACGAGAGATGAAATTACAATTTAATAATTTTCCCACATAAAAAGCTTCTCTTCCAGAAACAGACACACAATCTATTTATGCATATTTAATAGATTACAATAAGTATTTTTTGCAGTAATTTTCTAAGAAACATGCTTTAACCGTTACACTCTTAATAGAGAATCCTTTACTTATTTATATATTATAAACATCTAATGGAGATGATTATTATCTTATGTAGTTTCCAATAGCGCTTTAAGATTTACAGATAGTTACACAATTTGTTATTTATACAGTATGCTAGTTTTCATGGCTTTTTGATTAAAATAATC
The DNA here is from genome assembly GCA_039881145.1 of Druceiella hillmani. NCBI lineage: Eukaryota > Metazoa > Arthropoda > Insecta > Lepidoptera > Hepialidae > Druceiella > Druceiella hillmani. Next base: position 16,860,295 of record JAYKKI010000014.1, on the reverse strand, counting down.
GAAAAAATAAATCGAATATAATACATTTTTTTCTCTCTAATTCCATATCCGAGAAACATTATTTCAACCTTAATTTGAAGGTTAATTACGTTGCAGCGCATGTATGTTGGGCGCTGCGCCGCATCATCATAGCGTAGAACGCGACGCGGCGAACTTCTTATCCAATTTCGAATATTGAGGAACACAAATCTTCTTTGCACAAAAGAAAAAATGGTTAGAAGAGTAATTTAATATTTTTAAGTGTTTTTTTTCACTAAGCTTTTGTCTGTGATAATGGTTATTTTAGCTATAATTACGATTGAGACAACTTTAGAAAAAAAAATTGTATTTTTGAAAAATAAAAGATTTCTTTGTTATAAAGATCAAAACCAAAAAAATGTTACAGATTTTACTGGTCTTAAATTTCCGAAAGGAATCCAAAAAAAATTCCTATACATGGGTATAGTAATTTTTTTTAACCTAAATTCTATGTATTTCTAACCAGAGACCTAGAGAGCATATGTAATTGTTTATTCATCTGTTTATATTTTTTGGAGTCACAATGTCTATAATTCGTATAATTACTAAATGCTATTGAGCATCTTAGAAATAACACGAACTACATTCGAACATCGCTGACAAAGAATTTTTAGCAGAGTTCAAAATAGAATTCAAATATTTCTTTTATTTCAAAAAATATTCCTAAATTAAAATGTTCAAATAATTATTTAAAAATGTTACGATTGCCCGATTAAACTTAAAGCCAAAAAGGAACTCGCGAATGTTAAAATTAAGAAAAATAATTCATTATATTAAGAATATTTTTTGAAATAAGTACCAAAGTTGTGTATTTAAATATTGCAGGCCGCTCAACTGTTTCTACTTATGTAGCAACACTATCTATGAGGCATGTGCGAGGGGTCAGACGACTCTCTGGTGTCCCAATTAGCGTTAATGCAATGGACCACAGCACATTGCTGTCGTGTTTTGTGTTCGTGACCAGCATCTTTATTGCTTTTCTTTTTGTGTTATTATTAATGTGTGTAGTGCATTACTGCGCGGGTTTAGCGATAATATGCGGTGTTTAGATATATATTTTCTAGGTTAAGTGAGACTGCTACCACTTTTTCAGCAGTCAAATTAGATTCTGCTTACTAACTTTTGATCAAGTATAAGTTATAAATAAATTTCCGGAAAGTACAGTGATAAATACCTATTAATTTCTCCAAATTATTAAGTAACATTTTCACAATTCGTCTGACTTTTATCAACCAGTATAACAGGCAAGCTCCAGAAATGAATTGAGTACCTAGCACTACTTACTAGCTATAAAAGTTATCATGGAAATGCTAGATAATATCAAACGCTTTAACTGCTATCATTTATTTATGTTTTGGGGCAGTGATTTAGCCTTTATAAAATGACAGAATAGACCACCACTATTATGTATTTGTATTTTTGGCAGTGATTTAGTCTTTATAAATGACAGAACAGACCACCACTACACTCATTTGGCAGAGAACATTTATCAAAATGCAAATATGAAAGTGAACCTCCCACATGAAACAAAATCAGTGAGAGTGGATTGGGGAGTAAGACAGAGAGGTACTCTCTCTCTGAAATTCAGGTTGAACAGAAAGCTCGCATATATGATCAGTATATCCTGCCGTTGTTTACATATCGAGCTGAAACCTGGATGTTTACAAAAGAAACCCTCACCAAGGTCAGAGTGGCTCAGAGACAAATTTAAAGAAAACTATTGGTGGCCACACTGAATATTTATAATTCTGAGAGAATGAAAGCGGAAACAGTGGCTCAGCGAGAAGAGCAGGGTCGCGGACATCATCAAACCTGTCGCGAAGCTTAAATGGCAATGAACTGGCCACGTCGCCAGAAAGCAAGATTCGTGTTATAAAATGCTTGTGGAATGAAAACCGTGGGACGAGAAGAGTTTGTTCAAAAGGAAGACCAAATACGACATCAAAAGAACAGCTGCAGTAAAACGGTTGGAAAAAGCACAAAATCGAGGGGAGTGGTATAGAATGAAGGCATACATTCATAACAGAACTTGTCTGTTTTCTCAGTTTTATTTGAAACTGATGTTTTCTGTTTATAAATATTCATAATAAATACATTTACAATATATCTGGAAGGAGATTAACCATAATACACAAATATTCCATTCTAAAATAAATTTGTGGCACTAGTGATTTTCAAATAACATCTTTAAATATTGAAATCCATAAAATATGTTCATAAGTAATTAATGCATTTGCAAATTTCATGAAATATTTGTCATATATTGTGTTTTCATTTCACCAATAACATTCGCGAGTTTCTTTTTGGCTTTAAGTTTAATCGGATAATCGTAACATTTTTAAATAATTATTTGAACATTTTAAAAAACGTTTATCACTTTATTGAAGTTTTAGGATGCTCTATCCCAAAAGGAAAAAAGAAATAAGCTTTATAATATCACTCACATGGGAGATATCAGTCAGCCACAGGTATTTTCCTTAAAAGCTGCTTAACGTAGAAATCTGAAATTTGGTACAGTGATGAAATATATAAAGGTAGCCATAATTTCCCGATTTTTTTATATATTATTCAAACCATAAATATCTAATTTATTTTCAAATTTACAAGATTATTTACCATTTGTACTAGGTAAAAATTGCTCTAAAAAATTGTACAATCAAAATTACAGAAAAAGTAGTTATTTTACCACACTTTTAATTTTATTTAAAAAACCCGTTGAGCAATTAGTCTAAAGAAGTAAGTCAATGTAAAATTATGTTATATTAACATTTTGAAAAGAAAAATTATTTACATTTAGCTTTGTTAAAAAATCGCTTACAAAAATTGTACAATCAACATTACGGGTACATACAAAAGTAGTTATTTCACCACATTTTTCATTTTATTTAAAAAACATATCGAACGATTTGTCTAAAAAACTAAGTCAATGTAAAACAATGTCATATTAACATTTGGAAAAAAATTATTTATCGTTTAGTTTTTATAAAAATAGCTCTCAAAAATTGTACAAGGACGAAGAAGTAATTTCATCACATTTAATCTTTCAAAAAACGCGTCGGGCGATTTGTCAAAAAGAACTAAGATAATTTAAAATTATTTTATATTAAAATTTTGAAAAATAAAATACTTACCGTTAAGCTTTGGTTAAAATCTCTCTCAAAAATTGTACAAACTGTTGTTAAAGTTACATAAAAGTAGGTAGTTCACCACACTTCATTTTCTTTTAAAAATTCAATAAAATCCTAAAAATAATTTTTTACAAACTGTTAAATTAATTATTAAAAGCTTGGAAAATTTTATAATAATTTCTGGATCTTATTGTCACACGATAATTACCTTTACCTGCACAATTATCTTCTTAGAGATGAAGATAATTGTGCAGGTAAAGGCACAAAGAAATAATTATTAAGGGACCCAAACATATATCTTAATATTTTAAGGTAACAAATCTTCAGCTATATACTGAAAAATATGCAAAAAATGTTCCTTTTCCTCTCATTTCTCAAACTATTAAATCGTGAATTATATAAAACTAGATTTAATAGAAGCCTATAGAAAAGTTGAAGGAAAGCTATGACAATAAATATAGATACCACAATTTTTGAAATCATATTTTTATGCTTATGAAAGATAAAGTAGACTTTATATTTATATTGAAAAAATGAATATTTTAAAATAGTTTAACAGAAATACGATGTACTCTTAAATGTTTATAAGTATCTATATATGTACCAAACCTTAGTCCTACGAGTGGTACTCGTGCCTGGTCGATTTTTAATAACAAGGCCGTTTTAACAGCATAAAAAGTTTCTGTATTAGTTCAATTTTATTACCTAAGTACCTTATTAAAGTTGACCTTAACTAACATTTCGTCCCTGTTTATTGAAATAAATACATATTTTTTTGTACCTAAAATTTTGTATTAAATGATACCGAGACATAGAAATTCATAATACTTAACACAGATACATAGCATAATCTGTATATACCTAACTCCCAGAATGAAAACGCAATGTACTGTAACCTACCCATACACCGCTACTCCACAATACTCATAATACCGGAATCGAAGCGCTCGATAGGTTTTTCACAATGGCGTCTGCATTTACTGCGATTATTTCCCCCGGGTCGGTCGCTAGGAACGACGGTAGGTACTTTACGCAATCGACTACGGTGCTGGGGCCTCGTATGGGGATTATTTTTTTTTCAAGGGAATTCTTCTAACGATTACGTTGAGCATTATTGAGCGATGTTGTTTGACTTTGTCTCCAGTTTTAATAGTAGACTGCAGTTTGAATATCGAGTATTATGTACTTGTGGTTATTCTTTTTCTGATTATGATACATGATTAGAAACTCCTTTCATTTGTTTTAAATATGAAACTGCGCTTTATATTTTTGTACGTCAACTTGATGAAAATCCTGATGAAAACTTGATGATAATATAGAATAGTTAACATTTTGATTACCGTTAAATTAGTCGACTGTTGTAAGTTCTTGCGAATAGGAAGACTGACTTATAGTGCTTTACTAAAAACAGAAGCAACCTATTTGTACCATATCATGCCTTTTTATATTTCAATTCATTTCATTGTCTTGTATTATTTTCAATTCCATTTTTTGTTGGAAACGCACTTTTTATTCGTCATTATATCGGAGTAAGTAGCAATGGATCATTTATGAATATACTTTTTTTCATACTTTAAGCATGGAAACCGTACAAGTCTGAATAGTTGAAGCCTTCGTCTATTTAAATGAATAACTACAGAAAATTTCGATAAAAAATATTTATAAATGTAAAAGGTACCTCAAACACTGAGACCCACCCCATTGCATATAAGCTTAAAGGAAGGATGGTAAGCGGATAGTCGCCTGATGCGCGCGTGAACGTGCTTAATGGGGCGGGAGAAGGGGGGAACCAACTGCGCGCGTGGCTCTATGCAAATGAACTTCGGAAGCTCGTGTGTAATGATAGCCGGGGTTGCTAGCCTCGGTAATAGGTTGTTACGGAAAGTTATTTTTTGCCTGTTCTATCATCTTCATTTCGCTTAGAATTGTTTTCTTTAATTTTGCTAGTTAATTGATTTCGCTAACGAGTTTTTAGCCACGCTTCATATTCACGATCTTTAAAGTCTTTATACTTGTTGCTAACAGTTAGCATTGAGCCCTTAAGCACAATTAAGCAAAATGAATTTAAGTCTGTATTAAGTATAGATTTTTCCACTTTATGAACTCCAAACGGGGATGTTGCGAAAATCACCGTAAATAAGACAGGCCCAAGCGCTGGACGAATTATATTCTGTATTAACAAGATTCTCTCTATCAAAGTGCAGAGCATTGAAGTTAAGTTTTCTAATATTGAATATGTTTGAAATAAATACGTGCAAGAAGAACCAGATATCTAACTAATGCATACATAGTGTTGTGACCTACTATTAAAAATTTACAAGTATAATTTTGCTTTTAATCTAATACTCCCACTAAAATTAAACTCTCTTTAATAATAAAATAGATTAACTAAACATATCAAATATTTACCAAGCAAAATCTTATCTCTTAAATAGGCAAATATTTGTGTAGGCAATGCTTTTGTCAAAATGTCACCTAATTGACTTTTACTTGATACATAATTAATTTTAACTAAACCCAACTCAACATTTTTCCATTATGAAGTTATATTTAATTACCATATGTTGATTCTTTTATGATAGTTAATCAATTTTATTGTACTCTGATTATCAAAATTTAATGTAACACAATCATAACTTTTACCTAAATCTGACATAAGTTACTGTAACCACAGTACCTCTTTGGCAGAATCGCATGCAGTCACAAATTATGCCTCAGTTGTGGAGAGAGCACTAGTCTTTTGTTTCTGACTGGACCATGTCATCAGTCTCCCATTTATTACAAAAAATATACACAGTGGTATATTTGCGCATATATACATTACCTGCAAAGTCTAAATCGGTATATCCAAATAAACCACCATTTTCTCTATATTTATACATAAGTTCTTGCTATTTATTACGTATCTAATTACATGTTTAATATAATGTAAATGTTGTTGACTTGGATTGTTCACTTATTGTTACTGTTTTATTCTGGTTTCTTTTCATATCTGTATCAGCAATACTTATTTATGTAATATTCTTTTTGTGATTAGAAATTGATGTTCATTAAATATGACTTTTCTTGACATCTTTGTCTAATTTGTGTTTATATTATATATTCGATAATTTGTGTTGTCATAACCAACTAGTTTCATTTTCTCGCTCTTATAACCAACTGCACCACTAGAGCATATAACATTGAACATGTATTATCCATTATGGTTCTATTCTCCCTTTCTGCACGTCCATTCTCTTCTGGTATAGGTGGTATAGTACACCCATGAACTATTCCCTCTCAGTCCATATATTTTTTGAAAGCTCTGTTTACATACTCTGTTCCATTGTCTGTATGTAATATTTTAACGTTGTGAAAGAATTTATTTTTAATGATAGCATTGTATTTCTTGAACACTTCTATGATATTGCTTTTGTTTTTTAATAAAATATACACGTCTGCAACTGGTAGCAGCATTTTTGAATAATATAAAGTATCTCATACCTTGAATTAAGGAGCAACTCATAAGTTCGCAGACATCACTATATACTAGATCACCTGGCTCTTTATGTAACGGGGACGGCAAACAAAATCACCTTCTCATTAACTTTCAAGCCTTTGACAACACTGTTTGCACTCATGTTCTTAATTTTTTTTTGGATTAATGTGTACCAGTCTTTTATGCCACATTTTAATGTCACTGTGACTATTTTGAAACACATTTTGAAACAAAAAGTTACAAGTATCTGGGACGACTGTCTGAACGTTCAACTCATAGAATTTTTTTTTCTTTAATTTTTGTACTCATTACCACCTCATTGTCTTTATAAATTAATAGAATTGTATCTTCCTTGACAATAGAGTACGACTTTCATACTACCACATCTTTTGAAAATAATTTGTTCTCAAATTTCGACCATTAGAAGAAGCACACCATGTATTTAGCTACTCTCTCACTGTTCTTTGATATATCTTTTTAATAATACTTTGCCGATGCTAGACACTTCCATAGATTATTTACTTCCCAATGTCAATGACTTCTGGATGCATTCAAACATCTCCGAAAAGAAATCCTTTCCTAAAGTCATATGCCCAGAAGCACCACTAACTAGAATCCAAGCATTTTCTTCAGCGTTACAAGCATTATTTTTTACCCAAATCGATAACATATTTACACCTTCTAGTTGAGGTTTTCTAAACTTAGATTTTCTTGGAATATGATATTCTCTAGAAAAATGGCCACGCTTTCTACAATTATAACATTATAACCTATGCTTGGTTGTTTTATTTTAATTTGTACCGCTCTCACTAACCATTAGTTCATTTTGTTTCGGTTTTATCTTCCATCCTTTACTATCAACAAGAAGTGCTTTCTTTCGTTTTTCATCAACTGCTAAATTTGGTTCTTCTTGCAACAAACGAGCAGTTAAATCGACATTGGTCTGTTGCTTTGAGTCCAATAACATCCACTCTTGTCGTAGTGATCTATACTTGGGCGGCAATTTTCCCAATATTTTTGTTATGATGGCCATGTCGCAAACACTTTCACCACTTTGTGTTAGCTGTTCAGCCAATGTTTCAATTTTTGTGATGTGTTGAGCTACACTGTCACTCTGTGACATCTTGTATAGATAAACTTTTCGTTAATCAACATTTTGCATAGTTCATTCTTTTGTTCACGTATAGATTCCAGCCATTTTGTCATTATGTCCATAATGAATATCACCATACCATTGTTTTTCCATCATTCAGTACTTTTTTGCTCATTCAGTAGTCATTCTCTTTTGTTCTGGTTTTGTCACTGTAACATCAATTTTATTTGCCTTCAAAGTGCATTTTATTTGAAACTTCTATTGACGAAAGTTATTTCCATCAAATTTTTTCTAAATTTACTGATGGAGTGGGATCCATTTTGAGGTAATTTTATTAAAGATTTTCAACAATGATTTTAGCTATTTCTTTGCCGTTTTCTTCTGTTCTTTTATTTTCAGAGTAGACTGGGCCCATAACCTCCTAGATTATGGGTTTATTCAATGAAACAGAGTATTCTCAACATAACAATCCCTTATTTAAAATAAATGAAATACAACTGAAAATACAATACGTGCAAAAAGAACCAGTTAACTAACGCATACATAGTGCTGCCACCTGGTATTAAAAATGTACAAGATTTATTCTGTTTTCAGTCCAATAAAATTTATGGAGAGAAGTAAGTTAAAGAACGTTAAAGTTTTGTGACCACAATTTATTTTCTTCATTCGTTTAGTTTCCACTCAGGTATCATAGTTTTATATAGTAGAAATGACAAAATTTTACCAAATGTGAACCTATATAAAATTCAGGTTTATATACTACAGATTTAATTTTTTTCTTAAAATAATATTTTTTTAACTTTTTGGAGTACAATGGCCAAATAAAAAATTAAGGAATTCCGCAGAAGTAGAATATTATAAGAAGGAAAAAGTTTTAGACAACTGGAGCTGGAAATTTTTATGGAGACCTAGGCTAATTGCTGGAAGAATAAACGGGTATACCAAAAACTTCAACATATGTATATGAATGTAATAGTCAGTAGGATTAACAAGAATTTTGTTTTGGGTACTTCTAATGGTCAGAAAAGTTGTGATGCACAATTTTTTTAATTATGCAATCTACCTACATTTTATTTACTATTTTAGCAAAACATGAATATTATGTGATTACGGTATTCAAAAGTATAAATATAATCTTACTGGAGAGGCGAATGGACAGGTATGTATTTTAGCGGAAATCATCTCTCGCCAAAATGTCGAAAATAAATTTAATATTTCTATTATTAACCATAATATTTATAATATGATTGTGAATAAAGACATTTTAAACGTTACACATTTGGAATTTTTATTGTGGCGGTAGATAATATGTAATTTTGAGGAGAGATCAAAGAGTAATATTTTTTTCTAAGTAAAACTACGACTATCTTTTCATATCTACCTGAAAGTTGCCCTTGCCTATTTATCTAGCTTTCAACTCTAATCGCGCTTATGCATATCGTGGCCATAATAGTCAGAGTGAATCGGAGTGCATTTCGATTCTAACATTTTGCCGAGCGTGTTACTTAGTTATGACAGATTATGAATTAGCATTTCTCTTAGGGTATATCGTTTTATGTTTCGAAATGTTTTATGGTAATTATTAATATCAGGGTGTTTCTTTTAGAATATACTCAATTTGGAAAAAAAATTATATTGACATATTAAAAAAATAAATTTATTTAACGTAAGTATAATCTTATTTTACTTATGCAACTTTTTTGATAAAAGCGAAAGGTAATTTAATGTCGTGATAATGCGTTTAAAGTGTTATTAAGCTTTATTTTTGAGATATACATATATATATATATATATATATATATATATATATATATATATATATATATATATACATCTCTAGCGTTGTCACCGCCGTGGTATGTTGATTTGCTTAAAGTGTTGAGTTAAATTCCTAGCCGCTCATCGACCTGGGGTATTAACGAGGAACAATGCCACTGGTGAGAGAAGCTACGTGCTGTGATCGTCAATCCACATCTCTAGCATGGCGATTATGGGAATTACTTCTAATGACACGTTTCATTCATTGATTGATTGATAGGAATAGCTTCGATTTTAGTTTTAACAAGGAATCAACGGAAAAAAGTCTTTTCTAAATATACTACATTTATGTTTATTATTTTTGTGTTCTATTGTGATATCTAAAAGCTTCTGAGCTTTAACCATCCCTCTAAATAAAACTAATTTACGTAAAGAAATAAAAACTGTAAAACAAATCGCAGTAAATAATAATTATAACCCATCAATTGTCACAAAACTGTACCATAATAAATTAAGAAAAATACTAATACAAGAAATATACCCGGTGGTACCAAATAATAATAATATTTACTATAAATCTATCCCATACATAGGTAACGTATCACTCAAATTAGCAAAATTCTTAACTAATAATAAAAATATAAATAATACTACATGTGCCTGTAGTACTTTAAATAACTTGGATTAATTATAGAGAAAAAATAGATAAACATAAAAAGAGTGGTATCTATAAACTTAAATGTAACGACTGTAATAGTGTATACATAGGTCAAACAGGAAGAGATTTTACTACAAGATATAAAGAACACATTGCCAACTAGCGAAATAACAAACCAGACACATCTCACTTTGCTAAACATCTTATTCAAAATAACCATCACCCTCATACTGATAATGCTCCCTACATATTACAAATAAATACAAAAGGTAATAAACTTAATATCGTAGAAACATTAGAAATAAACGGAAATAAAAAATACACCAAAGTTAATGTATTAAATGAACAACTAAATATAATGTCATCACCCATATTTAATCTTCTAAACATAATATAATTAGACAACATTGATACTACAGTACTCTTCAAATTGTTTCAGCCCAAATACACATATAAATATAAGTATACAAAAAAAAGAAAAAATTAAAAGAATTAAATAAAAAAAATGTTAAAAATTTACTTATTTATATATATATATATATATATATATATATATTTATAAAAAAAAAAAAAAAAAATATATATATATATATATATATATATATATATATATATATATATATATATATGTGTGTGTGTTGGGGGAAGACCGGTGACTTCATTAGGGTTATTTATAGCTGTAGGCGTCAGTTACAGGTAATCGGAATACTACACTGCTTTGAATCAGTCTCAGTCAGAAAATAGTCCGGCCCGTCCGCCGTTCACACAAACCGTCAAATATCACACCGTACGCCGATTACCCCACGCAGTGAAGTTCGTAACTATAATGTGTGTGTGTGTGCGTGTGTGTTTGTGTGCGTATGCGTGAGTGTGTGTGTGTGTGCGTGTGTGTGTGTGTGTGTGTGTGCGTACGTACGTATAATGTTTAAAAGAGGATAAAAGGTAAGTAAATTGTGTTAATTGTATCATTACTTATAATATTTTAACACACATTTTTTGTGAATAAAATTCTTATTGGATCTCACAGAACACAGTCTTTTACATCTAATATTATGCTTAGGCAATTTCAATAAAATTTTTTAGAACTCATTTTCATGATAATAAAAATATTATAATGTAGTAATTCAACTACGGTGTATCACCAAAGTTAACTCTTCGTTGTAGGAACTAAAGTATAAGTCCTATTCAATATAGGTACTAGGTGTTTCAAAAATCAAAGTAACTTTTAATTATTTACTTTATATATTGTTAAATCGATTAACAATACAAAATAAACATCAAATGCTTAAGATATTCCCGCAAAAAGCGATAGTTATATATTATTTATGGATTAAATATGTATATGCACAAATTGGTACAAGATAGATTTATTGCCATAAGGAGTTATAAGACAAAATTTTTTATTGTCAACCAGAGTGCCGGCAAAAAAACCCGGTTTGCTTGTATTGAAATAATGAAATAATAAACTAGCGAATATGTCTTTAGAATAAAATGTTCTGTCGCAATTATCACAAAGCTTGCGTAATAGTACGCAAGTACCAGCATTAGTGCGAGCGGTAGGCAGATAGAAAAGCCCGGAGCTACGGGTCGGTCTCCCTGGCTCACAAAACTGCAACTAATTCACTATATCGGCGCACTCATAACGACTATGATATTATAAAGTACAACTGCTTAGAGTTAAATACGCCTTTCATATAGAGTACGGCATTTGAATGCGTACAATGCATTACAATAGTCTATTTTGGGCGTATTGAAGCGATATTGGAACATATGTATAAATCGTTCTTGCACTCTTTCGATCATATCAGAGTATGTAACATAGTATGAATTCTAGACTGCAATAGCATATTCAAGTTGAGATTGCACCAAAGCTGTATAGAGCGTTCGATACGTTCTCATTTGATTAAAAGGCTTGGTAGTTCTCAAGACAAAACCCAGCAAAGCATAAACTGGTGATCTGCTTAACGTGAATATCAAAATGTAAGCTTTGATCAAACATCTCTCCAAGTTAACGTATAGAATTAACAGATTCCAAAGAACGGCTACTTATGTTATAGGTGAGTGTCTTGTTTTTAGAAAAAGTGATCTATTTACACTTATTGTGACTTAATTGTATATTGTTTAGTTTGCAATACGCACCTTGTATATTATGATCTTCTCGTAGCTTCGCATGATCAAAAGAATCTCTTCTTTTGGAGAAAATCTTTAGGTCGTCAGCATATAACAGGAACTTGGTGTATTTAAAGCAAATACTGATGTCATTTGTAAACATGATAAACAAAAAGGAACCCAATATAGTCCCTTGACAATCCTAAGTCACGAGAACATATGGTGATTTAAAACCGTTAAATTTACTGCTTCTTGACTGTTGCTGAGATAGGAGATGAACCAACGAAGTAAATTACCCTTTATACTGTAAAACGAGAGTTTTTTCAGCAAGATGAGACGATCAACTTTGTCGAAACTTTTTTAAAATCTATGTAGATGGAGTCAATCTGTGTCTTGCAATTCATAGATTTGAAGAGATATTGCGTATACGACAACAGGTTGGTTAATGTTGATCGGTCCCGTATGAATCCATGCTGCGACTTAATAATATGCTAATGCAATGTTGGATAAATCCTTTTGATAACCACTTTCTCCAAAAACTTAGATATTGCTGACAAAAATGGAGATAATACATTAAACAAAGAAACTCGTTTGTGGATATAAGTTTAATATATTTATTGTATATAGATATAATATCAAACCATTGTACAAGCACGTGCATACTTGCGTACAAGTACGCATGCATCTGAACGCGTATGCATGTAAATATTCACACACGCACGTACGCATACACACGTACGCAAAGGCATATATAAGTTAGACTTTTGTAAGTAAAAATTATATGACAGGAAAAATGAAGATATAAATTATAAAGTGTACTGAAAGGTAATGCTTCTCAAGATATTTCATAAACGCGTACGCGAACGGCAGAATTGGTAGGTCAGAGAGTGCAAAGGTTTCTAAGTAACTCATATTTAAAACGAATTGATGTAGAACGTGGTATCATAACATGGGAATAAGGCAGGTGAGAAGACTTACAGAACATATCAAATATGGCAGTAAACTAGAGCTAAAGTATTCGGGACTGCCGAAATTGAATATATTAAAAACTAACCAAGTGCGGGTCTGCTTCGCGCAAGGAAGATTCCGTACCTCTAGATGTGAAATTAATTTATTTATCATGAGACATTATTAGTGTAGAATTTCTAGCATAATATAATTACATATAATTAAATAATATTCTTTATCACTTCAACAAACTTCAAGCGTCTACTTTAAAGGCTTCCTAAACAAAACATTGTGGGTATTTCGAATAATATTTTTGGATATTCTTATAAAATTATGTGAAATATAAAATTGAGAAAAACCTTTATTATTTCCTTTGGCCACTTTAAAATTTATGTAAATATTTTTAAATTTTAACTCTAGAAGTAATAAATATTTTTCAAGAGTTTAATGGAAATATAATTACTATAATTAAAAAGGAAGACATTTAAATTGCCACGAATTTTGAAAAACTTTGACTTTTCTAATTATCGTTATGGTTTATCTACAACCTTTCCGTAGCTTTCTAAAAACCCTGTTTATACATGATTTTCCCTATTTTGGAAATGAGGAGGGGGCATATTTTTTTACTTATTTTGAAGTTCTGAAACTACTTAACATTTTGAGCAAGATATTTTGATATCCTAATAACTAATCCTTTCAAGTGATACCTCACACAGTACATGGGATTTTAAAATTTCTTTTCGAGCTCCTAATTTTCCCAGACTCTTACTGTTAAAATTTCTCTATAAAAAATGATTGTTAATTATTGATTTATGTGCGGGTTAATGTGCTTTATTATTTTGCCAAATTTGAATTTTTTCATCAAGCGGTTTCTGAGAGAAACAAGGTCAATGAGTAATGTTTCTTGGCCATTTTTCATTTTACCGACCTATAAAAAGCAATTGAAAAAAAAGTGGTGACTATGCTGGTCACGACACATCGAAACCTAATTGAGCTGAGGTCTAAATTTATTTATTTACTTGCTTGGGGCTTAATTGTATAAACTAACAGAACTATTGTGTGAGCCCACTGACCGATTGAAGCAAGAAGCTCTTAATTCTAAATTTAGAAATATAAACAAAATTATCGCTTTACTTCCTCAACAATTATACGTGTCATTTATTACAATTTTCTCAATTACGAGTTTCATTTGTGCTTTTATAGAAAATTTCGTTTCTATTTTCTTAAGGCGTATAGAGAACTAGGTATTAATAGTAAATTAATATAAAGTCAACTGTAAGTTGCAATAATAGTCGGGCCGGTAGTTTGCCTAATAATTTGTTCCATTCGGTTTCGCATATCCGCTCTGAGCCCCGACCGTCATTGATTGGATCGCGCCGGTCGTATCATCCATTCATCGACGGATTTGGTGAGGACGCTGCCGGTCGACGAGTGAATGGCTGCCCTAGCTCATTTTTATCACTGATATTCATGCCTTTTTATGCTTTACGTCTTCGGTGCAATTGAGAAATCTTAATTTCAGTCTCATTGGCGTTTCTTTATCAGGGTAGCTTCATCATGCGATGGTTGCGTATTGATAGCGAAAGGAACGGTTTAGAAAAACAGACGGAACCATTACAGTATAACAACAAAGGGATCATATAACTTTCTGTTTTTTCTTACGTTTAGGACGATGGAACCCTAAAGTATAGGAAATTACATGGAACAAATTAAAAAAAATACTACCTAACAAATATTAAATCATCGTAAAAAAACAAAATTTTGAGCTCCGAACCAGGAAATATTTTTTTTAATTAAATAGTGAAAAATACTTGAAAATTAAAACGGTTTTATAAATAAAGATAATATTTAAGACAATTTGGAGACAGGCGACTTATTATGCGCTACAAAGGACTTTTGAATAACTTATTTGGAACTATAATTCGAAATATTTCTTATAAAAAAAGCAAATATATTTATATTGTTGAGTCACATCATAAAACTCGCTTCTTTTTTTGATCTTGGAAATCTTTCTTAATTTATCTTACCCAAATATTTTAATAATTTAAACGCGAGTTAGTCTAAAATAATCTTTATAGATCGCAATTTCATAGGATTGTGCCAAATATTTAATGTTTAATTTGAATAACATATAGTTACAATCATATGACAATGTATGGTTTTGAAAATTATAAAAAACAATTTGACGTTTACAATGAAAACCGATACTTTTATAATCATCGAGGGCATTGGACACCGATTTATCATGATGAACATTATCCGATTCTAGTTATTTTAAACTTCTAACCACGGAATATGTCAAATTTAACAAAGGCGAAAAGCAAAAATGAGTCATTAGTTATATTTACACTAACTTCTAAACTAAAATATTTCATCATATGATCAAAAAGTAAGAATTGAAGCAAAACATAGATTGGAAATAAAATTAAATAAGTAAGTGATAATTCAAATGATAATTTTTAGGCGCACTATGCGCACTTTTCTGAGCATTGAACGAAATTGAGCCCTCACGCTAGGGTTGGTGACGTTGAATCGGGTAAACTCCGCCCTTTTCGGCATCAGTCAAGTGATTTCACAGTTTGGGTAAACCCGCTCCCCTCGGCATGGGCCAAGCGAGTTCAGTGCATAACACGGAGTGCATCATTTCAAGAATTATGTTTTAGTTTTTATTAATATATTATTTCAGTATAATTTAATATAATATGCATATTTGTTGTACAGAATCGGTGTAATATTTCAAGTGTATACTTAGTGTTTAATATTTTATTTAAGAGGAGTTTAATATAATACGCAAATGTTATTATATTTTTTATTTCATCATACATTTCTGCCATATGGTCATAAGCATACACCAGTGTTTTTTTGTTTTAGTGTAATCTTACCGATTTTTAACTAAAAGGAAATCTTTAACAGTATTCTAATTTACTTATGCTTTGTTATGATTCTTTCAAAATTAACATAAAATCAGTTGATTAAAATTATCAGGGAAGATATATTCAAACATTAAACAGGTAAACGGTATAGGTAAATAACGTATAACTATTTAATATTTTTATGGATACTAAAAAGATACGAGTCACGACATTTAATTAATTGCTTATTACATACCAAAAGAATAATGTTGGTTATAGAACTACATTTCATCAACAGACGAAGAAACTAAATGAAGAATCTAGTCAATCTTTCAAGGATTGCTATTTATTAGAAAAAATGACGAAATCCTTATATGACCTCCTAAATTGATGAAAATTTTGAGTTTAGGTTTAATAATTAATCAAAATCCCTATTAATATGAAATCAATCTAATTAGAAAAACGCTGTTTTTTTAAATTTACGGTTTTAAGTGAACTATTATTTCAAAAATTATTTTTCAGGATAAAAATTGAAGCTAGTAGGACCTTATAAAAAACTTTCATAAAAAAATTGAATTTGTGAGACCAATTCGTAAATAAATAAGTAATATTCGAAAACAAGACATTTTCCCCGTCAAATCAAGCAATATGCGCAAGTGCATACACAATACGTGTATATGTAATGACAAAATTAGTTTTACGAAATCCGCTTGGCCGGAATGGATGTGGCTCGAGGCGGAATAGCGCAACGTAACGGAAAACTTTACAGGAGAATTTTTCAAAGAAAATTGAAATGCAGAGAATGAAGCAAATGTGATTGCTTTTGCAAATTGAGTCTTGTTGCGCGTACTGCATGAGGCATACTTCTCACAGTTTGTAAAATATGATATCGCATACAATAATTTACTTATGTCAAATAGTGTTACTTACGTCGAACAGAGTTGGGGACGCTACACATTTTTCACTAATGGACTTTCCATTATTTGCAAATTCTGTTTATCGAAAAATATATTTCAAGAAAAATTTGGAGAAATTACACAGTGGATATGCTCTTTATGGAGGCTTACCCTCGAAGAAGTTTACTTTTAGTTTATACTCTTTTTGTTACTAAACATTTTATGGGCTGCAATATTTTTTACCTATGTTATGATATTAAACCAAAAACTCTAGGTTTTTTAAATAGATATTTCAAATACAATAATCAGGGTTTTTATCTCTGAGAGTGATTTCTGATTAAAAAATGGTTAAATCTCTTTTTGACAAACTATCTTTGGTCTGAAATGTTCAATCTAATCGCTATTCATTTATTATAGAATAAGGAATATTTGAAACCGTAGCTAGTTTTATCCCAACTAATGTTTTTGAACCAAAAAATTAAAAAAAATTATTTAATGTAATAAAGGCATAAAATATTAAAATAAAATAAAAATTAAATAAACATCGCATACAATAACGTTACGTCACACCTTCATTTATTAGGAATACGTCATATTCAGGTACTTCAGCAGACTTCCAAATTAATATTCAACTAATATTTCAATTCGAAATATTGAATGTTTGTTTCAGCAGACTTTCATAAAACTTGGTACAGTTATAGATTATAATTCGAATTAGCATACAGATTACCCTTAAACATAAATAAGCCATAAATTTTCTTTAGAATGAAAGTGAGTGTTTTCGATCCAATAATAAAAATTAGCTTTACCACAAGCCGCTAAATGATGCGAAAGGTATATTAACTCTATTGATCGTACATTGTGAGAGAACACGGCAAACGATTATCAAAAAAGTTTCTAATGATGTGTTGCGATATAATCAGGTGTTTTAACAGAAAATAAATGCTGGTTAAATCGCAGATAAAACTTAATATATAATATAAAATAAATGTAGAATCTATTACAGAAGCTTACTACGCTATGAATCCGTTTGCGTGAGTAAGAAACATACATCGTTACTAATCAAAAATGCTTAAAATTAAGTTATACTTTTATTCTTAGAATATTTATACCTTTCCTAAGGTTGGCATAACGTTGGTATTAATTACTACTAATAAACTCAATAAAACTATAGAAAAACTATTTCGAAGTCATTTTAAAAATTCAACGTCGCAACGTCATGTTTCACAGAAAGTGTCTGTTCTTGTTGAATTTTCCTCTTTTCTTCCAATTAAAAAAGAGCATGAAATTCTGAGAAGACAGTATGAACTATACACGAAAACGTCATTAGAAAATCATGAAGAAATAACGATAAATTTAATATTTCGCAACAAAATTTCGAAAAAATATCAAGGAGAATCCTTAAAATATTCCAAAAAATAAATAAGAATATTATTTGAATTTTATTTCAATTACTAATTGTCATCAATAAATATTATTCTCGATGCAATTACTCGCAATATTTCTCCTCGACACTTTTGAATGTATGAAATGAATTATATAAAGCCATTTTCTTTAAAGTAAAATTTTAATTGTAAAAAAGTAGTGCAAATACTGACGTGATGTTTATATGTACTTGCCTACATGTAAATTTTTATTAGGTTCCTTAAACTTAGCTCTAGGTCGGAATAGTTAAACACTATTCCGCAGGTGAAAGCTACAGGTGAAAGCATGACGAGTTTGTCCTAAACTGAATTTATTAGTACTTTTTTGGCTATTCTCTATTTACACAAGGTATAACTATATTTTCCAGGTTTATTAGTAAGATGGGGTATGGTTGGAAGTGATGGAGTATAAGTTCTGATCAACGATTAGTACGTTATCTGAGGATATTGGTAAAATTATTAGATTTTCCTTATCTTATAATTATTTATGTATTTATTATCTAAGGACCTAAAAATAACAACACAACATGACGTTCCTGTGGTAAATTAATGTAATTATTAAGTTTTTCAACCTAAGAGAAAAAATAAACCTTTATAAAATTGCTCACTTGTCTTTCAGTCCATCTATTAAAACCATTTTTCGCAGAAATTACATACACATAAATTCACATAAATGTCACATAAATTTGAAATATCGTATATACTCGAGTCGTAAAAGAGTAATAAAACTTATTAAATCAGCTTAGTAGTAAATCCTACTAACATTCGCGTATCTCAAACACACAAGAGTATTTCTAGGTATGGGTATTTTGAGGGTGGGAGGAAAATATGTATAACTATAAACCATAATAAATTTGATACATCTCTAACACTCAAAAATATTAAAATAGGTGTTTTGGGTGCGCGAGGAAAAAATTAATTCCGTATAGTTATAAGAATCTCAAAAATATTTGATACCCGTTATTAAATTAAATTCGTGATTACAAAATTACGGGAATAAGGTATTGTAGCTTTATTAATCGTCCATGGACACACGAGCGTAAAAAGGCGGATTGTAGTAGAATATTACTTATAATAAAAGTTCTGTTGATTCGGCGTACTATTTGTCTCAGAAATCTTTCGTAAAATAGCGCATTTCATGAAAAATTTTAACTTTCGCCTCTGCTCAAATGTTCACTTATGTGGTAGCTTTGCAAAAGCGGTAATCTCTTTTTTACAGATTTTTTTGCGAAACCATTCAAGGCTGACCGTCTAGAACTAATTTTTTATCATTGTTTCCATTACGTTCTTTATTAAAACTCTGAATAAACTTTGAACAATATTAATTTGAATAATAATTCATATTATAACAATTCAATTATAGGGATCTTTAGTTCCATTTGGATGGCAAAACTCAGAACGTTCCTTTGTCTGCTCGTCGTGGTTTCATTAGACCTTCATAGTTATGTTTATATACAATAATGTAATAAGTCGATTCACCTTTCGATTTTCTAGACATTTCTCTCACAAAGTAAATTGAATAGCGTTAAGTAAAGAAACTTATAACTGGCAGTTTTGATACTCAAATGGAACGGAATATTTCAATTAAATTTTCATCCACTTCTAGGCGACCGAATTATTTAAAATTTTGCACAGGTGTCAAGAACCGGTTATAATATAATAATAAAGACATAAATAATGATAGTAAGCCTAAAAATCATTTTTAGTATTAAAATATAATTTTAAATATAAACATGATGAAAAAAAATTAAATTTAATGTGATAAAAGAGTGGGATATTTGATAAAAGTAGTCAAAAAATGTTTTATTGATAGCTCATATTTATTGATAGCTGTAAAGGTTTATAATATTACGAAAATGAAGGTCGAAAGCATTCTTTTTTTATATTTCAGTAAATTTTTTCCTATGTTTTCAGAGACATCCTTTCGTTCTTGACAAAAATCTTTATATTGAAATATTATTTTTTACTTTTTAAGTCGTATTGCTGCCAAACCGTATCATTTTCAATTTTTTCGAACTATAAGTTTATTTAGTAACTGTAAAAGGAACACAGAAGTGTCATTTATTGTTGCGTCCGTTCATTTTTTCAAAACCTTCAGGTTTTGAAGAAAAAACTTGTCGCGTAATTATAAATTGTTGGTTCCAACTCTTAATTTAATATTACTTACGACCTTATGATTAAAGAAACAAAAATAAAGTTCTCATCATCGTGAATGATAAAAATTGCGCGAATTTAATTTCGGGTGGTTTATTATTATACAGATTACCACACTGTATAATAATAAACATTTAAGTCGATCTAATAATAAACCATCCGAAATAAAATTCGTGCAATTTTTAATAATTATATTTAAATATTAACAGATTGGCTCATTTAAGCCCGAAAAAAATCTTTGTAAAGGGGACGTCATAACGAATAATTTAAAAACATTAGTTTCGCGAAAATCAATAGTTTAGAAATTACGATTTTCTATATTTCTTTCTAGAAATTCCCCGATTTAGTCACATAAACTACACTAGTTGGTTTACTTTTTTACTAAATTCAATAAAATTTGGTACAAAAAAAGGTAAAGTGCTCATGTACCTAGCATGTACTGTGCAGTTATTAAGTTATTCCTAGATTGTTACATTGTTTTAGAATTTTTTGTTAAGTCTTCTTTAATTTACATGAAAACTGTTTCATTTTGAAATAACCATGAAAAAAAAATGTATTGCGGTTGATTTGCCAATAACCTTAAAATCTAACTTAAGATATCACGATTGTTAGATATAAGATTGTAATTATGTAGCAATTATAAGGTCTTCAGAAATTAACATTTTGTCCACGAAGTCGCTAAAAACAAATTTGTAACATAAGTATAAATTTAAAAATTCTATTACTAAGAAAATCACTTTATTCCGACTTCCATTTACTTAGTATTCTTAATTTGTAAACGTAAAAAGTGCTTTTATTAAATGTTCATGTAATTTGTGTCCGAAATCAGACAGCAAAATAATCTAAAATATTTATTAATAATGGCACTTTTCTAATAAATAAGATGGAAAATAAACGATTGTTATAAAAATGAAAATTATCAGTTTACAATAAATTTTAGTCGTGCTTTTCTAGGTTTGCAATGCACAAATGACATCGACGTAAAAATCTTCTTTTTAACCTGTTAAATGATTGCCAATTTCGCCTTATTTTTTTTCCCGCTACTTGGATTTTTGGCGTAATTCTCATTCTGACGTACTTTTCCGAGTGTAAACGATGTTTTTAAAGTATTCCAAATAAAAAGTTGATCGGTTAGATCCGATAATCTTAGTGGCTAAAGGATTGTACCTCTACGACCGATCCATCTCTCCGGATATGATGCATTCAGATACTCTCTCACTCTTAGCTAAAAGTGACATATTGCACGGTCGTGCTGCAGCCATATATGCTTTCCCATTTTTGGAGGGATATTTCAGAGAAGATTGGCAGCTCCTTTAATAAAAAGTTTAAATAAACATCCACATTAAGGCATGGTGATAGTTTATACGTATCCATAAACTGCTTATGTATATTAATGATGGCGTTCCAAAAATTTACGCTCTATCTTTCTTGGAAACTTGATTCTCTAATCAAATGCGGATTGACTACCGAATAATGATGAGTATTATACGTGTTGAACAAGCCAAACCGCTTAAATCGGATTTCATCCGTCCACAAAATGTTATAAAAAAAATTGAATCTTCCCGTTTTCTAGCTATTATGATATATATATATATATATTATATATATATATATATATATATATATATATATATATATATATGTATATATATATATTGCTCTACAAAATGCTATCTTTTTCGGGTAATTCTCCTATTTTAGCACTTGTACTTTTTCATAATGATAAGGGTGTAGTTTATTACAGCCAATAATCATTTGTAAGGATGATCTAGTAATCCCAGTACGTCTCTCCAACCCTCTTTGACTAACGCTTAGATCTCTTCTTATTTTTTGCAAGATGACGTCTTCACAACCTCGATCGTTATTCTAGGTTCCCGACCACGAAAACTAAGTACTACTCCTTCTAAAAATTAATTATGCAGTCTCATAAAAACGATGTTATCTGGAAGTCGCTGTATTGCTGGTCGTTGCTGCTTTTCTGCATACTCTCGATAAAGCCTGGCAACTTTACTGGCTATCCCTCGTGCTAGGCCATAAAAATAATGCATCACCTTTTGGAAAAACCAAATCCCAATTACTTGCTAAACTCAAAAGTCCGGATCACCAAGCCAAATAATCAGGTGAGCAACAAGAAATCCATAAACACGCCCAAATCGTAAAGAAAAAACAACAAATTGAAAACATTCCTTTACCGCAGTATGCACAAGCGACCACTAATAAAACGACTGTTTAGTTCAAACGAAGAGTGCCACGCAGGGAGGAAGAGACTAGTCAAACAGGTTTTAAACAATAACAATAGCCTGTTGCTAGTCTCTCTCCTACACGTGCATAACACAATGAATGCTTTTTGTTGCTGTAAGCTGTAAGTTTTTTTAGGTGAAAATGATTGGAGATCGGTTTGCAAATAACATATATTTGAGGCGAACTAATGCTGTTCTTTATGAATTAAATCTCCTCTTTGAAATTAAGTAAATTAGTACAATTTTGTTTTTGGCGATTTCCTGGACATAACGTTAATTTCTAAACACGTTATAATTGCTACATAATTACAATTTTATGGCTTACAATCACGGTATTTTAAGGTAGTTTTTAAGACCATTGGCAAACCACCGGCAGTATATCTTTTTCATGGTGATTTTTGAAAGATTAGATTTATAGATTACACAGTTCTTTAAACTAAACTTAACAACAAATTCTCAGGCAGTGGTATAATCTAGAAATAAACTTAAAAACTGTATGTATTATCGACTTCCATACTTTTTTACCAAATTTATTAGATTTACTGGAATAATAAACCAACTAGATTAGTTTATGTGACTAAATTGGGGAATTTCTGAAAAAAATATAAAATATCATAGCTTCTAAACTATTGATTTTTGCAGAACTACTTACGATGTTTCCTTCACAAAAAAAATTTAAATCACTGTAAATGGGCCACCAGCATTTAGCTTAACATTAATTTTCTTTTGCCAAAATTTCTTTTCACTTTCATAGTTGAACGTTATTAACCGTTTGAGTGCTGACGAGCGTCATCGCGCTCGTGCGCGTACCAACTAAATTTGCCACGAGCGCGATGGCGCTCGCGAAATCAGTTGCTGCTTAGCACGCTGTAGGGGAGGTCCCTCGCACGCATCGCTAATTTTTTATCTTTCTACGTGTTACATAAAGTTAAAATTATAATATTATTAGTAATTACAATATAAAAAGGACCCAGGAAATAAAAATGTTTATCCCATAATGACGGAATATGAAAATAATTCGAGCAAAAATGATTGTTTTTTAAGTTGTGAAGAAAGTGATAGTGGGAGTGACATTGTGCTGCGCTCACAATTTGGCGTAATGCAAATTTTGAGTGACAGTGATAATAGTGACGATAACAATTATTTTTCTGATACGGAGTATGTACCGGACTGCGAAAATGACGATGTGACCTTGATTTCACTTTTTTATTATTTTTGTTCACAATACATATTTTCATAATTTTCTTTGTATTTTATTATCCTCGTACAAGCTTTTATTAAGAAAACACCGAACAAATTATTAAATTTGGATAATTTTTGGAAGAGATACATTTTTTTTCGAGACAAGGGTAAATCAAAAACAAAAGATTTCTTTGGCATTTTAAAGTATATATATGAGTAAAAAACTATGGCACTAAAATAATTTACTGGTTTTATGTAAGAGATCGCAGGAGATTCAATTATAATTTTTGTTTGTTACTTATTACTGATTATTTTGGTATTCAATTTCTAAAAGGAATTGGAAAAAAAATACTATAACAATTAACCTCCATCCTGTGTATTGTAATACCAGAGATATAGAGAGCATATATAATGGTTTGTTTATTAATTTACATTTTTGTAGTCATAATGTCGCGAATAACGCTTATTACGCTATACTATTGAATGCCATACATCCAATAAAACTACTATCGAAAAATGCTGGTCGTCGATTGTTAGCGGAGGTTATCATTTCAAAAAGAATACAGATTTGATTTACCATTTTAATAGTATATTAAGAATATGGTAAGACCTATTTTTTCCAAAACTTTATCAAAGTTTTGTTTTGCAATATTGCAGTCAATTCAACTATATCTATCTATGTAGCTGCGCTACCTGTGAGGCACGTACGAGGGGTCAGACGACTCTCTGGTGTCTCAATTAGCGTTAATGCAATGGACCACAGCATATTGCGCTCGTATTTTACGTTCGTGACTAGCATCTCTATAGCTTTTATTTTTGTGTGATTATTTAATGTCTGCAGTGCATATCCGCATGTTTAGTAATAATAGTAATTGTTGCTAGTTTTTCAGTTGTAATGTTACAGGCTATTTAATAACTAGTGATGAAGTATAAGTCATAACACCGGACACTACAATGATTAGTACCTGCTACCGGACACTACAATGATTAGTACCTACTAACTTTTAGAAGTAGATGGACGATGAAAATGATTATCGACTACAGAATATCGAATGCCACTATGACTCGTGTTTATTCATTGTAAAAGAGCCTTTTATAACATTTAGTATTTTGAAGTGATTTAGTTTTTAAAAATACTAGAATAGAGCACCGCTATACTTATTTAATAGAGAATATTTATCTAAATGCAAGTTTGAAAATAAACCTCCCACCAGAAAGAGAATCAGTGAAAGTGGAGAGGGTAGTAAAACAGGGAGATACACTCTCTTCGAAACTGTAAACTGGTCTTAGGGAAATTGATGAAATCGTGATCTTAACATAGCAAAAAATAGACTCAGAGAAAAAATAATGGAAAATTAGTCGAGGTCACGCTGAAATAATAAAGAGGAACCAGTGGCACAGAGTCGCGGACGTCACCAAACATTTCGCGGAGCTAAAAGGGCAATAGGCTGGTCTCGTCGCCAAAAAGCAAGACTCAAGGTGTAAAGTGCTTATTGAATGGGGACCTTGTGGCGAGAAGCATTCACAAGGAAGATCCAATATGATATGAAAGGAACAGAAACTGGAGTAAAACGGTTAGAAAAAGCACAAAATCGGGGAAGTGGTATAGAACGAAGGAAGCATACAGCTGTACTGTCGAACACGGCTACAGAAAAGGAAAACATATCTCCAATGGTTTTGAAAAAAGAAAAAAGGATGGTTGGGTTATACAGATAAATTATATTTAAAGCAGTTAGTGTATGTATTCATGACAAAACTTGTCGTTTGTTTCCTCAGTTTTCTTAAACTAATTTTTTTCTGTCTCCATATATTCATAATGAATTCATTTACAATATATTTTTCAAAGGAAGGAGATTAATCATAATATACAAATATTCTATTCTAGAATAAATTGGTGGCGCTAGTGACTTTCAAATAATATCTTTAAATATTTAAATCCATGAAATATATTCATACGCAATTAATTAATTTCGAAATTTCATGAAATATTTATCAGATATTGTGTTTTCTTTTCACCAATAACTTTCGCGAATTCTTTTCTGACTTTAAATTTAAAATAGCTAAGAAAATAATCCGTATAACCGTTTTGACTTTTTATTTTGTTATGTAATCGGGTAATCGTATAATTTTTAAATAATTATTTGAAAGTTTTCAAAGAAGTCTATATTTTTTCGATTTTTAGGATTATATATCCCAAAAGAAAAAAAATAAGCTTTATAAGATAAGTCACGTGTGAGATATCAGTCAGCCACAGTTATTCTTCTCAGAGGCTGCTTAACGTAGAAGACTGAAATTTGGCACAGAGATTAAATATGTGAAGGTAGTTGTCATATAAAACACATTATCAACGAATTCACTAAATTTTTTATGTATTATTCAAACCATAAATATCTAATTTATTTTTAAATTTAAAAGATTATTTACCATCTGTAATAAGTAAAAATTGCTTTCAAAAATTTGAAAAATTAAAATTACATGTAAAAGTAGTTATTTTCCCACACTTTTAATTTTATTTAAAAAACATCCGTCGAGCAATTTGAATCAAGAAGTCAGTCATAAAATGATGCTATATTAACATTTTGAAAAAAAATATTTACGATTTTAGTAAAAAATCAATCACAAAAATTGGAAGTTCAACATTACAGAGACATACAAAAATAGTAATTTTACCATATTTTTTATTTTATTAAAAAAACGTCGAGCGATTTGTCTAAAAAAATTAAATCAATATAAAATGATGTTATATTAACATTTGGATAAAAAAATTATTTACTGTTTACTTTTGGTAAAAATAGCTCTCAAAAATTGTACAAGTAATATTATTTAAAAAGTAGGTATTTCATCATACTCCATTCTATTTAAAAAACGTAAAAATAATTTATTTACAAACTGTTAAAGTTGTGTTCTATTAACAGCTCGGAAAACGAAAAAATTTAATAATTTTTGGAACTTACTGTCACACGACAATTTGCTTAACCTGCACAATTATCTCAATCGCTAAGAAATATTTAATAAGGGGATCAAAAATATTTTTTCAAAATTTTAGGTAGCATGTCTTCGCTGAAAAGCATGCAAAAATTTATACGTTTTTCTCTAATTTCGGAAAATACTCAATCTTAAATTATTTAAAAATGGGATTCTTAGAAAGCTGTGCAAAAATTGGAGTAGTAGACTTTATATTTATATTGTGAAAAATTAATAATTTAAAATAGTTAAACAGAAATACAAAGTACGCTTAAATATTTATAAGTAACTAAATATGTACTATACCCTAGTCCTACGAGTTCTACTCCAGCTTGGCCGATTTTTGGATAACATGGCCGTTTTAACAGCATACAGAAATTCACTATTAAATTTTATTATCTAAGTATGGTATTAAAGTAGATCTTATCTAATATTTCGTCCTTGTTTAATATTACAACCTGTAAAATGAATATATGATGAAATAACAATATAATATATCGCAATCGTACTATATGACATTTTTTTTATATGATATAAATACATATATTATTACCTAAAAATTTGTGTTTTTGATACCGAGACATAGAAATACATAATACTTAACACAGATACATAAAACATACGTATTTTACTTCTGGATGTGGTGACAGGGAGCATAATCTATATATATCCAACTTCCAGTATGAAAACACAACGTACTGTAACCTACCCATACACCGCTACTCCACAGTACTCATAATACCGGAATCGAAGCGCTCGATAGGTTTTTCACAATGGCGTCTGCATTTACCGCGATTATTTCCCCCGGGTCGGTCGCTAGGAACGTCGGTAGGTACTTTACGCAGTCGACTGCGGTGCTGGGGTCTCGTATGGGGATTATTTTTTTTGCAAGGGGATTCTTCTAACGACTAATCGTTGAGCATTAATAAGCGATGTTGTTTGATTTTATCTCCAGTTTTAATAGTAGACTGCGTTTGAATATCTGGTACCGCATACTGTCGGTTATTGTTTTTTTTATTATGATTCATGATTAGAAACTACTTTATCTATTTGAATTAATTAGTCGACTGTTATAAGTTTATGTTAATGGGGTGACTATCTTATAGTGCTTTGCAAAAAATAAAAGCAAACCATGTGTATGACGCGATGCCCGTATTGTAAGTAATATCATAGTTTTGTATTAATTTCAAACCTGTTTGTTACTTCAAACGGTGTTAAGAAAGTATCAATTAGTCGACTGTTATAAGTTTATGTTAATGGGGTGACTATCTAATAGTGCTTTGCAAAAAATAAAAGCAAACCATGTGTATGACGCGATGCCCGTATTGCAAGTAATATCATAGTCTTGTATCAATTTCAAACCCGTTTGTTACTTCAAACGGAGTTAAGAAAGTATCAATTAGTCGACTGTTATAAGTTTATGTTAATGGGGTGACTATCTAATAGTGCTTTGCAAAAAATAAAAGCAAACCATGTGTATGACGCGATGCCCGTATTGCAAGTAATATCATAGCCTTGTATCAATTTCAAACCCGTTTGTTACTTCAAACGGAGTTAAGAAAGTATCAATTAGTCGACTGTTATAAGTTTATGTTAATGGGGTGACTATCTTATAGTGCTTTGCAAAAAATAAAAGCAAACCATGTGTATGACGCGATGCCCGTATTGCAAGTAATATCATAGTCTTGTATCAATTTCAAACCCGTTTGTTACTTCAAACGGAGTTAAGAAAGTATCAATTAGTCGACTGTTATAAGTTTATGTTAATGGGGTGACTATCTTATAGTGCTTTGCAAAAAATAAAAGCAAACCATGTGTATGACGCGATGCCCGTATTGCAAGTAATATCATAGTTTGGTATTAATTTCAAACCCGTTTGTTACTTCAAACGGTGTTAAGAAAGTATCAATTAGTCGACTGTTATAAGTTTATGATAATGGGGTGACTATCTTATAGTGCTTTGCAAAAAATAAAAGCAAACCATGTGTATGACGCGATGCCCGTATTGCAAGTAATATCATAGCCTTGTATCAATTTCAAACCCGTTTGTTACTTCAAACGGAGTTAAGAAAGTATCAATTAGTCGACTGTTATAAGTTTATGTTAATGGGGTGACTATCTTATAGTGCTTTGCAAAAAATAAAAGCAAACCATGTGTATGACGCGATGCCCGTATTGCAAGTAATATCATAGTCTTGTATCAATTTCAAACCCGTTTGTTACTTCAAACGGAGTTAAGAAAGTATCAATTAGTCGACTGTTATAAGTTTATGTTAATGGGGTGACTATCTTATAGTGCTTTGCAAAAAATAAAAGCAAACCATGTGTATGACGCGATGCCCGTATTGCAAGTAATATCATAGTTTGGTATTAATTTCAAACCCGTTTGTTACTTCAAACGGTGTTAAGAAAGTATCAATTAGTCGACTGTTATAAGTTTATGATAATGGGGTGACTATCTTATAGTGCTTTGCAAAAAATAAAAGCAAACCACGTGTATGACGCAATGCCCGTATTGTGAGTAATATCATAGTTTTGTATTCATTTCAAACCCGTTTGTTACTTCAAACGGAGTTAAGAAAGTATCAATTAGTCGACTGTTATAAGTTTATGTTAATGGGGTGACTATCTTATAGTGCTTTGCAAAAAATAAAAGCAAACCATGTGTATGACGCGATGCCCGTATTGCAAGTAATATCATAGTTTGGTATTAATTTCAAACCCGTTTGTTACTTCAAACGGTGTTAAGAAAGTATCAATTAGTCGACTGTTATAAGTTTATGTTAATGGGGCGACTATCTTATAGTGCTTTGCAAAAAATAAAAGCAAACCACGTGTATGACGCAATGCCCGTATTGCAAGTAATATCATAGTCTTGTATCAATTTAAAATCTGTTTATTATTTCAAACAGAGTTTTCAATAAAGCAATAAAGTAATCTTCAAAACCATGTCTTTAAATCGTCTTTTTTGCTTATTAATATAATTATATCGGAGTAAGTCGTAATGGCTCATTTATGAATATGCTTTGTGCCGTGCTTGAAAATATTATTAATTTAACTATTTGACGTTTTTTTCTTTTTAAATGGTTATTGTGAAAAGACTGTGGGCTATATTCATACATGTCTTGACACCTAGACTCAAATAAAAAGTACAGAAAATTTTGGCAAAAAATATTTAAAAATGTAAAACGTACCTCAAACCGTAACCTACCATTTTGCATCAAAGTCTGAAGGAAGGACGGTAAGCGGATAGTCGCCTGACGCGCGCGTGAACGAGCTTAATGGGGGACGGGGGCGGAGGGAATCAATTGCGCGCGTGGATCTATGCAAATGAGCTTCGGAAGCTCGTGGCCAATAATAGCCGGCGTTGTTAGTCTCGCTGCAACGTGATGAAGGCGATAGTCGGTATGAGGGTGTTACGGAAAAAAAAATTTTTCTTGTTCTATTGTGTTCATTTCATTTAGAATATTGCGCTTTAATTTTAATAATTAATTGATTTTTACGTATTGTAAGGTAGAATTGGGTTTGCTAATAAGTTTTTAGCCAAGAGCTCGGGAAAGGTGCTCGGTGTCGATTTAAATCCATGTTCTCTAAAGTCATCCAACTTGATGCTAATAGTTAGCGCCAAGCCCTAAAGCACCATTAAACTAAATGAATTTAAGTTGATATAAGTACACATTTTTCTACTTTATGAACTCTAATAAGGTAACGCGATGATGCGAAGATCACCGCAAATAAGACAGCCAATGCAATGGACGAATCATATTCTGTATTAACAAGTTTCTCTCTATTGAGGTGCACTAGCATTGGAGGTAATTTCTCTCTAAAGTATTTATGAGTTTAATTTAGTTGAGTTATTACTAATTTAATTTATGGAGATAAGAAGGTTAAAAAATATAAAAGTTTTGCGACCACCATACATTTTATTCATTCCTTACTTTTCGTATCAGTATCATAGTTTTACATAGTAGAAATTACAAAGTTTTACCAAACAAGGACCTGTATAAAATACCAGCGTTTGGTACTACAGATTTAAATTTTTCCTTAAAATAATATTTTTTTAACTTTTTGGAGTGCAGTAGCAAAACAAAAAATTCAGGAATTCTGCAAAAGTAGAAAACTATAAGGGGAACGGAACTATAGATGACGGGAGTTGGAAAATCTTTATGGAGACCTAGACTATTTGCTGGAAAATAAACGGGTATATCAGAACATTTTAACATATATAAATGAATGTAGTCAGTAAGATTAACAAGAACTGTTGGCTGTTTCCATTAGTTAGAAAAATTGTGATGTATAAATGAAAATCTTACTGGAGAGGCTAATGGACAAGTAGATATATTAGCGGAAATTATCTGTCGCTAAAGTGTCGAAAATAAATTTAATGTTTCTGTTTTTAATTTAAAAAAAAAACATTTAATTTTTACACATTCGGTATGTTTAATGTGGCGATATATTATATGTCATTTTGAAGACACATCAAAGAGTATTAATTTTTTTTAAGTAAAACTACGGTTATCTGTTGGTAAGTACTTGAAAGTTGTCCTTGCCTATTTATCTAGCTTTCGAATCTAATCGCGTTTATGCATATTGTGGCCATAGTCGTCAGAGTGAACCGGAGTGCATTTCAATTCTAACATTTCGTCGCGCGTATTACTTACTTATGATGGATTAAGAATTAGTATCCAGGGTTTATCGTTTCATGTTTCGAAATGTTTTATTATAATTATTAATATCAGGATCTTTTTGTTAATATAATGGGACGAGCAACATATTCCTTGTGGCCACGGCCATGATATGTTGGTTTTATTAAAGTTCCGAATAAAATTCCTAGCCGCTCATCGAGCGGGGGCACTGACGAGGAACAGTGCCACTAGTGTAAGAGACTACGCACTGTGATCGTCAATCCACATCTCCAGCGTGGCAATTATGGGCATTACCTAAATTTATACGGGCGTGTATATTCTGCAGTGGACGAAGATGTGCTGTTAATTGATTGGAATGACTTCTATTTTAGTATTAACATGGAATCTATGAAAAAAAATGTTAAATTGTATTTGGCTATTAACAGAATGTATTTTATCTAAAATTGGCAGATTTTTCGCATGTGTGAACAGGTATATCTCTTATTATGATAAAAGTCAGTTTAGATACGTTATAGGTACATGCGTAAATATTTTAATTCTTCTATTTTTTGATCCCATCTTCATAATGTTTATCATTTCCTGGTATGTAGCAAGTACATTAGAATTCACTTTATTTCCCGACAGCTGTAGGTCATATTATTTGCAGTTACACTGAGAGTGGTAAGGAGAGACGGAAAGTCTACTTACTTTTTAATATGGTTCGCTAAAATCATTTGCTTGTATATTCTAGCCGATGCAAGACAGCTGGGAGATTCTCAATTCAACTGATGCCCGTAGATGCCAAAATGACTAATGTCAATGAATGTATCTTCTTGTCTCATCGTTCATTTTGCATTGTTTCCCGTGTTGTGTAAATTTCATCCAATTCTTGCTGTGATTTGCATAATTTATCCATTTCTATTTAACAGATAATCGGTTTTACTGATTTGATTGTAATCCGATTAGTGTAAGTAGAAAGAATGACGGTGTCATACCCAGGGGAGGTCACTGCTTTTATAAGTAGTTTAATTCAGTTTTGAGTAATAAGACTTTGCGCTAAAGGCAAGAGTAGTGACTGTGCATCGTTTGTGGATATTTCTACTATTTTTTAGGTGATCTATGAAGAAGTCAGCCTTAAATTGTGTTCCAGCTGAATCACGTCTCCTATCTTGAGAGTATAACTCTGTCCATCATCTATGTGTCTTCTGATATTTAATAGATAAAAGTTTGTTTGGCAAACTAATTGCGTTAACAATTAATATTGTTCTAAGTTTTGAAATTTATCCATTTGTTTTGAAGATTTCCTGAGTAATTCCTGTAATCAAATCTTGCGTCATGTTGGATGTAAAAGAACAGAATTATCCACATATGCTAAAGTATTCGAAACCGTTCGGTATCGCTTTATCTACTGACCAATTGTGTGTCAGTACAGTTTTCATTCAAAGCCTTCACCGTAATTAATCTCACTAATTTGGAATGTGTGGCTAGGGATTGGAATCAAGGTTATTAATTGAGTCATTCATGATAACTTGTGTGTAAATAAATATATATGTAGAAAATAGAATAAGAAATATCGGGATAAAATATCTATTAGTTAATAATAAACTAATTTAAAAACGAGGGATAAAACTGGGACACAGTTGAAAAATAAAAGAAGTTGGTAAGATAATTGTATACACGACAAACTTATATAGATAACATTTGAATGCATAAATTCAAAAATTTTAATGGAGACTAATTTTCAAGAAAAGAATAAAGGAATTTATTCATAATGTTGTTTAAAACCGAGTTAAATATATGAAAATAAAATGGAGCAAAAAGGACTGCGGGCACTATTCATAATGTTTAAAAGACCATAAAAGGTATGTAAATTGTGTTAATTATCTTATCACTGATAATATTTTATAAAAACTTTTAGTGAATAAATAGTTATTAAATCTCTCGGAACACAACATTTTACGACTGATATTTTGCTTGGGCGATTTCAATAACCTGTATAGAAATTGTTATCATGTGAATATAATAATGTAGTAATTCTACCACGGTACATCTTCCAAGTTAACTGTTCATTGTAGTAACTGAAGCATAGATTCTATATTAGAATACATTTAAAATAATTTGTCACATTTTAATTTAATTTAATATAATGTACAAAATAGGCCATAAACTAGGTGTTTCGAAAAACCAAAGTAATTTTTAATTATATACTTTACGTTTTATATTTATTAAGAGTACAAAACCTTAAATACAAAATAAACATCAAAGGATGAAGATAGTCTTGCAAAAAACGATTGTTGAATAAATATTTATGTGCATAAATGCGATATAAGACAAATTTATTGCTATAAGGAGTTAGCAGTTAAAATTTCTCATTGTCAACCGGGGTGCCGGAAAAAATATTCTTATAAATGAATTAATAAATTATGCATAGAGAGATAATATATTAAACTAAAAATATCTTCCGATGGTGTGGATTATAATAAGTGTGGTGTATGTATATATATATATATATATATATATATATATATATGTAAAATAAATCTACATGCACGTACACACTTGTATACATGTACGCGTGCACCTGCGCGCGCGAACGCATATACGCAAATATTCACGCAAGCCCGTAAGTAGACACGTACTCAAAGGCATATATAACGGAGACGGTTGTAAGTGAAAAGAATATGATAGGAAAAATAAATATATATATTATAAAGTGTACTGAAAGATAATGCTTCTCAAGATATTTCATAAACGCATTGTATGGTAGAATTGACAGGTCAGAGAGTTCAAAATTTCTATGTAATGTATGTTTAAAAGAAATTGATGTAGAACGTAGTATAATAACATGGGAATAAGGCAAGTGAGGATACTTATACAAGGTATCATCTCAGGCAGTAAAACTAGAACTAAGGTGTTAATGATTGTCGAAATTGAATATATTGAAAAGTGACCCCTAGATGTGTAATTAATTTATTTATCATGAGACATTACTAGTGTAGACTTTCCAACGTAATAAATATTTTATAATAACTTTTCTAATAATATAATTAAATAATAATCTTTATCACTTCAATAAACTTTAAGTTTCTACCTTAAACGGTTTCTAAAAAATGGTGTGGGCATTTTTAGTTATATCTCTGAATATTTTTATACAATTATGTAACATATAAAACTAAGAAAATAAAAACAATTGATTCCTTCCTTTGCCCACCTTAGTATTTATATCAATATTTTGAAGTTTTAACTAAAGAATTAATTAATAGTTTTCAGGAATTTATTAATAGAAATATAATTAATGTAATTAAGAGGGAGACACATAAATTGCCATGAATATCAAGGATCATTGTTAAAGTTTATTTACAACCTTTGCGTAGGTTTCTACAAACCCTATTTGTTCATAATTTTCCCCGTTTTTGGAAAGAGGAGAGGAGGGTGTTGTTACCTTGAACACCGCAAAACTTTGACTTCAAGAACAATTATTTTAGTTTATTTACAACAATTTTGTAGGTTTCTAAAAACCCTGTTTATTTTCCCCGTTTTGGAAATTAGGTGGATACATATTTTTTACGTATCTACTGACATTATGAGCAAAATATTCTATGTTACAAGGGCCCCATTTTTCTTTTACCGAACTTTAAAAATCAATTGAAAAAACTTGCTAACTATGCTGGTCACCTACTTGAGTTGAGGCCTACATTTATTTAGTTATTTGTTTATTTCACGCTTCAAAGTATACATATACATTCGGCGGACTTAATGTTAGAATAGCAATCTATTCCAATCAAGCATATTGATAAAATTTTAACATTTTGTAATGTAGAAGACTGTAAAAGACGCTAAGAAAACAAAAGTAATTGTGATAAGAACAACAAATCACAGTATATAAAAAACAAAACCAAACTAAATATAAAACATAAAGCAACAAAAGTACAAAAAAAAACTTAATAAAAGGATTAAGAAATTATTGGAGGAACAATTTTTCAGAAGGTCTATGAATACATTTATAGACGGCGAGTTCCTGGTATTCGGTTCCAATTGATACCAAAGTCTTATTAACTGGAACAGCGAAGGACTTTTCATAAAAGGTGGTTGAATGTATAGGAATACATAGACTGGTTTTCAGTACGCAGCCCTAAATAGTGTACCAGACAAGTAACTAAATCTGCTTTTAAAAGTTGGATAAGATTGTTAAGTTGGATAAGAAGGATTGTTAAAAATATTAAAAAGAAGTGTAAATAGAGTAATATTTAGATTTCGCCGATAGCGGACTTGCGTCCATTTAAGTTGCGCCCTGAATTCTGAAACATGATCGTATTTTTTGCTACCAAAATATAGCGGATGCACAAATTTTAAAGGCGTTTTAATTTATTAAGACGATATTCCACTAGGTATAGGTAGCATACATCTTCGTAGTCAAACAGTGGCTGTAAGGGTGTTTGACAGAAATGAGCTTTATTTGAAATGTCCAGAAAATTTTAGATACTTGAGGAAGTGCATTCTACTGAAGATACGATGACAAATATTATTTATTAAAGTTGCCAGCTAAGGT
This sequence comes from Druceiella hillmani, assembly GCA_039881145.1. Classification (NCBI taxonomy): domain Eukaryota; kingdom Metazoa; phylum Arthropoda; class Insecta; order Lepidoptera; family Hepialidae; genus Druceiella; species Druceiella hillmani. The sequence continues at coordinate 16,824,219 of JAYKKI010000014.1, read as the reverse complement.
TTTGATAGATTAGCAGATCCAAGTCTTTAACAACTGGCGTAAATTGAATTGGAGTATCATTTAATATCAGAAACGGCAGAGCTGATAGCTTAGTTTTAGAAAGTAGTCTTTAGCTACTAATTATGATAGCTTGGGACTTAATTGGATTAACTTACAGACCGATTTGTGAACTCACTGATCGATTGAAGCGAAGTCTTCATTCTAAATTTAGAAATATAAACAAAATTATCGCTTTACTTCCTCAACAATTACACATGTCATTTATTACAATTTTCACAATTACGAGTTTCATTTGTGCTTCTATAGAAAATTTCGTTTTTACTTTCTTAAGGCGTATAGGGGACTAGGTAATAGCATTAAAATAATATAAAAGCAAGTGTACGTTGCAATAACAGTCGGCTTTCGCGTAATACTTTATTCCAGTCGGTTTCGCATATCCTCTCTGAGCCCCGACCGTCATTGGTTGGATCGCGCCGGTCGCATCGTCTATTCATCGACAGATTTGGTGAGGACGCGGCCGGTCGACGAGCGAATGGTTGCCCGAGCTCATTTTTAGCACTCATATTCATGCTTCTTTATGATTTACCTCTTCGGTGAAATTGTGAAGTGTTTATTCAAGTCCCGTTGGCGTTTTTTTATCAAGGTAGTTTCATCGTGTGATGCTTGCGTATTGATATAAAAATTACCACTAAATTCTATAATTTATTATATTGATTAAAAGACAGTTAGAACATTTAATAAAAACTTATAACTTCGGTAATATAATTCAATATTATTTATTTATTTGAAGCTATTTATTTGAAGGTTATTTAATAATACCTGCATGTTACTATGTAGTCAATACCGAATATAATCAATGGCGATATAGTGATTTTCGAATTTTAAGCCATTGAGTACTTCTACATTTGCATATCCGACTACTGAAATTAATCTAATATTAAACAAAATTTGATTTGTTTGTCTGCCCGAATGGATATAACTTAAATATCACTGAAACTATTTACATTAAAGGTATGACGTATGTACTGTCATCCGTATGTGCACTAAATATTTAATAAATATATATATGTATATATATATATATATATATATATATATATATATATATATATATACTTGTAAATATATATGTATATACTTGTAAAAAATGAGGTTTGGAGTTTTAAACCAGATAATATTTTCCTAAATGAACTAGTGGAAATTATTTCAAAATAAAAACTGCAATATAAATACAGAATAACATATGACATAAAGACAATATTTGAATTGTTTAGAGTAGGCGACTTGTTATATGCTACAAAGGATCTTTCAATAACTCGTTTGGAACTATAAATTTGGAATACTTTCTTACAAAAGAGACGAAGGTAACCACGTTATTGAGTCACATTATAAAACTCGCTTCCCTTACTGATCTGCGAAGTTTCTTTGTTAATTTATATTACTTAATTATTTTAATGAATAAAGTTCAAATTAGTCCAAAATAATGTTTATTTTATGAGTTGCACTATATTATTTTTTTAATTTTGGATAATTATAAAATAAGTTGATAATAATTATGAAAACAAAATACTTTTTTATAATCACTATGGTAGATGATCACCGCGAAGTTGAGGTTGCGTGAAGGAGAAGAAAAACAATCAAACTGTGGTTTGTAAAAATTATAACATACAATATACCTACCAGTGTTTTTAACAACTCAAAACATACATATTTATTTATATACTTTAATGTATCTAATTGGTACATATGGCGGACTTATTGCTACGAGAGCAATCTCTGACAGTCAACTATAACACCAATCCAGCCCCATTTGACGAACGAACGAGAATCGAACCTGGGTCCCCACGGTGCGCCGCATCGTCAAAGGATCGTGATCAAAAGTTGTGATCAACCCAACACACCACGGCGACAACGTATATGTATAACGTGGTGTGTTGGGTAAATATCATATTACTTCAAATTCTAACCACGCAAAATTTTAACTTTAACAAAGTAGAAAAGAAAAAAATGGGTCGTTAATTATACCTACACTAATTTTAAAATTAAAATGTTTCATAGCATGTGGTTAAAAATTTAAACAAAAAATGGAAATTAAATTAAATACTAAAGAATTTTATTAAAATGTTATCTTAAGGATTTTTAATGAAAGGTACTTTAACATTATTCTTTAAACCTTTCTTATTTTTTTAACGATTTTTTTATGTTCTTTAAAAATCAATTCAATCAATCAATTGCTGAAAATTCTTTGCAAGGAAGATAAATTAAAAAATTAAACAGGTTTACGATATAGGTAAAGAGATACGAGTAACGAAGTTTAATTAATTGCTTATTACAAACCACAAGAATAACTTTGGTAATAGAATTATATAAACAAAGAAACTAAGTGAAGAATTTAATAGATCTGTCAAAGACCACGATTTACTACTGCAATTGACGAAATGCTAATTTGACCTCCTGAATTGATGAAAAGTTTGAGTTTGATTTTAATAATTAGTCAAAACGCCTATTATATGAAATAAACCTAATTAGAAAAACGCCGTTTTATTAAAATTTACGGTTTTGTGTGGAAAACTCTCAATAAAAATTAACTCATTACAGGCAATCTAAATTTTCGTGGAAGTCATATTTCCATTTTAAACAATCATTTTAAATTTATTTTTCGGGATAAAAATAGAAGCCAGCAGAATTTTTTAAGCAGGCATTATAGAATTTGCGAGAAAAATTCGTAAATAAACAAGGAATATTCGAAAATAAGACATTTTCCCCATCAAATCCAGCACTATGCGCAAGTGCATACACAATACGCGTACATGTTATCACAAAATTTGTATGACCAAATCCGCTTGGCCGGAATGAATGTGGCTCGAGGCGGAAAAGCGCATCGTAACGGGAAACTTCACAAGAGCGTTTTTCAAAGAAAATTGAAGTGCAGAGAATGAAGTTGTGTCCGCTTCTAGCAAATGTGATTGCTTTTGTAAGTTGCGTCTTGTTGCCCGTACTGCATATTATGAGGAATACTTCTCACATTTGGTAAAATAAGATATCACATACAATAGTTTATTCGCTTATTTTGAATGTACTTTGGGATGCTACACATTTTCCCTAATGGAATTTCCATTAAGTTATCCAAATTTCAAGAAAATTTTGGAGAATACACAATGGATATGTTCTTCATCGATGCCTGTTTACTTGGGAGCACTTGACTTTTAGTTTATTCTTTTATTTCTTACTGTAAACATTTTATGGTATGTAATAATTTATTGTATATTACGTATTAGGTTTAGCTTGCGATTTCGCCATCTATTTTCTATTTATTTTCTATTATTTTCATTTATTTTCTAGCAAAATGCTTGAATTTGTCTTTGATTTGATTATACAACACCCTCTAAAAATTATATTACAATAATAAGCCTTAACTCTAAATTTTTAAATTGATATTTCAAATAAAGTCATCTGCTTTGTTATCCCTGACAGGGATCTATGGCAGAAAAAAATGGTTGTCATTTTAACAAACTATCTTTAGTCAGAAACGTTCAAACTGTACGCGATCCATTTATTATAGAAAACTAATACTTGAGATTAAGAGTATTTTATCTCAACTGATGCTTGAAGATAAAAAAAAATTAAAAAAAATTATATAGGTGTAAGAAAGGTATAAAATTATTGAAAATATATGTACATATCTATCTATATATATATATATATATATATATATATATATATATATATATATATATATATATATATAATTTCACAACGCGTTTCGAGACAAGTTATAATTAAAATAAGTAATTATAATTTAAATATACATTCTAAAAAATAACATTATGTCACACTTTTTACGAATACCTAATATTCAGAAATTGTCGATGGCTTCCTGTCAGTATTCCACTAATATTTCAGGACATGGCAAAACGTTTAATTGTGTCATTTATATTGAGATGTTGCAATATTGTAAGATAAGGAATAAATTCCGGCCCTTTACCAAAATATGAATGCGGGTGGAATAGCAGGCTACTAACATTCTATATATAATAAATGTATCATATAGAGAAGCTCACTATGTTATGAATCCGTTTGCGTGGGTTGGAAACATACATTGCTACTAATAAAAAATGCTTAAAATTAAGTCATACTACTCTTATCCTGAACATATTTATACCGTTCATAAGGTTGGCAAAACGAAGTTATTATTTACTAATAATTAATTAATAAAACTATAGAATAATTATTAAAAAGTTATTTTAAATTCGTGTTACATAGACAAAGACATAAAATATGATGTTTTGTCTATTACCGTTAATACAAATTATATCTGTCGCATACAATGGTGTCTTTAAAGCATAGTTAAAATTTGTACTATTCTTTACGTGTAGGTTCTTGATGCATTTTTTCTCTTTTTTTCGAGTTATAAAAGAGTTTGAAATGCTGAGAAAGAAGCATTAACTACGCGAGGAAATATCATTAGAAAGGCAAGAAAAAATAATGGCTAATTTAAAATTTCACAATAGCACAATTTTCCTTAAAATATTTTAACAATAAGAGAAAATTATTTGAATTTCATTTAATTTAAAAATTGTCATCAGTAAATGTTGCTCTTGGTACAGCCATAGCCTATAAATTAAATAATATTTCTCCTTGATAGTTGCGATTATACCAACTGAATTAAATAAAGCCGTTTTCTTTGAAATGATTATAAACACAATCGAATTGCAAAAACTGACCTGCTGTGATATATACTTTCTGAAGTATTAACTTTTGAGGTTATACAGAAATTAAACTTTGCTTAAGGTTGAAATAGTATTTAACAGATAAAGGTACGAGCAGCTTGTTGTAAACTGAATTTATTAGTAGCGTTTTATCTATTCTCTATTTATACATGGTATAACTTTCTATTCCAAGTTTTTTAGTAATAGTGACAGGGAATAAATTGTGATCAAAGATTAGTGCGTTATTTGAGGATATAGATAAACTTTTAAGATTTTCCTTATATTTAAGCAATTATTGAAGTTCTTTATCTAAATAAAAAGGAATCTTTATAAAATTGCTCACATTTCCTTGAGTCCATCTGTTAAAACCATTTTCCGCAGAAGTAGCTTGACATAGAAATTTGAAATGTCGTAAATACTTAGTATATACATAGTTATAAACCATAGCAAATCTGCATAGTAATAAACTATATTAAAATTTACGCATCTCAATAGTTAATCCTTAAGAATATTTATAAATAGGGGTATTTTGGGGATAGAACAAAAATCTAAAAGAAAAAGGAACCTTTAGAAAAATGCTCACTCACCCCTCAGTCCATCTGTTAAACCTGTTTTTCGCTGAAGCAGCGTGACAAGAAATTTGGAATATCATAGTTAATTGCTGGGTCTTGCTGGTTTTCTGTATACTTTCGATAAGCCTGGCAGCTTCAGGGACGCTCCCTCGTGCAACGCCATAATAATAATGCATCGTGGCATATTCACGTAGTATACAGGGCACGTGAGCCCCACGACGACAAACTTTGGCAAAACAAGAGACAATACAAAGTCCCAATTACTTGCTAAACTCAAAAGTCCAGCCAAATAGTCAGGTGAGCAGCAAGAAGTCCATGTAAACGCCAAAATTATAAAGAAAAAACAACTACAAATTGAAAACTTTACCGTGGTATGCACAAGCGACCAACAATAAACGACTGTTTAGTTCGAACGATGAGCGCCCCGCAGGGAGGAAGCGACCAGTCAAACAGGTTTTAAACAATAACAATAGCTTGTTGCCGGTCTTCCTCTTACACATGCATGACACAATGAAAACTTTTTGTTTTGGCAGTGCTTTAAGTTTTTTTATGTGAAAGTCATTGTATACCAATTTGGGAATAATATAAATTTCAGTCAAACTAATGCTTTTTCTTATGAATAAAATTTTAATTTTTGAAATTAAGCAAATTGGTACAATTTATTTTAGCAATTTTGTGCACATAATGAATTTCTGAAGACATTGTAATTGCAACATCATTACAATTTTGTGTCTAACAATCATGATATTTTAAGGTCATTTGCAAACCACAGGCAGTGCATTTCTTGCATTGTGATTTTTTTGATTAAACGTATGTAAATTAAACTAAATTTAATAAAAAATACTAAAATAATGGTATAATCTAGATGTAAACTTAAAAACTGCGTGCAATGATAAAATACATTATATGCTAGCTACATGTATTATCTGCTTCCATACTAAATTTTATTCGATTTACTAGAATAGTAAACCAACTATAGTGGTAACCAACTAGTATATATGTAACTAAATCAAGGAATTTCCTAAAAAAATTAAAAATATTATAACTTCTAAAGTTTTGATTTTAAAGAAAATTTTGTGTTTTTCAATGATCTGTTACGATGTTCTCTCCACAAAAAAAATTGAACCACAATCAAATAATTGATGGTAATTTTCTTTTTCTAAAATTTTTTTTTAATTTCATAGTTGAACGTTATTAATTTACTGGTTTTATGTTAGAATGTATCTTGCAGGAGATCGTAGGAGATCAAATTATAATTTCTTCACTTGAAAACGTCTCGTCTAATAACAGACGCATAATCTATATATGCATAATTGAAAGATTTTAATACGTATTTCTGGAAGTTACAGTATCTAATGAAAGAGATTGACGGTAATTTTGTAAAAAATATGTTTTAACCGTTACACTCTTAATAACAAATAATTTTCTTGTTTATATATTACGAGCGTTTAATGTAGATGAATATTAGCTTATATAATTTCCAAAAGCTCTTTCAGCTTTGTAGCAATATCTTATATAATTACAGGATATTAGTTATATAGCATGCTGGTTTTCGTGGTCTTTTTTAAAATAAATCGATTATAAACATACGTTTACTATTTGTGACTCTGATACACTATTTGAGCCTTAATTGAAGGGTTAATCATGTTGCAGTGCATATAAAAATTTATATATATATATATATATATATATATATATATATATACACATACAAAGGGGCCGCGCGGCATCATCATAGTGATACAACGCGACGCGATGAACTCCTTATTCAATTTTGAATATTAAGGAACACAAGTAATGTTTTATACAAAAGAAAAATTGATTACAATAGTAATTTAATATATTTTTTCACTAAGGTTTTGTCTCTGATCGCGGTTATTGTAACTATAAACATGAGTGAGAAAATTTTGGAAATAATAAAAATATCTTGTTAATGAAAAATGAATTATATAAAGATCGAAACCAAAAAAATGTTGTAGATTGTTTTGGTCTTCAATTTTCGGAAAGAATTAGAATCAATGCTATACATTTTGTGTGTACGATACCAGAGACTTCGAGAGCATACGTAATGGTTTATTCCTCTATGTACATTTTTGGAGTCACAATGTCGCGAATAACGCTTACTAAATACTATTGGACGCCTTACATCCAATACGAACTACACTCGAACAATACTGGTCATCGTTTGTTAGCGGAGGTTATAATTTCAAAAAGGAATATAGATTTGATTTGATATTTCAATGGTATATTAACAATATGTTAAGGCCTATTTTTTCCAAATCTATATCAAAGTTGTGTACTGCAATATTGCAGTCAATTCAACTATATGTAGCTGCGCTACCTGAGAGGCACGTACGAGCGGTCAGGCGACTCTCTGGTGTCTCAATTAACGTTAATGCAATGGACCACAGCATATTGCGTTCGTGTTTTACGTTCGTGACTAGCATCTCTATAACTTTTATTTTTGTGTGATTATTAATGTATGCTATTCATCCCTGCATGTTTTTAGCGATTATAGTAACTGTTGCCAGTTTTCCAGTAGTAATGTTACATTCTGTTTACTAACTTGTCATGAAGTACAAGTCATAAATAAAATTTCAGACAGTACAATGATTAATATCTATTAGGTTCTACAAAATGTTAACTTTTAACACCAAGAATTGCCTGATTTTTGCCAAAGAGTTTGACAGGTAGGCTTTAGAAGTAGATTCACGATGAAAATGATCATCGGCTACAGAGTATCGAATGCCACTATGACTCGTATTTATTACAAAAGAGCCTTTTATAATATTGAATACTTTGAAGTGATTTAGTTTTTACAAAATACCAGAACAGAACACTGCTATACGTATCTACGAGAATATTTACCTAAAATCAATGAGAGTGGAAACGGGAAGAAAGACAGGGAGATACACTCTCTTGGAAACTGTATACACTGGCCTTAAGGAACATCTATTGGATGTTGAATTTGGGGAATCGTGATCTTAATATAGCAAAAAATAAACTCAGCGATCCAAGATTCGCTGACTCTATTGTCTTATTACCAGAAAGCTTGGACGATTTTAAAACCATGATACAAGAACTAAGCAATGCTGCTGGGCGGATTAGGTTGGAAATGAACTAGGAGAAATACATGATTATGGTTGAATGTTGAAATAGTACTGTGAGCTTTAAGATAAATGAAACAGTCATAGATGGAGCACGGAAACATGTACATCTTGGTGAAGAGGTTGTTATGGGTCAACAAACCAACGAAAGAGACCGGCACATAAGACTAGCGTAAGCAGACCACACCAAAATAGAATTCCCCTTTTAAAATTAAGGTTGAACAAAAGCTCGCAAATATGATCAGTAAATCCTATCATTGCTTACATATGGAATTGAAGCTTTAACGTGTAAATTTATTTCACTTGCTAATACTAAGAAATATTTATTAAAGGGCTCAAAAATATTTTTTCAGAATTTATGCTGAAAAGTGGGCAAAAAATTTATCCCTTTTTCCCTCATTTCTGAAGCTACTCAATCTTAAATTATATAAAAATAGGGTTTTTAGAAGCCTATGCAAAAATTGGAGGAAAATTATAGCGATCAATTTAGATGTCACAATTTTTGAAATAATTTTTTTATGCCTGTGAAAGATAAAGTAGACTTTATATTGTGAAAAATGAGTAATTTAAAACAGTTTAACAGAAACACAATGCATGCTTCAATGTTTATAAGTACAAAAATATGTACTAAACCTTAAAGTTTTTGAATAACATGGCCTTAACAGCATACAGAATTTTAGTATTAGTCAAATTTTATCATCTAAGTACAGTATTAAAGTCGACTGTGTCTAATATTTCGTCCTTGTCTATCATTACGACCACAAAAATGAAAACAGAATATACGAAAATCGTACTAATCGTACCGCAATTGAAATTTTTTTATGTGACATAAATACCTATTTTATTCCACCTGAAATATGTATTTTATGATTTTAAACCTTAGAAATTCATTCAGCTACTAACATATTATGAATTTTACATAAAACCTCGTATTTTAGTTCTGAATGTGGTGGTGGGAGCATAATCTCTATATACCTAACTACTAGAATGAAAACACGATGTACTGTAAACTGCTACTCCACAGTACTCACAATACACTGCTATTCCACAGTACTTATAATACCGGAATCGAAGCGCTCGATATTTTTTTCACAATGGCGTCTGCATTTACCGCGATTATTTCCCCCGGGTCGGTCGCTCGAAACGTCGGCAGGTACATTACGCAGTCGACTGCGGTGTTGGGGTCTCGTATGGGGATTATTTTTTTTTCAAGGGGATTCTTCTAACGAGTAATCGTTAAGCATCAGAGTGATGTAGTTTGATTTTGTTTCCAGTATTAATAGACTCCGTTTGAATATCGAGTACCTAGTATAGCGGTTATTCTTTTCTTTTATTATGATTCATGATTAGAAACTCCTTTTATCTATTGGAAATATGAAACGGTGCTTTTTATTTTTGTGCATAAATTTGGTGAATATCTATTTATTTATCTACTTTAATGTATCTAATTGATTTATATGGCGGACTTATTTCTACCAGAGCAATTTCTTAAATTCAACCATTATACCAGTCCTTGCTCCGATCGACAAACGGTCGGGAATCGAACTCGGGTCCTCACAGTACGCCGCATAGTCATGCCCGTATTGCAAGTAATATCATAGTTTTGTATTCATTTCAAATCCGTTTATTATTTCAAACCGAGTTTTCAATAAAGCAATAAAGTAATCTTTAAAGCCATGTCTTTATATCGTTCTTTTTGCTTATTAATGTAATTATATCGGAGTAAGTCGTAATGGCCCATTTATTAATTTAATTAGTTGACTCTTTTTATTTTTAAATGGTTATTGTAAAAAACTGTGGGCTATATTCATATATGCCTTGACACCTAGATTCATATGAAAAAGTACAGACAATTTTGGTAAAAATATTTAAAAATGTAAAATGTACCTCAAACCGTAAGGCCCACCCTTTTGCATCAAAGCCTAAAGGAAGGATGGTAAGCGGATAGTCGCCTGACGCGCGCCTGAACGAGCTTAATGGGGGACGGGGGCGGAGGGAATCAATTTCGCGCCTGGCTCTATGCAAATGAGCTTCGGAAGCTCGTGGCCAATAATAGCCGGCGTTGTTAGTCTCGCTGCAACGTGATGAAGGCGATAGTCGGTATTAGGGTGTTACGGAAAAAAAATTTTTTCTTGTTCTATTGTGTTCATTTCATTTAGAATATTACGCTTTATTTTTAATAGTTAATTGATTTTTATGTATTGTAAGGAATAATTGGGTCTGCTAATGAGTTTTTAGGTGCTCGGTGTCGATTTAAATCCATGTTCTTTAAAGTCTTCAGACTTGATGCTAATAGTTAGCGCTAAGTCTTAAGCGCCATTAAACGAAAGGAATTTAAGTTGATATAAGTACACATTTTTCTACTTTATGAACTCTGCTTGCTGGCGGTGATCTTCGCGTCACCTACGATGCGAAGATCACCGCAAATAAGACAGCCCATGCAATGGACGAATCATATTTTGTATTAACAAGATTCTCTATATCGAGGTGCACTAACATTGAAGTTCTATTCTCTCTAAAGTATTTTTAAGTTTAATTTAGTTGGGTTATTATTAATTTTATTTAAGGAAAATTTATGGAGATAAGAAGGTTAAAAAATATAAAAGTTTTGCAACCACCATAAATTATATTCATTCCTAATTTTTCATTCCAGTATCATAGTTTTACATAGTAGTAATTACAAAGTTTAACCAAATAAAGGCTATATAAAATACCAGCTTTAAGTACTACATACATTAATTTTTCCTTAAAATAATATTTTTTTCACTTTTTAGAGTTCAGTAGTAAAACAACAAATTCAGGATTTCTGCACAAGTAGAAAACTATGAGAGCAACGAGATTATAGATGACGGGAGTTGGAAAATTCTTATGGAAACCTAGACTACTAGTTGGAAAATAAACGGGTATATTAGAACATTTTAACATATATAAATGAATGTAGTCAGTAAGATTAACAAGTACGTGCCCTTGGATATTTCCATTAGTTAGAAAAGTACAAATTTAATGATGTTGAAATTTTTTCTAATTATACAATTCGCCTTCCTTTTCTTAACAATTTTTGTAAAACATGAGTATATGTGATCAAAATAATCTTACTGGAGAGTCGAATGGACGAGTAGAGAATTTAGCGGAAATAGTCTGTCGCTACAATGTCACAATATTTCTATATAAACTGTAAATAAAGAAATTTTAATTTTTACGGATTCGGTATGCTTAGTGTGGCGATAGATTATATGTCATTTTGAAGACAGATCAAAGAGTATTAAATTTTTCTACGTAAAACTACGGTTATTTTTTTGTAAGTACCTGAAAGTTGTCATAGCCTGTTTATCTAGCTTTCGACTCTAATCGCGCTTATGCATATTGTGGCCATAGTCGTCAGAGCGAATCGGAGTGCATTTCGATTCTAACATTTTGTCGATCGTATTACTTATGGATGGATTATGAATTAGTATTTCTCTCAGAGCTTATCGTTTTACGTTTCAAAATATTTTATTACATTTTATTAATATCAGGATCTTTTTGTTAATATAATGAGACGAGCGACATATTCCTTGTTGTGTCCACCATGGTATGTTGGCTTGATTAAAGTTCGAAGTGATATTCCTGGCCGCTCATCGAGCGTGGACACTAATGTGACAGGCTAATGTGAAGTACCACTATTGTGACAGGCTACGTACTATGATCATCAATCCACATCTCCAGCATGGCGATTATGGGCCTTACCTCCAATGATACGGGCGTATCTATCCAGCAGTGGACGATGATGTTCTGTTCATTGATTGGAATGCCTTCTATTTTAGTATTAACATGGAATCTACGAAAAAATTGTTAAATTGTATTTGGCTATTGACAGAATGTATTTTATCTAAAATTGGCAGATTTTTCCGATGTGTGAACAGGTGTATCCCTTATTATGGTACAAGTTAGTTTAAATATGTTATAGGTATATGTGTAAATATTTTAATTCTTCTGTTCTTTGGTCCCATCTTCATAATGTTTATCATTTCCTGGTATGTAGCAAGTACATTATAATTCACTTGTTTCCCGACGGCTGCTGTTCATATTATTTGCAGTTACACTGAGGATGGTAAGGAGAGACGGAAAGTTTACTTGCTTTTTAATATGTTTCGCCAAAACCATTTGCTTGTGTATTCTAGTCGATGCAAGAAAGCTGGGCGATTCTCAATTCAACTGATGCCCGTAGACGTCAAAATAACTAATGTCAGTGAATGTATCTTCGTGTCTCAAGGTTCATTTTGCGTTATTGTCCGTGTTGTGTAAATTCCAACCAATTTGTATAATATTTCTATTTAATATACAATAGGTTTACTAGTCTGATTGTAATCCGATTAGTCCGTGTAATCCGATAAGTATAAAGAATGATGGTGCCATACCCAGGGGAGGTCGCTGCTTTTCTGAGTATTTTAATTCAGTTTTGAATAATAAGCCGGCGCTCATCTTTGCGCTAAAGGCATGAGTAATGACTGTGTATTTTTGCTGGACATTTCTACTAGTCTGCGGTGGTCTATGAAGAAGTCGGCCTTAAATTGAAACGGTTCCAGCTGAATCATGTCTCCTGTCTTGAGAGTATAACTCTGTGCATCATCTGTGTCTGTTCTGACATTTAATAGATAAAAGTTTGTTTAGCAAACTAATTGTGTTAACAATTAATATTGTTCTAAATTTTAAAATTTATCCATTTGTTTTGAAGATTTTCCAAGTAATTCCTGTTTTTAAATCTTGTTTCAGGATGTTGAGCTGTTGGATGTAAAAGAATAGTATTTTATACTTATGTTAAAGTATTTGAAACCATTCGGTATCGTTGTATCGATTGGAAAATTGTCTGACAGGACGGTTTTCATTCAAAGCATTTCATCGTAACTAATCTCACTAATTTGAAATGTGTGAATTGGAACCAAGGTTGTTAATTGAGTCAATCACGTTAACTTACTAATAAAAATGTATTTGCCGTTTCAGTGATATTATTGATCATTAACTAACGAGCTCGTAAATAATCATCTCATTGTTGGAAATAGGTAACTTGCAATCTTTACTCGTTGTTTTCTGTTTGCGTATAATTTGAAAGTGTTCTTGGATGTTAAGGACCATACTTTTATTGTGCTTTTTCAATGTCATATGAACTCAGTATTCCCTCTTACATATCCTCTTGGTACACAGTTATGATCTTTATGGAACTACACTCGAACAAGGTTTAACCGTGCGGTATTGCAGTGTGGCTACAGATGATCAGTTTGCATTTCGTAGTCATGTCATCGAGACCAGTAAGAGCCTGCTAGGATTTGTCATGCAGAATTCTCACGTTTTCCTTGACATTGATTTTTTTGTGACTTTGTTTAACATCCTTGAAAACTAGAAAAAATATTAAGCAAGTTCTATATAATAGAATGTATTTTCATAATTCTTATTTAATCTCTTCAGGTTTTATATTGGGCACGATCAGGTATATTTCCCTTCAATTCCGGTGGTAATTGTTTTGATCGTACATTTTATCAAATTATTGAGTCATTAAATCGATGCTTGTTCGGTATTAAGTTAAGCACCATGCTCCTGTTACATGGCAGGACGAAGTCATAGTTTCACTTTATCATAGCGTTCTTGATTATACTTTCATATGTATTTATCACGTTAACATTAATCATCGTAATATTGGGGGATGCATTCAGCAAAGACTATTTTTCCCTTTTAGTAATGTGATTATGAAGTTGCTTGGTAGTTTAGGATTAGTCACTAGTTAGTGTAACTGTCAGTTTCAGTTGTGGTATTTCATTTCTCTTTTCTTCGTTCATTATTTGCACTATATTTTAAACGATACATCTTTATGTCACTTATATATTTAAAAGTCTCTGGTTAAGTCCGTAATTTGGGCATGAGCCATTTTAAGCAATAAATAAATGAAAAATATATTGTGCATAGCACATAAAATATTTTGAGGTCTAAAAACGATCTTAGCTATAAAATAAGGAAGGTCTTATATGTCTTTCCTTATTTTGTAGCCAAAGCGCCTGTCTTAAAATATTTATATACATACATTCAACTAAATTACAGCTGAACGGGTAACTACTTTTAAGTAAAAAAATCCACTAATGCAAAACTAAATAATAGGGAATATATATAAATAAATATATATCTATATATATATATATATATATATATATATATATATATATATATATATATATATATATATATATATATATATATATATATATATATATATATATATATATATATATACGCGCTATTTCTAATGGAGTGCGAATAAATATTACACAATTATTTTTAAAATATTCAATGCTTCCCGGATTGTCTGTGTGTATGCGATAGTGCGTTCGAGTATGCGTGCGTTCTTACGAGCGGGTGTTGCGGGCGTACGTACGTGCGTGCGTGAGTGCGTGCTTGCGTACGTACGTGTGTGCTTGCGTGCGTGTGTTCGGGCATGCATGTGTGCATGTGGGCGTGCGTGCGCGTGTGCGTGCGTGTGTGGGTATATGTGCGTGTGTGTGTGTGTGTACGTGTGCGTGTGTGTGTGCGTATGTGTGCGTTTGTGTGCATGTGTGTTTGTCGGGATAAGGCCACGGACTTCAATAGGATCATGCACGGTTGTAGGCGTCAGTTACAGGCAATCGGAACACTACTTTGAATCACAGGTTATAATTGTCACACTATATTGCAGTAACGATAATAATAATAGTTAAGAACGATTAGAGATTAGAATACGCGGTGTTCTCAGCATGCGCTTGCGATTTTTCTCCAGCTCAGTCCTGCTCGCCCATCCCCACGAACTGTCAAATGTCAACTGACTTGCTTGCTCCACACCGCACGCCGATTAACCCGAATGTACTGAAGTTCATAACTTAGTTCATGACCGACTGCGTCCGACGTCTCTCTCCCTCTGTCTCTCTCTCTCTCTATATATATATATATATATATATATATATATATATATATATATATACATATACATATATATATATGTGTGTGTGTGTGTGTACGTGCGTGTAAATAAATATATAAGTAAAAAATATAATTAGAAATATCAGGATAAAATATCTATTGGTTATTAGTAAACTAATTATAAAGACGAGGGATAAAAATGGAACACAGTAAATCTTCACACGTGGAATTTTTGCTAATATCCCTCCTGAAGGTGTTGTAATACAACGAAACCTATGTCGTGGTAAAGAAATTAAAGAAAGTAGAAATAATACTACATCACGTAGTTTCATTTAATTGTGAATAATTAATTTCTACAAAATTAACGCCAAATATATTCAATACAAAATAAACACCAAATGATGAAGATAGTCTCGCAAAAAACGATTGTTACTTAAATATTTATGTGCATAAATGCGGTATGAGATAAATTTATTGCTAAAAGGAGTTAGGAGATAAAATTTCTTATTGTCAACCGGATTGCCGGAGAAAAATAATTTTATAATAGCTTTAATAAATTATGCATAGAGAGATAACATTAAACTAAAAATCTCGTTTCCGATGGTGTGATATAAATATAAATATATATATATATATATATATATATAATCAAAAAAATCTACATGCACGTACACACTTGCATACATGTAAGCGGGCATCTGAACACATATACATAAGCGCGCGCGAATGCATATACGCAAATATTCACGCAACCCCGTATGTATACACAAGTATTCAAAGGCATATACAACGGAGATTGTTGTAAGTGAAAAGAACGTGATAGGAAAAATTAAGATATATATTATAAAGTGTACTGAAAGGTATTGCTTCTCAAAATATTTCTTAAACGCGTACATGGACGGCAGAATTGGTAGGTCAGAGAGTTCAAAATTTATATGTAACGTATATTTAAAAGGAATCGATGTAGAACGTAGTATCATAGCTTGGGAATAAGGCAGGTGAGGACAATATACAAGGTATCAACTAAGGCAGTAAACCTAGAGCTAAGGTGTTAATGATTGCCGAAATTGAATATATTAAGAACTGACCCTTAGACGTGAAATTAATTTATTTTTCATGACACATTACTAGTGTAGACTTTCTAGCGTAATAAATATTATGTAATAACTTTTATAATTATATATTTAAATAATATTCTTTATCACTTCAACAAACTTCAAGTTTCTACCTTAAACGGTTTCTAAAAAATGGAGTGGGCATTTTTAGTTGTATCTCTGAATATTTTTATACAATTATGTGACTTATAAAACTATGAAAATAAAAAAAAATTGATTTCTTCCTTTGCCCACCTTAATATTTATATCATTATCTAGAAGTTTTTCCCAAAGAAATAATTAATAATTTTCAAGAACTTAATAGAAATATAAATAATGTAATTAAGAAGGTAGACATATAAATTACCATGAATATTGAAAAACTTCGAGATCAAGGATCATTGTTATAGTTTATTAACAACCTTTGTATAGGTTTCTACAAACCCTGTTTTTCATAATTTTCCCCGTTTTGGGAATGAGGAGGGGAGGGTATTACTATGAATATCGCAAAAACTTTGACTTCAAGAATAATCGTTATAATTTATTTACAACCATTATGTAAGTTTTTAAAAACTCTGCATATTTTCCCCGTTTTGGAAATGAGGAGGGAACATATTTTTTTACGTATCTACTGACATTATGAACAAAATATTCTGAGACCCTAATAAATAGATCTTTTAAGAAGACACAATATGTAGAACTTCAAATGTTTTTCGAGCTCCTGTGTTCACCAGACACCCTATTAAAATTTCGCTATTTTCAGTTTTGATTTTTAATTGTTGAGGTATGTGCTGGTTAATGTGCTCAATTATTTAGCCAAATTTCAATTTTTACGTCAAGTAGTTTGTGAGAAAAACAAAGTCAATGAGTAATGTTACAAGGGCTCAATTTTTCTTTTACCGAACTATAAAAATAAATTAAAAAAACATGCAAACTAAATATAAAACATAATACAATAAAAGGACAAAAAAATCTTTAATAAAATGATTAAGGGATTATGGAGGAAACATTTTTCAAAAGGTCCATGAATATATTTATAGACGGCGAGTTCCTGGTGTCTGGTTCCAATTGATACCAAAGTCCTGTTAGCTTGAATAGAGAAGAACTTCATAAAAAGTGGTTGAATGTTTAGGAATAAGGAGACTGGATTTAGCACACAGTCCTATATAGTGCATCCAATAAGTAACTAAATCTGCTTTTAAAAGTTGGATAAGATATTTAAGTTGGATAAGAAGGACTGTTCAAAATATTATAGAGAAATGTAAGTAGAGTAATAAGTAGATTGCGCGCAGAGCGGACTTGCGTCCATCTCTAATATCATTTACTCGAGGTTTCCAGCTAAGGTTCTGATAGATCAGCAGACCCAAGTCTTTAACAATTGGCGTAAATGGAATTGGTGTATAATTTAATGTTAGAAACGGCAGAGCCGATGGCCTAATTTTAGAAAGTAGTCTTTGGCTACTAATTATGATAGCTTGGGAACTAATTGGATTAACTAACAGACCAATTTTTGAACTCACTGATTGACTAAAGCGAGGTCTTCATTCTAAATTTACAAATATAAACAAAATTATCGCTTTACTTCCTCAACAATTATTTCATTTATTACAATTTTCTCAATTACGAGTTTCATTTGTGCTTCTTTAAAACATTTTCTGAAGGCGTATAGAGGACTGGGTAATAGCATTAAAATAATACAAAAAAAAGTGTAAATTGCAATACAGTCGGGTTTCGCCTAATACTTTGTTCCATTCCATTTCACATATCCTCTCTAAGCCCCGACCGTCATTGGTTGGATCGCGCTGGTCGTATCGTCTATTCATCGACAGATTTGGTGATATCGCGGCTGGTCGATGAGCGAATGGTTACCCGAGCTCATTTTTAGCACCAATATTCATGCTCCGTTATGATTTACCTCTCCGGTGAAATTGTAAAGTGTTTATTCGAGTTTCATTGGCTTTTTTTAACAAGGTAGTTTCATCGTGTGATGCTTGCGTATTGATATAAAAATTACGACTAAATTCTGTAATTTATTATATTGATTAAAAGACAGTTAGAACATTTAATAAAAACTTATAATTTTGGTAATATAATTCAATATTATTTATTGCATGAAGCTATTTCTTTGGCGGTTATTTAATAATACCTGTATGTTACTATGTAGTCAATACCGAATATAATCAATGGCGATATAGTGTCATGATTTTCGAATTTTAAGCTATTGAGTACTTCTACATTTGCACATCCGATTACTGAAATTAATCTAATATTAAACACAATTTGATTTGTTTGTCTGCCCGAATGGGCATAACTTAAATATCACTGAAGCTATTTATATTAAAGGTATGACGTATGTGCACTAAATATTTAATAAAGATATATATATATATATATATATATATATATATATATATATATATATAAATATATATATATATAAATATATATCTTTGAAATGAGGTTTCAAGTTTTGAAGCAGATAATATTTTTCTAAATGAACTAGTGGAAATTATTTGAAAATAAAAACTGCAATATAAATACAGAATAAAATATGACATAAAGACAATATTTGAATTGTTTAGAGATAGACGACTTGTTATATGCTACAAAGGATCTTTCAATAACTCGTTTGGAACTATAAATTCGGAATACTTTCTTCAAAAGAGACGAAGATAATCACATTATTGAGTCACATTATAAAACTCGTTTCC
This sequence comes from Druceiella hillmani, assembly GCA_039881145.1. Taxonomy (NCBI): domain Eukaryota; kingdom Metazoa; phylum Arthropoda; class Insecta; order Lepidoptera; family Hepialidae; genus Druceiella; species Druceiella hillmani. The sequence continues at coordinate 16,805,108 of JAYKKI010000014.1, read as the reverse complement.
GTTACTGATCTGCGAAGTTTCTTTGTTAATTTATATTACTTAATTATTTTAATGATTAAAGTTAAAATTAGTCCGAAATAATGTTTATTTTATGAGTTGCACTTTATTATTTTTTAAATTTTGGATAATTATATAAATAAGTTGATAATAATTATGAAAATAAACTACTTTTTTATAATCATTATGGTAGATGAGTACCGCGAAGTTGAGGTTGCGTGAAGGAGAAGAAAAACAATCAAACTGTGGTTAGTAAAAATTATAATATACAATATACCTGCCAGTGTTTTTAACAACTCAAAACATACATATTTATTTATATACTTTAATGTTTCTAATTTATACATATGGCGGACTTATTGCTACGAGAACAATCTCTGACAGCCAACTATAACACCAATCCAGCCCCATTTGACGAACGGCCGAGAATCGAACCCGGGTCCCCACGGTGCGCCGCATCGTCAAAGGCCGTATGCCTTGTGATCAACCCAACACACCACGGCGACAACGTATATCGCCGTGGTGTGCTGGGTAAATATCATATTACTTCAAATTCTAACCACGCAAAATTTTAACTTCAAGAAAGTAGAAAAGAAAAAAATGGGTCGTTAATAATACCTACACTAATTTTAAAATTAAAATGTTTCATAGCATGTGGTTAAAAATTTAAACAAAAAATGGAAATTAAATTAAATACTAAAGAATTTTATTAAAATGTTATCTTAATGATTTTTAATGAAAGGTACTTTAACCTTATTATATAAACCTTTCTTATTTTTTTAACTATTTTTTTATGTTCTTCTTACCATCTATTTCATGTAACAAAATTCATTGCTTAAAATTGTTTGCAAGGAAGATAAATTCAAAAATTAAACAGGTTTACGATACAGGTAAAGAGATACGAGTAACGAAGTTTAATTAATTGCTTATTACAAACCACAAGAATAACTTTGGTAATAGAATTATATTTTATCAACGAAGAAACTAAGTGAAGAATTTAATAGATCTGTCAAAGACCACGATTTACTACTACGAAATGCTAATTTGACTTCCTGAATTGATGAAAAGTTTGAGTTTGATTGTAATAATTAGTCAAAACGCCTATTAACATGAAATAAATCTAATTAGAAAAACGCCGTTTTATTAAAATTTACGGTTTTGTGTGGAAAACTCTCAAAAAAAAATTAACTAATTACAGGCAATCTAAATTTTCGTGGAAGTCATATTTCCATTTTAAACAATCATTTTAAAATTTATTTTTCAGGATAAAAATAGAAGGCAGCAGAACCTTATAAGCAGGGATTATCGAATTTGCGAGAAAAATTCGTAAATAAACAAGGAATATTCGAAAACAACACATTTTCCCCGTCAAATCAAGCACTATGCGCAAGTGCATACACAATACGCGTACATGTTATCACAAAATTTGTATGACCAAATCCGCTTGGCCGGAATGAATGTGGCTCGAGGCGGAAAAGCGCATCGTAACGGGAAACTTCACGGGAGCGTTTTTCAAAGAAAATTGAAGTGCGGAGAATGAAGCTGTGTCCGCTTCTCGCAAATGTGATTGCTTTTGCAAGTTGAGTCTTGTCGCCCGTACTGCATATTATGAGGATTACTTACATACATACAATAGTTTATTACATTCAAAATGTACTTTGGGATGCTACATATTTTTCACTAATGGACTTTCCATTATTTGCAATTTCTATTTACTTTATCGAAAAATATATTTCAAGAAAATTTTGGAGAAAACACAGTGGATATGTTCTTCATCGATGCCTGTTTACGTGGGTGCATGTTACTTTTATTTTGTTCTTTCGTTTCTTATGCATTTTATGGGCTGTAATAATTTATTGTATTTTACATATTGGGTTTAAATTGCGATTTCACCCGCATTTATTTATTAGAAAAACACAGAAATTTGTCCTTGATATGATTATATTTTTTATTATTTATATAGCACCTTATACAATTATATTACAATAATTAACACTAAACTCTAGGTTTTTTAAACCACCGTTTCAAATAAAATCATCAGTTTTGTCATCACTGAGAGGGATCTATGGCAGAAAAAAATGGTTGTGTTTTTTAACAAACTATCTTTTTTAAGAAACGTTTAAATTATTCGCGGTTCACTTATTATAGAATAACTAATAATTGGCTACTTTTATCTCAACTGGTGTTTAAATATAAACAAATTTAAAAAAGTAATATCGGAGTAAGACATTTCACAACGCGTTTTGAGAGAAATTACAATTGAAATAAGCAATTAAAATATAATAATAATTAAATAGCCATTGTACAAAATAACCTTATGTCACACTTTTTACGAATATTCAGGTATTGCCAATGATTTACAGCCAGTGTCCCACGTATATTTCAGGACATAGCAAAACGTTTAATTGTATCATTTATATTGAGGTGTTGCAGTATTTTCAGACAAGGGATAAATTCCGGCCCTTTACCAAAAAAATGAAAACGGGCGGAATCACAGGCTAAACCTAACATGCTATATATAATAAATATATCATCTATTAAAGAAGCTCACTAAGCCATGAATACGTTTGCGTGAGTAAGAAACATACATTGTTACTAATCAAAAATGCTTAAAATTAAGTTAAACTACTCTTATTCTGGGAATACTTATACCTTTCATAAGGTTTACAAAACGGAGTTATTAATTACTATTAATAAACTTAATAAAACGATAGAATAACTATTCAAAAGTTATTTTAAAAACCCGACATGGCAAATTCGTGTTTCATACACAAAAATATGATGTGTCTATCACATAAAATATGATGTGTCTATCATAGTTAATACAAATTATATCTATCGCATATAATGGCGTCTTTAAAGTATGTCAATTCTTGTTGAATTTTTTAAAGTGTACTGAAAGGTATTGCTTCTCAAAATATTTCATAAACGCTTACGTGGACGGCAGAATTGGTAGGTCAGAGAGTTCAAAATTTATACGTAACGTATATTTAAAAGGAATTGATGTAGAACGTAGTATCCTAACATGGGAATAAGGCAGGTGAGAACAATATATAAGGTATCAACTAGGGCAGTAAACCTAGAACTAAGGTGTTAATGATTGCCGAAATTGAATATATTAAGAACTGACCCTTAGACGTGAAATTAATTTATTTTTCATGAGTCATTACTAGTGTAAACTTTCTAGCGTAATAAATATTATGTAATAACTTTTATAATTATATAATTAAATAATATTCTTTATCACTTTAACAAACTTCAAGTTTCTACCTTAAACGGTTTCTAAAAAATGGAGTGGGCATTTTTAGTTATATCTCTGAATATTTTTATACAATTATGTGATATATAAAACTGTGAAAATAAAAAGAAAATTGATTCCTTCCTTTGCCCATCTTAATATTTATATCAATATCTTGAAGTTTTTCCCAAAGAAATAATTAATAATTTTCAAGAACTTAATAGAAATACAATTAATGTAATTATGAAGGTAGACATATACATTGCCATGAAGGCTTTGAGGTCAAAGATCATTGTTATAGTTTATTTACAACCTTCGTATAGGTTTCTACAAACCATGTTTTTCATAATTTTCCCCGTTTTTGAAATAAGGAGGGGAGGGTGTTACTATGAATATCGCGAAAACTTTGACTTAAAGAATAATCGTTATAATTTATCTACAACCATTATGTAAGTTTCTAAAAACCCTGTATATTTCCCCGTTTTGGAAATGAGGAGGGGACATGTTTTTTAAGTATCTACTGACATAATAAGCAAAATATTCTGATACCCTAATAAATAGATCTTTTAAATGGTATCCTACACAATATGTAGAATTTAAAATATTTTGCGAGCTCCTGTTTTCATCAGACACCCTATTAAAATTTCGCTTTATTCAATTTTGATTTTTAATTGTTGAGGTATGTGCTGGTTAATGTACTTAATTATTTAGCTAAATTTCAATTTTTATGTCAAGCAGTTTGTGAGAAAAACAAGGTCAATGAGTTATGTCACTAGGGCTCATTTTTTTCTTTTACCGAACTATAAAAATAAATTAAAAAAACATGCCAACTATGCTGGTCTAGGTGACTTTGAGTCTAGATCTAAATTTATTTATTCATTTCACGCTTCAAAGTATATATAACATATATGTGTATATATATATATATATATACATACATACATATATATATATATATATATATGTATATACATATATATATATATATATATATATATATTTGGCATTTCATAATGTAGAAGACTGTAATAGATGCTAAGAAAACAAAACTAATTGTGATAAGAACAACAAATCACAATAGATAAATAAACAAAACCAAACTAAATATAAAACATAATACAATAAAAGAACAAAAAAATCTTTAATAAAAGGATTAAGGGATTATGGAGGAAACATTTTTCAGAAGGTCCATGAATACATTTATAGACGACGAGTTCCTGGTGTCTGATTCCAATTGATACCAAAGTCCTATTAGCTTGAATAGCGACGAATTTCATAAAAAGTGGTTGAATGTATAGGAATAAGGAGACTGGTTTTCAGCACGCAGTCCTATATAGTGTATCCAATAAGTAACTAAATTTGCTTTTAAAAGTTGCATAAGATATTTAAGTTGGATAAGAAGGACTGTTCAAAATATTAAAGAGAAGTGTAAGTAGAGTAATATGTAGATTGCGCGCAGAGCGGACTTGCGTCCATCTCTAATATAATTTACTTGAGGTTTCCAGCTAAGGTTCTGATAGATCAGCAGATTCAAGTCTTTAACAATTGGCGCAAATGGAATTGCTGTATCATTTAAAGTTAAAAACGGCAGGGCTGATAACCTAATTTTAGAAAGTAGTCTTGGCCTACTAATTATGATAGATTGGGACCTAATTGGATTAACTAAGAGACCCATTTGTGAGCTTACTAATCGATTGAAGCGTCTTCATTCTAAATTTAGAAATATAAACAAAATTATCGCTTTACTTCCTCAATAATTACACGTATCATTTATTACAATTTTCTCAATTACGAGTTACATTTGTGATTCTGTGGAAAATTTCGTTTTTACTTTCTTAAAGCGTATAGAGGACTAGGTAATAACATTAAAATAATGTAAAGGCGAGTGTAAGTTGCAATAACAGTCGGGTTTTGCCTAATACTTTGTTCCATTCGATTTCGCATATCCTCTCTAAGCCCCGACCGTCATTGGTTGGATCGCGCTGGTCGCATCGTCTATTAATGGACAGATTTGGTGATGACGCGGCCGGTCGACGAGCGAATGGTTGCCCGAGCTTATTTTCAGCACTAATATTCATGCTACTTTATGATTTACCTCTTCGGTGAAATTGTGAAATGTTTATTCGAGTGTCGGTGGCGTTTTTTTATCAAGGTAGTTTCATCGTGTGATGTTTGCGTATCGATATACAAAGGACGACTAAATTCTGTAATCTATTACATTTATTAAAAGACAATTTGAACATTTAATAAAAACTGATAACTTCGGTAATATATTTCAATATTATATATTGCATAAAGGAAGCTATTTCTTTGATGGTTATTTAATAATACCTGTATGTTATTATGTAGTCAATACCGATATAGTGTTATGATTTTCGAATTTTAAACTATTGAGTACTTTTACATTTGCATATCCGATTACTGAAATTAATCTAATATTTAACAAAATTTGGTTTGCTTGTCTGCCCGAATAGATATAACTTAAATATCACTGAAGTTATTTACATTAATGGTATGATGTATATACTGTCATCCGTACTTAGTATTTAATATATATCTTTATATATATATATATATATATATATATATATATATATGTGTGTGTGTGTGTATGTGTATGTAGTACTAAACAAATAATAAATAATTACAATGAGGTTTTGAGTTTTGAACCAGATAATATTTTCTTAAATGAAATAGTGGGAATTATTTGAAAATTAAAACTTCAATCTAAATACAGAAATAAATATAACATAAAGACAATATTTGAATCGTTTTGAAGATGGGTGACTTGTTATATGATAAAAAGGAGCTTTGAAAAACTCATGGAATGATTTCTTTGGAACGATTAATCCGGAATATCACAGTGCGCCGCATCGTCAAAGGCCGTATGCCTTGTGATCAACCCAACACACCACGGCGACACCGTATATCGCCGTGGTGTTTGGTAAATATCATATTTTTACAAACGTATCTGACAATACGTAATATTACTTCAAATTCTAACCATGTAACATTTTAACTGTAACAGAGTAGAAACGAAAAAAATTTGTGGTTAATTATACCTACACTAATTTTAAAACTAAAATGTTTCATAGCATGTGGTTAAAAATTGAAACAAAAAATGGAAGTTAAATTAAATACTTAAAGAATTTTATTACAATTTTACCTTAAGGATGTTCAATTAAAGGTACTTTAACATTATTCTTTAAACCTTTATTATGGTTTTAACGATTTTTTATGTTCTCCTTACGATCTTTTTCAAAAAAATAAAATCAATTGCTTAAAATTGTTTGCAAGGAAGATAAATTTAATAATTAAACAGGTTTACAATACAGATAAAGAGATACATGTAACGAAGTTTAATTAATTGCTTATTAAAAACCATGTGGTATAACTTTGATAATAGAATTATATTTTATCAACAAAGAAACTAAATGAAGAATTTAATAGATCTGTCAAAGACCACGATGTACTACTGCAATTGACGAAATGCTAATTTGACCTCCTGAATTGATGAAAAGTTTGAGTTTGATTTTAATCATTAGTCAAGACGCCTATTAATATGAAATAAACCTAATTAGAAAAACGCCGTTTTATTAAAATTTACGGTATTGTGTGGAAAACTGTCAAAAAAAATTAACTCATTACAGGCAATCTAAATTTTCGTGGAAGTCATATTTCCATTTTAAACAATCATTTTAAAATTTATTTTTCGGGATAAAAATAGAAGCCAGCAGAACCTTATAAGCAGGCATTATAGAATTTGCGAGAAAAATTCGTAAATAAACAAGCAATATTCGAAAACAAGACATTTTCCCCGTCAAATGAAGCACTATACACAATACGCGTACATGTTATCATAAAATTTGTATGACTAAATCCGCTTGGCCAGAATGAATGTGGCTCGAGGCGGAAAAGCGCATCGTAACGGGAAACTTCACGGGAGCGTTTTTCAAAGAAAATTGAAGTGCAGAGAATGAAGTTGTGTCCGCTTCTCGCAAATGTGATTGCTTTCGTAAGTTGCGTCTTGTTGCCCGTACTGCATATTAGGAGGAATACTTCTCACATTTGGTAAAATATGATATCGCATACAATAGTTTATTTGCTTATTTTGAAAATAATTTGGTATGCGACACATTGTCCCTAATGGAATTTCCATTAAATTCTCGAAATTTCAAGAAAATTTTGGAGAATACACAATGGATATGTTCTTCATCGATGCCTGTTTACTTGGAAGCACTTTACTTTTAGTTTATTCTTTTATTTCTTACTGTAAACATTTTATGGGCTGTAATAATTTATTGTATATTACGTATTAGGTTTAGCTTGCGATTTCGCCATCTATTTTCTATTTATTTTCTATTATTTTCATTTATTTTCTAGCAAAACGCTTGAATTTGTCTTTGATTTCATTATACAACACGCTATAAAAATTATGTTAAAATAATAAGCCTAAATTTTTAAATTGATATTTCAAATAAAGTCATTTGCTTTGTTATCCCTGACAGGGATCTATGGCAGAAAAAAATGGTTGTCATTTTAACAAACTATCTTTAGTCAGAAACGTTCAAACTGTTCGCGATCCATTTATTATAGAATAACTAATACTTGAGATTAAGAGTATTTTATCTCAACTGATGCTTGAAGATAAAAAAAAATTTAAAAAATTTATATAGGTGTAAGAAAGGTATAAAATTATTGAAAATATTTGTATATATATATATATATATATATATATATATATATATATATATATATATAATTTCACAACGCGTTTCGAGACAAGTTATAATTAAAATAAGTAATTATAATTTGAATATACATTCTAAAAATAACATTGTGTCACATTTTTACGAATACCTAATATTCAGAAATTGTCGATGGCTTCCAGTTAGTATCTCACTAATATTTCAGGACATAGCAAAACATTTAATTGTGTCATTTATATTGAGATGTTGCAATATTGTAAGATAAGGAATAAATTCCGGCCCTTTACCAAAATATGAATGCGGGTGGAATAGCAGGCTACTAACATTCTATATATAATAAATGTATCATATAGAGAAGCTCACTATGCTATGAATCCGTTTGCGTGGGTTGGAAACATACATTGCTACTAATAAAAACTGCTTAAAATTAAGTCATACTACTCTTATCCTGAGCATATTTATACCGTTCATAAGGTTGGCAAAACGAAGTTATTAATTACTAATAATTAACTTAATATAACTATAGAATAATTATTAAAAAGTTATTTTAAATTCATGTTACATAGACAAACACATAAAATATGATGTTTTGTCTATTACCGTTAATACAAATTATATCTGTCGCATACAATGGCGTCTTTAAAGCATAGTTAAAATTTGTACTATTCTTTATGTGTAGGTTCTTGATGCATTTTTTTTCTTTTTTTCGAGTTATAAAAGAGTATGAAATGCTGAGAAAGAAGCATTAGCTTCGCGAGGAAATATCATTAGAAAGGCAAGAAAAAATAATGGCTAATTTAAATGTTCGCAATAACACAATTTTCCTTAAAATATTTTAACAATAAGAGAAAATTATTTGAATTTCATTTAATTTAAAAATTGTCATCAGTAAATATTACTCTTGGTGCAGCTACAGGCTATAAATTAAATAATATTTCTCCTTGATAGTTGCGATTATACCAACTGAATTAAATAAAGCCGTTTTCTTTCAAATGATTATAAACACAATCGAATTACAAAAACTGACCTGCTGTGATATATACTTTCTGAAGTGTTAACTTTTGAGGTTATACAGAAATTAAACTTTGCTTAAGGTTGAAATAGTATGTAACAGATAAAGGCACGAGCAGCTTGTTGTAAACTGAATTTATTAGTAGCGTTTTATAGGTATAACTTTCTATTCCAAGTTTTTTAGTAATAGTGACAGGGAATACATTGTGATCAAAGATTAGTGCGTTATTTGAGGATATAGATAAACTTTTAAGATTTTTCTTACATTTAAGCAATTATTTAAGTTCTTTATCTAAAGAAAAAAGGAATCTTTATAAAATTGCTCACATTTCCTTGAGTCCATCTGTTAAAACCGTTTTCCGCAGAAGTAGCTTGACATAGAAAAGTAAATACTTAGTATATACATAGTTATAAACCATAACAAATCTGCATAGTAATAAACTATATTAAAATTTACGCACCTCAATAGTTAATCCTTAAGAATATTTATAAATAGGGGTATTTTGGGGATAGAACAAAAACCTAAAAGAAAAAGGAACCTTTAGAAAAATGCTCACTCATCCCTCAGTCCATCTGTTAAACCCGTTTTTCGCTGAAGCAGCGTGACAAGAAATTTGGAATATCATATTTAATTGCTGGGTCTTGCTGGTTTTCTGTATACTTTCGATAAGCCTGGCAGCTTCAGGGACGCTCCCTCGTGCAACGCCATAATAATAATGCATCGTGGCATATTCACGTAGTATACAGGGCACGTGAGCCCCACGACGACAAAGTTTGGCAAAACAAGAGACAATACAAAGTCCCAATTACTTGCTAAACTCAAAAGTCCAGCCAAATAGTCAGGTGAGCAACAAGAAGTCCATATAAACGCCAAAATTATAAAGAAAAAACAACCACAAATTGAAAACTTTACCGTGGTATGCGCAAGCGACCAACAATAAACGAATGTTTAGTTCGAACGATGAGCGCCCCGCAGGAAGGAAGCGACCAGTCAAACAGGTTTTAAACAATAACAATAGCTTGTTGCCGGTCTCCCTCTTACACATGCATGACACAATGAAAACTTTTTGTTTTGGCAGTGCTTTAAGTTTTTTTATGTGAAAGTGATTTTATATCAATTTGCGAATAACATAAATTTGAGTCAAACTAATGCTGTTTTTTATGAATAACATTTTCATTTTTGAAGTTTAGAAAATTGGTTTTAATTTTTCTTAGCGATTTTGTGCACATAATGAATTTCTGAAGACATTGTAATTTTAACATCATTACAATTTTGTGTCTAACAATCATGATAATTTAAGGCCATTGGCAAACCACAGGCAGTGCATTTCTTGCATGGTGATTTTTTTAAAATTAAACAGTTTTTATGTAAATTAAACTAAATTTAATAAAAACTACTAAAACAATGGTATAATCTAAAAGTTAACTTAAATACTGCATCCAATGATAAAAGACATGCTAGCTATATGTATTATCTAATTCCATACTAAATTTTGTTCGATTTACTAGAATAGTAGAATAGGCTTATGTGACTAAATCGGGGAATTTCCTAAAAAAATTAAAAATATTATTACTTCTAAAGCATTGATTTTAGAGAAACTTTTGTTTTTTTTCAATGGTTTGTTACTATGTTCCCTCCAAAAAAATATTTAACCGCTACGAATCGGCCACCCGCATTTAGCTTGATGATAATTTACTTTTTCTAAAATTACTTTTTAATTTAATTAGTTGAACGTTATTAATTTACTGGTTTTATGATAGAATGTATCTTGGAGCAGATCGTAGGAGATCAAATTATAATGTCTTCACTTGTAAAGCCTCTCGCTTGAAAATAGACGCAAATCTATATATGTATATGTAAGAGATTTTAATACGTATTTCTGGAAGTTACAGTATCTAATGAAAGAGATTGAAGGTAATTTTGTAAAAAATATGTTTTAACCGTTACCCTATTAATTAAAAATAATTTACTTGTTTCTATATTACGAGCGTTTAATGAAGGTGAGTATTACCTTGTATAATTTTAAAAAGCTCTTCAAGATTTGTAGCAATATCTTATATAATTACAGGATATTATTTATACAGCATGTTGTTTTTCGTTGCCTTCTTTTAAAACAAATCAATTATAAACATATATACGTTATTTGTGTATCTGATACACTATTTGAACCTTAATTCGAGGATTAATTATGTTGCAGTGCATATATATAAATATATATATATATATATATATATATATATATATATATATATATATATATGTATATATATATATATATATATATGTATGTATATATATATGTATATATATATATATATGTATATATATATATATATATATATATATATATATACAAAGGAGCCGCACGGAATCATCATAGCGATACAACGCGACGCGGTAACTCCTTATCCAATTTTGAATATTGAGGAACACAAAAAATGTTTTATACAATAGAAAAATTTAATAAAATAGTAATTTAATATATTTTTCCACTAAAGTTCTGTCTGTGATCACGGTTATTTTAACTATAAAAATGAGTGAGAAATAATAAAAACAATAAAAATATTTTGTTAATGAAAAATGAATCGTATAAAGATCGAAACCAAAAAATGTTATAGATTGTTTTGGTTTTAAATTTTCGGAAACAATTAGAAAAAATGGTATAACAATTAACCTATATTCTGTGTATACGATACCAGAAACTTAGAGAGCATACGTAATGGTTTATTCCTCTATTTACATTTTCGGAGTCACAATGTCGCGAATAACGCTTACTAAATACTATTGGACGCCTTACATCCAATACGAACTACACTCGAACAATGCTGGTCATCGATTGTTAGCATCGGTTATAATTTCAAAAAGGAATACAGATTTTATTTGATATTTCAATGGTATATTAACAATATGTTAAGGCTTATTTTTTCCAAATCTATATCAAAGTTGTGTGCATTAATAATAATAATATATTGCAGTCAATTCAACTATATATAGTAATATTGCAGTCAATTCAACCATATGTAGCTGCGCTACCTGCGAAGCACGTACGAGCAGCCAGGCGACCCTCTGGTGTCTCAATTAACGTTAATGCAATGGACCACAGCATATAGCGCTCGTGTTTTAGGTTCGTGACTAGCATCTCTATAACTTTTATTTTTGTGTGATTATTAATGTATGTTATTCATCCCTGCATGTTTTTAGCGATTATAGTAACTGTTGTCAGTTTTCCGGTAGTAATGTTACATTCGGTTTACTAACTTGTCGTGAAGTATAAGTCATAAATAAAATTCCAGACAGTACAATGATTAGTATCTATTAGGTTCTTCAAAATATTAAATTTTATTACTACGGCTTGTCTGATTTTTGCCAAAGATTCTGACAGGCAGGCTTTAAAAGTAGATTCACGATGAAAATGACCATCGGCTACAGAGTATCGAATGCCACTATGACTGCTATTTATTTATTACAAAAGAGTCTTTTATAATATTGAATACTTTGAAGTGATTTAGTTTTTAACAAAAATAATGTTTACAAAATACCAGAACACTGCTGTACGTATCTACGAGAATATTTACCTAAATTTAAGTTTGAAAATGAACCTCCCACCAGAAAGAAAATCAATGAGAGTGGAAACGGAAAGAAAGACAGAGAGATACACTCTCCTGGAAACTATATACACTGACCTTAATTAATATCTATTGAATGCTCAATTGGGGGAAACGTGATCTTAATATAGCAAAAAATAGACTGAGCAATCCAAGATTCGCTGACTCTATTGTCTTATTTCCAGAAAGCTTGGACGATGTCGAAACCATGATACAAGAATAAGCGATGCTGCTGGGCGGATTAGTTTGGAAATGAACTTGGAGAAATGCGTGATTATGACTGAATGTTGAAATAGTACTGTGAGCGTTAAGATAAACCAAACAGTCATAGATGGAGCACGGAAACACGTACATCTTGGTGAAGAGGTTGTTATGGGTCTACAATAAACCAACGAAATAGACCGGCGTATAAGACTAGTGTAAGCAGACCACACCAAACACCATGGCGACGACATCCATATCATTTTATCGTTATATTTTTTAACATCAGATTTATTTCATAATAATGCTTTTGATAATTATATATTTTAACAAATGGCATGATTCAAAATGTTGGCGTTTCAAGGTTACTTCGGGTTATGAACATATCAATTAGTGGACTGTTGGAAGTTCATGCGAATGGGGTAACTATCTTACAGTGCTTTGCAAAAAATAAAAGAAAACAATGTGTATGACTCGATGCCCGTATTGCAAGTAATATTGTAGTTTTGTATTCATTTCAAACCCGTTTATTATTTCAAACGGAGTTTTCAATAAAGCAATAAAGTAATCTCCAAAGCCATATCTTTAAATCGTCTTTTTTGCTTATCAATGTGATTATATCGGAGTAAGTTGTAATGGCTCATTTATGAATATACTTTGTTTCGTGCTTGAAACTCGTATTAATTTAACTAATTGACGCTTTTTTCTTTTTAAATGGTTATTGTGAAAAGACTGTGGGCTATATTCATATGTGTCTTGACACCTAGACTCAAATGAAAATGTACAGAAAATTTTGGCTTAAAATATTTAAAATGTAAAACGTACTTCAAACCGTAAAGCCCACCCGTTTTCATCAAAGCCTAAAGGAAGAATGGTAAGCGGATATTCGCCTGATGCGCGCGTGAACGAGCTTAATGGGGGACGGGGGCGGAGGGAATCAATTGCGCGCGTGGCTTTATGCAAATGAGCTTCGGAAGCTCGTGGCCAATAATAGCCGGCATTGCTAGCCTCGCTGCAACGTGATGAAGGCGATAGTTGGTATTAGGGTGTTAGGGAAAATAATTTTTATCTTGTTCTATTGTGTTCATTTCATTTAGAATATTACGCTTTAATTTTGCTAGTTAATTGATTTTTATGAATTGTAAGGAAGAATTGGGTCTGCTAATGAGTTTTTAGCCGCGAGCTCGGGAAACGTGCTCAGTGTCAATTGAAATCCATGTTCTTTAAAGTCTTCAGACTTGACATTGATATAAGTATACATTTTTCTACATTATGAACTCTGATGGGGTGACGCAACGATGTGAAGATCACTGCAAATAAGACAGCCCATGCAATGAAGGAATCATACTCTTTATTAACAAGATTCTCTATATCGAAGTGCACCAGCCTTGAAGTGAAATTCTCTCTAAAGTACTTTTAAGTTTAATTTAGTTGAATTATTATTAATATCATTTAAGGAAAATTTTTGGAAATAAGAAGTTTAATAAATAGAAAAGTTTTGCTATCACCATAAATTATATTCATTCCTTATTTTTCAAAAGTTATACCAAATATTTAAATTTATCCTTATAATAATATTTTTTGAACTTTTTGGAGTGTAGTAGCTAAACAAAAAATTGAGGAATTCTGCAAAAGTAGAAAACTAAAAGAGTAACGGAACTATAGATGACGGAAGTTGGAAAATTCTTATGGAGACTTAGACTATTTGCTAGAATCTAAACGGGTATAGCAGAACATTTTAACATATGTAAATGAATGTAGTCAGTAAGATTAACAAGAACTTGTCATTCCATTAGTACAATTTTATTTCTTATTGTACAATTCGCTTACCTTTTCTTTATAATTATTGTAAAACATGAGTATTATGTTATAATGGTATGCAAAAATAGAAGTACAAGTAGATATTTTAGCGGAAATTATTATAATTTATTAAAAATTATATACATTTTTAACAATTAATAATATTTTAAGTTTTGAAATTTATCCAGTCGTTTTGAAGATTTCCTGAGTAATTCCTGGAATCAAACCTTGTTTAATGTTGAATGTAAAAGAGCAGTATTATTCACAAATGCTAAAGTATTTGAAACTATTCGGTATCGCTGCATCGACTGGCAAATTGTCTCTCAGTTTTCAGTCAGAGCCTTTCACCCTAATTAATCTCACTGATTTGGAATGTGGGGCTACGGATTATAATTACGGTAATCTATTGAGTCAATCATGATAACTGCCTAATAAAAACGTGTTTTTCCTTTCTGTAAAATTTTTCATCATTAACTAACGGTAATTTGCATTCTTTGCTCGTTGTTTTCTGTTTGCGTATAATTTGAAACCATTTTTGAATACTAAGGACCATCCTGCTAGTGAGCTTTCCGATGTGATGTCTACACTCTATTCCCGCTTACGTGTCCCTTTGTATGCAGTTATGATTTTGATGGCACTACGCTGAACAAGGGTTCACCGTGCGGGATCGCGGTGTGATTACAGATGATCACTTCGCATTTCATAGTCATAGCAACGAAATTTGTCAGAGCCTGCTAGATACGTTTTCCTTTTGTATTTTGATTAACTCTCTTGAGAACTTGAGAAAATATAAAGCAAATTCTATATCATGGAACGTATTATCATAATTCTTATTTATTCTCTTCAGATTTTATACTGTGCATGTTCAGGTATATTTCTCTTCAATTCCGGTGGTAATCGTTTTGATCGTACAAGTTATCATATTATTGAGCCATTAAATTGATGGTTATTCGGCATTAAGTTTAGCAGTATTTTATGCTTCTGTTATCGACAGGACGAAGTCATAGTTTGTTTCACCTTACTATAGCGTTCTGAATTATCCTTTCATATGTATTTTTCACGTTAACATGAATCATCGCAATATTGCTGGATGCAACCAGCCAACACAATTTTTGCACGTCAGCAATGTGATTATGAATTTGCTCGGTAGTTTAGGATTAGTCACTAGTTAGTGTAACTCAGTCAGTTTCAGTTGTGGTGTTCTTTTTCTCTCTTTTTCGTTCATTATTTGCACTATAATTTAAACGATACATCTTTATGTCACTTGTATATTTAGAAGTCTCTGTGTAAATCTGTAAGTTGGGCATGAGCATTTTTAAGCAATTATTAAATGAAAAAAATTTCAGCATTGCATATTAAAAGTTTTGAGTCTGATTTTCCTGCATATCTTTCCTTATTTTATAGCCAGAGCACTTACGTACATTCAACGAAATTACAGCTAAACGGGTAACTACTTTAAGTACAGAAATTTCACTAATACAAAGTTAAATAATAGGGAATATATATATATATATATATATGTATATATATATATATATATATTTGTGTGTGTGTGTGTGTGTGAGTGTGTGTGTGCGCGCGTGTGTGTGTGTGTATACATGAATACGTTGTATTTGTGTATGTATGGTATCCGGGAATAGATGGCGGACAAAGAAAGACGCTATTCGTTGGCTATAAATGAATAAATTGTTCACATAAAAGGTAAAACACGCCCTTTTTCTAATTGAGTGAAAAAAAAATATTACACAACTATTTTTAAAACACCTAATACTGGCCCAGAGTGTTTGTGTGTGTGCGTGTGTGCGTGCGTACGTGCGTGAGAGCGTGTGTGCATGCGTTCGTGCGGGCGTGCGTGGTCGCGTGCGGGCGTCCACGCATGCGTGCGGGCGTGCATGCGTGAGTGCGTGCATGAGTGCATGCCTGTGTGTGCGTGTGTGCGTGTGTGTGCGTATATGTGTATGTGCGTGTGTGTATGTGCGTGTGTGTGCGTGTGTGTGTGTGTGCGTGTAGGTGCGTGTGTGTGAATGTGTATGCCGGAGAAGACCAAGGAATTCATTAGGATCATGCACGGTTGTAGGCGTCAGTTACAGGCAATCGAAATACTATTTTGAATCACAGGTTATAATTGCCACACTATATTGCAGTACAGAAAATAATAGTGGTTAAGTACAATTACAGTTTAGAATACGCGGTGTTTCCAGCATGCGTATGTAATTCTTCTTCAGCTCAGTCCTGCCCATCCGTACAAACTGTCAAATGTCTGAACGTACTGAAGTTCGTAACTGTATTCATAACCGACCGCGTGCAACGATTCCCATGTGTATATATATATATATATTATATATATATATATATATATATATATATATATATATATATCTGTATATATATATATATATTTATATATATATATATATATATATATATATATATATTTTTTTTTTTTAAATTTTTTTTTTTTCAAAAAAAGAGTACGAGAATTTATTCGTAACGTCATTTAAAACCGAGTTAAATATATGAAAATAAAATGGAGCAAAGAGGACTGCGGGCACTATTCATAATGTTTAAAAGAAGATAAAAGATAAGTCAATTGTGCTAATTATTTTATCACTGATAATATTTTAATAAAGACTTTTGTGAATAAAATACTTATTGAATCTCACGGAACACAATCATTTACGGCTGATATTTTGTTTAGGCGATTTCAATAAATTGTTTAAAAATTATTATGAGAATATAATAATGTAGTAATTCTACCACGGTACATGTTTCAAATTAACTGTTCATTGTAGGAACTGAAGTATAGATGCTATATTAGAATACATTTAAAATTATTTGTCACCTTTTAATTTAATTTTATATAATGTCCAAAATAGGTCATAAACTAGGTGTTTCAAAAAGCCAAAGTAACTTTTAATTGTACACTTTTCGTTTTACAGCGGTTAAAAATACAAAAAGTTAAATACAAAATAAACATCAAATGCTGAAGATAGTCTCGCAAAAAACGATTGTTGACTAAATATTTATGTGCATAAATGCGGTATAAGATAAATTTATTGCTAAAACGAGTTAGGAGATAAAAGTTCTTGTTGTCAACCGGGGTGCCGGAAAAAATAGTTTTATAATTGCTTTAATAAATTATGCATAGAGAGATAATATATTAAACTAAAAATCCCGTTTCCAATGGTGTGGAAAATAAGCTTAATATATTTACTGTGCATATATATATATATATATATATATATATACACCAATTTGGAAACCGTTCTAATTTTTAAAACGATATTCCGTATGATCCAGGTAGCGTACATCTCCGTAGTCATCTCCGTAGCAGCGGCAGTAAGAGTGTTTGACAGCGATGAGGTTTAGTTTGAACGTCTAGAAAATTTTGAAGATGGTGGGCATTCTGCTGAAGAAACGATGATTAATATCATTTACTTGAGGTTGCCAGCTAAGATTTTGATAGATTATCAAACAAAAATCTTTAACAATTGGTGTAAATGGAATCGGGAATTTCATCTGAGAAACGTTATAGCCGATAGCCTAATTTTAGAAAGTAGTCTTTGGCTACTAATTATGATCGCTTGGGACCTAATTGGATTAACTAACAGACCCATTTGTGAGCTCACTGATTGATTGAAGCGACCTCGCTTATTTTATACTCGCTGATTAATAGAGACCTCTCTATTCTAAATTTAGAAATCTAAACAAAATTATCGCTTTACTTCCTCAACAATTATTTCATTTATTACAAATTTCTCAATTACGAGTTTCATTTGTGCTTCTTTAGAACATTTTCTGAAGGCGTATAGAGGACTGGGTAATAGCATTAAAATAATACAAAAAAATGTGTACGTTGCAATACAGTCGGGTTTCGCCTAATACTTTGTTCCATTCGTTTCACATATCCTCTCTAAGCCCTGACCGTCATTGGTAGAATCGCGCTGGTCGTATCGTCTATTCATTGATATTTGGTAATGACGCGGCCGGTCGACGAGCGAATGGTTACCCGGTGAAATTGTGAAGTGTTTATTCGAGTTTCGCTGGCGTTTTTTTATCAAGGTAGTTTCATCGTGTGATGTTTGCGTATCGATATACAAATTACGACTAAGTTCTGTAATTTATTACATTGATTAAAACACATACAATTTAATAAAAACTTGTAATTTCGGTAATATAATTCAATATTATTTATTGCATGAAGGAAGCTATTTATTTTACGGTTATTTAATAATACCTGTATTTTACTATGTAGTCAATATCGAATATAATCAATACGGTACAGTGTCATGATTTTAGAATTTTAAACTATTAAGTACTTTTTCATCTGCATATC
This sequence comes from Druceiella hillmani, assembly GCA_039881145.1. NCBI lineage: Eukaryota > Metazoa > Arthropoda > Insecta > Lepidoptera > Hepialidae > Druceiella > Druceiella hillmani. Next base: position 16,786,210 of record JAYKKI010000014.1, on the reverse strand, counting down.
CGATTATTGAAATGAATTTAATATTAAACACAATTTGGTTTACTTGTCTGCCTGAATGGATACAATTTAAATATCACTGAAGCTATTTACATTAAAGATTTGATGTATATACTGTCATCCGTACTAAGTATTTAATATATACATATATATATATATATATATATATATATATATATATATATATATATATATGTGTGTGTGTGTGTGTGTGTGCGCGCGCGTGTGTGTGTGTGTACTACTTAACAAATATTTAATAATTACAATGAGGTTTTGAGTTTCGAAGCAGATAATATTTTCTTAAATGAAATAGAGGGAATTATTTGAAAATTAAAACTGCAATCTATGTACAGAATAAAATATAACATAAAGACAATATTTGAATCGTTTTGGAGATAGGCGACTTGTTGTAAGGTACAAAGGACCTTTAAACTTATTAGGAACGATTAATCCGGAATATTTCTTATAAAAGGGCGAAGATAACCACGATATTGAGTCACATCGTAAAACTTGCTTCTGGTACTGATCTGCAAAGTCTTCTTTGTTAATTTATCTTACTTAATTATTTTAATAATTAAAATTCCAATTAGTCCAAAATAATATTTACTTTATGGGTTGCAAATTATTATTTCTTTAGTTTTGTATAATTATAAAAATAAGTTCATAGTTATAATGAAAACAAAAACCTTTTTATAATCACTGTGGTAGATGTGCACCGTAAAGTTGAGGTTGCGTGAAGGAGAAGAAAAACAATTAGGCTGTGGTTTGTAAAAATTATAACTTACAATATACCTACCAGTATTTTTAACAACTCAAAACATACATATTTATAGATCAGCTTTAATGTATCTAATTGATACATATGGCCTTATTGCTCCGAGAGCAATCTCTTACAGCCAACTATAACACCAATCCAGCCCCATTTGACGAGCGACCGAAAATCGAACCTGGGTCCCCACGGTGCGCCGCATCGTCGTGCCTTGTGATCAACCCAACACAATACGGCGACAACGTATATCTCCGTGATGTGCTGGGTAAATATCATATTTTTCTGACAATACGTAATATTATTTCAAATTCTAACCACTTAAAATTTTAACTTTAACAAAGTAGAAAAGAAAAAAATGGGTCGTTATTTATACCTACACTAATTTCAATATTTAAATTTTTCATAGCATGTGGCTAAAAATTTAAACAAAAAATGGAAATTCAATTCAATACTAAAGAATTTTATTAAAATTTTATCTTAAGGATTTTTAATGAAAGGTACTTTAAAATTATTATATAAACCTTTCTTATTTTTTTAACGATTTTTTATGTTTTTCTTACGATCTATTTCATGTAACAAAATCAATTGCTTAACATTTTTTTCAAGGTAGATAAATTCAAAAATTAAACAGGTTTACGATACAGGTAAAGGGATACGAGTAACGAAGTTTAATTAATTGCTTATTACAAACCACAAGAATAACTTTGGTAATAGAATTATATTTTATAAACAAAGAAACTAAGTGAAGAATTTAATAGATCTGTCAAAGACCACGATTTACTACTGCAATTAACGAAATGCTAATTTGACCTCCTGAATTGATGAAAAGTTTGAGTTTGATTTTAATAATTAGTCAAAACGCCTATTAACATGAAATAAACCTAATTAGAAAAACGCCATTTTATTAAAATTTACGATTTTGTGTGGAAAACTCTCAAAAAAAAATTAACTCATTACATGCAAACTAAATTTTCGTGGAAGTCATATTTCCATTTTAAACAATCATTTTAAAATTTATTTTTCGGGATAAAAATAGAAGGCAGCAGAACCTTATAAGCAGGCATTATCGAATTTCCGAGAAAAATTCGTGAATAAACAAGGAATATTCGAAAATAAGACATTTTCCCCGTGAAATCAAGCACTATGCGCAAGTGCATACACAATACGCGTACATGTTATCATAAAATTTGTATGACCAAATCCGCTTGGCCGGAATGAATGTGGCTCGAGGCGGAAAAGCGCATCGTAACGGAAACCTTCACGGGAGCGTTTTTCAAAGAAAATTGAAGTGCAGAGAATGAAGCTGTGTCCGCTTCTCGTAAATGTGATTGCTTTTGCAAGTTGCGTCTTGTCGCCCGGACTGCATATTATGAGGAATACTTCTCACATTTGGTAAAATATGATATCGCATACAATAGTTTATTTACTTTGAATGTAGTTTGAGACGCTACACATTTTTCACTAATGGACTTTCCATTATTTGCAATTTCTATTTATTTCATCGAAAAATATATTTCAAGAAAATTTTGGAGAAAATACAGTGGATATGTTCTTCATCGATGCCTGTTTACGTGGATGCACGATACTTTTATTTTGTTCTTTCGTTTCTTAAGCATTTTAGGGGTTGTAATAGTTTATTGTATTTTACATATTGGGTTTAAATTGCGATTTCACCCGCATTTATTTATTAGAAAAACACAGAAATTTGTCCTTGATATGATTATATTTTTTATCATTTATATAGCACCTTATCCAATTATATTACAATAATTAACCCTAAACTTTAGATTTTTTAAACCACTGTTTGAAATAAAATCATCAGCTTTGTTATCCCTGAGAGGGATCTATAGCAGAAAAAAAATGGTTGTGATTTTTAACAAACTAACTTTTTTAAGAAACGTTTAAATTATACGCGGTTCACTTATTATAGAATAACTAATAATTTAGATTATGGCTACTTTTATCTTAACTGGTTTTTAAATATAAACAAATTTTAAAAAGTAATATCGGTCTAGGAAATGTATAAAATTATTGAATATATATGTATAAAATTTCACAACGCGTTTTGACAGAAATATAATTATAATTAAATAACCATTGTACAAAATAACGTTATGTCACACTTTTTACGAATATTCAGGTATTGCCAATGATTTACAGCCAGTATCCCACTAATATTTCAGGACATAGCAAAACGTTTAATTGTATCATTTATATTGAGGTGTTGCAGTATTGTTAGACAAGGGATAAATTCCGGCCCTTTACCAAAAAAATGAATACGGGCGGAATCACAGGCTAAACCTAACATGCTATATATAATAAATATATCATCTATTAGAGAAGCTCACTAAGCCATGAATACGTTTGCGGGAGTAAGAAACATACATTGTTACTAATCAAAAATGCTTAAAATTAAGTTATACTACTCTTATTCTGGGAATACTTATATCTTTCATAAGGTTTGCAAAACGGAGTTATTAATTACTATTAATAAAGTTAATGAAACGATAGAATAACTGTTCAAAAGTTATTGTAAAAACCCGTCATGGCAAATTTGTGTTTCATAGATAAACACATAAAATATGATGTTTCTATCATAGTTAATACAAATTATATCTATCGCATATAATGGCGTCTTTAAAGTATGTCAATTCTTGTTGAATTTTTTTCTTTTTTTTCCAGTTATAAAATAATATGAAATGCTGGGAAAGAAGCATTACCTACGTGGGGAAATATCAATGAGAACAAATAATGGCTAATTTAAAATTTTGAAATAACACAATTTTCCTTAAAATATCCTAACAACAAACCAGAAAATTATTTGAATTTCATTTAAATAAAAAGTTATCATCAATAAATATTGTTCTTGGTGCAGCTACAGGCTATAAATGAAATAATATTTCTCCTTGATAGTTGCGATTATACCAACTGAATTAAATAAAGCCGTTTTATTGAAAATTATTATAAACACAATCGAATTGCAAAAAATTACCTGCTGTGATATATATTTTGTGAAATGTTAACCTTTGAGGTTATACCGAAGTTAAACTTTGCTTAAGGTTGGAATAGTGTTTGACAGATAAAGGCGCGATGAGCTTGTCATATACTGAATTTATTAGTAGCGTTTTATCTATTCTCTATTTATACATGGTATAACTTTCTATTCCAAGTTTTTTAGTAACAGTGACAGAGAAGTGATTGTGATCAAAGATTAGTGCGTTATTTGAGGATAGACCTAAACTTTTAAGATTTTTCTTATATAAAAGCAATTATTGAAGTTCTTTATTTAAAGAAAAAGGGAACCTTGTTACTCACTCACTTGGCTCACTTGTCTTTCAGTCCATCTGTTAAAACTGTTTTCCACAGAAGTAGCTTGACATAGAAATTTGAAATGTCGTGGACATAAAACATATTAAATCTGCGTAGTAATAAACCGTATTAAAATTTACACATCTCAATAGTTAACACTCAAGAATATTTGTAAGTAGTGGTATTTTGGGTGTAGAATGAAAACCGAAAAGAAAAAAAAGGAACTATTAGAAAATTGCTCACTCATCCTTCAGTCCATCTGTTAAACCCGTTTTTCGCAGAAGCAGCTTGACAAGAAACATGGAATATCATAGTTAACTGCTGGGTCTTGCTAGTTTTCTGTATACTTTTGATAAAGCCTGGCAGCTTCAGGGACGATCCCTCGTGCGACGCCATAATAATAATGCATCATGGCATATTCACGTAGTATACGGGGCGCGCGGGCCCCACGATGACAAACTTTGGCAATACAAGAGACAAAACAAAGTCCCAATTACTATCTAAACTCAAAAGTCAGGACTTGCTAAACTCAAACTCAAAGCCAAATAAGGTGAGCAACAAGAAGTCCATAAAAACGCCACAATTATAAAGAAAAAACAACCACAAATTGAAAACTTTACTTTACCGCAGTATGAGCAAGCGGCCAGCAATAAACGACTGTTTAGTTCGAACGATGAGCACCACGTAGGGAGGAAGAGACTAGTCAAACAGGTTTTAAACAATAATAGCATATTTCCGGTCTCTTTCCTACACGTGCATGACACAATGAAAACTTTTTGTTCTGGAAGGCTTTAAGTTTTTTATGTGAAAGTGATTATATATCAATTTGCGAATAATATAAATTTGAGTCTAACTAATGTTGTTTTTCATGAATAACATTTTCATTTTTGAAGTTAAAAAAATTGGTACAATTTTTCTTATCGATTTTGTGCACATAATGAATTTCTAAAGACATTGTAATTGCAACATTATTAAAATTTTGTGTCTAACAATCATGATATTTTAAGGCCATTGGCAAACCAAAGGCAGTTCATTTCTTGCATGGTGATTTTCTTAAGATTAAAGAGTTTTTATGTAAATTAAAATAAATTTAACAAAAAATAATAAAGCTATGGTTTAATCTAGAAGTAAACTTAAAAGTGCATGCAATGATAAAATACATTATGCTAGCTACATAAATTATCTACTTCCTTACTAAATTTTATTCGATTTTTTAGAATAGTAAACCAACTATAGTGGTTTATGTGACTAAATCGGGGAATTTATTAAAAAAATTAAAAATATTATAATTTCTAAAGTATTGACTTCCGAGAAAATTTTGCTATTTTTTAATAATTTGTTACGATGTTCCTCCACAAAAAAATATGAGTCGCTATAAATCGGCCACCCGCATTTAGCTTGATGATAATTTCTTTTTCTAAAATAATTTTTTAATTTTATATTGAACGTTATTGATTTACTGGTTTTATGTTAGAATGTATCTTGCAAGAGATAGTAGGATATCAAATTATAATTTCTACCCTGGAAAAGCTTTTGTTTAAAAACAGACGCATAATCTATATATGCATATATGAGCGACTTTAATACATAGTTCTGAAAGTTACAGTATCTAATGAAAGGGATTGACGGTAATTTTGTAAAAAATATGTTTTAACCGTTACACTCTTAATAAAAAATAATTTACTTGTTTATATGTTACGAGCGTTTAATGACGATGAGTATTATCTCATATATTTTCCAAAAGCGCTTTAAGATTTACAGCAATATCTCATATAATTACAGTACATTATTTATATAGCATGTTGGTTTTCGTGGCCTTTTTTAAAAATAAATTGTTTACAAACAAATTTATTCTCGTTCTAATTCCATTTTTGAGATTCACTATTTGAACCTTAATTCGAGGGTTAATCATGTTGCAGTGCATATATATATATATATATATATATATATATATATATGTATATATATATATATATACATAAAGGGGCTGCGCGGCATCATCATAGCGATACAACGCGAGGCGGTGAACTCCTTATCCAATTATGAATATTGAGGAACACAAGCAAACAACCTTTAGAGAAATGTTCACTCATACCTCAGTCCATCTGTTAAAACCATTTTCCGTAGAAATAGTTTGATGTATAAATTTGAAATGTCTTTATATTTACTTATATATTTCTTAGATATGTACTTCCATACTAAATTTTATTCGATTTTCTAGAATAATAAACCAATTACAGTGGTTTATATGACTAAATCGAGGAATTTTCTGAAAAAATTAAAAATATTATAAGTATATAGATTTTCGAGAAACTTTTGTTTTTTTTTCAATGGTTTGTTACGATGTTCCCTCCAAAAAAAAAATAATTGGACCGCTATAAATCGAACACTCGCATTTAGCTTGATAGTAATTTTCTTTTTCTAAAATTACTTTTTAATTTTGTAGTTGAACCTCATTAATTTACTGGTTTTATGTTAGAATTTTTCTTGCAAGAGATCGGAGGAGATCAAATTATAATTTCTTCACTTGAAAAGTACAAAAGAAAAATTGATTATAATAGTAATTTAATATATTTTTCCACTAAGGCTCTGTCTGTGATAACGGTTATTTTACACTATAAATCTGAGTGAGAAAACTTTGGAAATAATAAACATATTTTGTTAATGGAAAATGAATTATATAAAGATCGAAACCAAAAAATATTATAGATTGTTTTGGTCTTAAATTTTCGGAAAGAATTAGAAAAAATTCTATAACAATTAACCTACATTCTGTGTATACGATACCAGAGACTTAGAGAGCATATTTAATGGTTTATTCCTCTATTTACATTTTTGGAGTCACAATGTTGCGAATAATGCTTTTTATTGAATACTATTGAGCTTTACATCCAATATGAACTACACTCGAACAATGCTGGTCATCGATTGTTAGCGGAGGTTATAATTTCAAAAAGGAATACAGATTTGATTTGATATTTCAATGGTATATTAACAATATGTTAAGGTAAATTTTTTCCATATCTATATCAAAGTTGTGTATTGCAATATTGCAGTCAATTCAACCATACCTAGCTGCGCTACCTGTGAGGCACGTACGAGGGGTCAGGCGACTCTCTCGTGCCTCAATTAACGTTAATGCAATGGACCACAGCATATTGCGCTTCTGTTTTACGTTCGTGACTTTTATTTTTGTGTGATTATTAATGTTTGCAGTGCATCCCCGCATGTTTTTAGCCATAATAGTAACTATTGCCAGTTTTCCAGTAGTAATGTTACATTTTGTTTACTAACTTGTCATGAAGTACAAGTCATAAATAAAATTCCAGAGAGTACAATGATTAGTACCTATTAAGTTCTTCAAAATATTAACTTTTAACACCACGACTTGTCTGATTTTTGTCAAAGCGTTTTATAGGAAGACTTTAGAAGTATATTCACGATAATAATGATCATCAGGTACAGAGTATCGAATGCCAATATGACTCGTATTTATTTATTACAAAAGAGCCTTTTGTAGCATTGAGTACTTTGAAGTGATTTAGTTTTTACAAAAGACCAGAATAGAGCACTGCTATATTTACCTAAATTCAAGTTTAAAAATGAACTTCCCGCCAGAAATGAAATCAATGAGAGTGGAGACGAGAAGAAAGACAGGGAGATACACTCTCTTGAAAACTGTATACACTGGTCTTAGGGAACATCTATAGAATGCTGAACTGGGGGAATCGTGATCTTAATATAACACAAAATAGACTTAGCAATCCAAGATAAGTTAACTCTATTTTCTTATTTCCAGAAAGCTCGGACGACCTCGAAACCATAACGTAACCGTAAGCAGACCGCACCAAAATTGAATTCAACTTCGAAATGGAAATTAAGGCTTAATAAAAGCTTACATACGGAATTGAAGCTTGGTTGTTTACAAAATAAACTCCCACTAAGTTCAGAGTGGCTTAGAAAACAACTGAAGTGTAACTGATAGTGGTTATCTGATAGGAGTTGTACTGAGAAAATGAATGGGAACGAGTGGCCTAGAGGAAGAGCAGAGACGAGGACGTCATCAAACGCGTTGCGAAGTTTAAATGACAATGGGTTGGCCACGTCACCAGAATGTAGGACCCGTGTTGCTCGTGAAATGGAGATAGTGGGGCGAGAAGGGACCAAAAGGAAGGCGAAATATGCGTTGGTAAAGTGAGATCAAAACTACAGCTGGAATGAAATTATTGAAAGAGTGCAAAATTTTTGGTATAGAATAAGAGAGGTCTACACTTCTACTCCAGAACATAGCTAAAGAAAGAGAAAAAATAAAGGATTGAGATTAATTCTAAAATACAAATATTATGTTCCAGAATAAATTGGTGGCACTAATTATTTTGAAATAATATTATTTAAATATTAAGTTTCAAGAAATATGTTCATAAGCATTTAATTTATTTGTACATTTCATGAAATATTTGCAAACATCACCAATAACCTTAACGAATTCCTTTTTGGCTTTATATTTGAATAGCTAAGAAAATTATTGGCTTAACTTTTTCTAGTTTTTTTTTAATTTGTTAAGTAATGCTTTAAAACTGGTAATCGTAATGTTTTTAAGGAAAAATTTTAAAGTTTTCAAAGAAGTCTATTACTTAATTGCATTTTTATGGTTCTTTACGCCAAAACAGAAAAAAAATAAGTTTTATAAGGTAACTCACGTGTGAGATATCAGTCAGTCACATCTATTTTTTTCAGAAACCCCTTGACATAGAAACTTGAAATTTGATATTGTAATAAAACATATAATAAACATATATTTATTTCAATTGCTAACCCTTATAAATATTAATTAAGGGGCTCAAAAAGATTTTTTCAAATTTTTAGGTAGCATGTCTCCAGCCATATGCTGAAAAGTGTGCAAACAATTTATCCCTTTTTCCCTCATTTCCGAAACTTCTCAATCTAAAATTATATAAAAATAGGGTTTTTAGAAGCCTATACGAAAATTTTAGGAAAATTATAGCGATGAATTTAGATGTCACAATTTTTGAAATCATATTTTTATGCCTGTGAAAGATAAAGTTGAATTTTTATTTATATTGCGAAAAATGATTATTTCAAAATAGTGTAGCAGAAACACAATGTACGCTTAAATGTTCATAAGTATCTAAATGTATATTAAACCCTCGTCCTACAGATTTTACTCCAGCTTGGCCGATTTTTGAATAATATGGCCGTTTTAACAGCATACAAATCTTCAGTATTAGTCGAATTTTATTATCTAAGTACGGTATTAAAGTCGACTGTGTCTGATATTTCGCCCTTGTCTATCATTACGGCCACAAAAATGTTAACAGAATATACAAAAATCGTATTATATGACATAAGGCAATTAAAATTTCTTTTACATGACATAAACACATATTTTATTCCACCTAAAATATGTATTTTATGATATTGAGCCTTAGAAATTCATAATAGCTGACATAGATACGTAAAACCTCGTATTTTAGTTCTGAATGTGGTTGTAGGGAGTATAATCTCTACATGCCTAACTCTTAGAATGAAAACACAATATACTGCAAACTGCTACTCCACAGTACTCAGAATACACCGCTATTCCACAGTACTCGTAATACCGGAATCGAAGTGCTTGATAGGTTTTTCATAATGGCGTCTGCATTTACCGCAATTATTTCCCCTGGGTCGGTCGCTCGGAGCGGCGGTAGGCACTTTATGCAGTCAACTACGGTGTAGTAGACTGCGTTTGTATATCGAGTACCTAGTATTAGCGGTTATTCTTTTTTTTTATCATGATTCATGATTAGAAATTCCATTTATCTATTTGAAATATAAAAGGGGGCTTTAAATTTTTGTGCATAAATTTGGTGAATATCTATTTATTTATCTACTCTAATGGGGGACGGAGACTACTATGTGAGTATATATGTGGGGGGAGACTCTATGCAAATGAGCTTCGGAAACTCGTGGCCATTAATAGCCGGTGTTGCTAGCTTCGCTGGAACATGATGAAGGAGGTAGTCGGTACTAGGGTCTTACGGAATTTTTTTTTTCTTGTTCTATTGTGTTCATTTCATTTAGTATATTCCGCTTTATTTTGCTAGTTAATCGATTTTTATGAATTGTAAGAAAGAATTTTTATTATTAATTTCATTTAAGGAAAATTTATGGAGATAAGAAGGTTAAAAAATATAAAAGTTTTGCAACCACCATAAATTATATTCATTCCTAATTTTTCATTGCACTATCATAGTTTTACATAGTAGAAATTACAAAGCTTAACCAAATAAAGACTATTTAAAATACCAGCTTTAAGTACTACATACATTAATTTTTCCTTAAAATAATATTTTTTTAACTTTTTAGAGTAAAGCAACAAATTCAGGATTTCTGCAAAAGTAGAAAACTATGAGAGCAACGAGATTATATATGACGGGAGTTTGAAAAATTCTTATGGAAACTTAGATTACTAGCTGGAAAATAAACGGATATATCAGAACATTTTAACATATATAAATGAATGTAGTCAGTAAGATTAACAAGTACGTGCCATTGGATGTTTCAGTTAGAAAAGTACAAATTTAATGATGTAGAAATTTTTTCTAATTATACAATTCGCCTTCCTTTTCTTCACAATTTTTGTAAAACATGAGTATTATGTGATAACGTTATTCAAAAGAATCTTACTGGAGAGTCGAATGGACAAGTAGAGAATTTAGCGGAAATTGTCTGTCGCTACAATGTCACAATATTTCTATATCAACTGTAAATAAAACAATTTTAATTTTTACGCATTCGGTATGCTTAGTGTGGCGATATATTATATGTCATTTTGAAGACAGATCAAAGAGTATTAAACTTTTCTACGTAAAACTACGGTTATCTTTTTGTAAGTACCTGAAAGTTGTCATTGCCTGTTTATCTAGCTTTTGACTCTAATCGCGCTTATGCATATTGTGGCCATATTCGTCAGAGCGAATCGGAGTGCATTTCGATTCTATCATTTTGTCGAGCGTATTACTTACTTATGATGGATTATGAATTAGTATTTCTCTCAGAGCTTATCGTTTTACGTTTCGAAATATTTTATTATATTTTATTAATATCAGGATCTTTTTGTTAATATAATGAGACGAGCGACATATTCCTTGTTGTGTCCACCATGGTATGTTGGCTGGATTAAAGTTCGAAGTGAAATTCCTGGCCGGTCATCGAGCGTGGACACTGACGAAGAACAGTACCACTATTGTGACAGGCTACGCACTATGATCGTCAATCCACATCTCCAGCATGGCGATTATGGGAATTACCTCCAATGATACGGGCGTATCTATCCAGCAGTGGACGATGATGTGCTGTTCATTGATTCATTGATTGGAATGCCTTCATTTTAGTATTAACATGGAATCTACGAAAAAAGTGTTAAATTGTATTTGGCTATTAACAGAATGTATTTTATCTAAAATTGGCAGATTTTTCCGATGTGTGAACAGGTGTATCCCTTATTATGGTACAAGTTAGTTTAAATATGTTATAGGTATATGTGTAAATATTTTAATTCTTCTATTTTTTGATCCCATCTTCATAATGTTTATCATTTCCTGGTATGTAGCAAGTACATTAGAATTCACTTTATTTCCCGACGGCTGCTGTTCATATTATTTGCAGTTACACTGTGGATGGTAAGGAGAGACGGAAAGTTTACTTGCTTTTTAATATGGTTCCCCAAAACCATTTGCTTGTGTATTCTAGTCGATGCAAGAAAGCTGGGCGATTCCCAATTCAACGGATGCCCGTAGACGTCAAAATAATTGACGTCAATGAATGTATCTATGTGTCTCATGGTTCTTTTTGCGTTATTGTCCGTGTTGTGTAAATTCCAACCAATTTGTACTGTGATTCCAATAATTTATCCATTTCTATTTAATATATAATCGGTTTTACTAGTCTGATTGTAATCCGATTAGTCCTTGTAATCTGACAAGTATAAAGAATAATGGTGTTATACCCAGGGGAGGTCGCTGCTGTTCTGAGTATTTTAATTCAATTTTGAATAATAAGCCGGCGCTCAACTTTGCGTTAAAGGCATGAGTAATGACTGCGCATTTTTGCTGGACATGTCTACTAGTCTGCGGTGGTCTATGAAGAAGTCGGCCTTAAATTGAAACGGTTCCAGCTGAATTATGTCTCCTGTCTTGAGAGTAGAACTCTGTGCATCATTTGTGCCTGTTCTGACATTTAATAAATAAAAGTTTGTCTAGCAAACTAATTGTGTTAACAATTAATATTGTTCTAAATTTTGAAATTTATCCATTTGTTTTGAAGATTTTCCTGTTTTTAAATCTTGTTTCAGGATGTTGAGCTGTTGGATGTAAAAGAATAGTATTTTATGTTGTATCGATTGGAAAATTGTCTGACAGGACGGTTTTCATTCAAAGCATTTCATCGTAACTAATCTCACTAATTTGAAATGTGTGAATTGGAACCAAGGTTGTTAATTGAGTCAATCATTTTAACTTACTAATAAAAATGTGTTTTCCGTTTCAGTAAAATTGTTGATCATTAACTAACGAGCTCGTAAATAATCATCTCATTATTGGAAATAGGCAACTTGCATTCTTAACTCGTTGTTTTCAGTTTGCGTATAATTTGAAAGTGTTCTTGGATGTTAAGGACCATACTTTTATTGTGCTTTTTCAATGTCATATTAACTCAGTATTCCCTCTTACATATCCTCTTGGTATACAGTTATGATCTTGATGGAACTACACTCGAACAAGGTTTAACCGTGCGGTATCGCGGTGTGGTTACAGATGATCAGTTTGCATTTCGTAGTCATGTCATCGAGACCAGTAAGAGCCTGCTAGGATTTGTCATGCAGAATTCTCACGTTTTCCTTGACATTGACTTTTTCGTGACTTTGTTTAACACACTTGAAAACTAGAAATAATATTAAACAAGTTCTATATAATAGAATGTATTGTCATAATTCTTATTTATTCTCTTCAGATTTTATATTGGGCATGATCAGGTATATTTCCCTTCAATTCCGGTGGTAATTGTTTTGATCGTACATTTTATCAAATTATTGAGTCATTAAATCGATGGTTGTTCGGTATTAAGTTTAGCATCATGCTCCTGTTACATGGCAGGACGAAGTCATAGTTTCACTTTATCATAGCGTTCTTGATTATACTTTCATATGTATTTATCACGTTAACATTAATCATCGTAATATTGGGGGATGCATTCAGCAAAGACTATTTTTCCCTTTTAGTAATGTGATTATGAAGTTGCTTGGTAGTTTAGGATTAGTCACTAGTTAGTGTAACTGTCAGTTTCAGTTGTGGTATTTCATTTCTCTCTTCTTAGTTCATTATTTGCACTATATTATAAACGATACATCTTTATGTCACTTATATATTTAAAAGTCTCTGGGTAAGTCTGTAAGTTGGGCATGAGCCTTTTTAAGCAATAAATAAATGAAAAATATATTGTGCATAGTACATAAAATATTTTGAGGTCTAAAAAGGATCTTAGCTATAAAATAAGGAATGTCTTACATGTCTTTCCTTATTTCGTAGCCAAAGCGCCTGTCTTAAAATATTTATATACATACATTCAACTAAATTGCAGCTGAACGGGTAACTACTTTTAAATAAAAAAATCCACTAATGCAAAGCTAAATAATAGGGAATATATATATATCATATATACAGTGTGTGTGTGTGTGTGCGTATGTGTGCGTGTGTGTGTGTTTGTCGGGAGAAGGCCATGGACTTCATTAGGATCATGCATACTTGTAGGCGTCAGTTACAGGCAATCGAAACACTACTTTGAATCACAGGTTATAATTGTCACACTATATTGCAGTAACGATAATAATACTAGTTAAGAACGATTAGAGATTAGAATACGCGGTGTTCTCAGCATGCGCTTGCGATTCTTCTCCAGCTCAGTCCTGCTCGCCCATCCCCACGAACTGTCAAATGGCAACTGACTGTTGCTTGCTCCACGCCGCACGCCGATTACCCCGAATGTGCTGAAGTTCATAACTGTGTTCATGACCGACTGCGACCGACGTCTCTCTCTCTCTCTCTCTATATATATATATATATATATATATATATATATATATATATATATGTGTGTGTGTGTGTGTGTGTGTGTACGTGCGTGTAAATAAATATATATGTAAAAAATATAATTCGAAATATCAGGATAAAATATCTATTGGTAATAAAAGTGGATAAAAATGGAACAGAGTTGAAAAAAGATAAAAGAAGTTCGTAAAATAATTAGTCACAGGACAAACTTTTACAGATAACATTTAAATGCGTAAATTCAAAAATTTGAATGGAGTCTAATTTTCAAAAAAAGAATAAGGGAATTTATTCGTAAAGTCATTTAAAACCGAGTTAAATATATGAAAATAAAATGGAGCAAAGAGGACTGCGGGCACTATTCATAATGTTTAAAAGACGATAAAAAGTAGGTAAATTGTATTAATTATCTTATCACTGATAATATTTTAATAAAGACTTTTGTGAATAAAATACTTATTGAATATCAGGGAATACAATCTTTTACGGCTGATATCTTGCTTAGGCGATTTCAATAAATTGTTTAAAAATTATTTTCATGCGAATATAATAATCGAGTAATTCTACCACGGTACATGTTCCAAGTTAACTGTTCATTGTAGGAACTGAAGTACAGGTACTATATTAGAATACATTTAAAATTATTTGTTACCTTTTAATTTGATTTAATATAATGTACAAAATAGGCCATAAACTAGGTGTTTCAAAGAGCCGAAGTTACTTTTAATTATATACTTTACGTTTTTATCGGTTAACAGTACAAGAAAAAAAATACAAAATAAACAATTAAATAAAACTACATGATGTAGTATTATTTCTACTTCCTTTAATTTCTTTACCGCTACCTAGGTTTCGTTGTATTACAACATCTTCAGGAGGATCTTTGCTAATATCCCTCCTGAAAATGTTGTAATACGACGAAACCTAGGTCGTGGTAAAGAACTTAAAGAAAGTAGAAATAATACTACATCACGTAGTTTCATTTAATTGTGAATAATGAATTTCTACAAAATTAACGTCAAATATATTCAATACAAAATAAAGACCAAATGATGAAGATAGTCTCACAAAAAACAATTGTTGAATAAATATTTATGTGCATAAATGCGGTATAAGACAAATTTATTGATATAAGGAGATATAATATCTAATTGTCAACCAGATTGCCGGAGAAAAATAATTTTATAATAGCTTTAATAAATTATGCATAGAGAGATAATATATTAAACTAAAAATCTCGTTTCCGATGGTGTGATATAAATATATATATATATATATATATATATATATATATATATATATATACATATATACATATATATATATATATATATATATATATATATAATCAAAAAAATCTACATGCACGTACACACTTGCATACATGTAAGCGTGCATCTGAACACATATACATAAGCGCGCGCGAACGCATATACGCGAATATTCACGCAAGCCCATATGTATACACAAGTATTCAAAGGCATATACAACGGAGATTGTTGTAAGTGAAAAGAACGTGATAGGAAAAATTAAGATATATATTATAAAGTGTACTGAAAGGTATTGCTTCTCAAAATATTTCATAAACGCGTACGTGGACGGCAGAATTGGTAGGTCAGAGAGTTCAAAATTTCTATGTAACGTATATTTAAAAGGAATTGATATAGAACGTAGCATCATAGCATGGGAATAAGGCAGGTGAAAACAATATACAAGGTATCAACTAAGGCAGTAAACCTAGATCTAAGGTGTTAATGATTGCAGAAATTGAATATATTAAGAACTGACCTTTAGACGTGAAATTAATTTATTTTTCATGACTCATTACTAGTGTAGACTATCTAGCGTAATAAATATTATGTAATAACTTTTATAATTATATAATTAAATAATATTCTTTATCACTTCAACAAACTTCAAGTTTCTACCTTAAACGGTTTCTAAAAAATGGAGTGGGCATTTTTAGTTATATCTCTGAATATTTTTATTCAATGATGTGACATATAAAACTGTGAAAATAAAAAAAAAATTGATTCCTTCCTTTGCCCATCTTAATATCTATATCAATATCTTGAAGTTTTTTTCAAAGAAATAATTAATTTTGAAATGAGGAGGGGAGGGTGTTACTATGAATATGGCGAAAACTTTGACTTCAAGGGTGTTACTATGAATATGGCGAAAACTTTGACTTCTACAAGAATAATCGTTATAATTTATCTACAACCATTATATAAGTTTTTAAAAACTCTGTATATTTTCCCCGTTTTGGAAATGAGGAGGGGACATATTTTTTTACGTATCTACTGACATTATGAGCAAAATATTCTGAGACCACAATAAATAGATCTTTTAAGTGGTATCCTACACAATATGTAGAACTTCAAATGTTTTTCGAGCTCCAGTTTTCACCAGACACCCTATGAAAATTTCGCTATATTCAATTTTGATTTTTAATTGTTGAGGTATGTGCTTAATTATTTAGCCAAATTTGAATTTTTACGTCAAGCAGTTTGTGAGACAAACAAGGTCAATGAGTAACGTTACAAGTGCTCAATTTTTCTTTTATCGAACTATGAAAATAAACTAAAAAAACATGCCAGCTATGCTGGTCTAGGTGACTTTGAGTCTAGATCTAAATTTATTTACGCTTCAAAGTATACATAACATATATATATATATATATATATATATATATATATATATATATATATATATATATTTGGCATTTCGTAATGTAGAAGATTGTAATAGATGCTAAGAAAATAAAACTAATTGTGATAAGAACAACAAATCACAATAGATAAATAAACAAAACCAAACTAAATATAAAACATAATACAATAAAAGGACAAAAAAATCTTTAATAAAAGGATTAAGGGATTATGGCGGAAAAATTTTTCAGAAGGTCCATGAATACATTTATAGACGGCGAGTTCCTAGTGTTTGGTTCCAATTGATACCAAAGTCCCATTAGCTTGAAAAGCGAAGAACTTCATAAAAAGTGTTTTGAATGTTTAGGAATAAGGAGACTGGTTTTCAGCACGCAGTCCTATATAGTGTATCCAACAAGTAACTAAATCTGCTTTTAAAAGTTGGATAAGATATTTAAGTTGGATAAGAAGGACTGTTCAAAATATTAATGAGAAGTGTAAGTAGAGTAATATGTAGATTGCGCGCATAGTGGACTTGCATCCATTTCTAATATCATTTACTTGAGGTTTCCAGCTAAGGTTCTGATAGATCAGCAGACCCAAGTCTTTAACAATTGGCATAAATGGAATTGGTGTATCATTTAATGTTAGAAACGGCAGAGCTGATAACCTAATTTTAGAAAGTAGTCTGGCTACTAATTATGATAGCTTGGGAACTAATTGGATTAACTAACAGACCCATTTGTGAACTCACTGATCGATTGAAGCGAGGTCTTCATTCTAAATTTAGAAATATAAACAAAATTATCGCTTTACTTCCTCAACAATTACATGTATCATTTATTACAATTTTCTCAATTACGAGTTTCATTTGTGCTTCTGTGGAAAATTTCGTTTTTACTTTCTTAAGGCGTATAGAGGACTAGGTAATAGCATTAAACTAATATAAAGGCAAGTGTAAGTTGCAATAACAGTCGGGTTTCGCCTAATACTTTGTTCCATTCGATTTCGCATGTCCTCTCTAAGCCCCGACCGTCATTGGTTGGATCGCGCTGGTCGTATCGTCTATTCATTGACAGATTTCGTGATGACGCGGCCGGTCGACGAGCGAATGGTTACCCGAGCTTATTTTTAGCACTAATATTCATGTTCCTTTATGATTTACCTCTTCGGTGAAATTGTGAAATGTTTATTCGAGTGTCGTTGGCGTTTTTTTATCAAGGTAGTTTCATCGTGTGTTGTATGCGTATCGATATACAAAGGGCGACTAAATTCTGTAATCTATTACATTGATTAAAGACAGTTTGAAGATTTAATAAAAACCTATAACTTTGGTAATATAATTCAATATTATTTATTGCACGAAGGAAGCTATTTATTTGACGGTTATTTAATAGTACCTGTATTTTACTATGTAGTCAATACAGAATATAATCAATACAGCTACATTGTCATGATTTTCGAATTTCAAGCTATTGAGTACTTTTACATCTGCATATCCGATTACTGAAATGAATATAATATTAAACACTATTTGGTTTGCTTGTCTGCCCGAACGGATATAAGTTAAATATCACTGAAGCTATTTACATTAATGGTATGATATATATACTGTCATCCGTACTAAGTTTTTAATATATATATATATATATATATATATGTGTGTATGTGTGTGCGTGTGTGTGTGTGTGTGTATGTAGTACTAAACAAATATTAAATAATTACAATGAGGTTTTGAGTTTTGAACCAGATTATATTTTTTTAATGAAATAGAGAGAATTATTTGAAAATTAAAACTGTAATCTATGTACAGAATAAAACATAACATAAAGACAATATTTGAATCATTTTGAAGATAGGCGACTTGTTATATGATACAAAGGACTTTTGAAAAACTCATTTGGAACGATTAATCCGGAATATCACGGTGCGCCGCATCGTCAAAGGCCGTATGCCTTGTGATGAACCCAACACACCACGGCGACAACGTATATCGCCGTGGTGTTGGGTAAATATAATATTTTTACAAACATTTCTGATAATACGTAATAATACCTCAAATTCTAACCATGTAACATTTTAACTGTAACAAAGTAGAAATGAAAAAAATTAGTTGTTAATTATACCTACACTAATTTTTAAATTAAAATGTGTCATAGCATGTGGTTAAAAATTTAAACAAAAAATGGAAGTTAAATTAAATACTTAAAGAATTTTATTACAATTTTACCTTAAGGATTTTCAATTGAAAGTACTTTACCATTATTCTTTAAACCTTTCTTATGTTTTTAACGATTTTTTATGTTCTTCTTACGATCTTCTTCAAAAAAACAAAATCAATTGCTTAAAATTGTTGCAAGGAAGATAAATTTAGAAATTAAACAGGTTTGCGATACAGATAAAGGGATACATGTAACGAAGTTTAATTAATTGCTTATTACAAACCATGTGGTATAATTTTGGTAATAGAATTATATTTTATCAACAAAGAAACTAAACGAAGAATTTAACAGATCTGTCAAAGACCACGATTTACTACTGCGATTGACGAAATGCTAATTTGACCTCCTGAATTGATGAAAGTTTGAGTTTGATTTTAATAATTAGTCAAAACGCCTATTAATATGAAATAAACCTAATTAGAAAAACGCCGTTTTATTAAAATTTACGGATTTGTGTGGAACAGTCACAACGGCCATGTTATGGATAGAAAAGCGTACGTGTAAAAAAATTAACTCACTGCAGGCAATCTAAATTTTCGTGGAGGTATTTCCATCATATTTCCATTTTAAACTATTATTTTAATTTATTTTTCGGGACAAAAATAGAGGTCAGCAGAAGCTTATAAAAAGCTTTCATAAAAAAATAGAAGCAGGCATTATCGAATTTGCGAGAAAAATTCGTAAATAAACAAGGAATATTCGAAATTGAGACATTTTCCCCGTGAAATCAAGCACTATGCGCAAGTGCATACACGATACGCGTACGTATTATCACAAAATTTGTATGACCAAATCCGCTTGGCCGGAATGAATGTGGCTCGAGGCGGAAAAGCGCATCGTAACGGGAAACTCACGGGAGCGTTTTTTCAAAGAAAATTGAAGTGCAAAGAATGAAGCTGTGTCCGCTTCTCGTAAATGTGATTGCTTTTGCAAGTTGCGTCTTGTCGCCCAGACTGCATATTATGAGAAATACTTTTCACATTTGGTAAAATATGATATCGCATACAATAGTTTATTACATTCAAAATGTACTTTGGGACGCTACACATTTTTCACTAATGGAGTTTCCATTATTTGCAATTTCTATTTACTTTATCGATAAATATATGTCAAGAAAATTTTGGAGAAAACACAGTGGATATGTTCTTCATCGATGCCTGTTTACGTGGATGCACGATACTTTTATTTTGTTCTTTCGTTTCTTAAGCATTTTAGGGGTTGTAATAGTTTATTGTATTTTACATATTGGGTTTAAATTACGGTTTCACCCGCAATTATTTATTAGAAAAACACAGAAATTTGTCCTTGATATGATTATATTTTTTATCATTTATATAGCACCTTATACAATTATATTACAATAATTAACCCTAAACTTTAGGTTTTTTAAACCACCGTTTCAAATAAAATCATCAGCTTTGTTATCCCTGATAGGGATCTATAGCAGAAAAAAAATGGTTGTGTTTTTTAACAAACTATCTTTTTTAAAAAACGTTTAAATTATTCGCGGTTTACTTATTATAGAATAACTAATAATTTAGATTATGGCTACTTTTATCTTAACTGGTGTTTAAATATAAACAAATTTAAAAAAGTAATATCGGTCTAAGAAATGTATAAAATTATTGACAATATATGTATAGAATTTCACAACGCATTTTGAGAGAAATTACAATTGAAATAAGCAATTAAAATATAATAATAATTAAATAACCATTGTACAAAATAAAGTTATGTCACACTTTTTACGAATATTCAGGTATTGTCAATGATTTACAGCCAGCTTCCCACGTATATTTCAGGACATAGCAAAACGTTTAATTGTATCATTTATATTGATGTGTTGCAGTATTGTCAGACAAGGGATAAATTCCGGCCCTTTACCAAAAAATGAATGCGGGCGGAATCACAGGCTAAACCTAACATGTTATATATAATAAATATATCATCTATTAGAGAAGCTCACTAAGCCATGAATACGTTTGCGTGAGTAAGAAACATACATTGTTACTAATCAAAAACGCTTAAAATTAAGTTATATTACTCTTATTCTGGGGATACTTATAACGTTCATAAGGTTGGCAAAACGAAGTTATTAATTACTATTAATGAACTTAATAAAACGATAGAAAAACTATTCAAAAGTTATTTTAAAAATCCGACGTGGCAAATTCGTATTTCATAGACAAACACATAAAATATGATGTTGGGTCTATTATTGTTAATACAAATTATATCTGTCGCATACAATGGTGTCTTTAAAGCATAGTTAAAATTTGTACTATTCTTTACATGTGTCGGTTCTTGTTGAATTTTTTTCTTTTTTTACCTGTTATAAAATAGTATGAAATACTGGGAAAGAAGCATTATCTATGTACGGAAATATAATTAGAAAAGCAAGAACAAATAATGGCTAATTTAAAATTTCGCAATAACACAATTTTCCTTAAAATATTCTAAGAATAAAAGAGAAAATTATTTGAATTTCATTCAATTTAAAAATTGCCATCAGTAAATATTACTCTTGGTGCAGCCATAGGCTATAAATTAAATAATATTTCTCCTCGATAGCTGCGATTATACCAACTGAATTAAATAAAGCTGTTTTCTTGAAAATAATTATAAACACAATCGAATTGCAAAAAATGGCCTACTGTGATATATACTTTCTGAAATGTTAACTCTTGAGGTTATACCAAAGTTAAACTTTGCTTGAGGTTGGAGTAGTGTTTGACAGATAAAGGCACTATGAGCTTGTCGTATACTGAATTTATTAGTAGCGTTTTATCTATTCTTTATTTATACATGGTATAACTTTCTATTTCAAGTTTTTTAGTAGCAGTGACAGGGAATAGATTGTGATCAGAGATTAGTGCGTTATTTGAGGATATTCATAAACTTCTAAGAATTTTCTTATATTTAAGCAATTATTGAAGTTCTTTATCTAAAGGAAAAGGAATACCTTTATAAAATTGCTCACTCGTCTTTTAGTCCATCTCTTAAAACCGTTTTCCGCAGAAGTAGCTTGACATAGAAATTTGAAATGGCGTGGATACTTTTATATATAGATTGTTATAAACCGTATTAAATCTGCATAGTAATGAATCATATTAAAATTTACACATCTCAATAATTAACACTCAAGAATATTTATTAGTAGAGGATAGAAAATAGAAATTTTTGCTATTTTTTAATAATTTGTTACGATGTTCCTCCACAAAAAAATATGAGTCGCTATAAATCGGCCACCCGCATTTAGCTTGATGGTAATTTCCTTTTTCTAAAATTATTTTTAAATTTTATATTGAACGTTATTGATTTACTGGTTTTATGTTAGAATGTATCTTGCAAGAGATAGTAGTATATCAAATTATAATTTCTACCCTGGAAAAGCTTTCGTTTAAAAACAGACGCATAATCTATATATGCATATATGAGAGACTTTAGTACATAGTTCTGGAAGTTATAGTATCTAATGAAAGGGATTGACGGTAATTTTGTAAAAAATATGTTTTAACCGTTACACTCTTAATAAAAAATAATCTACTTGTTTATATGTTACGAGCGTTTAATGAAGATGAGTATTATGTCATATATTTTCTAAAAGCGCTTTAAGGTTTACAGCAATATCTCATATAATTACAGTATATTATTTATATAGCATGTTGGTTTTCGTGGCCTTTTTTAAAAATAAATTGTTTACAAAAAAAAATTTTCTCTTTCTAATTCCATTTTTGAGATGCACTATTTGAACCTTAATTCGAGGGTTAATCATGTTGCAGTGCATATATATATATATATACTTAAGGGGGCTGCGCGGCATCATCATAGCGATACAATGCGAGGCGGTGAACTCCTTATCCAATTATGAATATTGAGGAACACAAGCAAACAACCTTTAGAGAAATACTCACTCATCCCTCAGTCCATCTGTTAAAACCGTTTTTCGTAGAAATAGTTTGATGTATAAATTTGAAATGTCTTAGATATTTACTTATATATTTCTTAGATATGTACTTCCATACTAAATTTTATTCCATTTTCTAGAATAGTAAACCAATTATAGTGGTTTATATGACTAAATCGAGGAATTTCCTAAAAAAATTAAAAATATTATAACTATATAGATTTTCGAGAAACTTTTGTTTTTTTTTCAATGATTTGTTACGATGTTCCCTCCAAAAAAAAATAATTGGACCGCTATAAATCGACCACTCGCATTTAGCTTGATAGTAATTTTCTTTTTCTAAAATTACTTTTTAATTTTATAGTTGAACCTCATTAATTTACTGGTTTTATGTTAGAATTTTTCTTGCAAGAGATCGTAGGAGCTCAAATTATAATTTCTTCACTTGAAAAGTACAGAAGAAAAATTGATTATAATAGTAATTTAATATATTTTTCCACTAAGGCTCTGTCTGTGATAACGGTTATTTAAACTATAAATCTGAGTGAGAAAACTTTGGAAATAATAAACATATTTTGTTAATGAAAAATGAATTATATAAAGATCGAAACCAAAAAATATTATAGATTGTTTTGGTCTTAAATTTTCGGAAAGAATTAGAAAAAATTCTATAACAACTAACCTACATTCTGTGCATACGATACCAAATACATAGAGAGCATATGTACTAGTTCATTCCTCTATTTACATTTTTGGAGTCAAAATGTTGCGAATAATGCTTTTTATTGAATACTATTGAGCTTTACATCCAATATGAACTACACTCGAACAATGCTGGTCATCGATTGTTAGCGGCGGTTATAATTTCAAAAAGGAATACTGATTTGATTTGATATTTCAATAGTATATTAACAATATGTTAAGGTAAATTTTTTCCATATCTATATCAAAGTTGTGTATTGCAATATTGCAGTCAATTCAACTATACCTACATATGTAGCTGCGCTACCTGTGAGGCACGTACGAGGGGTCAGGCGACTCTCTCGTGCCTCAATTAACGTTAATGCAATGGACCACAGCATATTGCGCTCGTGTTTTACGTTCGTGACTGGCATCTCTATAACTTTTATTTTTGTGTGATTATTAATATTTGCAGTGCATCCCCGCATGTTTTTAGCCATATTAGTAACTGTTGCCAGTTTTCTAGTAGTAATGTTACATTTTGTTTACTAACTTGTCATGAAGTCATAAATAAAATTCCAGACAGTAAACTGATTAGTACCTATTAAGTTCTTCAAAATATTAACTTTTAACACCACGATTTGTCTGATTTTTGTCAAAGTGTTTTACTGGAAGGATTTAGAAGTATATTCACGATAAAAATGATCGTCAGCTACAGAGTATTTAATGCCACTATGACTCGTATTTATTTATTACAAAAGAGCCTTTTGTAGCACTGAGTACTTTGAAGTGGTTTAGTTTTTACAAAACACCAGAATAGAGCACTGCTATATTTACCTAAATTAAAGTTTAGAAATGAACTTCCCGCCAGAAATAAAATCAATGAGAGTGGAGACGG
The DNA here is from genome assembly GCA_039881145.1 of Druceiella hillmani. Lineage (NCBI taxonomy): Eukaryota > Metazoa > Arthropoda > Insecta > Lepidoptera > Hepialidae > Druceiella > Druceiella hillmani. The sequence continues at coordinate 16,761,670 of JAYKKI010000014.1, read as the reverse complement.
GAAGAAACACAGGGAGATACACTCTCTTGACACTGGTCTTAGGGAACATCTATAGAATGGTGAACTGGGGGAATCGTGATCTTAATATAACAAAAAATAGTCTTAGCGATCCAAGATAAGTTAACTCTATTTTCTTATTTCCAGAAAGCTCAGACGACCTCGAAACCATGATGCAAGAACTAAGCGATGCTGCGAGCGGATTAGGCCGGCGCATAAGACTAGCGTTAGCAGACCGCACCAAAATTGAATTCACCTTCGAAATGGAAATTAAGGCTTAAAAAAAGCTCGCAAATATGATCAGTATATCCTACCAGTGCTTACATACGGAATTGAAGCTTAGTTGTTTACAAAATAAACTCCCACTAAGCTCAGAGTGGCTTAGAGAACAATTGAAGGGAAACTGATAGTGGTTAATGAGATCAAAACTACAGCTGGAATGAAATGGTTGAAAGAGTGTAAAATTTCTGGTATAGAATAAGAAAGGTCTACATTTCTACTCCAGAACATAGCTAAAGAAAAAGAAAAAATAAAGGATTGAGATTAATTCTAAAATACAAATATTATGTTAAAGAATAAATTGGTACGACTAATTATTTTCAAATAATATTATTTAAATATTAAGTTTCTAGAAATATGTTCATAAGCATTTAATTTATTTGTACATTTCATGAAATATTTGCAAAGATCACCAATAACCTTAACGAATTCCTTTTTGGCTTTATATTTGAATAGCTAAAAAAATTATTTGCTTAACTTTTTCTACTTTGTTAAATAATGCTTTAAAACTGGTAATCGTAATGTTTTTAAGGAAAAATTTTAAAGTTTTCGAAGAAGTCTATTATAGTAATAGATTGCATTTTTATGGTTCTTTACCCCAAAACAAAAAAAATAAGTTTTATAAGGTCACTCACGTGTGAGATATCAGTCAGTCGCATCTATTTTTTTCAGAAACCGCTTGACATAGAAACTTGAAATTTGACATTGTAATAAAACATACATTTATTTCAATTGCTAACTCTTAGAAATATTAATTAAGGGGCTCAAAAATATTTTTTAAAATTTTTAGGTAGCATGTCTCCAGCCATATATTGAAAATTGTGCGAAAAATTTATCCCTTTTTCCCTCATTTCTGAAACTACTCAATCTAAAATTATATAAAAATAGGGTTTTTAGAAGCCCATGCAAAAATTGGAGGAAAATTATAGCGATGAATTTAGATGTCACAATTTTTGAAATCATATTTTTATGCCTGTGAAAGATAAAGTCGAATTTTTATTTATATTGCGAAAAATGATTATTTCAAAATAGTGTAGCAGAAACACAATGTACGCTTAAATGTTCATAAGTACCTAAATGTATATTAAACCCTCGCCCCAGATTTTACTCCAGCTTGGCCGATTTTTGAATAATATGGCCGTTTTAAAAGCATACAAATCTTCAGTATTAGTCGAATTTTATTATCTAAGTACGGTATTAAAGTCGACTGTGTCTGATATTTCGCACTTGTCTATCATTACGGCCACAAAAATGGTAACAGAATATACAAAAATCGTATTATATAACATAAGGCAATTAAAATTTCTTTTACATGACATAAACACATATTTTATTCCACCTAAAATATGTATTTTATGATATTGAGCCTTAGAAAGTCATAATAGCTAACATAGATACGTAAAACCTCGTATTTTAGTTCTTAATGTGGTTGTAGGGAGTATAATCTCTACATGCCTAACTCTTAGAATGAAAACACAATGTACTGCAAACTGCTACTCCACAGTACTCAGAATACACCGCTATTCCACAGTACTCGTAATACCGGAATCGAAGTGCTTGATAGGTTTTTCATAATGGCGTCTGCATTTACCGCGATTATTTCCCCTGGCTCGGTCGCTCGGAGCGGCGGTAGGTACTTTACGCAGTCAACTACGGTGTAGTAGACTGCGTTTGTATATCGAGTACCTAGTATTAGCGGTTATTCTTTTTTTTGTCATGATTCATGATTAGAAATTCCATTTATCTATTTGAAATATAAAACGGTGCTTTAAATTTTTGTGCATAAATTTGGTGAATATCTATTTATTTATCTACTTTAATGTATCTAGTTGATACCTATGACGGACTATTTATACAAGAGTAATCCCTTACAGTCAACCATAACACCAGTCCCTGCCCCGATCGCCAAATGGCCGAGAATAGAACTTGGGTCCCGCGGTGCGCTGCATCGTCAAAGGCCTATGTCTTGTGATCAATCCAACATACCATGTATTATCGTATTTACTCCACGACAATGCCTTTAATAAATATATATTTTAACAAATGATTCAAAATGTTGGGAGTTTCAACGTCACTTAGGGTTATGAAAATATCAATTAGTAGACTGTTGTAAGTTCATGCGAATGGGGTAATTATCTTATAGTGCTTTGCAATAAATAAAAACATACCATGTGTATGACGCAATGCCCGTAGTTCAAGTAATATCATAGTTTTGTATTAATTTCAAACCCGTTTATTATTTCAAACGGAGTTTTTGTCTTATATTTGAAATAAATCATGATGTTCAAAGCCATAACTTTAAATAGTCTTTTTTGCTTATTAATGCAATTACATCGGAGAGTCGCAATGGTTTATTAAAAATCGTGTTAATTTAATTAGTTGACGCTTTTTTCGGTTTAAATAGTTATGGTGAAAAGACTGTGGGCCAAATTCACATATGTCTTGACACCTAGACTCAAATGAAAAAGTACAGATAATTTTGGCAAAAAATATTTGAAATTGTAAAAGGTATCTCAAACCCCGAGACCCACTCCATTGCATCAAAATCTAAAGGAATGATGGTAAGTGGATAGTCGCCTGATGCGCGCGTGAACGAGCTTAATGGGGGACGGGGACGGAGGGAATCAATTGAGCGCGTGGCTCTATGCAAATGAGCTTCGGAAGCTCGTGGCCATTAATAGCCGGCGTTGCTAGCTTCGCTGCAACATGATGAAGGCGGTAGACGGTACTAGGGTCTTACGGAAAATTCTTTTTTTTTTGTTCTATTGTGTTCATTTCATTTAGTATATTCCGCTTTAATTTCGCTAGTAAATCGATTTTTATGAATTGTAAGAAAGAATTGGGTTTGCTAATGACTTTTTATCAGCGAATTGGGGAAAGGTGCTCGGTGTCGATTTAAATCCAAGTTTTTTTAGTCTTCAGACTTGATGCTAAGAGTTAGTACTAGCCCCTTAAGCGCCATTAAACAAAATGAATTTAAGTTGATATAAGTACACATTTTTCTACTTTATGAACTCTGATGGGGTGCCGCGACGATGCGAAATCACCGCAAATATGCATATATACATGGGCTGTCGCCCATGCAATGGACGAATCATACTTTGTATTAACAAGATTCTCTACATCGGGGTGCACTAGCATTGAAGTTATATTCTCTCTAAAGTATTTTTAAGTTTAATTTAGTTGGGTTATTATTAATTTCATTTAAGGAAAATTTATGCAGATAAGAAGGTTAAAAAATATAAAAGTTTTGCAACCACCATAAATTATATTCATTCCTAATTTTTCATTCCAGTATCATAGTTTTACATAGTAGAAATTACAAAGTTTAACCAAATAAAGACTATATAAAATACCAGCTTTAAGTACTACATACATTAAGTTTTCCTTAAAATAATATTTTTTTAACTTTTTAGAGTTCAGCAGTAAAACAATAAATTCAGGATTTCTGCAAAAGTAGAAAACTATGAGAGCAACGAGATTATAGATGACGGGAGTTGGAAAATTCTTATGGAAACCTAGACTACTAGCTGGAAAATAAACGGGTATATCAGAACATTTTAACATATATAAATGAATGTAGTCAGTAAGATTAAAAAGTACGTGCCATTTTATGTTTCCATTAGTTAGAAAAGTACAAATTTAATGATTTAGAAATTTTTTCTAATTATACAATTCGCCTTCCTTTTCTTCATAATTTTTGTAAAACATGAGTATTATGTGATAACGGTATTCAAAAGAATCTTACTGGAGAGTCGAATGGACAAGTAGATAATTTAGCGGAAATTGTCTGTCGTTACAATGTCACAATATTTCTATATCAACTGTAAATAAAAAAAAATTATTTTTACGCATTCGGTATGCGTAGTGTGGCGATATATTATATGTCATTTTGAAGACGGATCAAAGAGTATTACATTTTTCTACGTAAAACTACGGTTATCTGTTGGTAAGTACCTGAAAGTTGTCATTGCTTGTTTATCTAGCTTTTGACTCTAATCGCGCGTATGCATATTGTGGCCATAGTTTTCAGAGAGAATCGGAGTGCATTTCGATGCTAACATTTTGTCGAGCGTATTACTTACTTATGATGGATTATGAATTAGTATTTCTCTCAGAGCTTATCGTTTTACGTTTCGAAATATTTTATTATATTTTATTAATATCAGGATCTTTTTGTTAATATAATGAGACGAGCGATATATTCCTTGTTGTGTCCACCATGGTATGTTGGCTTGATTAAAGTTCGAAGTGAAATTCCTGTCCGCTCATCGAGCGTGGACACTGACGAGGAACAGTACCACTATTGTGACAGGCTACGCACTATGATCGTCAATCCATATCTCTTGCATGGCGATTATGGGCATTACCTCCAATGGTACGGGCGTATCTATCCAGCAGTAGACGATAATGTGCTGTTCATTGATTCATTGATTGGAATGCCTTCTATTTTAGTATTAACATGGAATCTCCGAAAAAAGTGTTAAATTGTATTTGGCTATTAACAGAATGTATTTTATCTAAAATTGGCAGATTTTTCCGATGTGTGAACAGGTGTATCCTTTATTATGGTACAAGTTAGTTTAAATATGTTATAGGTGTATGTGTAAATATTTTAATTCTTCTATTCTTTGATCCCATCTTCATAATGTTTATCATTTCCTGGTATGTAGCAAGTACATTAGAATTCACTTTATTTCCCGACGGCTGCTCTTCATATTATTTGCAGTTACACTGAGGATGGTAAGGAGAGACGGAAAGTTTACTTGCTTTTTAATATGTTTCGCCAAAACCATTTGCTTGTGTATTCTAGTCGATGCAAGAAAGCTGGGCGATTCCCAATTCAACTGATGCCCGTAGACGTCAAAATAACTGACGTCAATGAATGTATCTATGTGTCTCATGGTTCATTTTGCGTTATTGTCCGTGTTGTGTAAATTCCAACCAATTTGTACTGTGATTCCAAAAAATTATCCATTTCTATTTAATATATAATCGGTTTTACTAGTCTGATTGTAATCCGATTAGTCCGTGTAATCCGACAAGTATAAAGAATAATGGTGTCATTCCCAGGGGAGGTCGATGCTGTTCTGAGTATGTTAATTCAATTTTGAATAATAAGCCGGCGCTCAACTTTGCGCTAAAGGCATGAGTAATGACTGTGCATTTTTGCTGGACATTTCTACTAGTCTGCGGTGGTCTATGAAGAAGTCGGCCTTAAATTGAAACGGTTCCAGCTGAATCATGTCTCCTGTCTTGAGAGTATAAGTCTGTGCATCATCTATGTCTGTTCTGACATTTAATAGATAAACGTTTGTCTAGAAAACTAATTGTGTTAACAATTAATATTGTTCTAAGTTTTGAAATTTATCCATTTGTTTTGAAGATTTTCCTAGTAATTCTTGTTTTCAAATCTTGTTTCAGGATGTTGAGCTGTTGGATGTAAAAGAATAGTATTTTTTACTTATGTTAAAGTCTTTGAAACCATTCGGTATCGTTGCATCGATTGGCAAATTGTATGACAGGACGGTTTTCATTCAAAGCCTCTCATCGTAACTAATCTCACTAATTTCAAATGTGAATTGGAACCAAGGTTGTTAATTGAGTCAATCATGATAACTTACTAATAAAAATGTATTTTCCCTTTCAGTAAAATTATTCATCATTAACTAACGAGCTCGTCAATAATTATCTCATTATTGGCAATAGGTAACTTGCAATCTTTACTCGTTGTTTTCTGTTTGCGTATAATTTGAAAGTGTTCTTGGATGTTAAGAACCATACGTTTATTGTGCTTTTTCATTGTCATATTAACTCAGTATTCCCTCTTACATATCCTCTTGGTACGCAGTTATGATCTTGATGGAACTACACTCGAACAAGGTTTAACCGTGCGGTATCGCGGTGTGATTACAGATGATCAGTTTGCATTTCGTAGTCATATCATCGAGACCAGTAAGAGCCTGCTAGGATTTGTCATGCAGAATTCTCACGTTTTCCTTGACATTGACTTTTTCGTGACTTTGTTTAACACCCTTGAAAACTAGAAAAAATATTAAGCAAGTTCTATATAATAGAATGTATTGTCATAATTCTTATTTAATCTTTTCAGATTTTATATCGGGCATGATCAGATATATTTTCCTTCAATTCCGGTGGTAATTGTTATGATCGTACATTTTATCAAATTATTGAGTCATTGAATCTATGGTTGTTCGGTATTAAGTTTAGCATCATGCTCCTGTTACATGGCAGGACGAAGCCATAGTTTCACCTTATCATAGCGTTCTTGATAATACTTCCATATGTATTTATCACGTTAACATTAATCATCGTAATATTGGGGGATGCATTCAGCAAATACTATTTTTCCCTTTCAGTAATGTGATTATGAAGTTGCTTGGTAGTTTAGGATTAGTCACTAGTTAGTGTAACTATCAGTTTCAGTTGTGGTATTTCTTTTCTCTATTCTTCTATATTTAAAAGTCTCTGGGTAAGTCCGTAAGTTGAGCCTTTTTAAGCAATAAATAAAAGAAAAATCAATTGTGCATAGTACATAAAATATTTTGAGGTCTAAAAAGGATTTTAGCTATAAAATAAGGAATGTCTTACATGTCTTTCCTTATTTTGTAGCCAAAGCGCCTGTCTTAAAATATTTAAATACGTACATTCAACTAAATTACAGCTGAACGGGTAACTACTTTTAAGTAAAAAAATCCACTAATGCAAAGCTAAATGATAGGGAAAATATATAAATAAATATATATACATATATATATATATATATATATATACATACATACATATATATATATATATATATATATATATATATATATATATATATGTATTAAAACACGCGCTATTTCTAATGGAGTGCGAATAAATATTACACAATTATTTTTAAAATATTCAATGCTTCCCGGATTGTCTGAGTCTATGCGATCGTGCGTTCTAGTGTGCGTGCGTGCTTACGAGAAGGTGTGCGGGCGTACTTGCGTGCGTGAGTGCGTGCTTGCGTACGTGCGTGTGTGCTTGCGTGCGTGTGTTCGCGCATGCATGTGTGCATGTGGGCGTGTGTGCGCGTGTGCGTGTGTGTGTGTGTACGTGTGCGTGGGTGTGTGCGTATGTGTGCGAGAGGAACACAGTTGAAAAAAGATAAAAGAAGTTGGTAAAATAATTGGTCACAGGACAAACTTTTACAGATAACATTTGAATGCGTAAATTCAAAAATTTGAGTAGAGTCTAATTTTCCAAAAAAGAATAAGGGGATTTATTCGTAAAGTTATTTAAAACTGAGTTAAATATATGAAAATAAAATGGAGCAAAGAGGACTGCGGGTACTATTCACAATGTTTAAAAGAGGATAAAAGGTGAGTAAATTGTGCTAATTATCTTATCACTGATAATATTTTAATAAAGACTTTTGTGAATAAAATACTTATTGAATCTCACGGAATACAATCTTTTACGGCTGATATCTTGCTTAGGCGATTTCAATAAATTGTTTAAAAATTATTATCGTGCGAATATAATAATCGAGTAATTATACACCGGTACATGTTCCAAGTTTACTGTACATTGTAGAAATTGAAGTATAGATTCTATATTAGAATACATTTAAAATTGTTAGTCACCTTTTAATTTAATTTAATATAATGTACAAAACAGGTCATAAACTAGGTGCTTCAAAGAGCCAAAGTAACTTTTAATTATATACTTTACGTTTTATATAGGTTAACAGTACAAAAAGTTAAATACAAAATAAACATCAAATGCTGAAGATAGTCTCGCAAAAAACGATTGTTCACTAAATATTTATGTGCATAAATGCGGTATAAGATAAATTTATTGCTATAAGGAGTTAGGAGATAAAATTTCTTATTGTCAACCAGGATGCCGAAAAAAAATAATTGTATAATTGCTATAATGAATTGACTGTGCACACACATATATATATATTTATATATATATATATATATATATATATATATATATATATATATATATATATATATATATATATATGTATATATATATATATATATGAATATATATATATATATATATATATATATGTATATATATATATATATATGAATATATATATATATATATATATATATATATATATATATATATAAATTTTCAAACCGTTCTAATTTTTTAAGACGATATTCCGCATGGTCTAGGTAGCGTACATCTCCGTAGTTAAGCGTGGTGGTAAGAGTGTTTGACAGAGATAAGGTTTCGTTTTAACGTCTAGAAAATTTTAAAGATGAGGGGCAATCTGTTGAAGATACGATGATTAATATAATTTACTTGAGGTTGCCAGCTAAGATTTCGATAGATTATCAAACAGAAATCTTTAACAATTGGTGTAAATGGAATTGGTGTAACATTTCATCTGAGAAACGGTAGAGCCGATGGCCTAATTTTAGAAAGTAGTCTTTGGCTACTAATTATGATAGCTTGGGACCTAATTGGATTAACTAACAGACCCATTTGTGAGATTACTAATCGATTGATGCGTCTTCATTCTAAATTTAGAAATATAAACAAAATTATCGCTTTACTTCCTCAACAATTATTTCATTTATTACAATTTTCTCAATTACGAGTTTCATTTGTGCTTCTGTGGAAAATTTCGTTTTTACTTTATTAAGGCGTATAGAGGACTAGGTAATAGCATTAAAATAATATAAAGGCAAGTGTAAGTTGCAATAACAGTCGGGTTTCGCCTAATACTTTGTTCCATTCGGTTTCACATATCCTCTCTAAGCCCCGACCGTCATTGGTTGGATTGCGCTGGTCGTATCGTCTATTCATTGACAGATTTGGTGATGACGCGGCCGGTCGACGAGCGAATGGTTACGGTGTGTTTGCGTATCGATATACATTGGAATGGTTATGGTGTGTTTGCGTATCGATACACAAATTACGACTAAGTTCTGTAATTTATTACATTGATTAAAACACATACGATTTAATAAAAACTTGTAATTTCGGTAATATAATTAAATATTATTTATTGCATGAAGGAAGCTATTCATTTGACGGTTATTTAATAATACATGTATTTTACTACGTAGTCAATATCGAATATAATCAATACGGTATAGTGTCATGATTTTAGAATTTCAAACTTTAAAGTACTTTTACATCTGCATATCCGATTATTGAAATGAATTTAATATTAAACACAATTTGGTTTGCTTGTCTGCCCGAATGGATATAATTTAAATATCACTGAAGCTATTTACATTAAAGATATGATGTATATACTGTCATCCATACTAAGTATTTAATATATATATATATATATATATATATATATATATATATATATATATATGTGTGTGTGTGTGTGTGTGTGTGTGTGTGTGTGTGTGTGTGTGTGTGTACTACTAAACAAATATTAAATAATTACAATGAGGTTTTGAGTTTCGAACCAGATAATATTTTCTTAAATGAAATAGAGGGAATTATTTGAAAATTAAAACAGCAATCTATGTACAAAATAAAATATAACATAAAGACAATATTTGAATCGTTTTGGAGATAGGCGATTTGTTATATGATACAGGGACCATAAGGACCTTTGAAAAACTTATTAGGAACGATTAATCCGGAATATTTCTTATAAAAGGGCGAAGATAACCACGATATTGAGTCACATCATAAAACTTGCTTCTGGTACTGATCTGCAAAGTCTTCTTTGTTAATTTATCTTACTTAATTATTTTAATAATTAAAATTAAAATTAGTCCAAAATAATATTTACTTTATGAGTTACAAATTATTATTTCTTTAGTTGTCGATAATTATAAAAATAAGTTGATAATTATAATAAAAACAAAAACTTATTTATAATCACTGTGGTAGATGTGCACCGTAAAGTTGAGGTTGCGTGAAGGAGAAGAAAAACAATTAGGCTGTGGTTTGTAAAAATTATAACTTACAATATACCTACCAGTATTCTTAACAACTCAAAACATACATATTTATATATCTACTTTAATGTATCTAATTGATACATATGGCCTTATTGCTCCTCGAAAGCAATCTCTGATAGCCAACTATAACACCAATCCAGCCCCATTTGACGAACGGCCGAGAATCGAACCTGGGTCCCCACGGTGCGCCCCATCATCAAAGGCCGTATGCCTTGTGATCAACCCAACACACTACGGCGACAACGTATATCGCCGTGGTGTGCTGGGTAAATATCATATTTTGACAAACATTTCTGACAATACGTAATATTACTTCAAATTCTAACCACGTAAAATTTTAACTTTAACAAAGCAGAAAAGAAAAAAATGGGTCGTTAATTATACCTACACTAATTTTAAAATTAAAATGTTTCATATCATGTGGTTAAAAATTTAACCAAAAAATGGAAATTAAATTAAATACTAAAGAATTTTATTAAAATTTTATCTTAAGGATTTTCAATGAAAAGTTATTATATAAACCTTTCAACATTATTATATAAAACTTTCACCTTTTCCTTAACATTATTGCATAAACCTTTCTTATTTTTTAACGGTTTTTTATGTTCTTCTTACGATCTATTTCATGTAACAAAATCAATTGCTTAACATTTTTTGCAAGGAAGATAAATTCAAAAATTAAACAGGTTTACGATACAGGCAAAGGGATACGAGTAACGAAGTTCAATTAATTGCTTATTACAAACCACAAGAATAACTTTGGTAATAGAATTATATTTTATAAACACAGAAACTAAGTGAAGAATTTAATTGATCTGTAAAAGACCACGATTTACTACTGCAATTGACGAAATGCTAATTTGACCTATTGAATTGATGAAAAGTTTGAGTTTCATTTTAATAATTAGTCAAAACGCCTATTAATATGAAATAAACCTAATTAGAAAAACGCCGTTTTATTAAAATTTACGGTCTTGTGTGGAAAACTCTCAAAAAAAAATTAACTAATTACAGGCAATCTAAATTTTCGTGGAAGTCATATTTCCATTTTAAACAATCATTTTAAAATTTATTTTTCGGGATAAAAATAGAAGGCAGCAGAACCTTATAAGCAGGTATTATCGAATTTGCCAGAAATGAGACATTTTCCCCGTGAAATCAAGCACTATGCGCAAGTGCATACACAATACGCGTACATGTTATCAAAAAATTTGTATGACCAAATCCGCTTGGCCGGAATGAATGTGGCTCGAGGCGGAAAAGCGCATCGTAACGGGAAACTTCACGGGAGCGTTTTTCAAAGAAAATTGAAGTGCAGAGAATGAAGCTGTGTCCGCTTCTCGCAAATGTGATTGCTTTTGCAAGTTGAGTCTTGTCGCCCGTACTGCATATTATGAGGAATACTTCTCACATTTGGTAAAATATGATATCGCATACAATAGTTTATTACATTCAAAATGTACTTTGGGACGCTACATATTTTTCACTAATGGACTTTCCATTATTTGCAATTTCTATTTACTTTATCGATAAATATATTTCAAGAAAATTTTGGAGAAAACACAGTGGATATGTTCTTCATCGATGCCTGTTTACGTGGGTGTACTTTACTTTTATTTTGTTCTTTCGTTTCTTAAGCATTTTAGGGGATGTAATAATTTATTGTATTTTACATATTGGGTTTAAATTGCGATTTTACCCGCATTTATTTATTAGAAAAACACAGAAATTTGTCCTTGATATGATTATATTTTTTATCATTTATATAGCACCTTATACAATTATATTACAATAATTAACCCTAACTTTAGGTTTTTTAGACCACTGTTTGAAATAAAATCATCAGCTTTGTTATCCCTGAGAGGATATATATAAACAAATGGTTGTGTTTTTTAACAAACTATCTTTTTCAAGAAACGTTTAAATTATACGCGGTTCACTTATTATAGAATAAATAATAATTGAGATTATGGCTACTTTTATCTCAACTGGTGTTTAAGTATATACAAATTTTAAAAAGTAATTCGGTCTAGGAAATGTATAAAATTATTGACAATATATGTATAGAATTTCACATCGCGTTTTGAGAGAAATTACAATTGAAATAAGCAATTAAAATATAATTATAATTAAATAACCTTTGTACAAAATAACGTTATGTCACACTTTTTACGAATATTCAGGTATTGCCAATGATTTACAGCCAGTATCCCTCTAATATTTCAGGACATAGCAAAACGTTTAATTGTATCATTTATATTGAGGTGTTGCAGTATTGTCAGACAAGGGATAAATTCCGGCCCTTTACCAAAAATATGAATACGGGCGGAATCACAGGCTAAACCTAACATGCTATATACAATATATATATATCATCTATTAGAGAAGCTCACTAAGCCATGAATACGTTTGCGTGAGTAAGAAACATGATTGATTTGACAAAAATGCTTAAAATTAAGTTATACTACCCTTATTCTGGGAATACTTATACCTTTTATAAGGTTTGCAAAACGGAGTTATTAATTACTATTAATAAACTTAATAAAACGATAGAATAACTATTCAAAAGTTATTTTAAAAACCCGACATGGCAAATTCGTGTTTCATAGACACATTAAATATGATGTGTCTATCATAGTTAATACAAATTATATCTATCGCATATAATGGCGTCTTTAAAGTATGTCAATTCTTGTTGAATTTTTTTCTTTTTTTTCCAGTTATAAAATAATATGAAATGCTGGGAAAGAAGCATTACCGACGTGGTGAAATATCAATAAGAACAAATAATGGCTAATTTAAAATTTTGCAATAACACCATTTTCCTTAAAATATCCTAACAACAAACCAGAAAATTATTTGAATTTCATTTAAATAAAAAGTTATCATAAATAAATATTGTTCTTGGTGCAGCTACAGGCTATAAATGAAATAATATTTCTCCTCGATAGCTGCGATTAAACCAACTGAATTAAATAAAGCCGTTTTATTGAAAATTATTATAAACACAATCGAATTGCAAAAAATTACCTGCTGTGATATATATTTTCTGAAATGTTAACCTTTGAGGTTATACCGAAGTTAAACTTTGCTTAAGGTTGGAATAGTGTTTGACAGATAAAGTCGCGATGAGCTTGTCGTATACTGAATTTTTTAGTAGCGTTTTATCTATTCTCTATTTATACATGGTATAACTTTCTATTCCACGTTTTTTAGTAACAGTGACAGGGAAGAGATTGTGATCAAAGATTAGTGCGTTATTTGAGGATAGAGCTAAACTTTTTAAGATTTTTCTTAAGTAAAAGCAATTATTGAAGTTCTTTATCTAAAGAAAAAGTCTTTCAGTCCATCTGTTAAAACTGTTTTCCACAGAAGTAGCTTGACATAGAAATTTGAAATGTCGTGGACATAAAACATATTAAATCTGCGTAGTAATAAACCATATTAAAATTTACACATCTCAATAGTTAACACACAAGAATATTTATAAATAGTGGTATTTTGGAGGTAGAATGAAAACCGAAAAGAGAAAAAAAGGAACTATTAGAAAATTGCTCACTCATCCCTCAGTCCATCTGTTAAACCCGTTTTTCGCAGAAGCAGCTTGACAAGAAATATGGAATATCATAGTTAACTGCTGGGTCTTGCTGGTTTTCTGTATACTTTCGATAAAGCCTGGTAGCTTCAGGGACGATCCCTCGTGCGACGCCATAATAATAATGCATCATGGCATATTCACGTAGTATACGGGGCGCGCGGGCCCCACGACGACAAACTTTGGCAAAACAAGAGACAAAACAAAGTCCCAATTACTATCTATACTCAAAAGTCAGGACTTGCTAAACTCAAACTCAAAGCCAAATAGTAAGGTGAGCAACAAGAAGTCCATAAAAACGCCAAAATTATAAAGAAAAAACAACCACAAATTGAAAATTTTACTTTACCGCAGTATGCGCAAGCGGCCAGCAATAAACGACTGTTTAGTTCAAACGAAGAGTACCACGCAGGAAGGAAGGGACTAGTCAAACAGGTTTTAAACAATAACAATAGCGTGTTGCTGGTCTCTCTCCTTCACATCCATGACACAATATAAACTTTTCTTTTCGCAGAGCTTTTTATGTGAAAGTGATTGTATATCAATTTACGAATAACATAAATTTGAGTCAAACTAATGCTGTTTTTTATGAATAAAATTTTCATGTTTGAAGTTAAGAAAATTGGTACAATTTTTCTTAGCGATTTTGTGCACATAATGAATTTCTGAAGACATTGTAATTGCAACATAATTACAATTTTGTGTCTAACAATCATGATAATTTAAGGCCATTGGCAAACCACAGGCAGTGCATTTCTTGCATGGTGATTTTTTTAAGATTAAACAGTTTTTAGTAATTTAATAAAAAATACTAAAACAATGGTATAATCTAAAAATTAACTTAAATACTGCATCCAATGATAAAAGACATGCTAGCTATATGTATTATTTAATTTCATACTAAATTTTGTTCGATTTACTAGAATAGTAGAGTAGGTTTATGTGACTAAATCGGGGAATTTCCTAAAAAAATCATCATCATCATAATCATCATCATATATATTAATACGCTAAGGTTAAGATGTTACTCTCCCTTTTTAGAGAAAACCTCACAACTAATCCACATAAATTATATATCATTTTATAGATAATTGCTTGTTCTACCGGCATCCACAACTAAAAAAATTATTATTGCAATTGTTTTTGCAAATTAATTAATTATTGAAATTATATACACAAAACAGCAATGCTGCCATCTAACGGCTCAATGTCGATATGATTGACGGTCGGTAAAATTTTTGTTTAATTTCAAATCCACTCACGTATAAATAAAGTGGCGCTTTAGCTCAATGATTTTGATACTTGCGCCTCTATATGTCAATTTTAGTAAAATATTTGTTTGATCTGTCATCTGAGCTTCATAATGGAATAAAAACGTAATAAGCAGTGTGCAAAATTAGAAATGAATTGAATACCTGCAATCAATTTTGATTTATTTAATTGACTCTAAACACTCTGTTGTAACTAATATGACAGCTGTGAGTTCATTTTCTCATGTGTAAATATTTATAATCTACCACGCAAATTGATATAATGCGAAGACTTCGCACGGGTCACGCTAGTTAAAAATATTATTACTTCTAAAGCATTGATTTTAGAGAAACTTTTGTTTTTTTTCAATGGTTTGTTACTATGTTCCCTACACAAAAAAAATTTAACCGCTATGAATCGGCCACCCGCATTTAGCTTGATGATAATTTTCTTTTTCTAAAATTACTTTTTAATTTTGTAGTTGAACGTTATTAATTTATTGGTTTTATGATAGAATGTATCTTGCAGGAGATCGTAGGAGATCAAATTATAATGTCTTCACTTGAAAAGCCTCTCGCTTGAAAATAGACGCAAATCTATATATGTATATTTAAGAGATTTTAATACGTATTTCTGGAAGTTACAGTATCTAAAGAAAGTGATTGACGGTAATTTTGTAAAAAATATGTTTTAACCGTTATCCTATTAATTAAAAATAATTTACATGTTTATATATTACGAGCGTTTAATGAAGATGAGTATTACCTTATATAATTTCCAAAAGCTCTTCAAGATTTGTAGCAATATCTTATATAATTACAGGATATTATTTATACAGAATGTTGGTTTTCGTTGCCTTTTTTTAAAACTAATCAATTATAAACATATATACGCTATTTGTGCATCTGATACACTATTTGAACCTTAATTCGAGGGTTAATTATGTTGCAGTGCATATATATATATATATATATATATATATATATATATATACACATATATATATATATATATATATATATATATATATATATGTGTATGTGTATATATATATATATATATATTTATATATATATATATATATACACAAAGGGGCCGCACGGAATCATCATAGCGATACAACGCGACGCGGTGAACTCCTTATCCAATTTTGAATATTGAGGAACACAAAAAATGTTTTATACAATAGAAAAAAATATTAAAATAATAATTTAATATATTTTTCCACTAAAGTTCTGTCTGTGATCACGGTTATTTTAACTATAAATATGAGTGAGAAATAATAAAAATATTTTGTTAATGAAGAATGAATCATATAAAGATCGAAACCAAAAAATGTTATAGATTGTTTCGGTCTTAAATTTTCGGAAAAAATTAGAAAAAATGGTATAACAATTAACCTATATTCTGTGTATACGATACCACAAACTTAGAGAGCATACGTAATGGTTTATTCTTCTATTTACATTTTCGGAGTCACAATGTCGCGAATAACGCTTACTAAATACTATTGGACGCCTTACATCCAATACGAACTACACTCGAACAATGCTGGTCATCGATTGTTAGCATCGGTTATAATTTCAAAAAGGAACACAGATTTTATTTGATATTTCAATGGTATATTAACAATATGTTAAGGCTTATTTTGTCCAAATCTATATCAAAGTTGTGTGCATTAATAATAATAATATATTGCAGTCAATTCAACTATATGTAGTAATATTGCAGTCAATTCAACCATATGTAGCTGCGCTACCTGCGAGGCACGTACGAGCGGCCAGGCGACCCTCTGGTGTCTCAATTAACGTTAATGCAATGGACCACAGTATATTGCGCTCGTGTTTTAGGTTCGTGACTAGCATCTCTATAACTTTTATTTTTGTGTGATTATTAATGTATGCTATTCATCCCTGCATGTTTTTAGCGATTATAGTA
This sequence comes from Druceiella hillmani, assembly GCA_039881145.1. Taxonomy (NCBI): domain Eukaryota; kingdom Metazoa; phylum Arthropoda; class Insecta; order Lepidoptera; family Hepialidae; genus Druceiella; species Druceiella hillmani. The sequence goes on along the minus strand of JAYKKI010000014.1, from coordinate 16,744,654 downwards.
ACTGTTGTCAGTTTTCCAGTAGTAATGTTACATTCGGTTTACTAACTTGTCGTGAAGTACAAGCCATAAATAAAATTCCAGACAGTACAATGATTAGTATCTATTAGGTTCTTCAAAATATTAAATTTTATTACTACGGCTTGTCTGATTTTTGACTAAAAGTTTGACAGGCAGGCTTTAAAAGTAGATTCACGATGAAAATGACCATCGGCTACAGAGTATCGAATGCCACTATGACTAATATTTATTTATTACAAAACAGCCTTTTGTAATATTGAATACTTTGAAGTGATTTAGTTTTTAACAAAAATAATTTTTACAAAATACCAGAACAATGCTATACGTATCTATGAGAATATTTACCTAAATTTAAGTTTGAAAATGAACCTCCTACCAGAAAGAAAATCAATGAGAGTGGAAACGGAGAGAAAGACAGAGAGATACACTCTCCTGGAAACTGTATACAGTAACCTTAATGAACATCTATTGAATGTTCAATTGGGGGAAACGTGATCTTAATATAGCAAAAAATAGACTGAGCAATCCAAGATTCGCTGACTCTATTGTCTTTTTTCCAGAAAGCTTGGACGATGTCAAAACCATGATACAAGAATAAGCGATGCTGCTGGGCGGATTAGTTTGGAAATGAACTTGGAGAAATGCATGATTATGGCTAAATGTTGAAATAGTACTGTGAGCGTTAAGATAAACCAAACAGTCATAGATGGAGCACGGAAACAAGTACATCTTGGTGAAGAGGTTCTTATGGGTTTACAATAAACCAACGAAAGAGACCGGCGCATAAGACTAGTGTAAGAAGACCACACCAAACACCATGGCGACGACATCCATATCATTTTATCGTTATATTGTTTAACATCAGATTTATTTCATAATAATGCTTTTGATAAATACATATTTTAACAAATGGCATGATTCAAAATGTTGGCGTTTCAAGGTTACTTCGGGTTACGAAAATATCAATTAGTGGACTGTTGTAAGTTCATGCGAATGGGGTAACTATCTTACAGTGCTTTGCAAAAAATAAAAGAAAACCATGTGTATGACGCGATGCCCGTATTGCAAGTAATATTATAATTTTTTATTTATTTCAAACCCGTTTATTATTTCAAACGGAGTTTTCAATAAAGCAATAAAGTAATTTCTAAAGCCATATCTTTAAATCGTCTTTTTTGCTTATTAATGTAATTATATCGGAGTAAGTTGTAATGGCTCATTTATGAATATGCTTTGTTTCGTGCTTGAAAATCGTATTAATTTAACTAATTGACGCTTTTTTATTTTTAAATGGTTATTGTGAAAAGACTGTGGGCTATATTCATACATGTCTTGACACCTAGACTCATATAAAGAAGAACAGAAAATTTTGGCAAAAAATATTTAAAAATGTAAAACGTACCTCAAACCGTAAAGCCCACCCGTTTTCATCAAAGCCTAAAGGAAGGATGGTAAGCGAATACTCGCCTGATGCGCGCGTGAACGAGCTAAATGGGGGACGGGGGCGGAGGGAATCAATTGCGCGCATGGCTTTATGCAAATGAGCTTCGGAAGCTTGTGGCCAATAATAGCCGGCATTGCTAGCCTCACTGCAACGTGATGAATGCGATAGTCGGTATTAGGGTGTTACGGAAAATAATTTTTATCTTGTTCTATTGTGTTCATTTCATTTAGAATATTATGCTTTAATTTTAATAGTTAATTGATTTTTATGAATTGTAAGGAATAATTAGGTCTGCTAATGAGTTTTTAGCCGCGAGCTTGGGAAAGGTGCTCAGTGTCAATTTAAATCCATGTTCTTTAAAGTCTTCAGACTTGACGCAAATAGTTAGCGCTAAGGCCTTAAGCGCCATTAAACAAAATGAATTTAAGTTGATATAAGTATACATTCTTCTACATTATGAACTCTGATGGGGTGACGCAACGATGCGAAGATCACCGCAAAAAAATAGGCCATGCAATGAAGGAATCATACTCTTTATTAACAAGACTCTCTATATCGAAGTGCACAAGCATTGAAGTGAAATTCTCTCTGAAGTACTTTTAAGTTTAATTTAGTTGAGATATTATTAATATCATTTAAGGAAAATTTTTGGAAATAAGAAGGTTAATAAATAGAAAACTTTTGCGTCCACCATAAATTATATTCATTCCTTATTTTTCAAAAATTTTACCAAATATTTAATTTATCCTTAAAATAATATTTTGTGAACTTTTTGGAGTGCAGTAGTTAAACAAAAAATTCAGAAATTCTGCAAAAGTAGAAAACTATAAGAGTAATGGAACTATAGATAACGGAAGTTGGAAAATCCTTATGGAGACTTAGACTATTTGCTAGAAACCAAACGGGTATAGCAGAACATTTTAACATGTACAAATTAATGTAGTCATTAAGATTAACAAGAACTTGTCATTCCATTAGTACAATTTTTTTTCTAATTGTACAAGTCACCTACCTTTTCTTTATAATTATTGTAAAACATGAGTATTATGTAATAATGGTATGCAAAAGTAGAAATACAAGTAGATATTTTAGTGGAAATTATCTGTCGCTAAAGTGTCGAAAATAAATTTAATGTTTCTGTTTTTAACCACAATATTTTTATAATAACTGTAAATAAAGAAATTTTAATTTTTACACATTCGGTATGTTTAGTGTGGCTATAAATTATGTCATTTTGAAGACACATCAAAGAGTATTAAATTTTTTATAGTAAAACTACGGTTATCTGTTGGTAAGTACATGAAAGTTTACTTTGAATTCCAACCAATTTGTGCCGTGATTGGCATGATTTATCCATTTATACTTAATACATAATCGGTTTTACTCGTCCGATTGTAATTTTATTGCAAGTATAAAGAATGACGGTGTCTCATACCCAGGGGAGGTCGCTGCTTTTCTGAGTAGTTTAATTTAGTTTTGATTAATAAGCCGGCGCTCGACTTTGCGCTAAAAGCACGAGTAGTGAGATTTTTGTGGATATTTCTACTACTTTTGGAATGATCTAAGAAGAAGTCAGCCTTAAATTGAAACGAATTCATCTGAATTATGTCTCCTGTCTCGAAAGTATAACTCTGTGCATCATCTATGTCTGTTCTGACATTTAATCGATAAAAGTTCGTCTGGTAAACTAATTGTGTTAACAATTAATAATATTTTAAGTTTTGAAATTTATCCAGTCGTTTTGAAGATCAAACCTTGCTTAATGTTGAATGTAAAAGAGCAGTATTATCCACATATGCTAAAGTATTTGAAACCATTCGGTATCGCTGTATCGACTGGCAAATTGCCTGTCAGTACAGTTTTCATTCAGAGCCTTTCATCATAATTAATCTCACTGATTTGGAATGTGGGGCTACGGATTGGAATTACGGTTATCTATTGAGTCAATCATGATAACTTCCTAATAAAAACGTGTTTTTCCTTTCAGTAAAATTTTTCATCATTAACTAACGGTAATTTGCATTCTTTGCTCGTTGTTTTCTGTTTGCGTATAATTTGAAACCATTCTTGAATACTAAGGACCATCCTGCTAGTGACCTTTTCCGATGTGATATCTACACTCTATTCCCGCTTACGTGTCCCCTTTGTATGCAGTTATGATTTTAATAGAACTACACTGAACAAGGTTTCACCGTGAGGGATCGCGGTGTGATTACAGATGATCACTTCGCATTTCATAGTCATAGCATCGGAATTTGTCAGAGCCAGCTAGGTAAGTTTTTCTTTTGTAATTTGATTAACTCTCTTGAGAACTTGAGAAAATATAAAGCAAATTCTATATCATGGAACGTATTATCATATTTCTTATTTATTCTCTTCAGATTTTATACTGGACATGATCAGGTATATTTCTCGTCAATTCCGGCGGTAATCGTTTTGATCGTACAAGTTATCATATTATTGAGCGATTAAATTGATGGTTATTCGGAATTAAGTTTAGCAGCATTTTATGCTTCTGTTATAGACAGGGCAAAGTCATAGTTTGTTTCACCTTACTATAGCGTTCTCAATTATCCTTTCATATGTATTTTTCACGTTAACATGACAATTTTTCCGCGTCAGCAATGTGATTATGAATTTGCTCGGTAGTTTCGGATTAGTCACTAGTTAGTGTAACTCAGTCAGTTTCAGTTGTGGTGTTCTTCTTCTCTCTTCTTCGTTCATTATTTGCACTATAATTTAAACGATACATCTGTATGTCAATTGTATATTTAGAAGTCTCTGCGTAAATCTGTAAGTTGGGCGTGAGCCTTTTTAAGCAATAATTAAATGAAAAAATTGTTTGCATTGCATATAAAAAGTTTTGAGTCTGATTTGTTTTGCCTATCTTTCCTTATTTTATAGCCAGAGCACTTACGTACATTCAACGAAATTACAGCTAAACGGGTACCTACTTTAAGTACAAAAATTTCACTAATACAAAGCTAAATAATAGGGAATATATATACATATATGTATATATATATATATATATATATTTATATATATATATGTGTGTGTGTGTGTGAGTATGTATGTGTGTGTGTGTGTGTATACATGAATACGTTGTATTTGTGTATGTATGGTGTCCGGTAATAGATGTCGGAGAAAGGAAGACGCTATTCGTTGGCTATAAAGGAATAAATTGTTCACATTAAAGGTAAAACACGCCCTTTTTCTAATTGAGTACAAAAAAAATATTACACAACTATTTTTAAAACACCTAATACTGGCCCGGAGTGTTTGTGTGTGTGCGTGTGTGCGTGCGTACGTGCGTGAGAGCGTGCGTGCATGCGTTCGTGCGGGCGTGCGTGGTTGCGTGCGGGCGTGCACGCATGCGTGCGGGCGTGCATGCGTGTGTGCGTGCCTGAGTGCATGCCTGTGTGTGGGTGTGTGCGTGTACGTGCGTATGTGTGTATGAGCGTGTGTGTATGTGCGTGTGTGTGCGTGTGTGTGTGTGTGCGTGTATGTGCGTGTGTGTGTGTGTGCCAGGAGAAGACCAGGGAATTCATTAGGATCATGCACGGTTGTAGGCGTCAGTTACAGGCAATCGAAATACTATTTTGAATCACAGGTTATAATTGCCACACTATATTGCAATACAGAAAATAATAGTGGTTAAGTACAATTATAGTTTAGAATACGCGGTGTTTCCAGCATGCGTATGTAATTCTTCTTCAGCTCAGTCCTGCCCATCCGTACAAACTGTCAAATGTCAACGACTGTCGCTCGCTTAACACCGCATGCCGATTACTCCGAACGTACTGAAGTTCGTAACTGTATTCATAACCGACCGCGTCCAACGTTTCCCATGTGTATATATATATATATATATATATATATATAGAAAATCCCATAAGACATATCGGGATAAAATATCTATTGGTTAATAATAAACTAATTATAAAGACGAGGGATAAAAATGGAACACGGTTGAAAAAAGATAAAAGAAGTTGGCAAAATTATTAGTCACAGGACAAACTTTTACAGATAACATTTGAATGCGTAAATACAAAAATTTGAATAGAGTTTAATTTTCAAAAAAAGAATAAGGGAATTTATTTAAAGTTATTTAAAACCGAGTTAAATATATGAAAATATATATAATAAAATGGAGCGAAGAGGATTGCGGGCACTATTCATAATGTCTAAAAGAGGATAAAAGGTAAATAAATTATGTTAATTATCTTATCACTGATAATATTTTAATAAAGACTTTTATGAATAAAATACTTATTGAATCTTATGGAACACAATCTTTTAGGGCTGATATCTCGCTTAGGCGATTTCAATAAATTGTTTAAAAATTATTATGAGAATATAATAATGTAGTAATTCTACCACGGTACATGTTCCAAATTAACTGTTCATTGTAGGAACTGAAATATAGATGCTATATTAGAATACATTTAAAATTATTTGTCACCTTTTAATTTAATTTTATATAATGTCCAAAATAGGTCATAAACTAGGTGTTTCATAAAGCCAAAACAACTTTTAATTGTATACTTTACGTTTTACAGTGGTTAAAAATACAAAAAGTTAAATACAAAATAAACATCAAATGCTGAAGATAGTCTCGCAAAAAACGATTGTTGACTAAATATTTAAGTGCATAAATGCGGTATAAGATAAATTTATTGCTAAAACGAGTTAGGATATAAAAGTTCTTATTGTCAACCGGGGTGCCGGAAAAAATAATTTTATAATTGCTTTAATAAATTATGTATAGAGAGATAATATATTAAACTAAAAATCCCGTTTTCAATGGTGTGGAAAATGAGCTTAATATATTTACTGTGCATATATATATATATACACCAATTTATAAATCGTTCTAATTTTTAAAACGATATTCCGTATGATCCAGGTAGCGTACATCTCCGTAGTCAAGCAGGGGCAATAAGAGTGTTTGACAGCGATGAGGTTTAGTTTGAACGTCTAGAAAATTTTGAAGATGGTGGGCATTCTGCTGAAGAAACGATGATTAATATCATTTATTTGAGGTTGCCAGCTAAGATTTTGATGGATTATCAAACAAAAATCTTTAACAATTGGTGTAAATGGAATTGGTGTAACATTTCATCTGAGAAACGGCAGAGCCGATGGTCTAATTTTAGAAAGTAGTCTTTGGCTACTAATTATGATAGCTTGGGACCTAATTGGATTAACTAACAGACCGATTTGTGAGTTCACTGATCGATTGAAGCGAGGTCTTCATTCTAAATTTAGAAATAGAAACAAAATTATCGCTTTACTTCCTCAACAATTATTTCATTTATTACAAATTTCTCAAGTACGAGTTTCATTTGTGCGTCTTTAGAACATTTTCTGAAGGCGTATAGAGGACTAGGTAATAGCATTAAAATAATACAAAAAAAGTGTACGTTGCTATAACAGTCGGGTTTCGCCTAAAACTTTGTTCCATTCGGTTTCACATATCCTCTCTAAGCCCTGACCGTCATTGGTTGAATCGCGCTGGTCGTATCGTCTATTCATTGACATTTGGTAATGACGCGGCCGGTCGACGAGCGAATGGTTACCCGGTGAAATTGTGAAGTGTTTATTCGAGTTTCGCTGGCGTTTTTTTATCAAGGTAGTTTCATCGTGTGATGTTTGCGTATCGGTATACAAATTACGACTAAGTTCTGTAATTTATTACATTGATTAAAACACATAAAATTTAATAAAAACTTGTAATTTCGGTAATATAATTCAATATTATTTATTGCATGAAAGAAGCTATTTACATTAAAGGTATGATGTATATACTGTCATCCGTATTAAGTATTTAATAAATATATATATATATATATATATATAAATATATATATATACATATAAATATATATATATATATATATATAAATATATAAATATATATATACATATATATATATATATATATATATATATATATATATATATATATATATATATATATATATATATATGTGTGTGTGTGTGTGTGTGCGCGCGCGCGTGTATGTGTGTACTACTAAACAAATATTAAATAATTACAATGAGGTTTTGAGTTTCGAACCAGATAATATTTTCTTAAATGAAATAGAGGGAATTATTTGAAAATTAAAACTGTCCATATCGTTTTGGAGATAGGCGACTTGTTATGTGATACAAAGAACCTTTGAAAAACTTATTAGGAACGGTTAATCCGGAATATTTCTTATAAAAGGGCGAAGATAACCACGATATTGAGTCACATCATAAAACTTGCTTCTGGTACTGATCTGCAAAGTCTTCTTTGTTAATTTATCTTACTTAATTATTTTAATAATTAAAGTCCAAATTAGTCCAAAATAATATTTACTTTATGGGTTGCAAATTATTATTTCTTTAGTTTTGGATAATTATAAAAATAAGTTGATAATTATAATGAAAACAAAAACCTTTTTATAATCACTGTGGTAGATGTGCACCGTAAAGTTGAGGTTGGGTGAAGGAGAAGAAAAACAATTAGGCTGTGGTTTGTAAAAGTTATAACTTATAATATAACTACCAGTATTTTTAACAACTCAAAACGTACATATTTATTTATCTACTTTAATGTATCTAATTGATACATATGACCTTATTGCTCCGAGAGCAATCTCTTACAGCCAACTATAACACTAATCCAGCCCCATTTGACGAACGGCTGAGAATCGAACCTTGGTCCCCACGGTGCGCCGCATCGTCAAAGGCCGTATGCCTTCTGATCAACCCAACACACTACGGCGACAACGTATATCGCCGTGGTGTGCTGGGTAAAAATCATATTTTTACAAACATTTCTGATAATACGTAATATTATTTCAAATTCTAACCACGTAAAATTCTAACTTTAACAAAGAAAAGAAAAAAATGGGTCGTTAATTATACCTACACTAATTTTAATATTAAAATTGTTCATAGCATCTGGCTAAAAATTTAAACAAAAAATGGAAATTAAATTCAATACTAAAGAATTTTATTAAAATTTTATCTTAAGGATTTTTAATGAAAGGTACTTTAACATTATTATATAAACCTTTCTTATTTTTTTAACGATTTTTTATGTTCTTCTTACGATCTATTTCATGTAACAAAATCAATTGCTTAAAATTTTTTGCAAAGAAGATAAATTCAAAAATTAAACAGGTTTACGATACGAGTAACGAAGTTTAATTAATTGCTTATTACAAACCACGAGAATAACTTTGGTAATAGAATTATATAAACAAAGAAACTAAGTGAAGAATTTAATAGATCTGTCAAAGACCACGATTTATTACTGCAATTGACGAAATGCTAATTTGACCTCCTGAATTGATGAAACGTTTGAGTTTCATTTTAATAATTAGTCAAAACGTCTATTAATATGAAATAAACCTAATTAGGAAAACGCCGTTTTATTAAAATTTACGGTTTTGTGTGGAAAACTCTCAAAAAAATTAACTCATTATAGGCAATCTAAATTTTCGTGGAAGTCATATTTCCATTTTAAACAATCATTTTAAAATTTATTTTTCGGGATAAAAATAGAAGCTAGCAGAATTATATAAGCAGGCATTATAGAATTTGCGAGAAAAATTCGTAAATAAACAAGGAATATTCGAAAACAAGACATTTTCCCGGTCAAATCAAGTAGTATGCGCAAGTGCATACACAATACGCGTACATGTTATCACAAAATTTGTATGACCAAATCCGCCGGAATGAATGTGGCTCGAGGCAGAAAAGCGCATCGTAACGGGAAACTTCACGGGAGCGTTTTTCAAAGAAAATTTAAGTGCAGAGAATGAAGCTGTATCCGCTTCTCGCAAATGTGATTGCTTTTGCAAGTTGAGTCTTGTTGCCCGTACTGCATATTATGAGGATTACTTCTCACATTTGGTAAAATATGATATCGCATACAATAGTTTATTACATTCAAAATGTACTTTGGGATGCTACATATTTTTCACCAATGGACTTTCCATTATTTGCAATTTCTATTTACTTTATAAATATATATTTACTATATAAATATGTATAAGATAAATATATTTCAAGAAAATTTTGGAGAAAACACAGTGGATATGTTCTTCATCGATGCTGGTTTACGTGGGTGCACTTTACTTTTATTTTGTTCTTTCGTTTCTTAAGCATTTTAGGGGTTGTAATAGTTTATTGTATTTTACATATTGGGTTTAAATTGCGATTTCACCCGCATTTATTTATTAGAAAAACACAGAAATGTGTCCTTGATATGATTATATCTTTTATCATTTTACCTTATACAATTATATTACAATAATTAACCCTAAACTTTAGGTTTTTTAAACCACTGTTTGAAATAAAATCATCAGCTTTGTTATCCCTGAGATTGATCTATAGCAGAAAAAAAATGGTTGTGTTTTTAACAAACTATCTTTTTTAAGAAACGTTTAAATTATACGCGGTTCACTTATTATAGAATAACTAATAATTGAGATTATGGCTACTTTTATCTCAACTGGTGTTTAAATACAAACAAATGTTAAAAGGTAATATCGGTCTAGGAAATGTATAAAATTATTGACAATATATGTATAGAATTTCACAACGCGTTTTGAGAGACATATAATTATAATTAAATAACCATTGTACAAAATAACGTTACGTCATACTTTTCACGAATATTCAGGTATTGCCAATGATTTACAGCCAGTATCCCACTAATATTTCAGGACATAGCAAAACGTTTAATTGTATCATTTATATTGAGGTGTTGTAGTATTATCAGATAAGGGATAAATTCCGGCCTTTTAGCAAAAAAATGAATACGGGCGGAATCACAGGCTAAACCTAACATGCTATATATAATAAATATATCATCTATTAGAGAAGCTCACTAAGCCATGTATACGTTTGCGTGAGTAAGAAACATACATTGTTACTAATCAAAAATGCTTAAAATTAAGTTATACTACTCTTATTCTGGGAATACTTATATCTGTCATAAGGTTTGCAAAACGCAGTTATTAATTACTATTAACAAACTTAATAAAACGATAGAATAACTATTCAAAAGTTATTTTAAAAACCCGACATGGCAAATTCGTGTTTCATAGACAAACACATAAAATATGATGTGTCTATCATAGTTAATACAAATTATATCTATCGCATATAATGGCGTCTTTAAAATATAGTTAAAATTTATACTATTCAGTGTCAATTCTTGTTGAATTTTTTTCTTTTTTTTCCAGTTATAAAATAATATGAAATGCTGGGAAAGAAGTATTACCTACGTGGGGAAATATCATTAGAAAAGCAAGAACAAATAATGGCTAATTTAAAATTTTGCAATAACATAATTTTCCTTAAAATATCCTAACAACAAACCAGAAAATTATTTGAATTTCATTTAAATAAAAAGTTATCATCAATAAATATTGTTCTTGGTGCAGCTACAGGGTATAAATGAAATAATATTTCTCCTCGATAGCTGCGATTAAACCAACTGAATTAAATAAAGCCGTTTTATTGAAAATTATTATAAACACAATCGAATTGCAAAAAATTACCTGCTGTGATATATATTTTCTGAAATGTTAACCTTTGAGGTTATACCGAAGTTAAACTTTGCTTAAGGTTGGAATAGTGTTTGACAGATAAAGTCGCGATGAGCTTGTCGTATACTGAATTTTTTAGTAGCATTTTATCTATTCTCTATTTATACATGGTATAACTTTCCATTCCAAGTTTTTTAGTAACAGTGACAGGGAAGAGATTGTGATCAAAGATTAGTGCGTTATTTGAGGATAGAGCTAAACTTTTAAGATTTTTCTTATGTAAAAGAAATTATTGAAGTTCTTTATCTAAAGAAAAAGGGAACCTTGTTACTCACTCACTTGGCTCACTTGTCTTTCAGTCCATCTGTTAAAACTGTTTAACATAGAAGTAGCTTGACATAGAAATTTGAAATGTCGTGGACATAAAACATATTAAATCTGCGTAGTAATAAACCATATTAAAATTTACACATCTCAATAGTTAACACTCAAGAATATTTATAAGTAGTGGTATTTTGGAGGTAGAATGAAAACCGAAAAGGAAAAAAAAGGAACTATTAGAAAATTGCTCACTCATCCCTCAGTCCATCTGTTAAACCCGTTTTTCGCAGAAGCAGCTTGACAAGAAATATGGAATATCATAGTTAACTGCTGGGTCTTGCTGCTTTTCTGTATACTTTCGATCAAGCCTGACAGCTTCAGGGACGATCCCTCGTGCGACGCCATAATAATAATGCATCATGGCATATTCACGTAGTATACGGGGCGCGCGGGCCCCACGACGACAAACTTTGGCAATACAAGAGACAAAACAAAGTCCCAATTACTTGCTAAACTCAAAAGTCCGAATCACCAAGCCAAATAATCAGGTGAGCAACAAGAAATCCATAAACACGCCAAAATCGTAAAGAAAAAACAACAAATTGAAAACATTCCTTTACCGCAGTATGCACAAGCGACCACTAATAAACGACTGTTTAGTTCAAACGAAGAACGCCACGCAGGGGGGAAGGGACTAGTCAAACAGGTTTTAAACAATAACAATAGCGTGTTGCCGGTCTCTCTCCTACACGTCCATGACACAATATAAACTTTTTCTTTTCGCAGAGCTGTAAGTTTTTTTATGTGAAAATGATTGTATATCAATTTGCGAATGATATAAATTTGAGTCAAGCTAATGCTGTTTTTATGAATAAAATTTTCATTTTTGAAACTAAGCAAATTGGTACAATTTTTCTTAGCAATTTTGTGCACATAATGCATTTCTGAAGACATTGTAATTGGTACATCATTACAATTTTGTGTCTGACAATCATATTTTAAGGCCATTGGCAAACCACAGGCAGTGCATTTCTTGTATGGTGATTTTTTTAAGATTAAACAGTTTTTATGTAAATTAAACTAAATTCAATAAAAAATACTAAAACTATGGTTTAATCTAGAAGTAAACTTGAAAGTGCATGCAATGATAAAATACATTATATGCTAGCTACATAAATTATCTACTTCCATACTAAATTTTATTCGATTTTTTAGAATAGTAAACCAACTATAATGGTTTATGTGACTAAATCGAGGAATTTATTAAAAAAATTAAAAATAGTATAATTTCTAAAGTATTGACTTCCGAGAAACTTTTGCTGTTTTTTAATGATTTGTTACGATGTTCCTCCACAAAAAAATATGAGTCGTTATAAATCGGCCACCCGTATTTAGCTTGATGGTAATTTTCTTTTTCTAAAATTATTTTTTAATTTTATATTGAACGTTATTGATTTACTGGTTTTATGTTAGAATGTATCTTGCAAGAGATAGTAGGAGATCAAATTATAATTTCTACACTAGAAAAGCTCTCGCTTAAAAACAGACGCATGATAAAAAATATGTTTTGTACTTGTTTATGTATTACGAGCGTTTAATGAAGATGAGTATTATGTCATATATTTTCCAAAAGCGCTTTAAGATTTATAGCAATAACTCATATAATTATGGTATATTATTTATATAGAATGTTGGTTTTCGTGGCGTTTTTAAAATTAAATAGTTTACAAAAAAAATTTTTTCGTTCTAATTCCATTTTCGAGATACACTATTTGAACCTTAATTCGAGGGTTAATCATGTTGCAGTGTATATATATATATATATATATATATATATATATATATATATATATATTTGTGTGTGTGTATATATAATCAATGAGAATGGAGACGGGAAGAAAGACAGGGAGATACACTCTCTTGAAAACTGTATACACTGGTCTTAGGGAACATCCATAGAATGCTGAATTGGGGGAATCGTGATCTTAATATAACAAAAAATAGACTTAGCAATCCAAGATTAGTTAACTCTATTTTCTTATTTCCAGAAAGCTCGGACAACCTCAAACCCATGATGCAAGAACTAAGCGATGCTGCGAGCGGATTAGGTTGAAATTGAACTTGGAGAAATACATGATTATGGCTGAATGTTGAAATGGTACTGTGAGCATTAAGATAAACTAAACAGTCATAGAAGGAGTATGGAAACATGTACATCTTGGTGAAGAGGTTGTTATGGGACAACAATAAACCAACGAAAGAGACCGGCGCATAAGACTAGCGTAAGCAGACTGCACCAAAATTGAATTCACCTTCGAAATGGAAATTAAGGCTGAACAAAAGCTCGCTAGTATAGTCTAGTATATCTAGTATATCGTCTAGTATATCCTACCAGTGCTTACATACGGAATTGAAGTTTGGTTGTTTACAAAATAAACTCCCACTAAGCTCAGAGTGGCTTAGAGAACAATTGAAGGGAAACTGATAGTGGTTATCTGATGGTAAAATGAGATCAAAACTACAGCTGGAATGAAATCGTTGAAAGAGTGTAAAATTTCTGGTATAGAATAAGAGAGGTCTACACTTCTACTCCAGAACATAGCTAAAGAAAAAGAAAAAATAAAGGATTGAGGTTAATTCTACAATGCAAATATTATGTTCCAGAATAAATTGGTGGCACTAATTATTTTCAAATAATATTATTTAAATATTAAGTTTCTAGAAATATGATCATAAGCATTTAATTTATTTGTACATTTCATGAAATATTTGCAAAGATCGCCAATAACCTTAAAGAATTCCTTTTTGGCTTTATATTTGAATAGTTAAAAAAATTATTTGCTTAACTTTTTCTAGTTCTTTTACTTTGTTAAGTAATGCTTCAAAACTGGTAATCGTAATGTTTTTAAGGAAAAATTTTAAAGTTTTCAAAGAAGTTTATTACTTTATTGCATTTTTATGGTCCTTTACCCCAAAACAGAAAAAAAATAAGTTTTATAAGGGCACTCACGTGTGAGATATCAGTCAGTCACATCTATTTTTCTCAGAAACTGCTTGACATAGAAACTTGAAATTTGACATTGTAATAAAACATATATTTATTTCAATTGCTAACTCTTCGAAAAATTAATTAAGGGCCTCAAAAATATTTTTTAAAATTTTTAGGTAGCATGTCTCCAGCTACATGTTGAAAAGTATGCAAACAATTTATCCCTTTTTCCCTCATTTTCGAAACTTCTCAATCTAAAATTACATAAAAATAGGGTTTTTAGAAGCCTATGCAAAAATTGGAGGAAAATTATAGCGATGAATTTAGATGTCACAATTTTTGAAATCATATTTTTATGCCTGTGAAAGATAAAGTCGAATTTTTATTTATATTGCGAAAAATGATTATTTCAAAATAGTGCAGCAGAAACAAAATGTATGCTTAAATGTTCATAAGTACTTAAATGTATATTAAACCCTCGTCCTACACATTTTACTCTAGCTTGGCCGATTTTTGAATAATATGGCCGTTTTAACAGCATACAAATCTTCAGTATTAGTCGAATTTTATTATCTAAGTACGGTATTAAAGTCGACTGTGTCTGATATTTCGCACTTGTCTATCATTACGGCCACAAAAATGTAAACAGAATATACAAAAATCGTATTATATGACAAAAGGTAATTAAAATTTCTTTTACATGACATAAACACATATTTTATTCCACCTAAAATATGTATTTTATGATATTGAGCCTTAGAAATTCATAATAGCTAACATAGATACGTAAAACCTCGTATTTTAGTTCTGAATGTGGTGGTAGGGAGCATAATATCTATATGCTTAACTATTAGAATGAAAACACAATGTACTGCAAACTGCTACTCCTCAGTACTCAGAATACACCGCTATTCCACAGTACTCGTAATACCGGAATCGAAGCGCTTGATAGGTTTTTCATAATGGCGTCTGCATTTACCGCGATTATTTCCCCTGGGTCGGTCGCTGGGAGCCGCGGTAGGTACTTTACGCAGTCAACTACGGTGTAGTAGACTGCGTTTGTATATCGAGTACCTAGTATTAGCGGTTATTCTTTTTTTTATCATGATTCATGATTAGAAATTCCATTTATCTATTTGAAATATAAAACGGCGCTTTAAATGTTTGTGCATAAATTTGGTAAATATCTATTTATTTATCTACTTTAATGTATCTAGTTGATACCTATGGCGGACTATTTCTACGAGAGTAATCCCTTACAGTCAACCATAACACCAGTCCCTGTCCCGATCGCCAAATGGTCGAGAATCGAACTCGGGTCCCTGCGGTGCGCCCCATCGTCAAAGGCCGTTTGTCTTGTGATCAACCCAACATACCGTGTATTATCGTATTTACTTCATGACAATGCTTTTAATAAATATATATTTTAACTAATGATTCAAAATGTTGGAGTTTCAACGTCACTTAGGGTTATGAAAATATCAATTAGTCGACTGTTGTAAGTTCAACGAATGGTGTGACTATCTCATAGTGCTTTGCAATAAATAAAAGCAAACCATGTGTATGACGCGATGCCCGTAGTTCAAGTAATATCATAGTTTTGTATTAATTTCAAACTCGTTTATTATTTCAAACGGAGTTTTTGTTTTACATTTAAAATAAATCATGATGTTCAAAGCCACATCTTTAAATAGTCTTTTTTGCTTATTAACGCAATTATGGTCGTAATGATGAGTCGTAATGGCTCATTCAAAATCGTATTAATTTAACTAGTTGACGCTTTTTTCGGTTTAAATAGTTATGGTGAAAAGACTGTGGGCCAAATTCACATATGTCTTGACACCTAGACTCAAATGAAAAAGTACAGAAAATTTTGGCAAAAACTATTTGAAAATGTAAAAGGTACCTCAAACCCTCGGGGTTTGAGGTACCTTTTACATTTTCAACCCACTCCATTGCATCAAAATTTAAGGGAATGATGGTAAGCGGATAGTCGCCTGATGCGTGCGTATGAACGAGCTTAATGGGGGACGGAGACTACTATGTGAGTATATATGTGGGGGGAGACTCTATGCAAATGAGCTTCGGAAGCTCGTGGCCATTAATAGCCGGCGTTGCTAGCTTCGCTGCAACATGATGAAGGCGGTAGTCGGTACTAGGGTCTTACGGAAATTTTTTTTTTCTTGTTCTATTGTGTTCATTTGATTTAGTATATTCCGCTTTATTTTGCTAGTTAATCGATTTTTATGAATTGTAGGAAAGAATTTTTATTATTAATTTCATTTAAGGAAAATTTATGGAGATAAGAAGGTTAAAAAATATAAAAGTTTTGCAACCACCATAAATTATATTCTTTCCTAATTTTTCATTGCAGTATCATAGTTTTACATAGTAGAAATTACAAAGTTTAACCAAATAAAGACCATATAAAATACCAGCTTTAAGTACTGCATACATTAATTTTTCTTTAAAATAATATTTTTTTAACTTTTTAGAGTAAAACAACAAATTCAGGATTTCTGCACAAGTAGAGAGATCTATGAGAGCAACGAGATTATAGATGACGGGAGTTGGAAAATTCTTATGGAAACCTAGACTACTAGCTGGAAAATAAACGGATATATCAGAACATTTTAACATATATAAATGAATGTAGTCAGTAAGATTAACAAGTACGTGCCATTGGATGTTTCAATTAGTTAGAAAAGTACAAATTTAATGATGTAGAAACTTTTTCTAATTACACAATTCGCCTTCTTTTTCTTCACAATTTTTGTAAAACATGAGTATTATGTGATAACGGTATTCAAAAGAATCTTACTGGAGAGTCGAATGGACAAGTAGAGAATTTAGCGGAAATTGTCTGTCGCTACAATGTCACAATATTTCTATATCAACTGTAAATAAAGAAATTTTAATTTTTACGCATTCGGTATGCTTAGTGTGGCGATAGATTATATGTCATTTTGAAGACAGATCAAAGAGTATTAAATTTTTCTACGTAAAACTACGGTTATCTTTTTGTAAGTACCTGAAAGTTGTCATAGCCTGTTTATCTAGCTTTCGACTCTAATCGCGCTTATGTATATTGTGGCCATAGTCGTCAGAGCGAATCGGAATGCATTTCGATTCTAACATTTTGTCGAGCATATTACTTACTTTTGATGGATTATGAATTAGTATTTCTCTTAGAGCTTATCGTTTTACGTTTCGGAATATTTTATTATATTTTATTAATATCAGGATCTTTTTGTTAATATAAAGAGACGAGCCACATATTCCTTGTTGTATCCACCATGTTATGTTGGCTTGATTAAAGTTCGAAGTGATATTCCTGGCCGCTCATCGAGCGTGGACACTGACGAGGAACAGTACTACTATTGTGACAGGCTACGCACTATGATCGTCAATCCACATCTCCAGCATGGCGATTATGGGCCTTACCTCCAATGATACGGGGGTATCTATCCAACAGTGGACGATGATGTGCTGTTCATTGATTCATTGATTGGAATGCCTTCATTTTAGTATTAACATGGAATCTACGAAAAAAGTGTTAAATTGTATTTGGCTATTAACAGAATGTATTTTATCTAAAATTGGCAGATTTTCTCGATGTGTGAACAGGTGTATCCCTTATTATGGTACAAGTTAGTTTAAATATGTTATAGGTATATGTGTAAATATTTTAATTCTTCTATTCTTTGATCCCATCTTCATAATGTTTATCATTTCCTGGTATGTAGCAAGTACATTAGAATTCACTTTATTTCCCGACGGCTGCTGTTCATATTATTTGCAGTTACACTGTGGATGGTAAAGAGAGACGGAAAGTTTACTTGCTTTTTAATATGGTTCCCCAAAACCATTTGCTTGTGTATTCTAGTCGATGCAAGAAAGCTGGGCGATTCCCAATTCAACGGATGCCCGTAGACGTCAAAATAACTGACGTCAATGAATGTATCTATGTGTCTCATGGTTCTTTTTGCGTTATTGTCCGTGTTGTGTAAATTCCAACCAATTTGTACTGTGACTCCAATAATTTATCCATTTCTATTTAATATATAATCGGTTTTACTAGTCTGATTGTAATCCGATTAGTCCTTGTAATCTGACAAGTATAAAGAATAATGGTGTCATTCCCAGGGGAGGTCGATGCTGTTCTGAGTATGTTAATTCAATTTTGAATAATAAGCCGGCGCTCAACTTTGCGCTAAAGGCATGAGTAATGACTGTGCATTTTTGCTGGACATTTCTACTAGTCTGCGGTGGTCTATGAAGAAGTCGGCCTTAAATTGAAACGGTTCCAGCTGAATCATGTCTCCTGTCTTGAGAGTATAAGTCTGTGCATCATCTATGTCTGTTCTGACATTTAATAGATAAACGTTTGTCTAGAAAACTAATTGTGTTAACAATTAATATTGTTCTAAGTTTTGAAATTTATCCATTTGTTTTGAAGATTTTCCTAGTAATTCTTGTTTTCAAATCTTGTTTCAGGATGTTGAGCTGTTGGATGTAAAAGAATAGTATTTTTTACTTATGTTAAAGTCTTTGAAACCATTCGGTATCGTTGCATCGATTGGCAAATTGTATGACAGGACGGTTTTCATTCAAAGCCTTTCATCGTTACTAATCTCACTAATTTGAAATGTGTGAATTGGAACCAAGGTTGTTAATTGAGTCAATCATGATAACTTACTAATAAAAATGTATTTTCCCTTTCAGTAAAATTATTCATCATTAACTAACGAGCTCGTCAATAATTATCTCATTATTGGCAATAGGTAACTTGCAATCTTTACTCGTTGTTTTCTGTTTGCGTATAATTTGAAAGTGTTCTTGGATGTTAAGAACCATACGTTTATTGTGCTTTTTCATTGTCATATTAACTCAGTATTCCCTCTTACATATCCTCTTGGTACGCAGTTATGATCTTGATGGAACTACACTCGAACAAGGTTTAACCGTGCGGTATCGCGGTGTGATTACAGATGATCAGTTTGCATTTCGTAGTCATATCATCGAGACCAGTAAGAGCCTGCTAGGATTTGTCATGCAGAATTCTCACGTTTTCCTTGACATTGACTTTTTCGTGACTTTGTTTAACACCCTTGAGAACTAGAAAAAATATTAAGCAACTTCTATATAATAGAATGTATTGTCATAATTCTTATTTAATCTTTTCAGATTTTATATCGGGCATGATCAGATATATTTCCCTTCAATTCCGGTGGTAATTGTTTTGATCGTACATTTTATCAAATTATTGAGTCATTAAATCGATGCTTGTTCGGTATTAAGTTTAGCATCATGCTCTTGTTACATGGCAGGACAAAGCCATAGTTTCACCTTATCATAGCGTTCTTGATTATACTTTCATATGTATTTATCACGTTAACATTAATCATCGTAATATTAGGGAATGAATTCAGCAAAGACTATTTTTCCCCTTCAGTAGTATGATTATGAAGTTGCTTGGTAGTTTAGGATTAGTCACTAGTTAGTGTAACTGTCAGTTTCAGTTGTGATATTTCTTTTCTCTCTTCTTCTATATTTAAAAGTCTCTGGGTAAGTCCGTAAGTTGAGCATGAGCCTTTTTAAGCAATAAATAAAATAAAAATGTATTGTGCATAATACATAAAATATTTTGAGGTCTAAAAAGGATCTCAGCTCTAAAATAAGGAAGGTCGTACATGTCTTTCCTTATTTTGTAGCCAAAGCGCCTGTCTTAAAATATTTACATACATACATTCAACTAAATTACAGCTGAACGGGTAACTACTTTTAAGTAAAAAAATCCACTAATGCAAAGTTAAATAATAGGGAAAATATATAAATAATTAAATAAATATATATATATATATATATATATATATATATATATATATATATTAAGAAACGCGCTATTTCTAATGGAGTGCGAATAAATATTACACAATTATTTTTAAAGTATTCAATGCTTCCCGGATTGTCTGTGTGTATGCGATCGTGCGTTCGAGTCTGCGTGCGTGCTTACGAGCGGGTGTGCGGGCGTACGTGCGTGCGTGAGTGCGTGCTTGCGTACGTGCGTGTGTGCTTGCGTGCGTGTGTTCGCGCATGCATGTGTACATGTGGGCGTGCGTGCGCGTGTGCGTGCGTGTGTGGGTATATGTGCGTGTGTGTGTGTGTACGTGTGCTTGTGTGTGTGCGTATGTGTGCGTTTGTGTGCGTGTGTGTTTGTCGGGATAAGGCCACGGACTTCATTAGGATCATGCACGGTTGTAGGCGTCAGTTACAGGCAATCGGAACACTACTTTGAATCACAGGTTATAATTGTCACACTATATTGCAGTAACGATAATAATACTAGGTAAGAACGATTAGAGATTAGAATACGCGGTGTTCTCAGCATGCGCTTGTGATTTTTCTCCAGCTCAGTCCTGCTTGCCCATTCCCACGAACTGTCAAATGTCAACTGACTTGCTTGTTCCACACCGTACACCGGTTAACCCGAATGTACTGAAGTTCATAACTTAGTTCATGACCGACTGCGTCCGACGTCTCTCTCTCTCTGTCTCTCTCTCTCTATATATATATATATATATATATATATATATATATATATGTGTGTGTGTGTGTGTGTGTGTGTGGTGGTAAAGAACTTAAAGAAATTAGAAATAATACTACATCACATAGTTTCATTTAATTGTGAATAATGAATTTCTACAAAATTAACGCCAAATATATTCAATACAAAATAAACATCAAATGATGAAGGTAGTCTCGCAAAGAACGATTGTTACTTAAATATTTATGTACGTAAATGCGGTATTAGACAAATTTATTGCTATAAGGAGTTAGCAGATAAAATTTCTTATTGTCAACCGGATTGCCGGAGAAAAATAATTTTATAATAGCTTTAATAAATTATGCATAGAGAGATAATATATTAAACTAGAAATCTCGTCTTCGATGGTGTGATATATATATATATATATATATATACATATGCGTATATATATATATATATATATATATATATATATATATATCATGTAAGCGTGCATCTGAACATATATACATAAGCGCGCGCGAACGCATGTACGCAAATATTCACGCAAGCCCGTATGTATACATAAGTATTCAAAGGCATATACGACGGAGATTGTTGTAGGTGAGAAGAATGTGATAGGAAAAATGAAGATATATATTGTAAGTGTACTGAAAGGTATTGCTTCTCAAAATATTTCATAAACGCGTACGTGGACGGCAGAATTGGTAGGTCAGAGAGTTCAAAATTTATATGTAACGTATATTTAAAAGGAATTGATGTAGAACGTAGTATCATAACATGGGAATAAGGCAGGTGAGGACAATATAAAAGGTATCAACTAAGGCAGTAAACCTAGATCTAAGGTGTTAATGATTGCCGAAATTGAATATATTAAGAACTGACCCTTAGACGTGAAATTAATTTATTTTTCATGACTCATTACTAGTGTAGACTATCTAGCGTAATAAATATTATGTAATAACTTTTATAATTATATATTTAAATAATATTCTTTATCACTTCAACAAACTTCAAGTTTCTACCTTAAACGGTTTCTAAAATATGGAGTGGGCATTTTTAGTTATATCTCTGAATATTTTTATACAATTATGTGACATATAAAACTGTGAAAATAAACAAAAAATTGATTCCTTCCTTTGCCCATCTTAATATTTATATCAATATCTTGAAGTTTTTTCCAAGGAAATAATTAATAATTTTCAAGAACTTAATAGAAATATAATTAATGTAATTATGAAGGTAGACATATACATTGCCATGAAGGCTTTGAGGTCATGGATCATTGTTATAGTTTATTTACAACCTTTGTATAGGTTTCTACAAACCCTGTTTCTCATAATTTTCCCCGTTTTTGAAATGAGGAGGGGAGGGTGTTACTATGAATATGGCGAAAACTTTGACTTCAAGAATAATCGTTATAATTTATCTTCAACCATTATGTAAGTTTCTAAAAACCTTGTAAATTTCCCCGTTTTGGAAATGAGGAGGGGACATGTTTTTTAAGTATCTACTGACATTATGAGCAAAATATTCTGAGACACTAATAAATAGATCTTTTAAATGGTATTCTACAGAATATGTAGAATTTAAAATATTTTGCGAGCTCCTGTTTTCACCAGACACCTTATTAAAATATCGCTTTATTCAATTTTGATTTTTAATTGTTGAGGTATGTGCTGGTTAATGTACTTAATTATTTAGCCAAATTTCAATTTTTACGTCAAGGAGTTTGTGAGAAAAACAAGGTCAATGAGTAATGTTACCAGGGCTCAATTTTTTCTTTTACCGAACTATAAAAATAAATTAAAAAAACATGCCAACTATGCTGGTCTAGGTGACTTTGAGTCTAGATCTAAATTTATTTATTCATTTCAAGCTTCAAAGTATACATACCATATATATATATATATATATATATATATATATATATATATATAAATATATATGTATATATATATATATATATATATATATATATATATATATATATATATATTTGGCATTTTATAATGTAGAAGACTTTAATAGATGCTAAGAAAACAAAACTAATTGTGATAAGAACAACAAATCACAATAGATAAATAAACAAAACCAAACTAAATATAAAACATAATACAATAAAAGGACAAAATAAACTTTAATAAAAGGATTAAGGGATTATGGAGGACACATTTTTCAGACGGTTTATGAATACATTTATAGACGGCGAGTTTCTAGTGTCTGGTTCCAATTGATACCAAAGTCTTATTGGCTTGAATAGCGAAGAACTTCATAAAAGGTGTTTGAATATTTAGGTATAAGGAGACTGGTTTTCAGCACGCAGTCCTATATAGTGCATCCAACAAGTAACTAAATCTGCTGTTAAAAGTTGGGCAAGTTATTTAAGTTGGATAACAAGGACTGTTCAAAATATTAAAGAGAAGTGTAAGTAGAATAATATGTAGATTGCGCGCAGAGCGGACTTGCGTCCATCTCTAATATCATTTACTCGAGGTTTCCAGCTAAGGTTCTGACAGATCAGCAGACCCAAGTCTTTAGCAATTGGCGTAAATGGTATTGGTGTATCATTTAATGTTAGAAACGGCAGAGCTGATAGCCCAATTTTAGAAAGTAGTCTTTGGCTACTAATTATGATAGCTTGGGAACTAATTTGATTAACTAACAGACCGATTTGTGAACTCACTGATCGATTGAAGCGAGGTCTCTATTCCAAATTTAGAAATATAAACAAAATTATCACTTTACTTCCCAAACAATTACACGTATCATTTATTACAATTTTCTCAATTACGAGTTTCATTTGTGCTTCTGTGGAAAATTTCGTTTTTACTTTCTTAAGGCGTATAGAGGACTAGGTAATAGCATTAAAATAATATAAAGGCAAGTGTAAGTTGCAATAACAGTCGGGTTTCGTCTAATATTTTGTTCCATTCGGTTTCACATATCCTCTCTAAGCCCCGACCGTCATTGGTTGGATCGCGCTGGTCGTATCGTCTATTCATCGACAGATTTGGTGAGGACGCGGCCGGTCGACGAGCGAATGGTTACCCGAGCCAAATTTTAACCCTGATGTTCATGCTCCTTTATGATTTACCTTTTCGGTGAAATTGTGAAGTGTTTCGTTGGCGTTTTTTTATCAAGGTAGTTACATAGTGTGATGTTTGCGTATCGATATACAAATTATGAGTAAATTCTGTAATTTATTACATTGATTAAAAGACAGTTAGAATATTTAATAAAAATTTATAACTTCGGTAATATAATTCAATATTATTTATTGCACGAAGGAAGCTATTTATTTGACTGAAGCTATTTACATTAATGGTATGATGTATATACTGTCATCCGTAGTAAGTAATATATATATATATATATATCTATATATATATATATGTATATATATATATATATATATATATATATATATTTGTATGTGTGTGTGTGTGTGCGCGCGCGTGTGTGTGTGTACTAATAAACAATTATTAAATAATTACACTGAGGTTTTGAGTTTCGAACCAGATAATATTTACTTAAATGAAATAGAGGGAATTATGTGAAAATTAAAACTGCAATCTATGTACAGAATAAAATATAACATAAAGACAATATTTGAATCGTTTTGGAGATAGGCGACTTGTTATATTATTTTTTCCTTTGAAAAACTTATTGAAATATTTCTTATAAAAGGGCGAAGATAACCACGATATTGAGTCACATCGTAAAACTTGCTTCTGGTACTGATCTGCAAAGTCTTCTTTGTTAATTTATCTTACTTAATTATTTTAAAAGTCCAAATTAGTTCGAAATGATATTTACTTTATGAGTTGCAAATTATTATTTCTTTAGTTTTGGATAATTATAAAAAAAAAATTGATAATTATAATGAAAACAAAAACCTTTTTATATTCACTGTGGTAGATGTGCACCGTAAAGTTGAGGTTGCGTGAAGGAGAAGAAAAACAATTAGGCTGTGGTTTGTAAAAATTATAACTTACAATATACCTACCAGTATTTTTAACAACTCAAAACATAGATATTTATTTATCTACTTTAATGTATTTAATTGATACATATGGCCTTATTGCTCCGAGAGCAATCTCTGACAGC
Organism: Druceiella hillmani; assembly: GCA_039881145.1. NCBI lineage: Eukaryota > Metazoa > Arthropoda > Insecta > Lepidoptera > Hepialidae > Druceiella > Druceiella hillmani. Next base: position 16,719,668 of record JAYKKI010000014.1, on the reverse strand, counting down.
CAACTATAACACCAATCCAGCCCGTTTGACGAACGGCCGAGAATCGAACCTGGGTCCCCACGGTGCGCCGCATCGTCAAAGGCCGTATGCCTTGTGATCAACCCAACACACTACGGAGACAACGTATATCTCCGTGATGTGCTGGGTAAATATCATATTTTTACAAACATTTCTGACAATACGTAATATTATTTCAAATTCTAACCACGTAAAATTTAACTTCAACAAAGTAGAAAAGAAAAAAATGGGTCGTTAATTATGCCTACACTAATTTTAATATTAAAATTGTTCATAGCATGTGGTTAAAAATTTTTTACAAAAAATGGAAATTAAATTAAATACTAAAGAATTTTATTAAAATGTTATCTTAATGATTTTTAATGAAAGGTACTTTAACATTATTATATAAACCTTTCTTATTTTTTTAACGATTTTTTATGTTCTTCTTACCATCTATTTCATGTAACAAAATCAATTGCTTAAAATTGTTTGCAAAGAAGATAAATTCAAAAATTAAGCAGGTTTACGCTACAGGTAAAGGGATACGAGTAACGAAGTTTAATTAATTGCTTATTACAAACCACAAGAATAACTTTGGTAATAGAATTATATTTTATCAACGAAGAAACTAAGTGAAGAATTTAATAGATCTGTCAAAGACCACGATTTACTACTGCAATTGACGAAATGCTAATTTGACCTCCTGAATTGATGAAAAGTTTGAGTTTGATTGTAATAATTAGTCAAAACGCCTATTATATGTAATAAACCAAATTAGAAAAACGCCGTTTTATTGAAATTTACGGTTTTGTGTCTCTCTCAAAAAAAATTAACTCATTACAGGCAATCTAAATTTTCGTGGAAGTCATATTTCCATTTTAAACAATCATTTTAAATTAATTTTTCGGGATAAAAATAGAAGCCAGCAGAATTTTTTAAGCAGGCATTATAGAATTTGCGAGAAAAATTCGTAAATAAACAAGGAATATTCGAAAATAAGACATTTTCTCCGTCAAATCAAGCACTATGCGCAAGTGCATACACAATACGCGTACATGTTATCACAAAATTTGTATGACCAAATCCGCTTGGCCGGAATGAATGTGGCTCGAGGCGGAAAAGCGCATCGTAACGGGAAACTTCACGGGAGCGTTTTTCAAAGAAAATTGAAGTGCGGAGAATGAAGCTGTGTCCGCTTCTCGCAAATGTGATTGCTTTTGCAAGTTGAGTCTTGTCGCCCGTACTGTATATTATGAGGATTACTTCTCACATTTGGTAAAATATGATATTGCATACAATAGTTTATTACATTCAAAATGTACTTTGGGACGCTACATATTTTTCACTAATGGACTTTCCATTATTTGCAATTTCTATTTACTTCATTGAAAAATATATTTCAAGAAAATTTTGGAGAAAACACAGTGGATATGTTCTTCATCGATACCTGTTTACGTGGGTGCACTTTACTTTTATTTTGTTCTTTCGTTTCTTATGCATTTTATGGGCTGTAATAATTTATTGTATTTTACATATTAGGTTTAAATTGCGATTTCACCCGCATTTATTTATTAGAAAAATGCAGGAATTTTTCCTTGTTTTGTTTATACAGCACCTTATAAAATTATATTACAATAATTAACCCTAAACTCTAGGTTTTTTAAACCACTGTTTGAAATAAAATCATCCGCTGTGTTATCCCTGAGAGGGATCTATGGCAGAAAAAAATGGTTGTGTTTTTTAACAAACTATCTTTTTAAGAAACGTTTAAATTATTCGCGGTTCACTTATTATAGAATAACTAATGATTGAGATTATGGCTTCTATTATCTCGACTGGTGCTTAAATACAAACAAATTTTAAAAATACTATCGGTCTAAGAAATGTATAAACTTAATGACAATATGTGCATAGAATTTCACATCGCGTTTTGAGAGAAATTACAATTGAAATAAGCAATTAAAATATAATTATAATTAAATAACCTTTGTACAAAATAACGTTATGTCACACTTTCTACGAATATTCAGGTATTGTCAATGATTTACAGCCAATATCCCACTAATATTTCAGGACATAGCAAAACGTTTAATTGTATCATTTATATTGAGGTGTTGCAGTATTATCAGACAAGGGATAAATTCCGGCTTTTTACCAAAAAATGAATACGGGCATGTTATAAATAATAAATATATCATCTATTAGAGAAGCTCACTAAACCATGAATTCGTTTGCGTGAGTAAGAAACATACATTGTTACTAATAAAAAATGCTTAAAATTAAGTTATATTACTCTTATTCTGGGAATACTTATACCTTTCATAAGGTTGGCAAAACAAGGTTATTAATTACTTTTAATGAACTTAATAAAACAATAGAATAACTATTCAAAAGTTATTTTAAAAATCCGACGTGGCAAAGTCGTATTTCATAAAATATGATGTTGTATCTATTATTAATACAAATTATATCTGTCGCATAAAATGGCGTCTTTAAAGCGTTGTTAAAATTTGTACTATTCTTTATATGTGTCGGTTCTTGTTGAATTTTTTTCTTTTTTTACCTGTTATAAAATAGTATGAAATACTGGGAAAGAAGCATTATCTATGTACGGAAATATCATTAGAAAAGCAAGAACAAATAATAGCTAATTTAAAATTTCACAATAACACAATTTTCCTTAAAATATTCTAACAATCAAAGAGAAAATTATTTGAATTTCATTCAATTTAAAAATTGTCATCAGTAAATATTGCTCTTGGTACAGCCATAGGCTATAAATTAAATAATATTTCTCCCTGATTGTTGCGATTAAACCAACTGAATTAGATAAAGCCGTTTTATTGAAAATGATTATAAACACAATCGAATTACAAAAAATGGCCTACTGTGATATATACTTTCTGAAATGTTAACTCTTGAGGTTATACCAAAGTTAAACTTTGCTTAAGGTTGGAGTAGTGTTTGACAGATAAAGGCACTATTAGCTTGTCGTATACTGAATTTATTAGCAGCGTTTTATAACTTTCTATTCTAAGTGGTATAACTTTCTATTCTAAGTTTTTTAGTAACAATGACAGGGAACAGATTATGATCAAAGATTAGTGCGTTATTTGAGGATATTCACAAACTTCTAAGAATTTTCTTATATTCAAGCAATTATTGAAGTTCTTTGTCTAAAGAAAAAAGGAACCTTTATAAAATTGCTCACTCGTCCTTCAGTCCATCTGTTAAAACCGTTTTCCGCAGAAGTAGCTTGACATAAATATTTGAAATGTCTTAGATACTTTTATATATAGATAGTTATAAACCATATTAAATATGCTTAGTAATTAACAATATCAAAATTTACACATCTCAATAATTAACACTCAAGAATATTTATCAGTAGAGGTATTTTCGGGGTAGAATGAAAACCTGAAAAGAAAAGGAACCTTTAGTAAATTGCTCACTCATCCCTCAGTCCATCTGTTAAACCACACAGTGTAACACATATCACAATAGTTAACCCTTAAGAATATTTGTAATTGTGTATGCTTTAGGGGTAAGAGGTAAACCTAAAAGAAAAATGGAACCTTTATAAAATTAATCACTCGACCTTCACTCTATTTTTCAAAGGAAATGCTTAAAAACCTATGGGTGGACGAATTTGTAATTTATATATTTATTTATCAAAAACCCCCATGTTCAAGTTACAGGTTATCCCAAAGCGCTAGACATGTGCAAACATCAAAAGTATAAAAAACTTACAATACTCATAATAATTAATAAAACAGAAAAACACAAAAAAGTTAAAATTGAACATAAAACTAACTAATAATAAAGCTTAAACTACCAAGCAAACCTATAATCGCGTTCCTGAAGCGGTCAATGACGAAAAAGAAACTATCAAAATTTAGCGCCTCTCGCAATACTTCGTTGTTTAACATTAGTGCTTGAAAAATTGATTCGTGCGTGCTCTAAGCTGATGAAATAAACTATGACTCCGTTCAGTCAGGAGCATTAAGCGTTACCGAATTCCAGGACTGAGGGGTTATCAATATAATTATTTAAAAATGTTATGTCGTTGTAACTTTCATGGTTAGAAAATTATAAGAATAAGCTTTTGTAGCTTTCCTAATAGGATACAAAATGTAGATTGTAGCAGAATATCATCGATAAAAACAGTTTTGATGATTCGGTGTATAATTTTCTTCAGAAATGTCTCTCAAAATGGTCTATTTTATGACAATTCTTCCACAATTAAATGAAATTACGTGATGTAGTATTATTTCCACTTTCTTTAAGTTCTTTACCATAACCTAGGTTTCAATATATTACAACATCTTCAGGTGGGCCATTAGCAAAGATTCTTGCTAATACAACTGTGTAATACAACGAAACCTAGGTCGTGGTAAAGAATTTAAAGAAAGTAGAAGTAATACTACGTCACGTAGTTTCATTTAATTGTGAATAATGAATTTCTACAAAATTAACGCCAAATATATTCACAATTTTCTCCTTTCGCATCTGTTCAAATGATGGTTTTCCAAAAGTCGTACTTCCTTTTTTACAGTCTTTTGCGGAACCATTACAAATTGACTGTCTGAAAATGAATTTTTAATATAGTTTCCATTTAGAATAATAATTCACATTGTAATAATTAAATTGCAGGTATCTTTAGCCCGTTTTTTAATTTGAATTGTGAATTCGAAATTGAACTCAATGACAACACGCGATGGACCGTTGTGGCAAAAATGTACGAGGAGGGCTGGCGCCAAATGAGATATGGAATCATAGCCAGGAGAAAGAAGAAGAAAGAAGAAGTACCTTTAGTCCGTTTAGATGACAAAGCTCAGGAAATTGTTTTGGTTGCTAGGAGTGCGGTGTAGTGAAAACAATTTTATTACAGCTTGATTTATTTCCGGAACTCCCTAGTTATGAAAGTTGCATACAATACTGCAAAATGTTTACCCTCTTTTTGCATTTTTAGTCATTTATTTTACAAAATAAATTAAACACTGTTAAGTAAACCAACGTATAACTGATCGTTTTGGCACTCAGTTATTTCTCATTCGGACCACCTGTGGCGCTATTAGAGATACTTTTTTTTATTGAATATTATAACTAATTGCCAGTATGTAATGTATATTATTAATAAACCTAAAATAATGAATTACTAAATAAATAACAAATATCATAATTAATTGCCAATATGGATTCCGGTTTCCGTTTCCCATATATCCCAGGCGAAAATGGTAACTTGGTGAATTATTTTTATATACTTTCTTTATCTCGCTAGATTGTAATTTCCGTTACATCGTCTGTTACGATCTAAATAATATTCCCCACCTTTTGTGATGAATAACGCTACTAAAAATGTCTCACTTTAGTAAAATATTTTTTTCGGTATCACAAGGGATGCGACACTAAAACAGTATCGATATTTTAGAACTTAAGCAGTTTAGATGAAACTATCTTTAAGAACGTACATCTTGCAATAACTTTATTTAAGATCCCATAATAGCCTACCCTTATATAGTAACCCCACCAGCCATAGGCATAAATCAGCCCACCAGGCAGCAGATATCGATATCAGCCAAGCGCGCCGTCGTCCGACCACTTTGAGAGCTCATGTCGCGCCGCTTGTACGCCGCCGATAAAGAACATAATTCAATATCGGAATGAATAGAAAATAAACATTCGGCGCGCTATCGCGGCGCACCAGTCGGATCGAACCCGCCCTTGGCTGCGATTTACGAAGGGCGGGCGCGATGCGGCGCCCTGCGTTCATTCTGCTTTAATACGGAGTGGAATTTTGGTTAAATCCGAATTTTGGGCTGTTCATTCCTACTATTAACGATAGAAGAGGCTTTCTTTTTCAAATATTATGACAATATTCCGTGTTATGGACATATATTGACGCAAATGCCTATAAATATTAACAACTGCCACTAAATAATAAAAAAGTGTGGGTCTCACCCATAAAATCTCACGGTCGAAGTAAAACTTCTTTAACGATTCTCTAATAATTTGATCCGCTATTTCATTTAATATTATTGGATTGTAATATACATAAAAATAAATGCACGACTAAAATCTGAATCAATCTGCCTATTCATCGACAGATTAGCGTTGGAATAACTTTTTATATTCTTGACCGACATGTTGTCAACACTCGAACGGTTTCATTGCCAGTCGGACGAGTTGGGTATTTATTTTTCCAAGCGTTACAAAATTTTAACATGACAGGAATTTCATATCTAAATTATGTGTAGCGATTTAACTAATGCTTATGTTCAAATTGTACATAATCAAGCTTTATGTCGTGTAACTTCTTTATGTTTGGTTGTTTTAATTGTTGTTGTTGTTCGCTATTTTTATTCATATTTAGTTTAATTTTCTTAGAACTGGATATTAGAACTGGAGAAGATTATGCTCATGAACTAATCGGCAATGAATTTATTAAATTTAAGCGTAAATACTATTGAGTTATACGTAATATGCGTAATGCACCTCTGCACAGTAGAGATCCATTTCCCTCATCTCTCCTTTTCACTCACCGCTCTAAGTCCATCTTTATCGCATTTACCGCTAACTTCAATGACAGTAGCGGTAACACAAAGAAACATAATTACTCCCTAATCATTCTTTGTTTATTTTTTCTGCAAGCGACCAAAGAAATTACACTTAAAAATGCTAGTTTACAATAGATCCAATCTACTGATTTCTAATACAATTTAATAATAGTAATTGTGTTAATACAGAATTATGACACTTATATAATGTTTTTATATTTACATATATTTATATTAACATTTATTTAAAAATTTGCAAACGGATTTTAATCCTTTATTACAAGTATTTATGAATATTTTGATATATGATTGGATGATGCATTTCACTTCTTTTCTCAAATCATAATTTTGGAGGTAAAAACTTTAAATATTAACTAATGAATTACTAAAGAATTAGTATAAATAATTAGTATAATTATAACTAATGAATTACTATATCATTTTTTGTAATATTCCTTACATTCTATGGAACTAAATGAGACAGGGATAAATACTTACTGCATATTACTATTAAAATAGTGTGCCCAAAATGGGCCCACCACGTAAAAAAGAAAAAAAAATGATTACTCGCAACTCAGCACAAGTGACAGAAGTGAAACTTCTTTGACGATGCAAACCTCGATTGGTAAGTATACAGCAATAGGTAAAACGGTAGATAGAGAGAAAGAGGAAAATATTTTTAAAAATTTGTTAAAATATTTTTTAAACCAGAGATATATGAAATAATTAAATTTACCACCATACATAAAACAATTAACTCACAAAACAACATTTTATTATTTAAATTAGCTTATAGGATAAATGAAGAGTTCCCATTAATCATGTTAAATAAGCTATTAAAAAAGTAGACGTACCAGAACACGGCTAAATGCGGCTGAAGGAAGTCCGGGTGTATCGTTCCTGTTATAAATTATATTTAGTATAACTACAGGTTCATTTAGTATAACTACAGGTGCAGGTTCATTACGAATTTATACATAAAACACATATGTTTTTATTATTGTAACGGATGAAGCACACAGAAAATTGGTAATAAATCGATCATAAACAAATAAATAAATTGACAACATTTTGACAGTTTACCTTTGACACACGATTTACAAAACAGCTGATAGCAGTAGTGATCAATATTTTTGTTTTCGCGCATGCTTACAATTCTTGTCTTATTATATCGCGTTCACTTGTCTCTCTCGGTTGTTAGTTAAGTGCCTTTATTCCGTCCTTCTTGCGACAGATTCGTTACATTCAAATGTCACAAAACGTTGCAAAAATATTGCATGAAAGATTTTGCGACCTCCTCATTGAGCTCAGAGGATTTTCACTTAAAAAAAAATGTACCTAAATGTAAAAAAGTTGAAAAGTTTGCACACGTTGAAAAAAATACTTTCTAATCTATTTTTTATCCAAATATTTTGGTCTACTTTTTATAGTTGACACATATCGCGAAATTAAATTCTACATTTAATTACCACGTTTTACGTTTAACAGCGTAAAAATAACAAAAATAAAATGGTAAATTAGATCACTCGAAAATTTTCCTAAATTATAGTAAGTTGTGGTAACTCTAAAAAAATATATTTTGAAAACATTTAATAAATTCTACATAATAGTAATTAAATGTTTATTATATAATTACAACAATTTTTATCTTTAACAATGGAATTTTTTGCTTAGTTTCTTCTGACAGCGTAAAACTAATAAATATAAAATGGTAAAATAAAGGCATTTGAAAGTTGAAACATTTGTGTCAGGTAGCATTAAACCTTTATGAACATGATCTTATATTTGGTTTTATTTTATGGCATTCATCCTCTAACATAGAAGTTTTGCCAGTAATAATGATTTATTTTTATAAATATAATATTTAAAGCATCTAGCTTAACAAAAACGAAAGTTTTCTTAAATATCGTTATAATCATTTTAAGTTTTAAAATGATACGAGTTTCTTTTGTGCAAAATTATTTTTCTTCTTGGGTACAAGATCTCCTATAAAATGATCATATTCATTAAAAAGTTTATAACTCGTTTACTTCTTATTCAATTCATACTGTTATTTTTTATTTTAATTATATTGTTTCAGCTCTGGTTTTAATTAACATATCACATTTTAGTAAAAAAACAGCAAATTTTAGAGTAGTATTAAACTCTTGGAAATTATACTGTTAAAACTTTTGATATTGAAAAATTCTAGCAAAGTCATAGTTTATAAATAGTCAAATTAGAAAAAAATACATTTATGTACCTTTATTATTTAAGGCTAATTAATAAAATACGAAGCACATTCGAGAATATCAAAAGTATTAACAGTATAATTTCCAAGAGACCACACAATTAAACTCTTACAAATTATACTGTTAACACTATTCATATTCTCGATTGTGCTTCGTATTTTATTAATTAGCCTTAAATAATAAAGGTACATAAATGTATTTTTTTTAATTTGATTATTTATAAATTATGACTTTGCTAGAATTTTTCAAAGGCAAATATAAGCATATTTCGAGTAAATTTTTATGGGGTTGTGTATGTACAATATGGTAAAATTCCGAATTACGTGATTAAAAGAAGAAGCGATAAAGTTATTAAATAAATTTTACAGGCAGGCTAAAACATTTTATCGTGAAACGCAACTAAGGTGTTTTTTGTTCATAATTAAGTATTATTGTTTACTTTATGATTAGGCTTATAAAATGTTAGCATTGTCGGACTCATAAAGTACTAACAATTGCAGTACATTGACAATTTGCCACGTGTTGTCGTAACTGCCTAATATGTGCACCACTCTCCTTACTTTTACACCAGTGATATTATAATAAGATTTTTCTGGACTAATTCTTTCCAGACTGATCTGGACAACAGTGCAAAACGAACTCAATGAATTGTTTCAAAGTAAAATAGAACAGTAAATAAAAAAAGAAGATATACCCGAAATTTCCGCAAAAAAATTAACTTAAAAAGAAAGGACTTCCAGTTATTTGCAGCAACCTTGAAATGAACTGAAAGTTTGGGTCTTCTTTATAAAGCTTTAAACGCAACAAAACCGACATCTGTTGAAAACAGGATAGTATTCTCCTTATCTGGAGGCATTTTTATAAAAAATAAGAAACAGATCATCAGACAAAGTTGTTAATACACTGATTTATAATTAAAAAATTTTATTATCAAAATAGGAATCTATGATTAGAGAATTCAACATACGAATTCTATGAGCTTTAGTTAATATTAGAAATGTTAAAATTCGGTTTCATTTTCAATTAATTTTGATCTTTAGTAAAATGGCGATTTCATATTGGTACATGTCGATAGAAATGAACTCGAATCTTATATCATTTTGAAAAGTAACGAAGTCCCGTGACTTTGATCCTGGGATATCTCCTGTCTTTAAGAATATCGGGACTTCCCAAACATAACGGAATATACGGTGGGGGTAACCAAATGATCGACATCACTCGCTGCGGATAAAAAGGAAACAAATACTGCTTTGCTGTCAAATACTTGCCTTCATTTGTAAACAAGTAAATTAATAAGAGTCACAAACATTTCTGCACAGAGAATTGTAAAATTGCAGATAGAAATAATAAATACAAATTTTACATTTTTCTAACATAAAGTTGGAAAATACATCCAAAAAATTAATGGATAACCGCCATAAAGGGGAAACAGTAATCATAATAATATCAATGATTTAAATTATGTCTTCAGAATTAAAAAGTATAATTACATATATTATTTAACTATTTATGGATCACTATGGTTTTCAAAAACGTGATATATGCAGTGATTATTTCATTAGTGGAATGAAATGTTATATTATCATACATTTCCAATACAAATTAACCAACTCGTAGAGAGAACCTTTCAATATTTTTTTTTATTAACTGTATAGTGTAACGTAACAATCGACTTCATGAATTAAAAGTGTTAACTGTAGCTCAAGCCCGTATTATTTTATTATCATGTGAAGTCATTAATATTTTATTGAAAATAAATTTGGCCAGATGCAATTAAATTGTAAAAATCGTAAAACAATTTTTAGCTTTACTTCAATAGGATTCTAAAACTGTAAACTGTTAGATTTGTTAATATTATTTCGCCGTTTCTCAATCCTCTGATTATACAGACGAACAGAAAAAAATATTTCTTCGTTAGGGAATAGTACACTAAAAAGATGACTTAAATGAATCAATGTAATATATACGATCTATAAATTTATTACGTTCAATGTAAATATATTTCTGCCATATATGTGTCTTTAAAATCAGCGAGCAATATTATATAAAACAAGGAGACATATAGACATTTTGTACATTTTTGTTATGCTTAATAAAATTGTCGAAGCATGATACATACTTATTAAACTTCTTTACTCTTGATAATAAATGAACTAGAAAACTATTATTAGGTAGAGATCAGATATTAGAAAATCTATTTGACACCGTTTTAAAATCGGTGTTCATACGAATATCAACATTTAACCTCCAAAATATAGCTTTGTAAATATTTGGCGTGAATATTTGGCTCATATAAAATTTCTTATACACTAAAAATAAATTGTGAAATTGGCTTCAAATTGTAAATTTATAGTATAAAATGCAGCCAAGGCAGCCAGGCCGCTCAATTCCACCTTTTTGAACGAAGTTACGGCGGAGTTTAATCATACGGCGGCAGTGCAAGGTTAAATGAAGTGATGAAAATAGGTTTGAGGTTAGGGTCTTGGGAACCCTCTAGGGTCTTGAGGGCCGATTGGCTGGTTAGATTTAATTTAGATTCCATTATATTTTTCTTCGTGTGTTTTGCGACAGTCGCCGAATAGGTGTATGTAGAATTTTGTTTTACGTTGTATGTTCAAGTTCATACTATGACGCATGTTTACTATGTTTATTTCAGATACTATTGTTGAGAGATATATTTTGAAAGTCCTCCAAATATATGGGAAAATTGTTTTATAATATAATGCCTAAGTGGTTGGAATATATAGTCTTGCCTATTATTAAAAAAGAACATGCTCGTACCTTTTTGGTTCCGCTGATATTTTCCTGTCTACCTGTAGGTGTGAGGGATTATATATTTGTCTCTTTTGATCAAATAGTCTATTATCCTTAACTTGAAAAATATTAAATTGCTATTGATAAAGGTAGATATATCTCTAATTTTCACTCAACTTGGAGTGTTCATATAAGAATATTTTTAGTTGCTTGGAGTTGGGTTGCTTGGAGTAGGATATGAGAAAGGCCCATCCTTTCTCAAAATTATATTGGCATATTTTTTTCGGTACTATACTTTGTATTTTTAAAGGATAAAAACAAAGACAGTCTAGTAATGTTAAAATTAATCTAGTGCTTTTACGTACTTTCAATTACTGGAAAAATTACAGTAGAGATGTTTGTGTTGTAGATGTTGTTTTAGATTGTTTTCTAATCCTCATTCCTTAGTCTCTTATTGTCAAATTCCCGAGAAAGATTGTAATGAATTTTATTTTCGTGCCCTTATTTTTTATTTTTAAAAGATGTAATATTTATAGCAACAGTCGATGTCTTATTTATCGAAATTAATTGAATACATAAAGACAATACAAACGTACGTCTATTTGCATTTTAGAATTATCCACATGAATACACTTTAATAATGTATTGTCATATATAATAACTTGTTTAGCATAACGATCCATGATCGTGAATAGGTTACGGTAAAATATTTTAGGAATTTGTTCTATATTCATATAAGTAACTGGGAAAGCAAAATTGTTCCGACTTCTCGTAAGTATGCTACATTTACTTATAAGTTATGTGGTTGTACGAACGTTATTTGTATTGATAAGACAAATTTAGATTTGTTTTATTGCAAATAAAAATACAAAGTTTCAATTAAAGATGATATCATATATCTAGGTTAAAACGTGCACTTTGCATTTGTTTTGTGTTTGTTCGTATTCGGTCGAGAAAAACGTTAGTTAACATTGAATAACATTATAGCATTCAATTCATAGATGGTTTTAACGTTGAAAGCTATAGTTAATTTGTATACTATATTCGTCATTTATATGACATGAAAAGAGCTTAACTCTGTTTTAAATATGCGTGAACTGTTAACAGATGTCACTATTGAATGTAATGTTGGCGATAAACATTGATGGTGAAGAAAAATAAGAAAATGTGTTATTTATATTACATTAAACCTTTACGGTTATTTTTAACAATTCATATTGTTTTACCGATGGGGATTACAAGTAAACATTTAAATCCTAAAGATGTTATACTTCTAATGTGCCGATACGTGGCGCTACTATACCCCAATTTTTTTATTCTCTAGGTATAATTTAAGTCTGAAATTGTCTTGCATCTAAAGATTATGAAATCCTGTCAACTATCACGGAAACTCAGACCATGAGGGTCCGTGGATATTTAGACACACATATATATTTAAGGATACTGTTAAACTACTTACAAATATTAATATTATTTTGTACCATGTAAATATGTTGTTTAATGAAATTTTCACAGGTGTAAAAATGTACCGAATTTTTCCAAAACTATAACATATAACGTCCAGTGAACTTCTAGTTACGCTGTTTTTTTATACCTTCAATTTAATAAGTTTTGAAAACATAGGGGGAATATTTAGATATTAATTATAATATCTTTATTAAATTATTTTTATAATGTTAATTACTTATATAAAATTTTGAAAAATGGTTAAGGAATTTTTCTACGTTAGGAGAGATTAAAAAAGGAATTGAGTGCTTTGTTGGTTTCCTCTAAAATATACATATAAATATTTCTAAGTATGAATTATTTATATATAATAAGTGGGATAGTAAACTTTATCTTTATACTAAATTCAAAGTTTCTAACTCTAAATATTTTTGAGAAAAATGAGTTTTGCAGACGGCGGAGTCATAAATGAATTCAGCCTATGAAATTTAGAAAAACTGTTAAAAGTGTATAATATTTTTATTAAAGCTAACAAAAAAATAATTGAATATATTTGGCGTTAACTTTGTAGAAATTCATTATTCACAATTAAATGAAACTACGTGATGTAGTATTATTTTTACTTTCTTTAAGTTCTTTACTACGACCTAGGTTTCGTTGTATTACAACATTTTCAGGTGGGCTATTAGCAAAGAATCTTTGCAGTTTAGCAAAGAATCAGTAGTTTTTATGTTTTAATGCAAAGAATATTTGCTAATAGCCCACCTGAAGATGTTGTAATACTACGAAACCTAGGTCGTGGTAAAGAGCTTAAAGACAGTAGAATAATACTATACCACGTAGTTTCATTTAATTGTGAAAAAAGAATTATTTCAGTTGTTAAAAATAATTTTTTTTATAACTTTTGGAGGGGCCAAATGAAATAATAATTTTTTTTTTACATTTCGTATTTCGTGTAACAACAATTTCAAAATTATTTTCTTCAAAATTAATATAAAATAGTTTCTATAGATTTGATTAAAAATATCTATGTCATTTTTCAAAGAAGTCATTTAGTGTAGACACTTGAAAATTGGCACAATGATTAAGATTTTTAACCCGTAAATATTTCAATAGTTAATGCAAAAATTATTTATATTGAAATTTTAGAGAAGGCAATTGAATTGATAAGTATTTTTTTATTTTCACATATCGTGTGGGGTACCAATAAATTAGCACATTACATAGGTTTCAAAACAATTTTTTCCGTATTTCTTGTGATGTAGTTCTAGATATATTGTTGAAAATATACATTAAGTCCATTTTTCAATCCATCTTCCAAAATACTAAAGCCGTAATAATGGGAAATAGTCTTACCGGAAGTTTGCCGGAAAACTATAGGAATTGTTCTAAATCTTATAAATTATAAATTTCTATTTTTACACCTGTGAAAAATTTAGGCTATTATGTTATATGGTGAAAACAAAACATTCAAATTTGTAAGTTTTTTAATGGAAATGCGGTTTACCTTTACGTGTTCTTATGTGCCTAAGTATGTAGTACGAAAAAGAAAGTGTCTAGGTCGGTTTTAATAATAATATTTGATTCGACATTTAAAAATTACACGTATATATAGTGTGCCTCTATACATCAATACATGTATGGAGGCAGATTATGTACGTACATATATATATATATATATATATATATATATATATATATATATATATATATACATACACGGTGTCCGGGAATAAGTGTCGGACAAAGGAATACGTTTGCTATAAAGGAATAGATTTTCGTCGAAATAAAACGTAAAACACGCCCTTTTTCTAAAAGAGTGCAAACATTTTTATACGTAACTCTTTTTGATACACCCGATACTTGCCTGGAGCATGATGCTTATCCGGGCAACTAGATGTTCGCAGTTTTTCGTGGGTTATTCCCCTGACCGATGCTGAGTAATATGTGCAAGTATCGTGTGTACGAAAAAGATTTGTGCGACACATATTACCGGACACTGCGTATATATATATATATATATATATATATATATATATGTGTGTGTGTGTGTGCATGTGCGTGTGCGCCCGCGCGCACGCACGCGTTTATGTGTGTGTGTGATGTGAGTTTAATTTAATGGTTAATTTTCATCTCATGTCGCTAGCGGGCAATTGTTACAATATTTAATGTCAAAATATTATTGAACAAATCTTTATAATCGTTCAGAATGAAGAATGTTATTTTGTGTCATCTCTACTAATTCACTCAAATAAAATCGTAAAAATGCTAGCATTAGGGCGTTTCTTTGACATGTGTGACAAATGTAAAATACTGATAAAAATTCAACTTTAAAAAAGAAACGTTAGCGGCGCTCACCGGTCGGTATGGTCCAACGCTGCGTTCGGGGGAACATCGCTGTGTGACATCTTTTGTACGCTCTTGTCCTTAATTCCTCTCTATAATTCACCTTTTGCCTTGATATCCACAGCGTTTGTTCAGAATTATTAGCCTTGACCTGTTCTAGATCACTGTTCGACCAGATTGTGCGGTTATTTCGTGATAATCTAGAAGTGATCATTTTCAAATTACTAACACTAGTAATTAGCCAAATGATAAGCTGAGTGTATATTACAACAAGTTAAGATATACCTAAGTCCTGCTGATGCCCGTCACCATCGTGGTCCACTTCACACAAGTTTAGTTAAAAAAAAATCAATATTCAAAGCTGATCTTGAAACAAATGTATTTTAAAAATAAAACAAAAAGCTAAAAATGAAATGGTAAAACCGTAAACAAATCACAAAAATAAACGAACGAAACGTACATATATTCAGTGCTAAATAAACTCTATGAAACATTATAAAACAGTGCTCGCGTGGAGCCGGCTAATTAGCGGTCCCGTGTAGCTGTGGCCTTGCCTTTAATTATCTCGCTTGTGTATTCTGTATGTAATTATGAACGTTGCTGTCTATTGGCTTAAGCCTATCGATCAATTATCGTAAACTGTCCAGCAAAAAGCGTGGGCTGTTTTGAAATGGTTATATTACGTAAATGTATTGAATACGAATTTGTGATGATATTTATTTTCATTGAATATAATGGGTTTATTGAATATTGTAAATAAGTTTAAATCTGATGAGGAAAATAAAGGTCTCCTTAAATAACAGACTCGAGTTAAGGTACAAATGTATTTTTCAACTAATCTAATTGAATTTAACATTATATCATATTTAATGGCAAACATTTATTTATAACTTGCTTTGGCGGCGACTTCGCCTGGAGATTTAGAAAATTTTATCAAGTTAATTGGAAGATTAATATACGTAACGCTGTCTCTTATTATATTTATAATAAATAGTTTTTTTGTATAAGTGCGCTTCGTATTGAAATATCTAATTACAACATCTCCTCTTTAGTTGGCCGATTGCGATGAAACGTAATCTAAAATTATCCCAGATAAAACAGAATTTACTAGTGAAAACTGCATCGAAATCTTTTCAGCTGTCTTTGTTTGATGTACAAATAACAGACCTACAAACAAATAGGAAACGAACAAAAATAAAAAAACAATATTTTTTTTATAACTTTTCTTA
The DNA here is from genome assembly GCA_039881145.1 of Druceiella hillmani. Classification (NCBI taxonomy): domain Eukaryota; kingdom Metazoa; phylum Arthropoda; class Insecta; order Lepidoptera; family Hepialidae; genus Druceiella; species Druceiella hillmani. The sequence continues at coordinate 16,703,105 of JAYKKI010000014.1, read as the reverse complement.
TGTTACTCCAAATAATTTTTTTATGTTTACATTCTATTTACAGACAGAAGGAGTTTAAGTATAACTCTCTAATTAAATAAAAAATTTTGGCAACAGGTTTGAGATTATTTGAAAGACGAAGTTTTTTACTGTTAAGTTGCCATTACATTATTCTTACAATTTCATGGTACGATATAAGTGTATTACTTTCTAAGCAAAAATGCATTTTGATTAATGATATCTAGTTGAGTTTTGATTAATGATATCTAATTAAAATATTGTCGTGATTTCTTACTTTCAACAATTACTCTTTGAAACTATTATTTTAAATAATTAAATTTTGTTTATAAAATAAACAATTTGAAAGTTAAAATTAGTTTATAAATTGAATTTGAACTGTCAAATGGAAATTACAATATTAATAACAACGATAATAACCTTTGTACTGCATGCGTCTGGTTTGTATCACTTTTGGCACTGAATCTTCTAATAAGGTCAAGAATATTCCGTATATGTCTTGTCAAAATCGCCATTGTAATTTTAGTGCTAATTAGTAACAAAAAAACCTGTCAAGCACGAGTGGAACTAGCAATATGAGGGTTTAGTACAGATTTATGCATTTATAAACATTTAACTGTACGTAATATTCCTATTAAACTATTTACAAAATTTTATTTTTTAGAACGAAAATATATTGCCTGCCGTATCTTGCACAGGCACATATTTAAAATAAAAATGTTTATATGATATAACTATAAATTAACAATTTGCACATATTTTTCCTTTTCTTGTGCAGAACCCTTTTCCAAATTTTACGATTCTATGTCAACGAAAAGTACTTTATTAGTTTTGATTTGTTTGCGAGGGGCAAAATATATGGCATGAAGGGCAGTGTTTTTAGGGTTCTTCTTGATTGCGTTGACATAGTATCTTGATTTTTTTACAGCTCAAGTGATCGTAGACTTAAGTATTTAATATTAATTTCAAATTGATACTTCCACGCGTTTCTGAGAAAAAAAGGTCTTGACATATCGACAGACAGACAAGGAAGTGATACCATAAGGGTTCTTTTTCCTTTTGGGTTCCGTACCTTAAAAATGATAAATATTCTCAATATATACAATATTTTTAACATTATTATCATTATTTTCTACCAGTGGTTAATAATTCAACCAAAATGATTGACAGTGAATGAATAAAGTTATTACGTAGAATAATAAACCCGAAATTAATATAAGACAAATTTGCCATCAATTACGGTAGTGATGTACTGATAAAACATTGAAAATTACCCCATGGCAAAGTCATTTGAAAACAATTCTTCACAAAAAATGATCGCATTCATTTAGGGTTCTGTAGCTCGAAAAGGCAAAAGGACCCTTTTAAGATCGCTCCCGTATCTGTCTATCTATCCGCCTAATGCAACCGTTTTTCACAGAAAACGTTTGGTGTAGAAACTTGTGATTTGATATAGTGATAGTGTATACCGACTCGCATTCAAATAAAATTGACTGTTATATTACTAAAAATATTAACATGAAAATTTTGGAGAATGTCAAGTAATAATTTTTTTAAATTTTGTTTTCCGTGTGAAATCTCAATTAAAAAGCCACTTTTAAGGATTTCAAAACTTATTCAAAGAATTTTTTCTAAGATAATACTAGAGATATTTTAAAGATCCACCCACACACGTGACGTTTGACCAGGAAGATTATAATTTGGCACAACGATAACACATGTTTATCCGCGTAAATCTCAATATTTAGATTTGAAAATATTAATAAAGAGATTTTGATTGGGAAATAAAATATGCAATATTTCTTTATTAATTTTATATATTGTATACGATGGCAATTAAAACACCAAGCTAAAAGGACTCCAACATAATATTTTTCAGAATTTTATGTAGAATTTTATCTAATCTATAAGATATAATGGAATATTGTATCTATCTAGAGTTAAAATGGAACATTTCCGCATTTGAGGTATTTACAATATTTTTCGCCTGCGGAATATTTACTAGGCAATGAATAATGGTAAGATTTCAAATTGGTACAATTTTAATATTATATACTGTAATCATATTTTAAATGTGCTTATGTATACCAGATAGGATAATTTATTTTCTGTTAAAAAATGTCACAAAATTTAAACATATCGCATTAATGAAAATAATGTCTACTTATTATAAGATTTGAACATTGAATGCCGATTTTAAATATAACAAGGCGGTTTTGAAAATATTACGAAGTTCTCTTTATTCTTATTTTTAATGGTAAGTATTTAAAATTCTAAGTAAGCGGGCAGTAGGCCTAGCAGTTTATTCAAGTTTTAATGAATAGGTCAGTATCAAAGTTCGTGATGCGTGAAAGGCCGCAACTTTTTACTGTATAGAGTTAAAAGCTTGAATTGTATATGATGCGATAATACATTTTAATTAAAATTTTTGTGTGCACTTTCAGCACTGTGGCAATATGTAGTTCCGGAAAATTAATCTTAAGTTGTGGTCACGCAACAATATTGTTTAAGATGCAACATGGTCTAAATGTTGATATCGGATTATTTGTATTCAACTAGCGGTAGTATCTAAACACTCGGACCTCAGTTTCGTTACATAATAGCAGTCAAAGGCGAATAAGCAATATATGGGCATTAAATCTTACAGATGCTATCTTAGTTAGATAAAGAGCATAAAGAGTGAAAACAAACTTCGGAGAACAACAATTCATTTCTGATCGTAAACGTTGAAACGAGTTGCAACTAGTATTAAACGGCTTACGTTCTTTTCAACGTTATTTTTAAATGTTTTTCAAACGTAAATGAAATTGAAAATCACATTATTTACATTAAGTGGATGCTCTTGTATTGAAAAATTTGCAAGTGAAATAATATTGATAGAGAAAGCTTTTAACAGGCAAATTTCAATGCTATTTACATTTTGACAGTTTGTCAGTCGTATACTATAGTTTAAGTCAGATTTCAAGTTTGTTGTTTTTTTCGTTTATAAAAATAAGAAAAGAACAAACTTAGTCTGTGTATCAAACAAAAGTTTCATAAGTAATTTAATAAAAAAAAAACTTGTCAAGGACGAGGCAAAAATCACAACCATGAAGGTTCTGTACGCATTTAGGAATTTATAAATATTTAAGAGTACATAATATTTGTATTATTCTATTTAAAAATATTAATTTTTCACAACATAAATTTATTATTTACTATATCTTTCACACGCGTTAATTCAAGGTGCATATTTGAATACTTACAAATTCTAGTTCTAGTAGTTCAAGTTTTTTGTAATTTTCTAGTCACGTTTTAAAAATTTTGTTTCTCACGATATTCGGAAGAAAGGGGGTTGGGTAGTTTTCTATTTTTGATTTTTTTTTGGAATATTTCTATAAATATTTAAACTAAAATTATGTAAAAAATATCTTTGAATTGCTCATAATGAGCCCTTTCTCCACATGGTATATAAAATAAAAAAATTAAGATCTTCATTTACATTTTCCTTAATTTTAATATAATTATTTAAAAAAAGTTAACTAGTGCCAAATTTGTCGGTTAATTTTTAGTTCCATGGGTGAATATTATCATTCATAAATAATTTTTTTATAAAATGTAATGAATTTTCCGTAACTGAGAAATTAAAATTTACGAAAAAAAGCGTTACTAGAAATTAATCTAAATTTTACTGGGTGTTTACCAGCGAAAAATTCAAAATATCGAAGTTTTGACACATTTATAATATCTGTAAGCTTGTAAAATATATACTACTAAATTTTTATGTTGAAAAATAATATTTATATTTACAAAAAAATTTACAGAAATTCCAGGGTCCCTTAAATATTCGTCTAAGTGTTTACGCAATCCCCTAGTGCGTATACTACTCGCATTTAACTAGTTAACTAAACCTGTTAATTTTCATTATAATTAATTTTTTTTTGTTTTTGGTCAAATTTACACTTTAACATCTGGATATACTACGTGTGACAGTTATAGCAAGATCTTATAGTTGATGAGACTATATTTCCTTCAATCGACTTTATAGATTAATGACTGATTAATATCAGTGGAATCTTATTAAAATTGAGTAAAATTTAATTTTTTTTGCAAAAACTAATTTTTTCGAATTATTTCACAAACTGTTGATCATATGTCGAAATAGCATGTAATTTTTGCACCTTTCATAATAATAATTTATTTGTGAATAGAAAATACAACAGGTAAAATAATAGGCATGGACAGAAATTTTTTTAGAACCAATGACGAAATAAAAATTAAATTACAAGCTTTTTACAACTTTGTTTTTGCATCCTTAAATTATTCGATATTTTTTATAAAAAGTTAACTAGCTCGGCTTGTGCAGTTATGCTATAAGTATCATCAATACGATCGGTTTATAGTTAACACCTTTTTTATGCCTCTATATCTCATAAAGAGTAAGTTTTTCTAAAATAATTTTACCAAACTAAATATTAGTGATTTTTATTGTAAAACTTCCATAAACAATTCTTATTTTAAACAGTAGTATCAATGTTTTTCTAGATATAAAGTTTTATTTTTTTTCTGAGAAATGAAACTTTTAGCGTATGATATCTCAGATGTAGCAAAATTGATAAACTAAATCTAAATACTCTAAATATGACCCTCAACAGCGTTATAAATAAAATTATCTTAGCCTTAACAGCGTTATAAAATATTAATTATTGGTAGCCAAATACTGATTTCAGAAATAAACCTGACGTTCCTACTATAAATAATTGATTATGAGACATGTTGTATTCCGATGTTAATGGAGAATATTTACAAGTTAGAAAGTTTTTAAAATTTATATATCCGTTACATCTTCGGCCTCAGAAAATATGATCATGTTTCTGAACACAGGTCAGTTCTAAAATGATTAAAGATCCGCGATCGACGTCAATTTCACATACATTTCTCTTTAAGACATTAAAAAACCCTCAACATTTAAATTACCTTATTGGCAGATTTAAAGATTTGTCAGCTCGCAATCTTTTGTTACGCCTCGAAAGCTATTCCACTCTATTTATTCCCAAGCATACCTCTACCCCTTACGAAAAATCCTTTTTTACCCAAACAGGGTAATTTTGGAACTACTGGTTCCTGACGCCAGGAAAATTATCTCCAAAAATATTTTCAAGTCAATAGTTTGCATTGTAATTTATGTGTACTTCTTTCTTTTAAATATTCTATCAAATAGTTTTCTTGTAGTCTCTTACAGCATGTAGTTGTTTCGAAAAGTTAGCTCCTTTAGTAATGAATCCGTCACATGTAATAAATATTAAAGTTAACAAAAACAACGTATTAAAAACCTATATTTTTGGATAGTTTTATTAGATTATTAGTCATTTAATTCAGAGAAACGGTGCTGTTTATACTTACTTTTATTTAGCCAGCTATTACATAAGGTATTTACTATTACAATAAAAAAAACTAAATAAAGGGAAATAAAGTTAAATTGTTAACTCATTTCTTAAGAATTAATTTATTGAGATAGCTCGATTTTAATGTATTGAGCTATAATCAAAGTGTCAATTTCATACTTGTTATTATTAGTTTATACGAGTAAGTTGTATTAAATAGAAGATTTATTTATTTATTGCAAACTTTAATGTGCACATATTATTACATATATTAATATATATATGTGGCAGACTTATTGCCAAAAGAAGCAATTTTGTAATATGGAAGACTGTAAGGGATATTCATAAATCGCTCAAATATATAATAAAAATAAGCAATGAGAGAAACAAGATTAAATACAAATAAAAAATTAAAAAAACTAATCGAGTACAAATTCCGATGTGGCTTGGTTAAGGATAGGGAAACAAAATGGCATTTCGGAAGGTTTTAAGGGATAATGAAAGATAGAACTTTTTCAAAAGACTTTTCAAAACATTTTTAATTGGCGAATTCTTAGTATCCAGATCCAGTCGGTTCCAGAGTTCTATGATTACACAGAAAGGAATTGTTCGAAAAGATGGTTGTATGTTTGTAATAAGTTGACTTTCTGAGCCTATCCTTACATGTAATTAAATCTGCCTCAAAGATATGTCGGATAAGTTAGGTTGTACAAAATATGATGAAGTAGTGTAGAAATTGGGCTTCTATTTATTTAAGTAGCGCTCTGAATAGAGAAATATGTTTATATTTTTTGCAACCAAAAACATAAGGTGACTGATTTTAAGGTGATTCTCAGTAAGGCCTGGTGAAAATATATCTCCGTAGTTAAGTAGAGGCAGTCAGTGTTTGGCAGAGGTGAGTTTGATTTGCTTGAGTGAGTACACTCTTTTGAGGACACGATGACTAACGTAATTATCTAAATGTCCCAAATTCTGTTCATTATTCAACACAATAAGTCATTATATCATCGATATAATAAATAAATTGTTTGATAAAAATACATATCGACAGGAATTTTAAGATGATAATATGTAATAGGACACTGCAATGGGGAAGGGGTGGGGTGATTTATACAGGTACTAAAACTGATGCAGATATCACACACTACACGATTGATGGAGTGAGAGCGAGACAAGCCATTGTATTTATAATTCGATAGATAGGTTCAAGGTTTCTAATGATATACATTTTTCTCTGGATGAGCATAATAAATACAAACACTTAGCTAATGCCGTTTGGTTTATTTCGTCACTTCACTCAGAGAGACCGTATTAGAATTAGTTTCATTTTAATCACACGACGTACTGACTCACACTACGAGCAATAATGAATTGCGATTCGCTCAAAAACATCTATCTTTTTATTATAAGTAGGTCCGAGGAGATACAAGTAGGCATAAGTAGGTAGTCACGAAAAATATCACATAAGAAACCACCTCGCCAGATTCTTTTAACTTTCTTTTCATTTTGGGGCTCAAAAAAAATTCATAAACTCCAAATGAAAAATAAATCAAAATTTTCTCTAAAATTTGATAAAATAGGATCAATCTAAAATTTTTGACGATAATTAAAATATGTAGATGCTGTATTAGTATGTCACATTATGGCAGCGTCCTTTTTTTATATAAAAAGTAGTTGAAAATACAATAAATACATTTTATTTTTATTTTATGTAAGGGTTTTTAGTCCTAAAAAATATGCATTATATTTAGTTCTGTTATATTATTAATTATTAAAAACATATTTTATAAATTTTATAGAGGCGCCTTCGTATTTGCATACTGTAAGGTATTAAAACGTATATCTGCCAAATTTTACCAACTTGCTGTGTTAATAAATGGGAATTTCCTCTCCCTTATCTATTAGTTACAACGCATTAAGTAAAAAGTTCACGGACCCGGTATTTGTCTTGGCTTAACACTGTAACTTTCAAAGAAGTATTTCCCTAGGACGAGAATATATCTTTCAAAACTGTCACCGCTTGCATCCTGTGGGAATAATTTGTCTTTATTCACTTCGCCTCACCGTGCCATGATTTTATTTGGAAATTCCTCCCGTGAAAATTCTGAGTTCTAATTTTCCACATAATCCATCGGCAATATATCTGCGGAAAATGCTTCAAAATATAACGCGATCTATGAGAAAATCGTTCATCAGCATTGATTTTAGACTATTTAATTCAGCACAATTTCAATATTGTTGTAATGTTTTAGAGCAGCATTTGCGTTTGAATTTTATTGATATAAAGTGATAGTACTGAAAATATTGATAGAAGAAAATAGTCCTGCCGGAAGTCGCAAAAATATGATTAAAATTTCATAGTTATTTTACTAAATATAAATTATTCATGAAATATGTAAGAAATAATTTTAAAGAAACTTGTTCAATTTAAAGTTTGTCTTTTAATTTTTAATCTCGGTCTATAAGTAGTAGATACGAGGTTACATTTTTATATATTTTGAAGGTTAATAATTCGTAAGCCATCCCAAATATAAAAACCTATCCCAATAATAAAAACCTATACCAACCTATCCCAGTAATCCCAATAATAAAAACCTATCAACCACGAGAACTATTTGCACTAACACATTTAGGTATTTATAATCATTTAATGGTATATAGTGTTTCTATTAAACTGTTTATAAATGTTAGTTTTTCACAACGTAAATAAATCACTTTTTATATATCTTTCACAGGCATTAAAATATGATGCATATTTTTTACAAAGTAATTATATTACTTTTTATATATCTTTCATAGTCGTTAAAACATGATGCATATTTTTCACAACGTAATTATATCACTTTTTATATATCTTTCATAGGCGTTAAAACATGATGCGTATTTAAAAAAATATAATATCTAGGTTAATCGCTAAAGAGTTTTAGTTTCTATACTTTTATTTTTTCGTTATATTAGGGAAATAAGTGTCACATTTTTTGTATATTTTTAGTATATCTCTGAAGATATACTACCTAAAATTAAGAAGGAAAATATTTTTGGGGCCCATTAAAACGATTTTACACGGAATTAAAAAAAAAACATTTTATTTATTTTACTTCCATATAAGTATTTTTGAGTGTCAACTACTGAGATTAGTGTGAGTTAATACTTTGATTATATGTCGAATTTGAAATTTCTATATCAAGTGGTTTCTGAGAAAAACGGGTGTGATAGACAGTCACGTGGGCGACCTCATAAGGTTTCCGCTTTTCTTTTTGAAGTACGGAATATTAAGAATGTACACTACATTTTTACATGAACTACATTTTAATGGACCATAACATGACAAAAAACATTTTGATGGACCATAATTTATTGGACCATAATTTGAGAGACTAAATTTTAGTGGGCCGTAATTTAATGGATCATAATTTGATAGGATAGACTACATTTTAATGAACCATAATTTAATCTTCGATAATATTAAGACATAAATAATTTGAGATAATATTTCGCTTACTACAGCGCACAAAAATATACAAATAGTTATGAATAATTTCATTCCCATAGATCTCTACAGTTATAAAAAATACAAGACTGTGTACCTACCTATTAATACATTACCTATTAATACATATTAATCGACATAATGAACCTATTAATACATATTAATCGACATAATGAAATAATAAATTAATTTCATTATGTCGATTAATATGTATTAATCGACATAATGAAATTAATTTATTTAATACACAAAATTACGAATGCGGTTGCCGAAAAATTGTTTTCGATATAATATTTCGTTTAAGAAAAATAGATGGCCAGAAAATTATTTCAATGTATAAGACCGTATGTGTTTATGAAATATGACGTCACATAGTAAATAAATACATAGAACATTTTTACCCAATCGAGTTTGGAAAATAAAAAGGACGATGAAAGTAATTGAAATTATTACGGAATATTATTGGAAAAAGTTTGCTGTGGTTTAAGGTTTGAATGATATAGGTAAATATTCTTTCGAACAAATAATTAGGACAAATTTAGATAGGCGATAGCCCAACCGAAAATTAGCTAAGAAAGAAAAAGTCACCATTTTTCTTTAAATAGTAAAAATGTGCCTTGTGTTAGAGAAATGGAATATAATTAAAAAAAAACTAACATTTTGTAAAGTATAGAAAAGCAAGGAATTGAATTGTTTGCTTTTCTATGCATTACAAAATGTCAGTTTTTTTTATGGACAATCAGAAAACAGCAAAAATAAAATGCATTTTGTAACCATAATACAAAACAAAAAAATGTCTTACATACATTATATAACACACATATTATATAGCACATAAATTATATATTCAATGTATCAATAATATATAACCCACATATTATATAGCACATAAATTATATATTCAATGTATCAATAATATATAACACACATATTATATAGCACATAAATTATATATTCAATGTATCAATAATTTTTAATAAGAAATAAACTTTTAATGGAGTATATAACAACTTTTTACAAGAAATGATTAAAACATAGGCTCTTAATTTTCTTCATTCTTCATTCCGTTGTTGTGAAAATGAATATCATTTTCAGACTTTTCGAGTTTTATATCGCTTTTAACATGATTGCTGACAATCCTATCGGACTGCAGAATTTCTTGGAATAGCATGTTAATTTTGTGTGTGAAGAATATAACGAGATACATCCTGTACTTTGTTTCATTTTGCTGGTGCAAGGAGTTCCATGGAAAAGGCGTTTAAAAATACTATCAAAATTATCAGATTCTTCATAAAAAAATACAAAATTCTGCATGTTTTACTGAGGAATTAAATGAAAATTATAAGGAGAGTTTTGATTTTCTCTACCTATGTATATATATTACAAAGAAAGCAGAATTTTTATCTCTTCTTCCATGACATATTTGATATCATATAAAGACTTGAAATTAAAATTAATTTTTAACTTTAAAACATCTAATGGTAAGTGTTATTTAGATCCATGGCAGGTGCCAATCATATTTAGTCTAAAATAAGAACTTCATGCTAAATTTCAAAAAGTGGTTAAAACCACGTGCTTTTAACCACTCTCTAACACAAGCACGTGGTTTTAACCACTTTTTGAAATTTAGCATGAAGTTGTGATAATGTCTCAATAATTATCAATATAAATGTGTAATTAATCCACCAAATAATAAAATCGTATCATAAAAATCGTTATAAACAGTACATACATCGTAATAACAGTGTATTAAATTTATTCTTCAAAAAAACACAATGGGCTATATTCTGTGATATCAGAGCTTAACTAAAATAATTTGCAAGTGGTTTTAGGAAACTTAATTTCTTATTTTGACTCTGATTTACTCCGTAATATATTTCTGTAATTTGTCAAGAACTTATTCCATTCATTCTTAATTGCCTAAACTTTTAATCTATGTATCGAATACTTACAATTTTATTGCGTGATTTGTGTTTTGTTTTGTTACATTACAGTATATTTACCATTAGTTTATTTACAAATGGCTATTAAAATGTCATTTTTTCCTTCATCATATATGAAATAATAGAGTAAAGCTCTCTATAACTAGGTATTAAAAATCCGCCCAACTTCTCCCCATCGAAAGATGCTTCCGTCTGAAACGATAGATCTCCAAGGAATAACTCGCCCCATAAAGCTGGCACGGACGTGGTCCTAACCATAAAATATAATTGAATACTCTGCCGAAATATATACGGCAATCAGTTTCTGATATTCCGCGAAGGCATTATTCAAAGAGGGTCCGAGTAAAGCGAAAGGGGTTTTTCAAATTCAATCCACGATTGTGTTGAGGGTTTTACTTTATGAAGGTGTTGTAATAAACATTGAAGTCTAATATTAGATATGCAGCGTGGCGCATTGAAAGAGCTGATTTGCCTCCGTGGAACAATGAAATCGCTCTTTTCATCGAATATTTTATACGCTATAGTCGCCTGATATAATTCCGTGAATAATATATAGAGAGCTTTTGTGAGGATATATTTTTGTAAGCTCAAGTCTATGATAATTTGAACAATGATGCTTTTCGTGGATGCCATTTTTATGATAAGTTTCGAGGAATAGTTATCGATTATGGACTGGTGAATATTGAAGCCTCCGAAATAAAATTACGATACAAAGTTTTTTTGTTGGATTGAATATTGGTTTCGCATTTATTAGTATTAAAATTAAAAAGGAATTGCTCTGGTCGAATGCGCATACGCACGATAGCGTATTTTCTACATGCTTGAGGTAGATATTTATCATCATCAGAATTAACTTCTTCGTGGCTTATTTTAACTGGGCGTCAAACAGCTTCAAGTTGTAGGTAGGGCTAATGCTGCCCAAAAAATATATACCTATGACGAAGTTTGGAACGTCTATTTCTACCTAGCTGTTTGAAGAAGGTATTTGGACATATACTTGCATTTGTATCTAACCTATGGTAACCAGGTCCTGTTTGTACGTGCAAGGCATAAAACCACTAGACTGATTTTAATGAAGCTTTTTAATTTTATACCGTGCAATATTGGTCTGTATTTGTAATAAATGTCATGACGATATTATACAGATGAGAAACCAATGCATATAGAATTAATTAAATTATTTAACGGCAACATCTGTTGCCTTTAGAAGAAATCATCTTAAAATAGTTTTTTATTTGCCCATTGGATAGTGGAGTTCATTCTATTTTATTTTTCATTCTGCTAATGCGTTTATATTTACATAACTTTATCATAATTATATATTAGTATTATTCCAGTAACATCACTATCCATCAATTTATAGGCCAGTGAACAACAGCTTGAGAAAGTTTTGAAATGCGTGATCCAGTACGATCTTTTTTACTAGAATAGCCGGAATTGTTAGTATTTTATTTGATATCAACAAATCGTTATGAAGAAAATAATTGGGACTTTGATACAAAAAATAATTTATTTAAGCAAATTTGGTTGATAGGCAGGTGACGGATAATCTACGTTTCTATCGGTTATGTTGCATACATGACAGTTCTTGAATAAATATTTTATTTTGATATCAAAGAGTAAGTAAATTTGAGTCCCATGTGTAGCCATGATTGTAAATTGTAAAAAAAATATGTCTAGGTTAAAGTGTACCAAAACTTTTAAAAATTGAATAAAAGTGATAAAATATCTTAAAGTATTTCCTTTAATTATTATACTTATCTTGTTGTTATACTTATCTTGCTACCGAAAATGCCACTGATTTTTAATCTTAATTAATAGTACTCGGTGTGGTTCCAATTATTTTCTTTTGCACTTGCAGGTTAAAAATTACAAAGCTTCAAGTGAAATGAAATTATTATATATCATAGTCTAATAAAAATAAATTGATGAGGGTCGTAACATAAAAACAATATCATTAAAAGGATACCCAATACATAGAAAAAAATTAATTTCTAATGACAATTATTATACGTTAAAGGTGAAGTAACTGAGGGAATAGAAAAGTTTCCGGAAGCTCATAGATGTTCATTAAATTTTCAAAATGATAATTATTTAGTAAACACACTTTCGCAATGTTTTTTTTTCAAATTACTTGAATTTTGTTTTTTTGTAACTACTATTGCTACATTTATTTTAATTTAATTTTTCGATCATTGAAACGTATGCTGCAATTTTGAACAAGATATAAAGAGGATTTTTAAATATTTTAGTAGAATTTAAAAACAAAAAAAAACGCTGTTATACTAAATTAAATTTTACTTGGCAATTTTCTCAAAGAATATTCAAAGTATGATAATTGAAATTGAAAATGGAGATGTAGTATGGAAAAAAAATGTTTACAAAATAAAATAAAATGATCAAGTTATGAGGAGGTGATAGATAATTAATTGTTATGTTATGTGATTATATCGAGAACTTAGTTATGAAAACGCAATTGAAAACTAATTTTTTTTTAAATATTTATGGAAATTAATATTTAATAACGTTTTTCAATTAAAATATCATTGTAATATATATAATAATAGGAGTAACAAAACGTATATTTAATAAATAGTGTGTTAGGGATAACTTAGTTATTAACAATTTGGGCGCCCTTTGATATAACAGTGCGTTGCGGTCATGGGTATCGAACAGCTTAAGAAGCCGTTAAATTTCACAAGTGATGTAGTATTATTTCTACTTTCTTTAAGTTCTTTAACACGACCAAGGTTTCGTTGTATTACAATATCTTCAGCAATCTTTGCTAACAGCCCACCTGAAAATGTTGTAATACAAAGAAACCTAGGTCGTGGTAAAGAACTTAAAGAAAGTAGAAATAATATTACATCACGTAGTTTCATTGAATTGTGAATAATTAATTTCTACAAAATTCGTCAAATATATTCAATAGCCGTTAAATTTACTATTTTTCTTTCGTAAATATTAATTATTTTTTATATTTATTTTTTATAAAACACATGAAAGTCCCATAATTGATCATCCCACTACATGTTTATGTCCGGTAATTTTACGATATCGAAGTATCTACAAGTCATCGATACGTCGAAAACATTACTCTTAACAGCTAGAACCCGATGCCCGTATGTAGGTCAATAAGCTATCGCCCTATGAACTGCCGCGGGTGATAGATCATTAAGGGCGCCTCCGATCACTTCTGCATGATTGCCGCCCTTGTATTCGGGCAGAGGAGGCCTCCCTCACATGTAATCATCTATCCATCTTCGTACCTAATTAGGGTTGCTACATTCTGATTCGTTTTACTATTCATGCGGGATTCGTTTATACAGGTTGAGGAAAGCGTATTTGTGTTTTGTGTGTCGTAAACGGAACACGTTTACGAATAGTGCCAAAGTTTCCGAGATTGCCCGATTATTTTTTTTTAAATTTAGGTTGAAAATTTGTAGTAGAATTGAAAAAGTAATGAAGTTTTAAAATGTCTTAAAACTTGTCAAAGATAATACGTAATTGAATTTAAAATTAATTTTATGAATACGTTACTAATATGGAAATTTTCAATTCGACTAATTAACAAGTCAAAAAAATGTTACAAAAGTTGTAAATTGGGATAAATATTTGAAATGTCATTTTTAGGATTATGATAAAAAATAATTAAGTTAGAAAATAAAAAAAATATTGAACTTATTTAAATAACAGCTGAAGCAACTATGTTGAGATCTAGTGACAATGTAAACTTGAATATTTGTTTTCTTACTTTTAATTATTTTTTTATTTTAGAGTTACTTACCGAGTCGAGAAAGCTGTAAAGAGAAACGGACTAATAAAAATGTTTATTTTTGGGCCCATGTCTTTAAGTGAAAGAAAACGAACTATTATAAGGTAATTTTTATGCTATTATTAATGTTTATAGGCCCATAAGCCTGCAAATACTTTAAGCTTCAACTCAATTCAATAAAAATTTACAGCTTTTCATACATTATGTATTTTTATTAACCCAATCGTCAAAATGACTAAGTCAAGTCTTATTGACTTAGAATCTTCATTCTTGGTACGAAGCAAGGTGTCACTACCAATCCGAAAATCAATAATTTTTCATTCCATGCGGAATCATTTGGTTTGTAGATTTAGTATCGTGTTTGTACTAAACTTTATATTGATATGAAATAAAGGAGACCTTTAGGGCAGCATTTTTTGTAAGAAAAAGCTTTAAACATTCCTATCCCATACCTTAGGATTAATCATAAAAATTTAAGAAAACATGAACATTGAGAATTAAGTACAAATTAAATTAAAGTTTCCAGGACTGAAAAATAAAATATTATTAACTGTTATGTACAAGGCAATTGTTTATTTCCTTATAACTACTGAATCACTGACTTCGGGGAAAAAGCTTTTCGACAAAATATATTTGTCGCGATCTAAGGAAAAATTTTCATCCTTAACTGTTATTCAAGATTTTTAATTTCAGTCCAAATGCTTCTTAATCAGCTCCGCACATACGGGAAGTGACACGGCATTGGTACCGTCGGAGGTATGCAGCGTAGCAGATAGGTGGAGTGCATTACTATCAATTATGTAGGCGGTAGCTACAATTTATGTAGGCGGTTTATGGTATGGAATACTGAGAGTGTAATATAGCTTGTACTTGACCGATTAGACGGACTTCTTAACAAAGCCTCCTTATTCACTTTACGGTGAAAAAGTTGAAATAATTGGGTATTTGACTAAATTTTTTTCATTTCGTTAATTATAATTTCAAGGTACAAGCTGACGTAAAGTGAAAAAAATTCTTACTAATCTTAAAAATTGACCGAGTTATGAAAGTTTAAATTTAATCTTTAGACAAGGAGAGCAATACTGCGTTGTAAGGTCATTGTGAAAATTGCATATTTTATTCCACAAGAGGGAAAAAGAAAGGAATATACCCAGATCTGTTTGTATCTTTAAATTTAGAAGCCTATAACAGGCTTACTTTTTAATAAATTTTTGAATTTTTTGCAATAACGGTTTTTAATTGACTTTAATTTCACGATATTGTATAAAAAATAACAAAATTTACGATGAGTCAACTACCCTATTTCAAATATAATTTCAACGAAATAAAATCATTCGATATATGTTTAAATTTAATAGCTCGGAGATATAAATTTCAATATTCCGTAGAAAACTAGGGAAAAGAAGAAAAGTTTATTTTTATGTTAATTAAGTCATCAAATTGTTGATAAATTACTTAATAAACTTGCGTTGTGATCATTCTGAAATTACTTTAAATACTTCCATGAAAATGTCTACCAACAAAATTTAATAATTTAAGCACCGAGACCAAAGTCACAAACTTCTACCTGTAAGTAATGATCATTTTGGTTCCGCAAACATCAACTTGGTATGACCATATTCTATAGATATATCCGGATTTTCATACTTCTGTAATTATTGTGTATCTATATACAAACTTTGATAGGAATCTCGTGGAACTTTCCAAGGTGTAAATGCATTACAAATAAACAAAAAATAAAGCAGAGATCCAGCCCCGAGTTAACCCCGCAACATTTGTTCACAGATAGGCAGTAATTAATTCATCTCAAGATAGGCTGGCTGAGACCGCCGCCCGGCGTATCGGCGGCGGCCAAGCTTTAGGTTGCCGGAAATTAATAAAACATTTCCCTCACTCTATTTACCATAATTTGTCGGCACTATTGCGCCCCCGATTCTGTATCTTTTGACGCGGTTTAACCCTCTGGGGCATAGTGTCTCGTTGTTTTATGTTGTTAGTTGGTAGGAGTTGGCTGTAGTAGTTTCAAAGGTTTTGTGAGGTTTCAATTTAAATATTGAAACAAGTGCCTTTTGAATTATGTCTAAAGGGGTTGCGCTTCATTAATATATTGCAAATTAAATGTGGTAGTAAAATATACATATACATAACTTTTAAATATTAATTTTACAGGAATATCGTATATACATTACTCTAAATCAATATTGACGGTTTTATTAAAGCTAATTATTACAGGTGTAGCAAGTTGATTAACAAAAAGTCAGAAATACGTAATATACCTTAGTATGTTCACTTTCATCTCTTTAAAACTACGTAATGTAGTATCATTTCTACGTTATTAAAAAAATGTATTAATTATTTCTAAATATTAAAAGAATATTATTATGGATATTTTCATTTCAGTGTTTGCTTTTTACAATTGGGACATATCTTCTTGTGTTCATGTGCGCAACGTAGTAAAAATTGTTTTGCTCCTCTTCAATTATAATTAAACCATAAAAGTCTTGAATTAACCTGACCTCCCATTCAGCTTTATCCTTTATTATTCTAATCATTCAGACATCCTTTTTACATGAAAAAAAGCAGCATTATACTTCCATAAAGCTGATCGCTGAGAAAACTGTAATCAATTTTGAATCGAGAGAATAATAGCTTCCTTTTGTCTGATATGAATTTCTCGATGTTTTTCTCTGAAATAAAAAAAACATTGATGATTGATAATGATGTTATAGGTATATAAATAAAATACTAAGCAAACAACTATGTGGACTATTGATAAGTCTAACTAACCACACAAACATCCGCTAAGTTTTTCATTCGATAGAATCTATCGTTTCCCCTAGGAAGAGAAATTTCCTCTAGCTAAATTTGCTACCACTTTTACTTTTGTTTATCGATCCAAATTATCATCAAAGCTGCTTCATCAGTCAAATACCATAAACGCTGATTAACTTTTATAAAATAGCTTTCGAGATTGGGTAATCAACATTTTTGTAAGCCTTCAATGAGTTCAACAAGTGCACATCTTTGTAGGGTGCTTAACAGTGAAAATGGATTAAAGTCAAGATTTGATATAGGTTGTTTAAATAAATAAACAGACTTCTAAGATTGTTGCCTTAACTTTAGAATTTATATTTTGCTGAGAACTAAGTAATGAAATTTTCAAGCTGTAAATTGCTCTTGCCGTCTAGCGAACTTGGTACATGGCACCCGTGGGTTCAATTTTAAATTTTCTATCTGTATCTCCACCTAAGAATATGATAGATAGCTACATATATTACTTCTGGATAATCATATCTGTAAATTACGCTGGTTAGTTTAGCGCGGTAAAATTTAAGAAGCTTTTGAATTTCGGAAACGGTGAGACATGCTTTGACCGTTTCTTTTTAGCATTATATTTTAAGAGGATCAAAATATTTTCAGCTATCTCTTAATTTTTTAAAGCGCAGGATATCGGGGCTGGTTGTTATTTGTGTCATTTTTATTTCGAATACACCTTATAATACCAGTTCCTACATATGATGGTGGCAAGCGCAAATAAGCATTTCTCTATCAAGTTCTTGCTGAAAGAGCACGTAAGAGCCACTAATTCGACCTGGGTTCGAAGTTGTGGTATCGCAACAGGAAATTTGCACTTTGTCTTCGAGTTCCCAGTCTAAGATCGCTTTCCAAACAGCATGTGCTTGTTTTTCGCCTGTGGAATTATCTAACTTGGAAACTTATTTTCGTATGAATTCACCATATTTGGGAACTTATTTTCGTATGAACATATCAATAATATCATTTAGGATGAATATTTATTTATGTGAATTTTCGTTTACTATTTCGATGTCAAAATGGAACTTAACATTGTTGAAAAAGTATTGTTCTAAAGAAAAATTAATTATCCAGTAGATATATTTTTACCAGTGCAACTTTAACTGTTTCTTCCTATTCGAGTATTGTCAATAGTAGTTTTTTTCGCTTAGAAAGATACCAATAGGAAGATACAACTGAGTTGAGGAGCAATCAGGAAATGACGCCATATCTGAAGAAAAAACATCTTTAATCCAGGCCATCCTACCCATTATAAATGAGTTACCATATTTCGGCTTCCGAATCCTGGGCATTGACAGTGAGTCTAGACTGCGAGTTTAAAGTCATTTAACAATTTCCGGAGAAAAACCAAAGATCGAATTTAATGGTATATATTGACAGAGATCTGCGTCCAGCAAAAGACTGATACGGGCTGTTCACGATTAAATTGTTGCGTTTTTATTATTATGACTACAAGCACTATCCTCTATTAATATATCTTTAATCTAATTGAACAATTTCTTTACCGGTTTTTTATTTCATTTTTTATTGTGTGTGAACCCATGTTCTAGAAAAGATTGAATTACCTTATAATTTTTATTTTTACTCCTACATCCAGTATTACAATTATATCAATATTATAGTATATTTTAGGTGATATTAATTTCTAGGTATAATTTAATACTTTCGTCATTACTTTGCAAGTCACAATAACCACTGTCGCACATAAGTTAAAGTGAATTATGATATTTTTCTGAGTAGCCACTGCAGGAGAAAGAAATTCTTTCTGTTTGGAAAAAAAATGGAAAATGTATTTTTTATTGTCTAAGAAATATATAAATATACATGTGGAATATAATTAATTTTATGCAGATAAATAAAAAGTTTACCGAACATGCATGGAAATACGTACACAGTAAGTTTCCGTTGTTGTCTTTTTTGGTTCAGTTTAACTGTAACACTCGTAATTGAAAGTTCGAAAAGGACCTTTATTTAATATATAATCTCTATAAACCTATCCAATTATACAAATAAAAGAGCCAAAAAACTTTTGGCCCCATTTTACATATACAGAGAGATGCATTGACTAAAGGATGGAGTGATATTTATGATAAAATTATAGGAATTCCCCATTTCACAACGGAACCCTAAAAATTATTTTTGGAAAATTTTACATTAAATAAAGATGGAACATTGCAAAATGTAAAGATAATAAAAAAAATCGATCTATTTAATTCAGTGTGAAAAGTACTTTCAGTACAGGGGTTAAACAGTGCGGGCCGCGGGCGAGTGTGGCAAAGCGGAGTCGATTTACATAAATTTATTGAGCGATGTAAGGCTGGCGCGCGCTTATTTCGGCTACAGACCTCGGTGGCGGCGGCGAGTCTCGCCTGTGAGCTGGCTGTGTGTTCGATTTCAGTCTATTAAGAGAAGGCTTCATTTTTAACATGGATCTTACACAACACAGAGATAGTGTGTCAATATATAACTTCATGACTTTTATTGAAGTATATCTTATTCTCTTACATAACTGCGGGTAACGATGAGGGAGATTAACACTATCATAAAAGATGTAAGTTATTTTTTTTTAAATGTTACAAAACTGACAAAAGTTTATATAGTATTGAACTAGGTGTCACAAAGATAAAAATTACACTTTTATGTAGAGAAAATACAAAAATAAGACGTTTAAATTTTTTTTAATCCTTAGACAAAAAACACATTTTGTAAATATTTATATACTATATTTTTATTCTAGTTTATAAATACTTTTTATACAGAAATCTTCCAACTAGCAAGATGAAGCAAAGTGTAGATCGTGTTACGTTTTATACACCGTACACAGATGTAACATAATAACCTACAAAACTTGCTTGCCTAATGAGGTAGTCAAAAAAAGGTATGTACAATTCTAAATGCTAACAAGACGTTCGTTTCGTCAGATTTTTCATGTTATTTTTATATCTTATTAATATTATTGATATGTTAAAAATGTTTTTTTTCTAAAGATTGTTTTTTCCCGTTTTGTGTTATGGTCAGAAATGATATTTTCATCGTTCCTACCCTTTGATTGTTAAATTTGTGAATTGATCGGTTTTTTTTTTTAATTTTTTCACACTTATGGTTAACATACTAGAGCTGCGAAGATATGTATTGCATACGAAATCCATTACTTGGCAAGAGGAGCTTAAACAAAAATAAAAATATTGCATTTGCTGAAATTATTGATGTAGGATATTCGAAGTGACTAAATAGAAATTCCTAATTAAATACTCGCATATACATTTTTTCACACTCATGGTTGACAAGTTAGAGTCGGGAAGATATATGTTGCATAAGAAGTTTAATATTTGGCAAAAGGAGCTTAA
This sequence comes from Druceiella hillmani, assembly GCA_039881145.1. Classification (NCBI taxonomy): domain Eukaryota; kingdom Metazoa; phylum Arthropoda; class Insecta; order Lepidoptera; family Hepialidae; genus Druceiella; species Druceiella hillmani. Next base: position 16,682,376 of record JAYKKI010000014.1, on the reverse strand, counting down.
AAAAAAATAGAAATACTATATTTATTGAAATATTAATGTAAGATATTCGAAGTGACTTAAATTGAAATTTTTAATTAAATGCTGGTATACGAGTTTTTTCACACTTATGGTTGATAGATTAGAGCCGGGAAGATATATATTGTATACGAAGCCCAATATTTCGCAAAAGGAGCTTAAACAAAAATAGAAACATTATATTTATTGAAATATTAACGTAAAATATTCGAAGTGACTTAAATTGAAATTCTTAATTAAATGCTGGTATACGAGTTTTTTTTCACACTTATGGTTGACAGATTGGAACCGGGAAGATATATGTTGCATACGAAGCACAATATTTGGCAAATGAAGCTTAAACAAGAATATAAATATTTCATTTATTGAAATTATTGATGGAGGATATTCGAAGTGACTTAAACAGAAATTTCTAAATAAATGCTGGTCAACATAAGTATATTTAGAACTAATTAAGGACTTTCCATGGATACCTCGATTGGCATCCTAGCTTACTTCTATATTCCTTTCTCTTCCGCATACAGCTGCTATGCTCTTAGATTACTTCAATTATTATAATGACCTAACTAGTTGGTCTACCTTAAAAAATATAAGCTTTCTAAATTTAATCCATAATTTCCTATGGGAATATTATTCAGAATCGCGTCACGGAATTCGGCAAAATTTCGTTTCATAGAAAATTTTGACCAGGCTACCAAATCAAATTTATAGATGTTTTCACGTCGAAAAACTGGCATACGGTAATCTATAAAACTTATATTTTTATGTTTTTATATATCCTAAACTTTCCAAATAGAAATTGAAGAAGATTCATTTATAATATATATATATATATATATATATATATATATATATATATATATATGTATATATATATATATATATATATATATATATATATATATATATATATATATATATATGTATATATATATATATAATATATATATATATATATATATATATATATATATATATATTTATAATAGATGGGAATGTATAAAAAACAATCAAAGCATTTTAGAAATATTTACTTTTATTTCCAACAATAATCTTTTATTACAGCCTTTGGTAAAAGTTATAAATAATTAGGAGCCACGAAAACTTGAACAAATTTATATTTTTTACTGAATTAAATTAAAAAACCTGTGAAACTCCAAAGACCACAATACAAAAAATAAAAAATATGAACTAAATTGCTTATGATGGCTCATTATAGCAGTCGGAGCTCACCATATGCTCGAGAGCTAGATAGGAGCACACCATATGAACGCTCGCTTTATTATATTAAAATGCAGTTAGCCACGAATTATGCACCTAGCAGTGAGCTGAAAGTGCTCGCTTTTCGGTTGAAAATAAATAACATATATGTAAGACAGACCAATGCACGAGCATAGGAAGGTTAAATGTCGATATATTCCCATCTATTATTTGGGCCTCAAAGATAAAGATTTAAGAGATTTGAAGATTTCAATTGGAAAATAAATGAACAAATTTGAAGTATAGGTATATAATTTAAAAATAATGATTTAAAGATGACCTTAGATATTTTACGAAAATAAAAAAAAAACTTAATATTTTTAATATATCATCCAAAATACATGTGCAAGCGTAAATATTTTATATTAAATAAAATTTTAAGCAATTTCACTTTGATTTTTGCATTAGTTCAAAAGTTTAGTCGTAATTAAATTAATTTGGAAAAGTAATCTAATTATGACTAAACATATGAACTACTTAAAAAAAATTGCAAAACTTTTTTTTTATTGAAAACAGCAATCATCAAGGATTCAAAGTAACTCTAATGAGATAGTAATGACTTCTAATTAGCACTCTATTTCGATGGTATTTTGAACTGTTCTAAGATATCGATTATTTTCATTCATTCAAATATATTTTAAAATTTATTAAACGATATCGACTAATCAAATTTAAAAAAATAATTATTGAAATTCTGGGCACGTTCAAAAGAAGAACACAATGTATAATTTGGAAAGAAATTCATAATATAAGTATATGCATTATTTAAAGACAATACACACCTGTTGCTTTTTTGGAGGGTACTTTTTTTGGCCCCGTTATAGGAAATAAGACCTCTTTTAAGAATGAGCAGAACTCGTACTACTGGGATCCCGTATACTCACATATAAGGTGTGCAGTACGTATTTCTAAAAAGAAAAATATTTTTTTTACCATGAAAATATTTGTGGCAATTATTTCTGTCCGAAAAGATAAAAATTAGGGTAACAATGTTTATTATCCAAATTTATTAAAATCATAATATGAATAATCGTCTTTTACGTCAAAATTTATAGTTTACACGTAATAAGTACAAGCAGAATTCACATTTCGAGGGATCCGTAACCTTTTAGCATAAAAATATTAATATTATCTTTTAAACATTTATTTATATTGCCTACTACTTACTATAAATTATTTTCATAGCTTTCCTATAAATTTTAGATAAATATCAAGTTAAGATAGAAATTCATTATTCACAATTAAATGAAACTACGTGATGTAGTCTTATTTCTACTTTCTTTAAGTTCTTTACTACGACCTAGGTTTCGTTGTATTAAAACATCTTAAAGTTGGTTTAGTATCTTTGCTAGTAACCCACCTGAAGATGTAATACAATCAATCCCAGGTCGTGGTAAAGAACTTAAATAAAGTAGAAATAATACTACATCACCTAATTTCATTTACTTGTGTTTAATTGTGTATTTTAAAGACAGTACGGAACCGTAAAAAATGAACTCGATTCTAGTTGAATGTTCTTATATTAGAAGTAAGTTACAATATAAGTAAAATAAAATAAATGAGGATATAACTCTCCCCACCCACTTCAACTACGATATTCCGAAAATTTCACAGAAGTGAAATAATATTTTGTTTACCTAAATCGTAACCATAAATATCCGCTTTTCACTACTATTCGGCTAATAATATGTTACTCGCAATTTATATTTACATAATATGTAATTAAGTTAATTTTATAGAAATTGTATTTTATGACTGACAAAATAAACATTTCCCTCTAACATCAGAACAATAAGCTCACATATAAAGAAAAAAGTTATTACCTTGCGCAGCGTACGTATTCAGGTCAATAGAAAAGAGCCCACCTTCGCATCATATTTACGACCGGCAAAAGCGCCTCGCACAAAAAGCCGTACGTAAAATAGAAAAAAATAAGCTCCCGTAAAATTAACTCCGAATGTTAAAGATGCAGCTTTACTGCCCTCCGCGTCAACATTAAAAGCCTTAAAGGCGCCGAACAAAATAAACTTTATAGAACACTTGAGGGAAATTTCACATTTTTATTATATGTCGGGAACGTGTGAAGAGGCGGCGGCTGCGGGCGCTAACGGCCCGCTGGAGGCTCGTTATTCACTCATCCTTTTCGATTATATTTTCTATACGCGTGACTGGCAATTATATTTTGATAGGAAGCGGGCGCCCGCTGTGGCGGGCGGGGCTTGCACCACGGTTTATTTCTTCAAATTCAAATATAGGCACTGAATATTGAATGTTATCATGGGATAAAATATACGTGAGTGACGTATTATTGTTTGTTATGGGGTTTGAATACACATTTTCTCAGCAATTTTATGCAAGTGAGAGGTTCGCTTAAAACCTATTGAGTAAATGAAAAGATACGAAAACTTTTCTATGGAAATTATCTAGTCTGAGAACTTGAGAGATCCAAAGATCATTAGAAGAATACGTGGCAAAAATATCAATAAAATCATATTCTCTGTCTTTCGTTCCGTACCGTCAACAGTAGTGGATAACTAGTAGCATGATGGCATTATACATGGAAGATGTTAGGAAAAAATTAAGGCTCCAAGTTTAGAACAAGTTACTCGTTAGGTAGCGAACAGTACTATATTAAAATATATAATTTGATACAACTATGTAGAGTATAGTATCGCCATAATTGTCAATAGCTTCTAAGCCGTATTTCCTTCCACCCGTGGTGTATACCAACGAGTATAATTGAATTAAATATGGAAGACATTAATGAAAAAATGAAGGCTTCACGTTTTAAAAAAGTAATATGTTAGCTAGCGAATAGCAATAAATTTTATTTATAAATATAATTTGATCCGATCAATGCAGTGTATAATAATAATATTATTGCAAATAGGTTGTAAGCCGTATATCTTTTCCTAATATCAATAGTGGTGGATAACTAGGGTATAATTGCATTATATACGGAAGATATTATGAATAAACAAAAGCTCTAAGATTTAAACAAGTCGCTTGTTAGGTAGCGAATGGTACAAACGTTTTGTTTATAAATATAATTTGAAATAAAAGACCTAGTTTATAGCAATGTTATCATTGTCAATAGTCTATTGGCTTCTGGGGTCAATGGAGCAAACGCTTTAAGTGATCATCCTGAGTGTACAGTCTGATGTGCTATTAACGATGATACATGTTTTAACAATAGTATATGCCAGTAACTACATTAAACATTAAGAGACGTAAAAGTAATCCGTGAAAGTAGTACCGTTCATCAATAGTCCATAGGCTTCTAGTGTCAATGGAGCAAACTTTTTAAGTAATCGTCATGAGTGTACAATGCGATGTGCTATTAACGATGATACATGTTTTAACAATAGTATATGCCAGTAACTACATTAAACATTTGAAAAATATACGTAAACTTTTCAATAAATGTGAATAATGTGAGATTGCATACCGGATGAAAGGAAAACCTTTTTAATGCTGACATACGACGGGGAGGGGTAACGTTTGACTCCTCTCTCTAATGGAGTAAGAAAACCACAAGAAGTTTAAATTGATTTTAAGTCGATGTTACGAGGTTGGCCTTTTGAATAATTCATACCGTTTATTTCGTCTGTTTTAAGACAAAGGAGTGTAGAGCGCATAAAATTTCTTTAATTTTCTTACTGAAAACTGTTTCTCAGGAAAAGTCTTCTATTATTTTTTTTTCATTTCCAGTATTAAGTTATTTTTGTGTCAGTGAGGTGGTGGGTGTTATTTTTTTAGGTTTTAAATTAAAATAAAAACCTAGAAAATACTTTGTGTATTCAGCTGTTTTCAAGTGATTTGAAAGTAATTTGATTCTTATTTGATTTTATAACTAATCACTATGTAGACTTTATTTAAATATTGGAAAAATTTGTACTTTTAAAATAATGTTTACATACTTAATTTATTATTATATTTTCATTTTTCTTCTTGAATTTACATATTTTCTTTATTTTTATATTTACGTTTTCTTGTCCATCACCTTGTGTTGAAATATTTCGTTACGATTCAAAATTTGTTGAAAGTGCCTAATGGATAATCTAGAGAGGGAGTAATTACAGAACTAGCTAGATTTATTATTTTTTGATAGTTGGTGGATCTGATGAAATCATATCTTACACGAGAAGTATGTGACGAGGAAAACAGTGGGCAATTTTTATCTACAAATTAATATTTTTTCATGTGGGACGGTCGTAATACGAGAAAAAATAGTAATTGTCAACCGACAGCAGAGTAATATCTTTTTCTTAATTTATTTTTTTGCTGGAGCCTCCAGCGATTCATGTAATCTTGGGCTTCCTTGAAATTTTAGACCATATTGTGGACTGCCTTTTTTCTAATTGAAAACGCACAGTTTTCAAGACGTCCCCCACTTGATTTTTCATCTGTCTTTGGATCATTATTTATTTCTTGAGATACTCCACTTTGGTTTCCTTCGACCATCTCTTAAATGTATATTCTGATCTTTTCTTCCACCATGTTCCAATCACGGAATTATTTTTTTCCAATTTCTGCGACAATCTAAAATCATTTTTATTTGTGAAAAATTTCTTCTTTTACTTTTACACCCACTGTTTATTCTTACGGACTTTTCCTAAAATTTTCTTCAGTAACTCGCTTCCCACATTTTATACAGATCAGAATTCCTTGTTTCTAAATATTTAAATGTACCAATATTCATTAATTATTAATTTAGTTATGAATAACACCGATGGCGAGCGCCCTTCGAAAGTGCAATTTTGTAGTTTTCTTATTACCTATATTGCTTATATTTTAAAGGAAAATATAGTAATGTAAATTCCTTTTTTCCATTATCACATCTTTTTTTCCTTTATCACATTGAAATGGGTGAAAAAATTATTTTCTTTTTTTGCAAATTTATAAAGCGCCATGTAGTTTACTTTTGCCAGATATTTGATAATTTGATAAGCGGATAAGCTTTCGAATTTAAAATTATTTTTCTATTTGTGTTTGCTCATGTAAAAAAATATCCAACTAATTTTGATTGGATTTGTACTTTTTTGTGTTCCAAAAAGTACACATCTAATCTAATAAAAGTGCATACGCACTAATAGTAAAATATACACAAAGGTAATCTGATAAATCTGATAAAATTACAAAAATGAATATAATTTTGTCATGTCATCTTAGAATTTCGTCATTTCTTCACGTAGAATGAAAGCCAGGTTATACTTACAATTTTTTCTTTTTAGGTACCGTTTTTATAACATCAAGTTTTATAATGACTTGAAATATGTCGCCTTTCTGCTAATTTTTCAACCATGAATGTGAAAAATTTTAAAAATTTTAAATTGCAATATATTATTTGAAAATTACAATAAAATTATTTTGAATTAAATTGGGTTAACAATATTAAAAGCTATAAACAACTATAGAAACTTAACTTATGTATTTTCGACACGCAATAGGTCAGTTTTTATTTAATATACTATCATAAAAAGTACATAATGCGTGTTTCATTTTCATATGGTTTGTGAGAACTGAGTAATATGAGAAAAAATCTATTTAATAAATAAATTCGACTTTTACACATGTTCCCACAAAATCTTGTGAATTCTTTTTTTTGTGTATAAGGTTGTCTAAAGATATTATTTCAATATTTTTTTAGTTTAATAGGATATCTAAGAAAAAAATGGAGTTATTTAATATTTTGACATAATGTTTTGAGACTTAGGAATAGTGTAATATAGTACCATCAAATGTTTGGTGATCAAACACTATGGTACTGGTACAGTACTATGATGCGTGTATTTTATTCAGTCAGGTTTAGGTACATATTTCTTAATTAAAGTTTTTTATTACATTTAAATATTTTTTATTACATTTTGAAACCCTAAAATAGGGCATTATTTAAAATGAACAAATAGTGTTTCCAGTGTTCATAAGTTGATTGTAATTTAATATAATTTCAGTTTGCAAGAAGGGCAAGAAATATTAAGGATATCAAAATGAAATTTATAATAAAAATAGTTTAAAGAAATGTACCTTTGAAAGTCGTTAAAACGTTAAGACGTTTTTTTAAAAAGTTGCTTTCTATACGTTTTATTTAATTTTTTATTGCACATACGTGCACTCATTTGAAAAAAAAAATTTAAAAAATTTTTTTTTGTTTGGTTTAAAATGTAATAAATTTAGGTAAGCAACATATTTAACTTAGCAGTTAAAAAATTTTGGTAGACAGATGGAAAAATAGTGTTTTTATAGCGACGGGGTAATTACCCCTTTATAAAAACATTATTTTATTTATTGTAATTTTAAATTTTATTGTACCTAATTTTTAGTACGACAACGATACACATATATGAAATTATTAAAATTCGTTTCAATTTACATGTAATACGGATAGATTGCGAATGATTTCAATCTCTCAATTCATATGTTACACGAGTTGTGTGTATATATATATATATATATATATATATATATATATATACATACTTTTTTTTTTAAATAACTAGCTTATCGTCTTAAATTTCTCTCGTGTACATTGCATGGTTTAATCCTTATTTTATTTTTCTCCTTTTTACGGTTGTATTAAATCAAGTACATACATTTTTCTTCTTACATTTTAGTAAATGTTATCTAAGTTTTCGTACTAATTTTTAAGCGACGGTACCATAAACAATATGAACTTTATGTTGGAAAACTTATCACGGAAAATTTGCCTTAAAAAGCAAATTTTTAATGTTTGAATTATAATAGACGAAAGGATATTCCTGTCATAGTAAAACGTATAATATTTAACTTCTATAAACATTGACAAATATAAAAGACTCATTGTTATATTACGAACAAAGTTGTAACATAATTTATCTGTTCTACATATTGTCGCGTAATTTATCGTGGTATCATTTCTTAAAGTAAAAAATACCTTTTTGCAATCAGAATTAACTACTAAAGTAGCTAAATCTCCAGCAGTAACCATGTCCTTGCAATAATGCTTTATTAATATAAACAAAAATCTAAATTGTCCAACAATGAAGCCATAGTAGTGATAGCAATACGACAGTCATCTTACTGCATGTTAACAGTTACTGTACTCTTTTTATGGTACCCTCCAAATCTCTGCTTTAATGACTTCAACAAATAAACGAAAGATACCATTTATGTACTAAAAAGAACAGACTAAGTTTTTCCGATTTGAACCTAATAAGTTTTTCCTCTATTTTTGTAAAACACAGGTTCATACTTCATTCAGTCCATTTCAATAAGTTTTAATAAGACACACATGTATGTAGATATACAGACTTACCCACTCAGACAGGTTATATTTTTATTCATCATTATTTTTCTTGAAACTCTATCGTCCCTAGTTTTATCGGCTTTCTATCTTTGGGATATTAATGTCGTACTTTCATCAATTTGATGAATACCTATTTCATTATACTTATAATTTTAGATGCCGAGCTGTACAAAATTGAATGCCTAAAATTCAGGGAGAAAAGAGAGATTGTTGAAGACGGTTGATCCTGCGCGTTACGCCATTGGAAGTATGTTTATAAAACAAGAATGGCTCGACAGGCAGACGAATATTATATTTACCTGTGATTTTCGGTCCAATATATTCGTAGCAATTATTGCTTTAATGTTTTATAGTACCCCTGTTGGAGATTAATTTTGGGAGACTTTTCAAAAATTTAATCCGGCGAAGTTGGGATGCATTTGAAATGGAAATAATTTTGTGGTTCATCAGAGTGTTGTAAACGTAATAAAAACGTGATTGCCGTATGAATTTTTGTTGTAGATTATTAAGTATTGCAAAAAATTTAAAAGGAAATATAAGCTAAACTGCCAAAATGTTGTTGGCAAATTGCTTTTTTACGTTTATTCATATGATTAGCGATTAAGCAAAATTTTAATTTTTCCCATACTTATGGAAAAACTAAGTGAGTTTTATATTTGATTTAATACTTATTTTTTTATAAAGTCATTAAGTTTCCGAAAATATATTTTACTTAGAATATTCACTTAAAAGCTGACTAAGTACTTAGCGGATACACAGAATAGGATCAAGTAGTTTTCTGTATCTTTTGGAATTACTGACGCAACTTAACCGAAAAGACTTTAATTTGATAGTTATAGGCAAATGTTAGTGCTTAGATAATTTTTACAAAAAATTCCGTTGCAAGATGACAGTTACAAAGTACCGTTTCGTATACATGCTTCCAGGACACGCATGAAGCAAAGTTTCATATTCACATATCAAGAACATGAATGACGTTTCGTGAGAATACGACTAAGGTAAATTTTTGTGAAATTAATATTTATTTAAATTATTGATGCGGGTTAATATAGTTTTAAAGTAATTTTATTTAATGTTCTAATTAAATGCTTGTATGCGATATTTTTTTAGTTTTTCGAGATGACAAAATTATAAGGGTCCACTTTTTTATTACAGAACCTTACAAACGGAAAAAATGTGTTGCATGCAATAAGTATTGTTTTATATAAATTTAAATATATGTATGTCCAGGACTGATAATAAGTGAAGTGAGAGGATACGAGGGAGAGATCAGCGACGCAAGTAGAGGGCCAAATCTGCAGTGTTTAAGTTCAAAACTATGGCAGAACAGAAATGTCTCTAATGCCACTAGAGGAAGCTAGTGAAAATGTTTGTTTCCTCCATATTTCCACATAGATCTGAGTTTTGAAAAATCCATGCAGTAATAAGATCGATGCTTTTGAGACGTGGTGTTGGAAGAAAACTCTACGCATATTCACTATAAAATGGAATAAGAAAGGAATGCCAAAATAATTTAAAAACGTATAATCGACCGACTTCAAATTAAGACCAAACTATCGACCATCTGTTACAAATGAATTCTCAATTATTTTAGACATATAGCTTGTAGACAGCCAAATAATTTAGATAAACTGGAAAGTAGAGAGCAAAGGGTCTAGCGGTCGATACCCTAGTCTCTGATCTGCTCCATAACCTGGTGAGATCGGAGACTACGGTATCGACCGCTAGATCTTCGACTCGATAATCATTGGACTTTTGTCAATACCACCCTGAGACAAATCAACATCATAGCAGTTGGCCAGTTCCTCCAGCAAAACACTTCAAGGCGGTACGGTCAAAAAAATGAAGAAGGAAAATTAGATAATTACTATCATTATATGTATTTTACTTCACAAATTTTTTAATTAACACTTTAGTCGTCATACTCATTTAAGAAGTGTATAGCCATTTTTACTGATAAACATTATTTTTTTATCAGCAAAGTTTCTCGTCATCCCTAGTATCCCGATACGTGATTTGGTACATGCACTACTTCCACTATGCTAACAAATTACAGAAATATTAAAAAATATACAAACATATATGTTAAGCCAAAAACATAGTTTAGACGATTTGGAAGAAAAGATGAAAAAAATTATAAACAAGAAATTCAAAGAAATACAACAAAAATACGAAAGGTTAAATAACAGAATGTGACAGCAAGAAAAACGAAGTAATCAAAAAGAAAAATAACTGAGAAGGAAAATACAGTACTCTTTGGCATGGCAGAAAAGGAGAATGAATTGGAGGCATTAGAAAAAAGATTCTAGATTTTACAAACAATACTTTACGAGAAACACTAAATCAATCAGGAATAGAATTCTTAAAAATTGGAAAAAAGAGAACATAGAATAGATCAATAGTTCTAACTCTCAATACTCCGAGCAATATCATTAGAGTTAGAACCATTGGAAAAAATTTATAAAAAAGGAAGTCATTGAAAATTACGCAGTACTCATATCAAGGAAGATTACCCAAAAAGAGTATTAATTTAGCTAAATATATTAAATGATGAGGTAAAAAAATAAGGAGCGAAGATAAGAATATTATACTTAAATACAACAGAATTGCCATAGTGATCGATAGGTTAGAACATAATAATAAAGAAGAGCTCCATAAGAATTACCGAGGGTAAAGATGGATTCTGGGAAAAATTTAAGAACACACCCTTGGAAATATAAGGAACAAACAGGAAACTACTAGTTTTTAGACAAAAAACAACAACAACCACAAAGCTCACCAAAGTTTAATGAAAAAGCTTAGGGAACAGGAAAAACACACCCTAGCAAATCATAAAAGAAATACAATTATAAACAATCTTAACAAAACAGCTTCTACGAGTACTAGCTTTAACGAGTATGACTTAAACCCGATGCATGTTCAAAGTTTCTTACATTACGTTCAACGATGTCAAGTTTTCTAAATGGTTGTTTCAATAATAAATTCAATATATGACCAATAGATGACGGATTTTACTTCAAACTAGCTGCAGTCGCGACTTTGTTTACGTGGAATTCCAAGTAAGAAAAGTTAATAGGAACTTTTCGTGCTTTCTTTTCTCTCAGAACTCCATAAGCACAATGTTTATTAAAAAGCTAATAAATGACGTGGGCAGCTAAATCGGTAGCACTAGTTTTGATATTGGCATGCACAATTAACGTAAATTAAAGCTCGACGTATCTTTTTTATACGTGAACCGATTGAAATTAAACTAAGCCTCAATATTAGCGCTAGCTAATCTAAATCCAACACCGTAAACCGCATCCAAATCAATTCAGCCGTTGCTGAGATTAGTGTGCACAATAAAGTAAGCACAGATAAACCAACAGACAAACCGACAAAGGGGCAATCAGATAAAAATTTTAAGAACTATTATTTTAGGCTTAGTAGGTAGCACATAGTTTTAGCATTTACAAATATTTAATGTACAGACTCATTTTTTTTATTTCGTTATATGTATAGATAAAAATTTGAAATGAAACCAGTCATCTTGTTAAGTTAGCACAGTAGCTTTCATTCACATTATCAGCACCCCAAAGAAAAAAAACAATGTATTTCGCTTTTAGCAATTTCTTTAAATCTATTGATCTATGTCGTCGTGGTGTGTTGGGTTAATTACAAAGTCAAAGGCCGTAAGCCTTTGACGTTGTGGCTCACCGCGGGGACCTGGATTCGATTCTCGGACGATTGTCGAGCGGGGTTGGAATGGTGTTCTAATTAACTATAAGAGATTTCTCTCGTAGCGATAAGTCCATCATATGTATCAATTAGATACATTAAATGACAAAAAGAAATAAATAAAAAATTTATCAAAAAATCTTCATATCTTAGAGATATAAATATTAGATATTCTTGTAGGGAAAGAAATGGGTAACAAAAATATAATTGTAACTTTAAACCTCTATAAAGTGAGTTATAATATTCTTTCTTGGTGGTAATATAGGAGATAATATGTTAAATCTCATAAATATTAATGAAATTGTCGACAATTTTACCTTTATTTCTTCAAGTGAAAAGTTTATAAATTGTTTAGTCAGGTTTTAATTGAATAAAATGTGGAATTAATACGATATAATAAAAAATTCTCTTATATTATTTTATTTAATAATGAAATTTATCACGAAGTGTAAAAAAATTACTTAATAATGAAATTTATGACGAAGTGTAAAAAAATAAACGAAATAAATATGGTCGAAAATTAAATAAATTAAACACATGCAACATTGAAAGGCGTTTGCGAAAAATACGTAGCAATTAATATAAGTATTATAATATAAGTATTAATATAACAACGGGTGTAATATACAGTGTACATTCTAGTAACATTATATACGTAAAATTATAAATATCGAATTCATATATGTATGGTTCCCAACAGAAAATACAAAATAAGTCATGATGGTGATTATAAATGAAATTAATTGTACGTTTCTACCAATGATAATTAACATTATATATCGTTGAATTATAATTGGCATCACCTAATTATGTCGGTTCGAGTCATTGTCTGATTAATTCAATCCCTCGTTCTTGATGTTGCTTATAATTATTTTATTATTTTTATTAGTTATAGTATTTGTAATGATACGTTTACCTTCTTAGAAGCGGCATCGGGTTTTGTATTAGTGAATTTTAATTGAGGGATTACAAAGAAAAGTAAATATAACTACTTACTTAAATTTGAAGGCAACCATATTATAAATAGAGACATTACAAAAATGTCCGTCACTGAGTTCATCAAAACAAAGAACGTCCCACTAAATAAGATTCATAGGCATATCCTTTATCTACGTACCCGATACACCAGGCGACAGCATCCGTATTATTATTTTAATAAGAGAACGGGCGTCCAGAGCGAGCGAGAAACGAAGCGAGCCTAGCAACAGAACGAACAGAGAGACATGCCAGCGAGAGCAACAATAATGGTTCAGGCGGTTGAGTGCGAACATTAGCACTAATAGCGAAAACAAATGGCGGTACATTTTTATAATGAGCATTCTACTTGTTATGAACAGTAATGCCGAGTCGTTTATCAAACGTCCCGCGCACAAATTAATATTTGTAAGGGCCAGGATTACAATGGAGCTCCTTGTGGGATGTCGCAAACTCTGATGGGGGGCTGAATGCCTTTTATTTGGTTACTTGCTTATTCTTCGCTTTTATATATGAACGTAGACCATATTCACATAAAGAGAATTGTGACAATAACCAACATTTTCAATTAAGCAAGCAAAATTGGTACTATGATGAATGAAACATAAATGTGAAATTTAAAATCGAAAAGAAAACATTTCTAGTCTTTTATACTTTCTAACGTAATAAAAGAATTACAGATAATAGCAGAATTACAGAGAAGTATGAAATATAAAACGGTAACCTATAGCAAATATTTCCAAATTTTCATTATGTATTATGAAGTTTTTCTTCTGATTTTCTCTCCCCCCTTATGTCACTCTCCTATTCCGCAGATGTCTCCCTATTTGCTTACTACTGCGAATATGTTTTTAAATAATTTTTTCTATACAAACTTTCACTTCTTCAAGTATTTAATTTAGAGAGTCTTTACGTTGCAAATAAATATAAAATAAGTCTACTATTTCCGTGTCATCTTTCTCGTTTCAGTAATTTTGGTTCTGCGTTAATAAATCAGCCAGGATAAATATTAATATACATATATGTATGTATATATATATATATATATATATATATACCGACACGCAAAAAGCCACGAACGCCACCACGAAGCCAGGAACGCACGCACACACACGTAAATACACGCAGGCACACGTACGCACACGCGTACGCTTGCACCTACGTACACACACGCACACACGTAAACACACGACAACGCACATGCACACACAAATACACACACACATATACAACCCAATCACATGCACGTACACACACACACACATACATCCATTTTTACTTTGTTCTACCAATTACTGTCTGAATTACTTTAGTTTGTAGTGCATTAAGATAATAAGATATATGAATGCGACCGCTACAAAAGCAGGAAAAAACATTTTATAAATTGAATAAAGAAGTGAGTCTCACAATTTATTAGTATGGATTAGGAAAGGATAATATTAGTTACTCCTGCAAATTAAAATAAAGACAGGAAAATTATCCTCTGTAACTTTAGATTCAGGGACCATATTGTCCTGAAAGGATGATGAGGTTACTTCTATACTTTCTTTCTCGAACCTCTTTATCATTAGTTCCAGCAAATCAAGTTTATGTAACTCTTTATCATCTCTAAAAATAAATTAAACTATGAAAAATATTTCTTTTTCCGTATGAAGTAGCACAGTTTTTTGTGGAACAAAAATGTTCTCTTTCCGTATGAAGTGGCACAGCTGTGCATTATTTTGCTGTGCATATAATTCTGTTTTTATTGCAATATATGCAACACACTCATTGTAGTTACTTCCTAGAAAGAAAATGTGGTAGTTTTGTCACTATCTTCGAAATTATCTAAGCATCTTCGTAATAAATTGGTTGCAATGTTTGTTTTTTTTGACAGAAATATTCAATATGTACCTATGGTTTACCTTCAGTTCATTATGAATTCTGTACAGTGGGAAAGGTGATTGAAGTAAATTCTTGGTCGCGGGAAGAATATCCTTGAAATTGATTCTTAGTTTACTATCATAACCTCTTTTTGAATTTTTATTATTTAACGTTCTTTTGAGGCGTCATGTAAGGAAATCTGTGAAAAACTGGAAAAAATAGACTACTTGTGTATGTAGACGTGTAATGTATAATTGAGTTTGGTTAAACATTTTATTTTCCACAAAATTTCTCCTAATTTATACATATAATTTAGATTTGCAGGCTGCTTGTACATTGCGTGAGAAATTAAGAAGAGTTTCATCTTAGTTTCTTCTAATGCAGTTTTATTACCTTACTCTCCACATTAACTAGAGATAATCTTGTAATTTGCTGGAATGATTTTTATATTTTATTTATATCGTTTTAAATTTAAACTTTCAAAAACTCCTTGTACACACGATTTTGTGAGTCTTGTAACGTTTGAAAGCCTCATAAACCTTTATGCACTAGCATTTCCGAAAATTTCTCATTCCACTGGCACTTTTAACTTTTTGAATTACATTTAAATTTTAGTCTCGTCTTCTGGCGATTTTCGAATGTAAATAAAAACCACGCTAATTGCATATGTTAATTTTTGCAAAAAATTGCAAAAATATGCAGTGAACCACGGAGGAAGAATCGCACTAGCACACGATTGAAAATTTAAAAATCTAGCGCATGTGGTGCGCTTTTTTAACTTATCTCTTCAAAAAGGTATAGGATGGTAAGATCATGCAGCTTATTCTGACGCATTATGAATCCTCCTCGTTAAATATTTTAATTTTCTCGTAACAAAACTATATAGTGCCCTTCGACTATTGAATATCCTTGGACAATTGATCTATATTTCTATTGTCTCAAAAATTTAGCATACCTGAGTGGAGTTAAACAAAAGTTTATTCGAGACAATTGGTTAAAACTTTATATTGTTCGTCACTTTAAATATATGTCAAACACAAAATACCAGATATGTATCATAATTTACGCATAACTAAACCGCGTAAAACAAATAACTAATCGGCATAATCAATTTCGTTGGTGTAAGATCTACAATTCAACCATCTTTCCCATACAATTTCAGCAAAATGGGATTAAAGAACGTATAGATTTTTATTTTATATTTCTTTCCATTATCTCAGAATTGTTTGTCATTAAACATTATTAATGTTTTTCACCGGTAATATATATATATATGTATATATATATATATATATATATATATATATATATATATATATATATATATATAATAGTCAATATATTTATATGGTGAAAAATAATATTAATATTTGTGAACAGTTTAGTGATAATACTTCTATACCTTCAAATTCTTCCTATTGTAAGTTCATTCCTATTTAACATGTTTATTGAGTAAAAAACTCTATGATATTAGGTGTCCTGGATTTGGAAAAGTACTTAGTTCCTGAGTCATAGGTAATAAAAAAGGACAGCCAAACACATTTTGGCATTTCTAATAATTGTTCATCACTTTTGACACTGAGTAACTAAGACTAATGATAACCAGAGAAAGAAACTACAAATTGTAAATTGTTTGAACTTTTATGGGGAAAACCGCACTGGGACGAAAACATTAGTATGACGCCTAAAGCTATTTCTTTATAAAGGGATTCTAATTTTATATACTCGTCCTGTTAACAAATACTACAGTTAAACTCGATAAAATTTTAAAACTGATCACGAGCATGCTAAATCTATTTATAACCCATATGGCCATAAGCACGATATTTGCGTTTGCAAAAAATTGTTTAATTAAAAAGAAAAACACAAAATGTAATTTAATACCCTTGTACGTTATCAACATTGAGGTGTGTTTTTGCGTTTGTAATTTATTTGTGGGTGTGATCAGCAGTGAAATATATTAGGTAACACTGAGTAGCACTACTTATTATATACACGTTATGTTAATGTTTAAAGATATACGAGCATATAAACTCTTTGCTAATAGCCCACCTGAAGATGTTGTAATACAACGAAACCTAAGTCGTAGTAAAGAACTTAAAGAAAGTAGAAATAATAGTTTTATTTAATTGTGAATAATGAATTTCTACAAAATTAAAGCCAAATATATTCAATAAATAATGAATTGTAAATAAACGCCAAATATTTTGAATATGTGAAATTTGTGCTAAAACTTTCTAATGAACTAGTTTTACGTAAAATAAAAATGGATAATTTTTTTTATGTCAAACTCTTACGTTTGATTTTTAACAATTCGATATAATTCTGCATATGCTTATATAGAACCGAAGAGGATAAAAGTAAAACTTAATTTAAGCGTGTATAAGCTCGTACAAAAGCGAACCCTAAAAGTAGTTCGTACATTTGCACTACTAAAACCATTCATATTTTTTGAATTACTACCTTTTTATTTACCCTTTTGCCCTCTTTCATGATGTAAATTTTGGAGGTAAATTTCAAAACCAAATTCTGTAAATATTAGAATTATTATTTAATATCGTTTATAAATATAAATATGTGATGAATTTATATGATTAACGCAGCAAAAAAACTTTTAGAAAGGAAGATAATAAAGAACGTGTGTACCCAAGTTCTGTACGCGCATATAGTCTTAAGTTCTTAACCATTAATCTTTTTTTCACTCTGAGGTCCCAGCGGATAGCGACAGGCAAAATACTTGCTTAAATTTTCCCCATTTTTTTGATTTCATTTAAAAAGTTCATATCTAATTCGGTCGTAATATTAATTATTTAATGTTTCCTTCTAGTTTGAGAATGCATGTGGCTACCCTCTTTTGAGAGCAATAGGAATTATTGATTTATTTGAAAGCAGAATGATTGGTTCTTGTGATTAGATTAGAGATTAATAAATTACGTAAGAACTTTTGTACGCGTTAATTGCCTCGTCAAATATAGAAATATTGGCATGACTCGACGGATTTGGGTTAGAAATAAAATAATGATTGGGAAATTATTTCTTTGAATATTTTTCGTGATATATCTTATAATATATCATATTTCAGCCCACGTTGTATTGCAAAAAACACAAGGAATTAATGAACACAAGAATAAATTAATACCAGAAAGTGTGTAGAACTAAAACCAAATAATAATCGCAAATTGGACGAAACATAAATTTGAAATGAAAAGTTTTGCGTAAATGGAAGCGCGTTATTTATCCAAAAAACCTACTGTTTTTATTGTAGTTATGCCATAAGCCGTAAAGAGTTTTAGAATTTATTGTAAATTATAATAGGTTGAAAAGGTAAGGGCAAATATTCACGAAGAGTTCATTGTTTTTCTTTCTTGTTTTTACGTTTATTTTTTTAAAATTGCATTGGCGTACTATTTTAACCTTTATGTTTTTTTATGTGGGCGTTTATGAAATTTTACGATTATTTCATTTAGGTATTAAAAACTCGAAGTACTATTTTAACCTTTATGTTTTTCTATGTATGGGTTTATGAAATTTTACCATTATTTCATTTAGGTATTTTATCTTGATTGATTTAGATATGCTATCCTGGTAGAAGTACAATTGACGTAAATAACTGAATTGGTATTAAATAAAGTAGACATACAGAGCGTTTTATATCTAAAAGAATATCCAGAGCGTTTCAGTCACTGAGCCTTTTATATCTAAAAGAATAACCAACCTGTAAGCAAAGTTTCGTTTTCTATATTTTAATGACGCAAAAAATATAATTGAATATGTATTTGTGTTCTTACACGCAATCTAATGAAATGCATGGAAATATTTCTAAATATGAATTCAATTTGACAAAAATGGAATGAAAAACTCGAAGTAAAAACCAATTATCAAATCATTTGTATGGGAAGATATATTTAATGTTATATTCATCACTAAAACTAACCGTAAAAATCTATTAACGTAAGAAAAAAACGAACCAATTAATGAAGTAATGAAATTGAGCGTCGACCAGCAACAGAGTTCATCAAGCTCAACTCTCATGTAGTAATTAACCCAAGCTTAACACTCATTGATCTCGTTGACCTGGTCAGCTTTGACTGTGCTGCTGTTTATGTTACTGTTTTGTAACTTTGTCTAAATGCCTTATTTTGTGAAATTTGTCTTCATAATAATTTTGCACATTTGGCTTTCTTTTGCTCATAACGTTTCAATTAAATGACGTCTTATCGAAATGTGATTTCTTTGTACAAAATGTTTTTGTCGAGTCAAGTCAGTTTTGGTTAAGATGGGCATTTAGAAGTAACGTAAAATATTCAAATACTATTTTTTGTACTGATTTCATGATGAAGTACTCTTATTCATTACATAATGAAATATAATTTCATATTTTAGTTTTTTTTTAGCATAATGTTCTATTAAGTTTTGATGCAAAGTGTGTAAGTAGCATTTATACTGAAAACATATTGGCATTCTTATTTAATTTGTGAAATGTTAATAAAGTTCGTGGACTTAATAATGTTTATTTAAAAAAATAAAAAGTCTTATGATGTTGTATTAAATGTTATCGTTTCTTGAAACCATATATAGAGTCGTAATGAAAACCGAGGAAATGTTAACTTTCATATTTCAACAATAAAAAGTTCTACATAAATGAAGGGTTCACGTTAGATATTTTCTTCTGTATATTATTTTATTTAAATACAAAAACAAGCAAAAATAATATATAATTAACACGATATTCGACGAAAACCGCAACGATTACCCGTATTCAACTTTAGAAATGTTGAATCCACCAATTAAACCCTTGACTCCACTAATTTAACCTTAATTAACTAAATCCAAGAGGTGTTTTAGTTATACCTGACTTTGTAAAAAAATACGTAGAGCAAATTGACTGTTAGGGTCATTTAAATGGAAATGCTGTTACTTATTTCGCAGATAAAATCCAAAATCTCTAGCCTTTTATTCCAAAAACGTAATAAAGTCTGATCAAGGTGAGGGAGTGGGATACGTCAGGGGTTGGGTTGTTAGGGGTTCCTTATATTTTGGTTTCTGAAGCTCAGCTTTGGAAGCGTGTCGTCAAATATCATGTTTCAATATTTTGTAGTTAACTATTTTTGATTTTGCTGTTTTTGTAAAATTTCGTGAAAATATTTATTAATTCTAAACTAGTAGTGAAATTTTAATCAACTTTTAAAACGTTTTCAAATTTATTTAATGGCATGGATGTGGTAGGGATATTTTTCCGTCTCATTCGCTCTTGTGACGACATATCAATTTGATATTGCCACCCTTATATAAATTTTCGGTTCAAACCTTTGTAACTCGGAACATTATTAAGATTTGACGTTATTTTTTAACTTCTCTTTAGCTTGAGCCTGGAAATTGTGATTCATGACATAAAAGAAAAACCATAATCACATAAACAAATAAGTTGTATATTGAATTAAGAGTAATATTTTAGGTTATATATATATATATATATATATATATATATATATATATATATATATAACCTATAATAATACCGCATAATATAATATTGTATATATCTTCCCATACAAATGATTTTATAATTAGTTTCTACTTCGAGTTTTTAATACCTAAATGAAATAATCGTAAAATTTCATAAAAGCCCACATAAAAAAACATAAAGGTTAAAATAGTACGCCATTGCCATTTTAAAAAATAAACGTAAAAACAAGAAAGAAAAGCAATGGACTCTTCGTGAATATTTGCTCTTATATTTTCAACCTATTATGGTTAACAAGAAATTCTAAAACTTATATTATGGCTTATGGCATAACTACAATAAAAACAGTAAGCTTTTTGGATGAATAACGCGATTTCATTTACGCAAAATTTTTCAAATGAATTTATCGTCCAATTTGCGATTATTATTTGGTTTAATTCTACACATGTTCTTGTATTCATTTATTCTTGTGTACATTAATTCCCAGTCTTGTGTTTTCTGCAATACAACGTCTACTGAAATATATTTGATTATAAGATATATCATGAAAAGTATTCAAAGAAATAAAATGTTGCGAAACCGTGACACTGGGCAGAAATCGAATCGTATTTAATGTTATCTTGTTTATATATATATATATATATATATATATATATATATATACATATATATATATATATATACATATATGTATATAATTACGGAGATGGTTCCCATAATCATTAATGTAATCGTTTTATAACTCACACTCTCGATATGCTTTTAGGAAAGCTAGACAAATTGTTTATATGATTATTTAAAGGTTTAGATTTGTATATTCGATATGGTCAATCCCAATTAATATTTTTTAAACCTTTTCACCCTAAACTTACATTTGTTCATAAAATACTGTGTTTAAAATATTACTGTATGTTAAAAATTTAAATTCCGTGTCCGACACATTGTGGCGTATGGTTAGAAAAGTTGGAAGGTGTGTTCACCTTCCAAGATCTGATTATAATAAGTTCATCCATGAATTTTAGACGTTTTTTAACATGTGGAGTAAGTTACATTTTTCTGACTTTTAAAATTATTTTAACCATAAGATATAATGACTCTTGAAAATACTAATAAATATTTTAGGTGCTAAAGAATAGTCTTCAGAATTATTTTGACAACAATATAGTAAATCTTCATTAATAGAAATATGTATATCAACAATATAGTAAATCTTAATTAACAGAAATATGTACGTCACGGCATACCCGAAAATATGATCGACGCACATAAAACGTTTAAATTATTTGTCTTCACCCGGACTTATTTTCCACGATATCATTTTTATAATTGCGAGTGAGGTTACTAATAAGAGAAAGAAATGAATAAAGATAAAGTTGCAATAAAAGTACGATATCTCAATCTCATATCTGCAGATAGTCCTAATTTCTTGACAGCTCTTCTTTTGTGAACTGTCGACAACATCCCCGTTTCATCTAAATTGCGTTTTTTGTCCTTATTTACAAACCTTATATTAAATTCGCTTAGAACGTACGCTTCCTTCTCTCACACTGAGTGTACATATGCCCCACTTATATCAACGGCAATGGAAGTTATCAATCCTATTTATGTAATTTATTTTTGGCTCTGGTTCAGATGCTGAATGATTGATTATTGTGTTTGTATTTTAGATTAATGATTTGCGTAAGAATTTATATATACTTTGCGTTAGTTGCTCCGATTCGTTGTTGCCAAATTTTACGATATTGATGTGATGCTATGTTTTGGGATGCAAACAAATAATAGGTTTGAGACCGAATACAAAATGTCTCGGGCAAATTTTGAAGACATGATGTTGTATTCGCATTGCCACATGTGATGCTATGCTATTGGGATGCAAACAAATTATAGCTTTGAGACTGTGGTATGATGTTGTATTCCCGTTGCTACATTTATTTACTTCTTATATATAATATTTGTACTATTACAGAAATATTACATCAAAAACAATTTTTTCTAAAACTATACTAACTATTCATCTTTTCTGAGAACATATAATTCAGAAAAGATCAATAATTAGCGATAAATAGATCAATAATAATTCTTTTTCTTTCTGACTTCTGAGATTTCGCGTCATGAATTGTTATCTATTTAAATTATTAGGTTCAATCCCAAAATGAAATGGCTTTGTATTTTGTGCATTCATTTAACTTTTTTTTATTTCACTAACTTGACGTGATGGCATGTGTATTGCCCTTATGTTAAGGGAATTTATTATTGGATTGCATTTAACGAAAGGGTTTTACGCTATTGTTAACACGCTGTTACGCGATTGTTTTTTGTTGTTCTAGGTTAGATGTAAACTAATTACCTATTTAGTTTATATGATATTAGAGGTTACTTATAGGAGAATTTATAATCGCTTTTTTTTAGTTTTTCCCGATTTGCCCTTGCCAAAATTGGTGAGTGTATCCAACATATGTGGACAAATGTTCATAATAATGACAAGAGGGTAAAATGTTACAGAATTATTTTGAAATCTACTAATTTTTGGATATAGACAATTTAATGTGGACATCATATTGAAGAAATCAATTCAAAAATTTTATTTATAGCTTTCTATTAATAAATGGTATTTATGAATGTTTGCAATAATTAGCATTTATTTTACAGCAATTTTTCTAACAGAAGTAAACGTTTCATATCTATATTATTTTCATTTGGATACAAGAGATATATTATTTGAACGGGCTTATATATATTATTTGAACGGGCTATATATATATATATATATATATATAGTAGATGTTTTTCACTCACTTGTAATTATTGAAATTTTACAATCTTATGTTATATTGATGATAATATAATAAAATGGTATCCTGACATCTCAATGATGATAATGAATGAGGAAGGTAATTGCAGGAACTTCTCCATGACTAATAGTCAATTCATCGAATTTAAGTATGTTTGACTGTTTTCAATGAGATTTTTGATTTCATATTATAAACAGAAGGGTTTGATGACAAATGGAGTGGTCATGGGTACTTCTCAATTCAACATTAAGCCCATCGAGTTTGTGCTCATTAGATTTGTTACAAAACCATGTTTTTACGTTTGTTTAATTTAAATAGCCTGTTGAGAATATAAGATTTACTTGTTTATATTATATTATATTTAAAAACCATACAATAGAGAATTGTGATAACCAAATAAAACCGTTTTTACTTACAAATTCGTGTTGCTCGTGATTTGAAAACTATGATATTTGAAATAAAATCCATATAACACAGTAGTATATTGCTGTCTAAATATTTGGAATTTACAATATAGAACAGAAATATCAGATGCCTAGGACTCAGAGTTTTTAAGGTAGATCCAGTAATTATTTTTTTAAGACGTCTGTCTTAAAAGTAATAAAATGATCTAACTTTGGCAATATTTGGGCCTCTCGTATCAGTAATTTTCAATAACAGATCTTCTCAACAATATCCTAAGAGTCTAAAGAGAAAATAAGATTTCTTTTTCAAGAAGTAGCAGGAGGGGAGCCTTTGTTTCTTTTTTTTACAACTTTAAATAATTTTGTGGCACGGAGCCTTGAAAAATAGATTAGGATAAGAAATCACACACACGACTATATAATCAACAACAGACCATTATATGCAAAAAAATAACGAGCTAAAATAATAAAGTTTCGGGTATTATACCAACGCCTGAATGTTTTTAACAAAATAATTTCAAATCTATGGAATTTTACATATTTACATATAGCTGTAAGTAACAAATAGTCTTAAAAAAAAACTTTGATCGCTGATACCAGTTTTTTTTTATTTTCATTGCGATTGGTTAGAAAATCTTGTCTCTATTATTTATGCGACGACTTTAGACCATACCGTCATTTCAGCAGTTACATTTTCACAACGACCCATGCTTGCATGGATCTTAACTGAGTCAAATGACAGTCTACTTCTTCGTTTTCTCGATCTTGAAAAGTTTTTAAACTAATCACGTGGAGTGATTCCTAATGAACTAAATCATCATCTAGATGACATTTATTCAGCCATTTCGTTCCATATACTAATTAGTTTATTAAGAATTAATGAGCAGACAGAAAATACATGATTGAAAATACTTGATTGTTGAAATTAAAAAAAAATCCAACGCGTATTGCATGAGTAAAATGTTAGAAAGTGGAAAATTTGTATGAATATTAAAAGCTTTGTTAGAATTTTATTTTGTCTTACTTAAATTTTGCTCCTGATGAATTTGACACGCAGTTAGGGGCCTGTCTTATTATTTATTGATTAGTAGTAATATTTAGAAAGATTCAGAGTAAAATTTCTAACCAGACTTTTAGTAGTTTCGGGGTTTGGTTATTTCTAATGTTTAATTTAGATAATATAAAAACACAATCGGGTGTTTCTGATTTCTTTAATTAATTTTTTCTTGTGTACTCACACACACGCACATATATACAAATACATATATGTACATATATATATATATATATATATATATATATATATATATATATACAGCATAACAATATGACAATACGAATTTAAAAAACACAAAATCTCGAACAATTTTACATTAAAAGGCACAACGCTACGCAGAACTCTAACACCTTTTGTGAGAAATCATTAGTAAAAACTTATTAAAAAGTAATGCAATTTTTGGAAGCCATTCCAAACCTAGAATGTCTAGTGTCCAACTAAGACGGGATAATGAATGAAGCGCTGTCGGCCCGAGTGAAACTATTGGTCGCAGTTGGTCCTGACTCGGATAGCTGCCCCTGTCTCATTCGCAATCAATGCTCTTGGTTACCTACTTTACATTAGTTGCATTATATTCAGGAATAGATGTTATTGTACTTTATTTGAATTTGTATTTAATATGTAAATATCTTATATTTTAGGATTCCATACCTTAAAAGGAAAAACGGATATATATATATATATATATATATTATATATATATATATATATATATATATATATAAATATATATATATATATAATTATTATTTCGTGTTAGGAAAACACAAAAAAGTGAATTCTAGTTTTCCTACAAACGTGTCAAAGATGAAAAGACGCGAGGACTTCGATGATTTGTAGTTCATACTCAAAAATTACTAGTTTCGGAAGGCGCCGAAAAGTATCTAAAATAAAAAGGGACTAGGGGAACAAATGCAGCGATAGACGTAATGGCACAAGCTAAACTGATATTGACGATTGTCTTATCATTATTTGTGTACATAAAGAAAACAAAATCCATGAAGCAATTGTGGACACTATTACGCCCTTTGTCGATGATTCAAGATTTTTACGGAGAATAATTTTGCCTTGTAATTTAATTTCTATAAAGTGAGAAAATTGCAAAAATATAACTAATTATGTGACACTAATAGTAGAAACGTCTCAACGTTTAAGCGCCACAGGCTTCAGCATTAACTATGAATAGGTTGGGTCATTCTTGTTGGTCGAATTACCAGAGTGATTATACCCATAATTATGGCTATAGAATATTTTGAAATTCAAACAACTGCCGATTCAATGAAAACAAAATTAAATGATATCGAATAAGTAGACACAAATAAAAAAACTCAGTATTAGTAGCTAAATGTTGACAGAAAAAGAAAAAGACAATAAAGGTAGCAGTGTTGGCAAATATGGCGGACATACTTCGATTGTCTCATATGTGTCAAACTCAAATTACAAAAAGGCAAAAACTACAAATTTCTATATTTGCCAAGAAACAGGCCCTTATCGTAATTAATGTCAACTTTTGAACAAGAAAAAAAAAAGGAACAAACTAACGCCTTTTATGTTGTTTCTCTCAGCGAAGAGTTCAGTAAAAGCGATTTATACATTGATTTAGGCGCATGGATGAACATAACTTCGAATGAAAGTTGACTAAAAATCACATTTACTCGACGAGTTAAAAAAATAATCACTGTTAATAAGACGATAATACCAGTTTTTCGTTCAAGTAACGTATAAATAAAAACAAATTACAATTACAACATAATCGTAAAGAATGTATTATGCATTCCAAGTCTTACCACAGACCTATTGTTAGTCAGTAAATTGATACTGAAAGGAAATAATGTCGTTATTGTGACTAATAAATGTAAAATAAGAAACAAGTTAGGCGATTTGGTTGCCGAAGCGGAACTAATTAATGGTGTAACAGAGTGAACCTACAGACACAAAACAGTTTATTGAGTTCAACTATAGTGAAATATGGTTCATAGAACTTGGTTGCATAAAAAGCAATTATATGATTAAAATTAAACGTTGTAGATTAGTAGATGGACTGGATTATTCTGACATATTTACAATAAGTAAGTCAAGCTGTGAAATATGTTGTGCAGGAAAACAGTCAGTTACCATCCTCTACAGGTTTACATGCAACATAAATGCTACAGATTGTTCATTCATATGTTTACCGTTCCATGAAGGGCAAGTCAATACGTAGTGCTCGATATTTTTATTGTTAACTGACGACTATAACAGAATGACCATCATTTATTTCTTGAAAGTATAGAATGAAGTGTTAAGCTAATTTAAAGAGTTTAATTTAATGGTGGATAATTTTAAAAGTAAGAAAATTAAATCTTGAGATTAGAAAATTACTGGGAATATTGTAGTAATGGTTTTGAAGATTTCTTGAAGAAATGGGGCATCATATGTAAAAGAAACAACCCATACACAACAGAATAGAATGGATTCGGTGAGAGATTGAAGAGAATCATAATAAAGACAGCAAGATGCTTATTTTTCAAAGCTAATTGATATAAAAAAATGGATAGAAGTTGTTAAACATCTGTTTTTTTTAAATGAACATCAATAGTTTTAGGCATTGGAAAGACTCCATATGAAACACGGAATAAAAAATCCAAACTTACAACATTTGCACATATTTAGGAGTCTTGTGATGGTACATATACCAAAGAAGAAAGGGACTAAACGGGACAGAAAGTCAAAGAAACATATACTGGTAGGTTTCTGAGATAACATAGAGGGTCATAAAATTTATGGTCCATTAAAAAGATAATGTTATAACTAATAAAGTTGTTGTAAGATTAGAAAAGACAAAGGAAGAACAAAGAATCACCGTTTCTATAGAGGACAGAGATACAGTGGGGAATCAATGGTAAACTTAGAACCTCTTGATCAGCCAAGTTCAAATAATTCAGAATGTTTGGAAGGCAAAGATAGGAATATGCCGGTAGAAGTCAGGAGAGTGCAAAATAAAAATGAAGGCTCACCAACGCGAGGTATACCATATGTACCGCTGACGGATTGTAAAGAAAAAGTGAAAAGACAAGGGGAGAAACCATCAAGATACGTCTTTGTCAATATGTGTAGACTGTCCACGGAAGAAGATGGAATGACATATGCAAAGGTTATCAGTGGTCCTGAGGAACAACACTGTTTGCAAGTGATGGTAAAAGAGCTGCAGTCGCTCGAAGACAATCCAGTGTGGGGTATTATTGATTGTGACTTGTATTGATTGGTTGTGAAAGAAATTCGATTGTGACAATAAGTTGAGATATTATGCCAGCCAGACTTACAGCTAAAAGTTTTACTCAGAAGGCCAGTGTGGATTATCAAGAAGCCTTTCCGCCCTTTATTAGTGTGCAATTAGATATGGACATCATTCATTTGGATGAAATAATAGCTTTTTTCAATGTCCACTTAAAAGTATGACTTGAAACAGCCATCTTCAGCTTGGTATGAGATATTATACAATTTTATGTTTCAGTCAGAACAAACTAGAACCTTATATCTTTATAAAAAACATTGCAACAATAAGAAAGCTATTGTTGGAATTTATGTTGATGATTTCATCCCAAATTTCAAATAATCAGTTAGAAACTGATTCTTTAATAAAAGCTTTGAGTCAAAAATTTAGAATAAAAAATCTAGGTCAATTCAAACAATATTTAGGTATGAGAATAAAAATAAATAAAAGTCCAAACGTAATTACAATAGATCAAGAGCATTATATCAAATTATTTCTAGAGATATTTGATATATCTGGTTGTAACATAGCTGATGTCCTTATAGAATTAAGTTAAATATTGAAAAGTCTAATGTTTGGGAAGATATATTATCTTATCCATATAAAAAAACCTGTCATATAAAAATAATGGGAAGCTGTATGTATTTAGCCGTTCTAATATGACCAGATATTGCTTATTCAGTCAGTTATCTTAGTCAACTTAATCATTCTTATTTGTATATTCACTGGAATTATGCTAAAAGCATTATAAATATTTGTTGGATACAAAAAATGACTGTTTAAGATATTCTAAAAAAAATCAGAACTGTAAGGATTTGTGTATGCAGATTAGGCTAGCGATGCCATTGACAGATGTTCATGTACTGGATTTAGTTTTAGGAAATCGGGATTTGCTGTTCTTGGGAAAGAAAGAAACAAAGGACAATGGTATTGAAAAGCTGTAAAGCAGTGTGTGGCTTTGCCAGAAACATGTCGAGAAGTAAGTTACTTACAGAATTTAGAGTACGAAATAACAGGTTGATAAAATTGTACTATAGGGTAATAAAACTGTACTGTACAATGATAGTCAGAGTGCATTGAAGTTGGCAAATAATCAACAGTCTTATAAACGCTCAAACACATGGATGTAATATTTGTCGTAATAATAGAGTTGAAATAAAATATTTACGAACTGCTAGCATGCTCGCTGATGCTTGTTAACTTAGGGATTTTCAGGAATAAAATGATATGAGTTTATAGAAACACTTTGAGTTGTTTAAATTTAAGTTTATTTTTATTCTTGCTGACGTTAAAATCAGATAATTATTGTAATAGATTTTTCACTTATTTGTGATGTTGATAAAATGAAGGTGTTGGAAATGATATCAAAAACAGGTTTCTACTGGCATTTATATGAAATACGTCTATAGTCTTTTGTTAACTGTCAACCTGTGTTTTATTAGAATATATGTTATAGCAGGCAAAACTGAACTTTGAATATTTTTTTTTATTTTATAACTTATACAATTCTATTTGGAATAATTTTACATTTCATATTGCTGAAAACGAACTCCGAAATTGGTAAAGCCAAAATTAAGAAATAAGTAACGTAAGAGGTTTACGTAAATTTATCGAAAAATGTAATGAGATTTCCAAAACTTTTAGTTATTGAAAAGTTAACAGGTTTTTGTTACACTTGTGAATTATATACTAGTCAATATATTTACAAGAGAAAAAGTTTCAAATTATGCAGGATCTTTCATCCCGATATAATATATAATAAAGCTATCTCCTTACTAATAAATATCCTTATAAAGCTTTGACTAAGTATTCACACAGCATTTTCCTAAAATTCACTGTAAGAATTTTTAGTAATCAATTTCGTCATATTATTGGAAAAAAAAATTTATTCACATTATATGTATTAATTATTTAAATATATATAAATAAATATATATATATATATATATATATATATATATATATATATATATATAAACTACACATACATATATATTTACACAATTAATTTTCCATTGCCTCTTTATGATATGGAGATATCTCAACAGAATATTTTTAACGTACTTGTAACTACATTTATAACAAACAATAAAATCTTAAAAAGAACAAACCAAGCCGGTTTTAGAGGAATCAGAATTTAATAATAAAATGGATCGCAATTAAAACCGATATCAGAAATTAATAATAAAGTGGATCGTAATTAAAACAGGTTCGTATATCAAACTTGCTAAAATAAACAACTCATAAATCGCATTTTAGATATAATACAACCGGAAAATTGTGAAAAAAATTCAAGACCATGTCCATTGTCCACTAGGAATTTATAAATAATTTTTCTCTGAACGGCAATTTTTCACAATACCATTTATAATCGCGGAAGAGGCTATTTACAAGGGAAGAGAATGAAGTGGGAGCGGTAATAAAAACACGTCCACTCGACCTTTTACGTGCATATTATCTTAAGGTCCGGACAGCTCATCTCTCCTTCATTCTAAAGCTCTGGCCGCTAACGGAAGCTTTCCCGTTTCATTTAACTTTTAGATCACAGACGAAAATAATTGTTTTTTTTTCATTTTTCGTCCTTGTTTATAACACTTGCCTTGCATTGGACTACAGTCTCAATGGATATGCTCATTTTTAAAACTTATAGAAGTTGAATGCCTAATTTAAATATTTTGCAATATGTATGGGCTCTTACAGGTGCCGAAATATTAATTGTTGTGATTTAGTTTTAGATTAGTGACTTGCAAAGGGTTTATATTTACGTTAGTCACTTTTATTTGTTATTTCCAAACGATGCCAGCGAATATGAACCTGGCATTACAGAAATAGAATGGAGTAACAATAGTTTTTTTCAGAATATAAAAAGCGGACACAGAATATAAAAAAGCGGAAAAGCAGTTTTCAAATTTTACTTGGTTTTTATCGTCAATTAAGATTATCCTATGAGTATGAGTGTCCTATGATTGTCCGTGGATTAATATGTCAGATTTATACCTATACATCCACTATATATGTACAGGTGTTTCAAAAAATATTTCTAAGCGGAAGCACAGAGGTAGAAAACATCAAGACCTATCCGAAACACTCCTACGTATGTTTTCAGTTTAGACCCCTATGTATGTATCTAGTATATCCCAAAAATCCCTATGGATACGCCGTTATAGACAAAAACGAAAATCGTAATAAAAATTTATTTGACCTCAAGATTCAGTGGTACGGGAGTTTTCGGCAATCGCCAAATAACTCTTAAACCAGGTGAAGTATGCTTAATTGTAGGACTTTTGTGAATTTTAGGACTTTTGTAAATGAACTTTATTAGGACTTTTGTGAATATTATTTAAATTAAAATAGTTATTCAATAAACATATATATCGATTGTAAATATTTTATCCCACCAAAAAGGAAATCTGTTAAATAAGAAATATTTACGCGACGCTTGATCGGCCATACAAGTCAATGGACTGATATATATATATATATATATATATATATATATATATATATATATATATATAATATATATATATATGTACTATATATATATATATAATATATATATATATATATATATATATATATATATATTTAAAAGTGTTTTGTACAATGCGTTGTTATTTAGGTGGGCAATTAGCAAAGATCAATCTTTGCTAATTGCCCACCTGAAGATGTTGCAATACAACCCTAGGTCGAAACCTAGGCCGTGGTAAAAAATTTAAATAAAGTAGAAATAATACTACATCACGTAGTTTCATTTAATTGTGTATTGTACGTTATTTATTTTCAACATTCAACGAATTTTTCACTACTTTTTTTTATAAATAATCCAGAATTACTTTTTTTGGACTATTTATTGGGCATTTTATTCTACTGTTATTTTTAGTATTTTTACTGTTTTACGAGTATGTCTAACTGTAGTTTTGGGTTGGTATTTTAGTATACGCAAGACTTTATATTGTATTATATATTATATATTGTATTATATATATATATATATATATATATATATATATACACACATATATATATATATATATATATATATATATATATATATATATATATATATATATATATATATATATATATAATGCACTTGCCTAAAACTTCGCCTTTCTTATAAAACTTACGTCTGATTTGTTTGTAAGGTTACATGATTTATTTCGTTATATCATCAATATGATTTGCATATAAGAGAAACAATGTATATATCCGTATAAGAAAAACATCAAAGCCTATTATTTTAATTGACATAAATTATTGTTTATTTCATTTGATGTGTGAAATGACATTTTTATGTTTTCAGTTGAAGATTAATAATTGTTTAAAAGTGAAAAAAAAAATAATATCGTTTTACTTCGAGAATTAAAGTTTGTCACTTTTGCAAATATTGCTTTTTGAATCTCGAAGTTTTATTTTTGAGAAATTTTCTAAGCAATTCTTATATTTATTTCCCTTCAATTTAGAATTTTATTGAATGAGCGAAGAAATTATATATAAGCCCAAACTCATATTTTTGTTCTAATTGGCCTCAGGATATTTTCCCAAATGGCAATGCTTTTTCAATTTCGTAATGAGCTTTGTCCATT
Organism: Druceiella hillmani; assembly: GCA_039881145.1. Lineage (NCBI taxonomy): Eukaryota > Metazoa > Arthropoda > Insecta > Lepidoptera > Hepialidae > Druceiella > Druceiella hillmani. Next base: position 16,649,702 of record JAYKKI010000014.1, on the reverse strand, counting down.
GCTAAGGTTTATTCAGAAAATAGAGTAGTATATTTGCTTTAAAAATAGCTAGTGCTTCATTATACATTTAATATTAAATTATATTTTTGTGCACTAATTTGAAGTTAAAATGTGTATAAAGTCAAATAACTTCTCAAATAATCGTAGGTATTTTGTATGAATATTATATATAAAATATCATGTACAATAGATGTAGATGATCAAATGAGATGACGCACGTTCGATTGAACATTTAAAATAGCCATAAAACTAAAAATACTAAAATAAAAATATTCACACTGAAAACTAAATAATAATTAATAACTAATATCTTGAACACCATTTGGGAATGATTTTCCTATATTTTATTACGGTAATAAAAGAATTTTCATTCTGGAGAGATTACTATCCGAAAATTAATACGCACAATAATTTAAATATCTAGACACTATTAATTTATGTGGTCTACTTGAAGTCAGTAACTTGTTTACAAAGTTTAAAAAAGGTATACATGTATTGATTAAGTTTTAAGAGAAACTAACTCTTTGCTTTCCATGTTCACTTTAACAACCGCTCGAAAATTACTTTTTTTAATAATGCTTCTGTGGGAGCTCCTTAGAATTTTATCGTAGTGTTTTATATAAAATGTTTATTTTTACTTTCATTTTTATTTATGAAGTGGCAAAAATATTTCACCGATAAGGGTGTTGGTGTTAAAAGGAAGATCCTCTCGTCGTGCTATAAAAATTCACCCCAGCTGCAGAACTGTTCTCTGTTGCTGACAGTTTTATTGTGTTTCTGTGCAAAGCAACACTTCTGTATTATCGGATTTTGTGTCAGCGAAGAGGATGAAAAAGATTCAAAATAGAAATTAACGAGTATCAGCTTGCTCTATTTTATACAGTAACAACACAGTACAGTAACAACACAGTACAGTACCAACACAGTACAGTAACAGTACAGTACAGTAAAAAGTCTGTATGACTGTTCCATATTAGTATGCGTATCTGTAATTTTGCATATCCTTACGACTCATGGGAAATTATTACTTCTCTCCGAAAGAAGGTTAAAAATTTATATTCATGTAGAATTGTATATTTTCGCACATTTCTTTCTAAAATTATTGAATATTAATTCTAAGCATGGCAATTATATACTAATCACGGTATTTGATCGAATTCCTTTAACAACTTTGCTGCATTTTATTTTTTTATTCGAGAAAATAATATAACTCCTCCAATTTTCGAGGAAAAGCAAACGACTGTAAACATGGAAATTTTATATGATAATATTTTAATAAAAATGTACTGTTTTTCTCAGTAATATCCTTCAATTATTTTTAGGAGTTTCTGAATTTTGCAGTAAATGTACATCTTAAAAATGTAAATATTTTTATGAAATTGTCGAACTTGTCAAAATAGTATAGACCATATATTTAAAATCCCTGTTAGTGTTAAAGATTGCTTAAAGATTAAATTGTTTCTTATTACAAAATCTGAAACTTACATAAATTTAGTTTTATTATTTTTAAATTTACATGCTTTAAACTAACAAAAGGATCACGTTAGTTAAAAAACGCGCGTTACGATGTTTCGTAGCTAAATCATTTTAATTAATGTTCAGATATAATCAAAGACTTCAAATAATTTAGCATAACGGCGACGAACCGAATTAAATTCACTGCTGAAATCAAGACGTACAAGTATTGAGAGTTGGATATTACTCCTGGCTAAACGTATGTCAACCGTGATTTACTATCAAAAATACTTTACTATCAAAAATACGTAACATTTAATTAAATATTAGTTTGATATTTTTATATATTAAAAAACGTATAAAAAATTATTCCGTTTATTTTGATCATCAAATTAATTTTCACGTTGTGCATTTTATAATATATAAAAATAAATAGGTAGGAACTATGGCTTTATATGATTCCACGATGGCACTTAAAATTTCTCTGGGTGTCAAAAAATGTTACATTCCCTGCGCAGAGTGCTTTTCTAAATTTTGGTACCTACTTAATACAATCTACGCTTAATTTTGGCATTAACATTTCAAAAGCTAGAAGGTGTTAACATACAGATAAATTAAAAACCGTAAATTGTCAACAATAGAGGTCAGTTTTAGGACAGCACTTTACAATTTGAAAAAAGGTAATCGAAAACAAAATTTGTTAAAAAATTTGTTATAGATATATAAGTTAATAATAGAAGAGAAATAAACATATTTTTTCTATACAATTATATCAAAGAAACTTTTAAATCTTTTTACCATTAATTAATATTTTTCCAGACGATCTTCACTTCATACATCAACGTAAGTAGACAGCAAAAATATCTGTCGTTAGAATTCTCTCATTAAAATTTGTCGTGAGAATTTTTCATGAATTCCATAAATTCGTTTACGATAGCGTTACAATGAATAGATTGTATTTACGAAATAATGTACAACATATCTGAAGCGACAGTGAAGGATCTCATAACCCTTCTTATTTATTAGTCATAACCTCCAAATTTCAGAAAATTGAAATTTATTGTAAAATTGAAGTTTACAAAACAAGAGAAATAACAGAAAATAACTATATTATTTTCTATGTAGTTGGGTTAAACATGTTTGAAACGTTTTGTATACAACATCCCTTTTACGGGACTTCGCAAAACAATTTAGTACGTAATATTCATTCAATTGATGACGGTTATAAAAAAATCCAATTATTCAAGGATATTTAAAACTGTTATATTTTGAAGGATTAACGTAAAAAAATGAGCAAACTGGCTGTCAATAATATCAGCGTCTAACTACATTTGGAGTAGTTATTACACGAATAAAAAGTGGCCATATCAGATGGAAATTACTTATTATAATTGGAGGTTATGTCAATTGATCACATTACCACTGATCTTATGTGTAAATAATACTAAATATTTATTCCAATTTACATTTAAGTATAGAAGTTTACCATTTCTACTTATTAATTTGAAGTATAGCTATAGTTACTTTTGTTAGAGGGTGAACTCCATAATTATTTTTGTTGTAGTGCGTTTGAACTAAAGATTAATTGAATTCTATAATTAATTCCCATAATTACTTTTGTTATAGTAGATTTGAACTGCAGCTAAATAGAACTTTTAAGGATACACAAAGTTTTCTCTACGCATTAGTTATTTTTGTTTTAAACTTTGGAAAAAAGGCTTTGGCGAAGTGAAGATAATGTCAATATAGTTCACAAATATAGGATAGTATTTAAAAATAAGTACATTTTGGACTATCATCAGATTTTATTGAAACATGATTTTGGAAATTTGAGGGTCATAAGGCAGTTAATATAAAAGTAATATAAACAACTAATAAGAGTAAGCTAAGTAGAGTAGTTAGATAATGATTAAAATCTCTTTGGATAGTTAATTCAGATTAACAAGACTTTATTAATTGGGAATTGGGCAGTATAAATTCTAGAGTTGAAGCACCGCACAATATTTTACTAAGTCGTAAATTAATTGGCATTTAGTGTTAATATGTTTAACCTGTAACTTTTCAAGTTGGTTGAAGCAATTTACGTACCCATTTTCGTGTGTATCGATTGGCCTTAATTATGTTATTTCTTGATTTGGGATCAAGTATTTGACTTTGACTAACATAAAAGATGCATGTTAAATACTCATATGAAAACAACAAACAGGTCCGAAAATGTTTCGTATCGAAATATAATTTTCGCTAAAAGTTAATTAAAAACAGTTACAAATTCTCGCATCAGACATCAGTATATGTCCAAGATAATATTATCTGTCTTTCATTACAATAACCAAGTAATTTTTTTTTAAATAATATTGGTAATTCTATCGGGAATGGAAGATTTAGAATGGCTGCAGTACAATAAGAGATTGAAATATACCAGTGAATACCCAAATCAAGGCAATACCTTTGTAGATCACTAATCTCATAACAGGAACAGAAGCGAAAACAAATAATATTTTTTGCACATGTGTACCCAAGTGATAGTTGCAAATAATGTAATTCATATTTAGACTAATAATAAGTAAAATTCATAAATAAGGATGAAAAAACACAAAGAATATTAACTAACAACAACATCTAGTAACTACATCTCAACTCTGAAAACAGATGACGTAACTTAACGTATATTTTTTATACATTTAAATATATATATATATATATATACATACATATATATATATATATACATACATACATATATATATATATATATATATATATATATATATGTGTGTACCTGTGTGCATGTGTGTGTGTGTGTATGTTTGTGTACGTGCGAGTGTGCTTGCATGCGTGCGTAAATATGTATTGTAAAAAATATTCTAAATATTTTATTAACATCTTTATTCCATTAGTTATTTCGTCATAAAAATTAAAATGCATCTACTTACTGAACTGCTCGAATGAAAAGATTTATATCCGTAAACAATTTTTTATTATTTCTTTAAAACAAACCTTATTTATTTCTAATTGTTTTGTGTGACAAACCATAACAGAGCCAAATCTTATTTATTGGGCAATATGTTTCACTGATAACTTTAAACCAACAAAATCTTTAGAAAATGTTTACACGTGAATAAGACGTTTTATATTTTTTTCGGAAACACATCCACCTTAACCTTTTTACTTTTATTTAGAATCCCACTTCTTCGAAACACAACCGCAATAAATTTGGTAGACAGAGTTCCGTAGTCATCGTTAGTATGTGTACCAGCGACAGTCATCAAAATTAAACTACTGTACGTAAGTACTACTTTGCATAGAGAGACAGTAAAACTGTAAGGTGTGTGGGATAGTTCTGTTTCTATAAGCGGCTTTTTTATTGCGGGATGAGACTTTTTCTTTCGAACACGCTTACTGGTGCCAAAATTTTGCTGTTTTAAAGGAAACAAATAGTCAGTAACCAACGCTAAGAAATAATGCTAAAACAGGGATTTTCGTATATTACTCGAAGGGAAATTTTGCAAGACCAGTCTACAAATGGTTAGTTTAAGTGATTACTGAGATCGGATAATTAGTTCTTTCTTTAAAAAATTAAATTGAAGAAAAGTACATATATGAATTTTCCTTAGATTCATTCAATAAACTTAATTTCACACGAATTTTAATTCTAGGTTTCTTTAATGCTACTTTGCGATAAAAGCAAATAATATTATTAGTTTAAATGCTACTTCACATATAATAGCTTAAATTGTCCTACAATTAACTATAAAATAATTGAGTTTATTAATGCAAGCACCAAGGAAATACATTTGAAAATATATCGTTCTTTTATACACATGCGTTTGTGGCTGAAATATTTTTTCACAAGCCTTTTAACAAGTAACAATATTGAAAGTATTTTGATAAAATTATTAAAATAAAATACGAAGTTTCACCTATTAAAAGGTCTTGTCATAAAACTGTGATTAATCGGTTTCCAGTTTTATTAATCAATTGGGTTGTAAGTGCGTCGTTTGTATCATTAAATATTTTTTCTTGTGATTTCTTAATTGTATTTATAAGTCACTTTTCGCATTTTAAACGTGCCCTGAAATATTGTAGTATATGTATATGGAAATCGTATATGGAATTTTAAGGAATAAAAACTTTAAAATATGTAATTCTTTTTCTGACCTGAAGCTTAAAGAAACAGAAAAGCTTCCGTTACGTATGAGAACTTTGGAAAGGACGAGAGATGAACTGCAAGGAACTTAAGATAATATGCTCGTAAAAGGTCCACAGTTTGATGTGTTAACATTGCTGCTTCCAATTAATTCAATTCCGCGATTATAAATGGTGCCGTAAAAAATGCGGCCATTTGAAGGCAAATTATTTTTGAGAATAATTACGAATTTATTAATATAATCACATCAAAATGTAATACAACAAAACCTAGGTCGTGGTAAAGAAAGTAGAAATAATACTACATTAATTTCGTTTATTTGTTGTTTACAAACATAATTTAGAGTTATTTAATATGGAGTTCGGATGAATTGTAAGAATTAGTATTTATTACTATTAATAATTAAATTACGAGGATCAGTTAAAATCCCCTAGTATTATGATAAATATTCCAATATATTTTAGAAATATATTATTTGCAAATTTATTGCCTAGTACTCCTCCACAGGCGTTAAAATATTTTGAGTATCTCAAAAGTTATGAAAATGAGGATCGTTGCTATAATTATTCGATAAACTTATAGCGATGATCCCAAATTACATAACGCGGTTTTCTAGTAAAGTCGTTGTTTTTCAAGATTGTTCAGGGATTGTAATCATATTTTTAGACTTTAAATAATATCCCTAAAACAAATTTAATTACATTAGTATACACGCGGTACATAAAATAAAAAAAAAAACAAATCCGAATATTTTATTCGATGCCCTAAAATTTCAATAAAAATATTTTTGAGTTTTGCTGTTGAGAAATATGCTAGTTATGTGCTTTATTACTTGGACAATCAAATTTGTATACCAAAAGGTTGTCGAGAAAAACGACTGATGAGAAGTAAAATTAAATTATTATGGCAACAATACGGTTTTAATTATTTTGCTTGAAAAATCTCGGCAAAGCTTTTTTGTTTAATATATATTTTTGATTTCGATGATAATTGAAGATGAAAAAAAACTGCACTGTTGGTCATAGCTAAAGCTTTGTGAGAAAATATAAATGAATAAATATTGAACAATCACCTCGATGTAAAAAATATGTTAACATTTGGCGCCAAATAGTGCACTCCGAATCTTCATTAACTTTTATTTCCGTTCTCTTCCATCACTTCTAACATAAGGTCTGACTGCATGGAAGTGCTACTTTGCGTAGATGGAGAGGGTCAATGAAAGAAAGCTTTCAGAAGCGACTCTTTTATTACACGATTTCCGCAGTTTCCTCCTTCCGATTTTCCTTGCGAAGTGAAAAGACCACTTTGGAGACTAAGTTAAAATAGACCGAGACGATCTTTTGCACACAACATGATGATTTTAATTCTTGAAAGCTGTCATAGGGGACATTGTATGAAAATCGTTTGTGAGTAGTCGTGTGATGTGATGAAGTGATTCGCAAAAAGACAAAAGAATAACTATATTCATAACAAGCTCCAATTTTCGACTAAATTTTAATAACGTTGTGTGATGTAAAAGCCATTATATATATATATATATATATATATATATATATATATATATATATATATATATATATATATATATATGTATATATATATATATATATATATATATACTAGCGTGACCCGTGCGAAGTCTTCGCATTATTTATTCCATTATGAAGCTCAGATGACAGTTCAAACAAATATTTTACTAAAATTGACATATAGAGGCGCAAGTATCAATAGCATTGAGCTAAAGCGCCACTTTATTTATACGTGAGTGGATTTGAAATTAAACAAAAATTTTACCGACCGTCAATCATATTGACGTTGAGCCGTTAGATGGCAGCATTGCTGTTTTGTGTATATAATTTTAATAATTAATTAATTTGCAAAAACAATAGCAATAATAATTTTTTTAGTTGTGGATACCGGTAGAGCAAGCAATTATCTATAAAATGATATATAATTTATGTGGATTAGTTGTGAGGTTTTTTCTAAAAAGGGAGAGTAACATCTTAACCTTAGCGTATTAATATATATGATGATGATGATTAATTTTACCTCATTGTCACTTCAATTTTGTTATTACGCAACTCGATATCTAAGTAAAGAGAAAAAAATGTTTTTCTTTTAAATTTATTTTCTCAATAACATCTTAATTCAACTTAGAAATCAGCATCATATAATTATATCAATTACGTTTTTCCAAGTACAACTACAAATTATCGATGAGACTAGACTATATTATAAATTTTCAGCAAATAGGGCCTGAGTGTATAGCTGTAACAAAATCAAATAATTTTATGAAATAAATGCACGTGAAATTGAAATTTATCATAACCAAAAAAAGGAAAATGGAAGGCAAACCATTGTCCTCTAAATAAATAGTTCCAAAATTTTACTCCTTTATATCTTTCGTACGTTCAGTTTTTAAAAATTTTTTTTTATATAAAATAAGATCGCTGTTTTACTTTTCAGTTGGGGTTATGTTATAGATATTACCTGAGTTGTTGGATATCCAACGTCAATTTGGACGAATGATACAGCATAATTAGATTTTTTTTCCTCTTCTGATTAAGTATAATCTATTAAGTAAAAGTGGAACTTGAATTACAAAGATTCCGTACAAACACACATTCAAATATTTAAAGTTACACATTAATTTCATAAAATTTTTATGGTAGTTATTATTATTTTTGTATATATATATATATATATATATATATATATATATATATATATATATATATATATATATATATATGTACACATATGTATTACTTACTATTTTTAACGTAACAAAACAGTGTAAATTTTTTAAAAAACTTTAAATGTAAAAATTTACAATGTTTTACTCTCGAAACACAGGAGGGTGGGATCTCATGTGTTTTAGGGAATATTTTCAGCAATATTCTTAAAACCATCTTCCACAAATATCATACTGAAAATTACTCTTAAAACTACAATACAACCAGCAGTATTTTTAAAACCATCTTACAAAAATATCATACTGGAAAAGTATACAAAATGCTATAACTTTTAGAATCCTCATAACTGCCCTTTCAACCAATACCTCACATAAAACATGAAACGAAAGGAATGCTTAATTATGTCCTATATAATATCTTATTTTTAAGTTTTTGGGCAACTATTGAATTATATGAGGGTGCTAAATATTATTTAATATGTTTCTCTTTAAATTGAATGTAATAATTAATTAAACAGTCAACCGGGTACTTTTTACATCTTATTCATGGTAATACTTTTGTAATATAAAGAGTAAACTTAAAATAAACTATGTAAAATCTCGATTAAAAAAATGTTCACTGATGTAATGCAATTAGTATATAGTAGATAACCTAGAGCATTTATTGCGAATGTGATAGGGGCAGCAATCCGGGTTAGACCCGACAATGACAAATAGTTTCAATCGGGTGGACAGCTCTTCATTAATTGTCGCATCAGAGCTGGGTTATACACATTCCAGGGCTGGAATTGCTTTTAAAAATTGTGTTACTTTTTTAATAGGTTTCGTGCTAAGAAATTTTTACATAGGTTTAAGAGTATAAAGGTGAACATAGCATTGCACACTTTATCGTAAAATGGTTGATTGAGATTTTGCATTTAATACATTTTTGGTGTGACGTCAAATGATATAAAATATCATACTGGTTTTATTTAAAAACAAATTAGAATATTTAACATATCCGGCTGCACTTCGAAACCCGAACTACAAGACTGTTAAAGGTTGGATTAGAATGTTTTAAGGTTCTTTCTAAATACTGCCACAAGAATAATGTTACTGCTACATCAATACTGCTACATACATTTTTTGACTAGATATTTTTGTTGGAAGCCATTAAATTACTTTTCAGACCTCTGACTATCTGTCAATATAGAGTACAGGCCTCTGACTATCAGACTTTTCAGACCTCTGACTATCTGTCAATATAGAGTACAGGCCTCTGACAATATTGTTAATGACTGATAAAATTTAGAAAAAAACCGAAATCAATTTTTAATCCAAAAAACTTTAATCGTATTAAAGTTTGGCTTGTTTCTAACTTTTCAGATCACATAATAAAATCGCAGCTTTAATGTTTTTAATTTAATTTTTATTTTTATATTTTTAATCATATATTAAATGGTCTATGAAACAATGCTTCAACTCATTTATGGAAACAGGGTTGAGGGCAGAGAGGACTGTTGAATAAGTTGGAGAGTGATTTGACTCAGTTAAGGGCCTTGGGTTTATTTACTGTTAGATAAAATATTTATGTGCACAAATATTTGAAAATGTCCTATCAGAACATTTAATTTTATATCTATTTCTATAAGTTTTTAAAACAAAAAATAAGCGAATAGTCAGTAGCGACTGCCATATTGGATTTTTGTGAAATTTTTAAGCAGAATATAAAACATCAAATTTGTTAAAATCATTTACAAGTTGTTTACGTTCTACAAGGAAATAAAGTGGCTTATGTACATAAATATGTCGGGTAAAATTAGTTAGTAATATGATTTTTTTCTTTAAAAATTATATTTACTCGTCTTAACTTTCATTTAATAACCTACACGATGTATTAATTTTAAATTTATTTTTGAAGGCGTATCTTTTTGACAGCTAATGTCCACCACGTTCATTTTAACGTAACTAAACAGTCAGTATTACTAGTGTCATTATAACAAATCTATTCGCATCTATTTTATCAAAATTCGATGATTAATTTTAAAGATACCAAAGGACATATAAACACAGGTTTAGATCATTATTGCTAATATATTTGGGTGGTTATTTTATAAATATTTTTATAACCACATATAAATAAACTAGTATTTTTTAATTAAGTTATCACATAATTTAAATTAAGTCTGCAAATAAAAATTGGCACAGAGTAACGTTGCATAATTTTCTATATCTCTTGTATTGGTTGAAGCCATCAAAATGTTAATTGAGAGTTTTAATAAAATGTTAATATTTACATTTTTATGTATTTTTCAAATCAACAGTAATCAGTATGAAATGCAAAGTTTCTTGATTAGAGAGTGGAGATCACGAAATATCTATTTAACGCTTCAAAAAATTCGCTTATTAAAGGATTGGTAACTGGCTGCTGGGGACAAATATTCTTAATTTTTTCCATTTGGTCTCATATTAATGAAGCTTTAGAATTTATAATGATTAAGATCTTTGCATAAAGTATATGTTTTTGATGTTATAATACACAAATTTGAACTATAGAAATTGTGACTGAAGGACGAACGCGCAAATATAATAAAGTTATGAATTTAAAATTAAACGTCAACCAATTGACGAAGGACCGCTGACATTTTAGATTTCACTTTAACTGGCGCATATAATGAAATTGGATACAATGCAACACAGTATGATAAAAGCAATATTTCATATTTGAGAAATGCTGACTTGGATAACATCTGGAGGCACAGAAGTGACTTCGCCATATTCAACAAAAAGGCTTTGGTACTGTACTATCTATTAGTCAAAGCAACTTACAACCTTCATTTCTTTACCCTGGATTTCACTTTTTTCAAAATGTTTCTATTGTGTTCTACATAAACCAAAAACTTATAAACTAGAAAAAAACATTTTTAGGAGATAATTTCAGAAATAATTATTGTTAGTTAGATTTGGGAAAGAATAAGCTCTCATATTGTTTATGGCTAATAAATCACGACACTTGGTCCTATCCTTACAAAAAATACTTCGTTGAAATTGTTAATGTTAGAAGGTTATTTCATTGTTTCAGATGAAATTTTAAAGAAAAGAATGCTCTCTTTTAAAAATACATTCTCATTTTTCTACATTTATAAGTTAGGTAAATAAATAAGTATTAAAAAATAAGCAAAACTTCCTAGAATTACGTTGTTAAAACAATTACAGCGATTTGTTCTTCTGGTGACTGTATAACTTTAAATTGACTAAAGTATTAAGATCACCTTTTTCTGCTAATTATTTTAGTTCACACAGACATCTATTGATTTATTATGTACTTTTTAATGTTCCTTGCCCAAAAAGGGCAAACAGAACTTCGTTTGTTCATAACATATAATAGGTCGAAGGCTTCGATCAGAATTTTGGGCAAGTTACGTAATTATTTTAATTTAAATAAAAAATTGTACATAAAATATTGTTGAACGTTATTTTTTTGTTGTCTATATGCGTAGAGTATTTTAGATCTGCGTAGAGTATGTAGATTTTTTTATTGAACGATAAGTATACAATAATTCCGAAAACTGCCGAAATTACGTCATTTTGTTGAAAATCCTTACACCTAAACGCCAAAATATTCTGACCTATTTTGTAAGTATTATGTATTTAAAGAACAGTATACTAAAATCGAATGTTATAGTCAAATATAACAGTTTATAACTTACCCATATTAAGAATGTAATTTGCTTTCTCAGAGTCTTTCATTGTTTTTGAATATAGTACAAATAAGTAAACCTTGCTCCCAAATCAAGTTGTCAAAATTAAAATATATATATTTATGTTATCGAAGTGTAAAAAATATATATGTAGGAACGGAATCCTCATATCTGTTAAATTGATTGCTACTACTTTGTTTATTTTCATAAATACCATTTATTAACACAAATTAATTATTAAATATTAAACATATTTGGCGTTAATTTTGTAAAAATTCATTATTCATAATTAAATGAAGCTAACTATATATACTATCTTTGCTGATGGCCCACCTAAATCCACCTACAATATTTGCTAATATCCCACCTGAAGATGTTGTAATACAACGAGATCTAGGTCGTGGTAAAGAAATTAAAGAAAGTAGAAATAATACTACATCACGTAGTTTCATTTAATTGTAACTTAGATAACTTTTCTCAATAAATTTTTGTTTAACATGATGTCCGTATTAAACTCTATATATTTAAATAGATGAATCTAAATTTTCTAAATAATTGTCAATATCTACCCAAATATATTGGAAAAACTCGCCAATTTTGGTAACCGAAAATTAAAAAAAAAATGTAAAAACATTGTGCGTGTCAGCTGCGACGCGCCGCTGGAGTTACGAAAACTGTTCATCGTTTTATATCTAATATAAAACAAAAAATCTATAACAACAATTAAATGTAAAATAACGGTAACAAACACCCATACACACACACACATACATACATACATATATATATATATATACATATATATATATATATATATATATATTTATATATATATATATATATATATATATATATATATATATATATATATATATATATACATACACATATATAAATACTCATCCGAATTAAACAATTCTTTCACCAATGTTTAGAAAGGACCTTCAAAGTGAATATAGATTGTATATTATCATGTTAAAATAAAGAGCTTTCGTGGAGACCAATTTTACAACGTAAGTCTAAGTGCTTTGCTAAAAAATAGAGTAATATATATATATATATATATATATATATATATATATATATATATATATAAAAATGTATAGATAATAATTAACGCAAACAATTACTTTAATGATCTTAACTTAAAATATTCGGCTACAATATCCGCGTCCTCCTTTTACTCCGAAAGTACATATAGCCCGCTCATATAAACGGCAATGAAAGGTATCAATCCTATTTAGATGTTGTTTGGCTCCGTTTTAGATATTGATTGACTGATTATTGTATTTGAGTTTTAGATTCATTATTTGCATAAGAATTTATATTTACTTTGTATTATTTGCTCCGATTCGCTGTTGCCAAATTTTAGGGTGTTGATTTGAAGTCATGCCATTGGGATGCAAGGACAATAATAATTGTAGAATTAAGTACAAAATGTTTTGGAACGAATTTAGAAGACTAAGATATAGTGTAGTATTTTTATTAATATATTTATCTATAATTACCTTAATATTATTGAAAAATCATTATAAATACCTGTGTATTTCACAAAAGATAAATAAATAATGTTAAATATAAAAACAATATTTCTTCTTCGTTCTAACATTCTGATAGGTCACGCCATGAACGTCCATTTCGTTAAACTTTTAGGCTAAAGTCTAAAATACAGTAGTTTTATATTCTGCTATTTCATTTATACGCTAGCAGCGCTGCGGCTTCATCCGCGTGGGAATTCTCTTTGGGACGACAAGATATCAATTTAAAAATGAATATAAAAACTTTAAACCTCCTCCTAAAGTAAAAAAAACTATATTATTTTTAACGTGTACCCGAAAGTCGCCGGAATTTTTTAGGTTTTTTTTGTATTTTTTTTATATTTATGTGCCAATATTTTTTTATATTTTTTGTCTGAATTTTTTTAAATGTAATAATTTTTGGAATTAATTACTCTTTTTTTAATAATTTAATACTGCACTCTTTTACATAATTTTTTGCGAATAACTTGATAATTTTCTTCATCTTTAATGGAATACCATTGAAATTATGTCATGTTGATCAAATGATCGCTGGCCAGATAAAAGCTCTTCTTTAATCTTTGGTCCTTACAGATTGCAAGTAAGTGTCACAAATAATTCGGGTCTCCCGTAGTTTTAGACGCACGTCATAGCATCCTAAGTTTCTTCGTGAATTTGACGCAGGAAATGCATGAAAAAAAGGTGAAGGCAATCCCGTGAAAGTTGAAGGCAACATGACGTGTCGTCCAATATTTGCACGGTTTATATTAACATCCAAATTTAAACCATCTCATAAATGTAAATAGTCGCCAGCTCTCAGTTGTGGTTGATTTTTACATATCTAATTTGGTCTTTTTGTTATAATTCTAGCCATCACCTCGATAAAGTATTGACTAAACAAATCTTTCTAATAATGTAAGAGATTAAAATAGTCAGCTCTTATTATCATCCCATAGGCATAAAACTGAAATATTTTTCTTCCTCGGTGAATTATGTTGATGTATATCAAATACTAACAGCTTTATACAAAAATTAAAAGGTATTGCAAAGTATCGTAAACACAATGTAATTCAGATACTTTTTTTAGGTGGCAATCTTTACATTGAATCACTATATCCCTAGGTTCTTTATGTTCGTCGACTAATAAGATTGCAACTTCATTCACTGTAGGTGAATTCTGCATTCCTTGTTGTTGATAGTAAGGAGTGCAGTCGACGTGAATTATTAACTTTAAGTTATTCGATGAAAAGTTATGCTCTAAGTTGTATTTGAAACTGCAAATATATATATTTATATATATATATATATATATATATATATATATATATATGTATATATATATATATATATATATATATATATATATATATATATATATATATATATATATATATATATATATATATTATGGCGACTTAATGCAGATCGCAACTCGTTGATTAAATCTATTTTTAGTTTTAGGCTGCGAGCGATTTTAGATCACAATGATAATTTATTTGTATCTAATATGAAATTTATCTGCGGACTTCGACTTGAAGGAAACTAATAAATGAAATGGTACAGGTGCCCTTTGACCTTAAATATAGGCATAAACTTTCTTCGCGAATTTCTTAAGCATCTATACTGAAGCACGGATGACTGCCTGACAAAAGATCTTTTATTGGTTGTGGTGAATTCATTTATTTTATCGATTTAAAAACAACCATGATAATATCTTATATACGAATAGCGAATCGAATTGCTTCTCCGGTTTGAACTCTGCTTAAAACTTTTTACACATTTTTAATTTGTTTTATTTACAATAGTGAGGGTTTATAATTGATTAAGTTGAGCTTGCTATATTACAATAGTAAAAATACACAATTATAATGCACATTTTTAATTTCTTTTATTTACAATAGTGAGGGCTTATAATTGATTAAGTTGAGCTTGCTATATTACAATAGTAATATAGCAATATATTACAATAGTAAAAATACACAATTATAATGCACAAATACACAATTATAATTGTTTTATTTACAATAGTGAGGGCTTATAATTGATTAAGTTGAGCTTGCTATATTACAATATTAATACACATTTTTAATTTGTTTTATTTACAATAGTGAGGGCTTATAATTGATTAAGTTGAGCTTGCTATATTACAATAGTAAAAATACACAATTATAATGAACACGCTTGCTATATTACGACAGAAAAACCACACAATTACACTGAGCACGCCTGCTACATTACAGTAGTAAAGCCACACCATTGCATTGAGCACGCTGACTGCATCTCTCCGTAGCCAGCGGAATCCATTTAACTGTTCTACTCTCTTAGCTGTAAACGGTAATAATATACCACATTATACCAAAAAAACATTTCACTATATCCACTTTAAAACTTTCTTGAGCGCGAAGGTTTCATCTGAATATGTAGTTCAACTGTGAAATTATATTTTATTTACTTTTTAAAAGCGAATGCGCTGCGAGAGCATCGGATGGGTAATGAGATTTGGTTTCTATGATTTAGTTTTAATTACTATATTTTATAGCGTGCTTTATATCATGTATTCTGCGCGATTTGAAAATTCCGCTGTTGGTACAGTGTTGTTTTTTATTTAAAATTTTACATCAAAGCAACATCGGCTTCCATGCATGATCTATGATTTTGTTTCAATTACATTTTTCTATAGCGTGCTTTATATTATGTATTTTGTTCGATTTCAAAATTCTGATGTTGGCGCAGTGTTATTTTTTACTTAAAATTTTACACCAAAGCAACACCTGCTTGCACATAAAGCGGCGATTCGTATCTTTTTATCCTTGAGCGAATAGTCATGGCACTGAATCGTTGGGATTATATAATAATTACATAAATTAATTATGTCTTAACCGAACCGCCAAATAAAATTGAATGTAAACTTTATTGTGGTCTTCACTAGATATATACATAAACTCAGAGGTATAAGAAGTTTTGCTCGTGTGTGTTGGTTAATTGCTATGTAAAGTTTTTTTAGATGACATTTTATTCTATTTCAGATTTTTATTATTTATTAGGTTCGTGAAAAAATAATCCATTAAAAGAAAAAAAATTATATTCAAAGTTTTCTTAATCATGTTTGGATGGTTCGTTTTCATAAATTGAACTTTTATGAAATACAAACTGTAAAATACATTGAATTCCTAGTAAAATCGGTAGTTTTTTTGTGTGAAAGCCTTTAAGGATAATGAAACTTGTATGTTGAGTCTATATTTTTTCTCATATAAATATAACAAAAAATAATTTTGTAATTTGTTCAAAAAAACTTCTGTGTTAAAAACCAAATTTTTCTTGAGATATTCACATATTCCTGCCATAGCTCTAAATTATTAAGTAAACCTTTCGATTTAATATTTACAAAAATGTTGAAAAGCTTAACTTATAATTGTTTGTATATTTTCGTTTCGGTAAAGGAAATGAAATGAATTTAAAATAAATTTAATTACACTGTAAAGCATTTTTAATCGAATTTGGTACATTCATTTTTGTTTGAATTTGGTACATTCAACGTCTGTAAAGCATTTTTGTTTGAATTTGGTACATTTTTTGTTTTAATGATTTTTAAAAATGTTATTTCTCTGTGCATCAAACTACATAAAGCTAGCTGTGACCTACGGTAAAACGGGTCCTTGCTCTGAAATCTTCAAAATATGTTTTGAGATTCGCGATTATAAATTAAAATCGTTACTCATTTTATTCGAATAAAGTTTACTAAATAATATGTGCAAGCTAGTTACTGACTCTGAATGTGTTTCACGAAATGTTCGTAATTCTTTCAGGACTGCAGACGTCGAGCCCAAATACTGAGTGTAAACGAGAAAAACAAGTTCTCCGACGGCGCGATGAAGTTGCCTCTGAACTTTAACGTGAGGACTGTTAGCAGGTGCCTCTTGAAGTTACCGCCACGCCGTAGGGAAATTGTGAATAAATACGGCAGTTCGCGCGTTTAGCCGATAAATTCAGTTTTAAGCCAAATTTAGGCGACATGTTTCGTTACTCATTTTCAAATTCAAATGCGATATGAATAATGAAATGATGTCGAAACCTAAAGTTTTATAAGTATATCTTCTAAAATATAAGAAACTTAATAAAAACCTTATATGTTTTACTACCTAATTTTTAGGGTTTCGTAGCCAAACAGCAAAAACGGAATCTTTACCATTTCGTCCTGTCTGTTCTGCTGTCTGTCCGTAGGTCAGAAATTTTACTCGGAGACCATTGGCAGTTAATAGATGAAATTTGGATGGAAGGTGTCTTTTATGAATCTCTGTACAATGAAATAGTAGAATTATGGAAAACAAATAACATTAGTTGTGGCACTTCATACATGTAAGTGAGTGATAAAAAAAATCAGCGTATATAGTATCCTTAGACAGGTCTTAGAAATTATATAGAAGTGCCAAAGTTACTTTTTTATTTAAGTCAATAGTTGGTGAGATATACGCTTCTAAAATCTTAAAACCTCCCCCTCCGGTAACTTCTCCATTAACGTGTGTAAATTTCTGAAAACAATTGAGGTGGTCGAACGTAAAACATATTTTCAAAGAAAATTAGTTTAAGTAAGACTTTTTGTAAAGTTTTTGAGATATGGGATATTTTCGGTACCGACTACAGCGATAACTTTGTTTTATAACAAGACACATCTTTGAGAAATATAAACTTATAAAGTTAATATAGTTTGGTGCTACGGAACCCTTCGTGCGCGAGACTGACTCGCTCTTGGCCGGTTTTTTAATTATTTATTTCAAAATTTATCTTTCCACGGTTGATTAAAAAAATGTTAATTATAATTTCTCTAAAAACAGTAGTAATAAATAAATATTAAAAGTATTTTTTAACCGACAATATAAAGGTTTCGTGACCAAATAAATTGTTAACCGTGGCTGTTTATTAGTTTGAATGTTTCCAACCGAATTAAGAATCTAATGATAGTTTGAAAATTTCAATTTTCAGCAGTTTCATGAATTGAATAAAATAATACGTGACGAAGTAAGTACATGACGTCTAGATTATATAGTATTGCACATTAAACACGCGACACTTAAAATAAATAAATTTTACGGGAAATCAGAAGAAATTCTTGACGAAATAATACGAGTTGGCATAAATGGACAATTGCATCGTGCTATTTTCCACTTTATTAATACGTAATGATTATATTAATAGCATGTATGCGAAGTAGTAACGGAAATATATATATATATATATATATATATATATATATATATTTATATATATATATATATATATATATATATATATATATATATATATATATATATAAAGTGATATTAAATCTACCTATGATTAGTTTTGTGTGCTAGTTATTATTGTTAATAGATTTTTAAACCTAGCATTTGTATTATAACAAAGCAATGTTAGTAGACAATGATGAAAAGTATTTCTGTAAAACTTGGAAATCAAAATATTGAATAATTTCAAACTGAAATTTTAATTGCAATCATCATTATGAGTTACTCATTTTATATTTTTACATATACTTTTCATTAACATTTTAAGTTAATGAAAAGTATATGTTAACTTAATGAAAAGTAAAGTTTATTTACATGCTCGTACCGCTTATTACCAAAACAACGTAACAATGAGCCTTGTAAAAGATAACCATTGCCATCTTTACTCTGCTTGGCAGCAGACATCGTGTGTACGAAAATACTACTTTGCATGCTGAGAGAGCAAAACCGTCAGTGGCAGAAAAGATTCTGCTACCAGGTGTATACATTTTATTGCTTGTAACCGCATCTACCCTACTCCGGTTCAAAAGGATTAACGGATTTTGCTTTTTTGTTGCTAAAAATAGGTTTAAATTGCGAAAATGTTATGTGATATCAAAGATTTGAAAAAAATTATGGAGCGTAATTTAAACTATACAATTATTTCGTCCAAAATAATAAATTGTTTTCTCTTAACTTGTTTTAACATACTCTCGGCAGTCAAATACTGTGTTACAAGTGTTAATTAAAGGATCCTAATCATAACAGTGAAATAACAATTATATCCACAATTAAATGAAACTACGTGATGTAGTATTATTCCTACTTTCTTTAAGTTCTTTACCACGAACTAGGTTTCGTTGTATTACAACATCTTCAGGTGGGCTATTAGCAAATAATCTTAACTAATAGCCCACCTGAAGATGTTGTAATACAACGAAACCTAGGTCGTGGTAAAGAAATCAAAGAAAGTAGAAATAATACTACATCACGTAGTATCATTTAATTGTGAATAATGAATTTTTACGAAATTAACGCCAAATATATTCAACAAATATATCGTTGAATTTCTGTTGTATCAGAAAAATATTCTTGTAGATTAAATAAATAACCAAGATTTTTCTAAAGAGTCAGAGAAAAGTTTTGTAACTATTCACTGTAGTTTAGGAATTTGAGTAGAAAATATTATTTTCATTAGAAAATGAAATGAAATAGACAGAATTTGTAAAAAATTTGATTAATTATTTCATGTAAACAAGTTAATTTTTCACTTCTTTACATGAGTTACTTATAATTTCAAAATAATTGCAGACATTGAATATTGAATATATTTTCATTATGACTATAATTTAATTATTCACAGTTAAACGAAACTAAGTGATGTAGTATTATTTATAGTTTCTTAAAGTTCTTTACCACGACCTAGGTTTCGTTGTATTGCAACATCTTCAGGTGGGCTATTGGCAAAGATCTGCTATCTATCTTTGCTAATAGCCCATCTGAAGTATAAATCATCAATATTTGCTAATATCCCACCTGAAGATGTTGTAATACAACGAAACGTAGGTCGTGTTTAAGAACTTAAAGAAAGTAGAAATAATACTACATCACGTAGTTTCATTTAATTGTGAATAATTGCAGACCTTGAATTTTTCTAACAAGTATACAATAATTTTGAATTTTACTTATCTTAATAATTGGTTCCTGAATAAAATTTTAGTATATTTAGTAGAGTTTTTTAAACTTACTAAACATTCTCGTGGATACGTAATTTATATGTTTATTTATTTATTTGCATTTATAATTCAAAACGGTAAAGGATTAATGGCTTAACATATTTTTAAACAAGAGCACTAAAATACGTAGGATCTACAAAAAATAACAACGGCGCATTTCGACAAATTTACTTCAGTCATCATAAGCAAATCACATTCTGGTACAATGGTGATCATTTGGTTGGGAAGTTGAATACCGCGAAAAACTGGAAGCTCCGATATAATTAGATTCTAGAGGATAATATAGCATAAAAGTCTTAATTACGTGAGCGCATGAAATTGTCAGGTACGAGGAATGAAAATTTACTCAATAATAAATTTCCTAAGCTCCAAGTATTTTCTAAGTTGCAAAGAACGGAAAACATGAAAAGATTTAGAAAGAAGAAGAAAATATTTTTTACATATTTAGTATTTGTTTTCATGTGGGCCCAAATAATGAGCCTAATTTTAATCGGATTTGTACAAATGAAGTGAGTAGGAAAAAAATGGTGATGTGAATTGGAAATTCTTTGAATTATGCAGCAAGAATCTAAGTTTTCGAAAGTACTTTTTGCTACGTATGTCATATGCCTACGACAATTGCGACGAAATATGGGTCTCAAATCAACGACCGCTACAGATGATGCAGTGGGATCCCGGATTAATAGGAACATTTGCTTGGCTGTAACTCACTATTGAACATTTCTTTCCCTTAAGCACTTTAAACATATGCTTCAAAAGTTGGATAAAGATAAAAGTGCAAATTTTAAATATAAATGAGGTAAACTGTTGGCTTTGATACGTGTAGCATCAATATCGCTTCCAACACAGTAGCAAGAAGCCCTCATCGCACAGTGTAGCGGAAGAACGTTCGGATTGCACTTAAATCAGAAAATGTATAAATGTTTCTATGCATAATACTTTCCTAAAGCGAAAAACTAGATTGATCTAATACTTTCCTAAAGCAAAAAACTAGAATTTACTAAAGCAAGAACCTAATTGGGCGTGAAAAGCTTTTTGCTTTAGAGATAATTCTAAATGAGGATGCTAGAAATAAACTTTCTAAATGTAAAGTTATGTTCGTCAAATATTTTTCGAAACTAGTTTATTTCTTCTTTAAATTTTCATCATTAAGTAACAGAAACATTATTTTTCGTCGACTATTACAAATTATTATTTACCAATGTTACACAAACACGTATGTCCTAAATATTTTTAAAAAAGTTTAATTCAAGAGACGTAAAACTGATGATTAGTTCAAGAGACGTAAAACTGATGATCACTGATGATCAGCTTAAGTAACCAAATATCGTATAAATGAACTAGTGTAATATACTTTAAAATCTTTAAGATTCATTGAGCAGATACAGTTGGTTATAAAATATACCAATACGATTAAGATACAATAATAATTTTCCAACCAACGTACACAAATAGTTAAAACAATGAAACTTTGTATGTCTTCATTAAAACTTAAAGGAAATTAAAGTTTCAAACTTACGGTATTTGATACATAATAACAGAAAGCATTGCTAATTATTATGACAAAAGCAACTATGACATTTAAAGCTAATTTTTCAAGAGTGGATCTTCTTTCATTACCATGATCAAACTATGGGAAAAAAACGGGGTGAAAATTATTTTATGAGGTAGTTATTCATGGCAACGTGTCTTGCAGCTATGTCAAGCGTTCATTGTTATATTGTAATGTTGATTATGGATGAGTAGGTTATTTCATTTGTTGTGTATATAGATGATATTTTATATGTGATATTTGAATCAGATTTCTACTGCTTTGAAAATATGGTTTTTTGGAAATTTTAACTCCGAGTCAAATGATACACACAAAGACATAACTTAATATCATGTATATAATAAAGTACTATTTTCAAAACAAATACATTATTGTAGATTTTGAAAAAATGTCAGTAGAAAAAATGTCTTGGTCTCATTAAAACGAAAATATAGTTTTCGTCCGACATGGAATTTCTACGTTAAATCAAATTTAAGAATAATTATAATATTTTTGTCACAAAACTATGTATTTTAGTATGTAATATTTAATATTGTAAAATAAACAGTATTAAAAGATTCATAAAATTTATTTAAGTATTAATATTGATATTGTTTTTGTAAAACATCTCCAGTGTAATCGTCAAATAAAATTCATTTTAATTATAAAAAAAAATTAAACATCAGTGATCCAAATATAATGAATTAGTATTTATTTTCTGACCTATAAACCTTTTTAATGGTCAATTGGAAACATAGAAACTTAAATTATATACAAAATGTGTGTTGGATTAAATATGTGTATTGGATTAAGTGTGTGTAGGATTAAATATGTGTATTGGAACAATAAGTTTATTGTTTTTTGCGGGGAATTATACATAATATACTTGTTATGCCGACGGGACTTCGCTTAACTGGAGTTTGGTATAAAAAGTTATTAGAAATTTTTTAGCGTTTTTCTCTCTCAGAACTCCATGAGCATAAAATTTATTAAAACGTTAATAGATAGCTTTGGCAGTATCATATCGCAATATATTTATGATCATAAAGTTTACTAAAAATGCTAATAAATAGGGTTAACAGAATCAATGTTGCAATATTCACCAAGGCATTATAGTTTCTATATCTGTAATAATCCATATAAAAAGTCCTATCCAACATGTTTCTCGAGTGTATAAATTATTAAATTATTAACATACGAGTCATTAACATACGTCAAAAAGATAAGATTATTCAAACACTGTGTTCTGCCAGTTTTTATTTGTGAGACCGACATCAGACTTTGATGCACGAATACAGAGAGAGGTTTCGAATAATGGAAAGTAATGAAAATGGAATCACCCTGCGGGACGAAAAGATCTACACCTGGATATGGTGAAAAAAATAGGTCCGATAATGAACGAGATGGCCTCTCTCAAAAATATTCCGAACATGTCTACTTGAAAAAAAAACAAATGAAAAAAACTTGTGAACTAGAAAATCATAAATAATATGGAATTTTATTCTATTCAAAATGAATTCTGTTTCGTTTATTTAATTAATCCTTACTTATAATTGCACACAGGAAAAGTTTTATGTTTCAATTCAATGTTTTTTTCAGATTATCTACCTTTGTTTTCTTATAAGCTTGAATGAGTCAAAAGCTGCTATAATATTTCATTAAAGGATGATTTAAATAGACACAAAAGAGGGGGTAATAAAATATTAATGCAAAATATTTGTCGTCGTCCCTCGAACATTAAAAGATGTATATAAATCCTAAAACTCTTAAAAATATGGAAGTTAAAGAAACTATTATATGAAAGTTCGTTTTAGAATTAATAAAATTTCATGTTCTTTCATATATTCATTTATAAATAATTAGCCACTCTTGTATTGCAATGAGAGTGTTGTAATTTTAATACAGATACCTAAATATATTTTTATTTCATTCGTATTTGCTTTGAATACCAAATTACATTTTATTTTATTAAATTTTTAAAGGTAAAAATTTAATTTCAATACAATCTGAATAGGCCAAAATTGAAATTCATTTGTTGATGCGTTATAATTTAGTTCCGGTTATTTGTTTATTTTTTATTAATCGATAGTTTAGACTCTATAAAACTTATCAGACGAAACCATATGCAAAGTAGACAAAATAAAATTATCGTATGACTCTCCTGACGAAAAAATATTTGGATAATAGCTTCTATTAATGTCTGTACAATTGCTGAAATTGAATACGTCATAAAAATAAATTTCTAGATATTATTAATCTTTCAACAAGTTTCATAGTTTCTATTATTCCAGAGATTCAGTTTCCACATTATCATCAGATACATTTTAGGTTTGTATAATGGGCAATAATATAAATAGGTAGAAAAGATATATTTTTCAATCCACTTGAAATGAATTTTTTATATATTAAGGAAAAATGTATGTAAGATTATTTAAACACGCTTATGCATCTCATCCTTTTAGGCGTAGAATTTATATAGATATTTATTAGTGGATAAAACAAATATTTTTTTTATATCTTGTTTTCAAATTGTATATATTAATAGTAACTGACGAAGGGCATTGATATATCATTCGTTCAATCAGTAGTTCTATCACAATTTTTCATGTGTGTGTGAAAAACAAAGAAAAATGTTCGTTTAGGGTATCAAAAAATAAGATATAGTTTAAAAATAGAATATAGTTTAAACATTTTCCGAAGTAGACCATAATCGAAAATATATGTAGCTGCGGTAATTTTATTATTTCGATACACCATCAACTATTTAATTCATATTCGCAACTTCTTTGAAACTTTGTATTTAAAAAGGAGTTTTTCAAAAATAAATTAAAAAAACTACAGACTATTTGCTTCAAATGTTAACTTTTTATAAAATAAACAGTAATTGATTATGATTTCAATTAAGATCGTGAAAACTTTTTTGAGAAATATCACTTCGCTTTCTCCGTCTAGTCGTCCTCGCTGTCCTTTTGTTAGTTTTGATCACGTAAATGTAAGTCAAAATTAAATTTATACCAGTTTGAAATTTTATGACACAAAACAATTTACCAATGAATTGATTTTTTGTTTTATTAAGCCAGTAGAGATTTTAAATATTACATTCTTCGTATTTTGGCAAATTGACAATATTATGGGGTCGACTTTTTACTCTTTAGTATAAAGTACGGCCAGCTTATTCTCCTTAGCTACCTTTTTGATTATCTTATGAATATATTATCTTTATGAATTATTCTACATTGTATATCTTACCGCCGTTAATTTTTTATTTTTCGACGGCATTTAAAACTTCCCGGAGCCAAAGATGTGCAAATTTTTTGTAACTACAGTAAGAATGAGATATTAATTAATTTGTTCTTTTTCAATCCATAGGATTTTTCGCATAATTAAAGTTTTTGCACTACTAGGCTTCCATATACATTTAGGTACATGTAAGATTGTCAACATTTAAGGACCAGTTTTTTTGTATTATACTATTTTTACTCATCAATTATTATTTTGCTCTATAATAAGATATTGTCTAATATGACATTTGAAGACATTAGAAAAAAGTGCTGAAAGGCAAATAATAAGCGATATGGAAAATCAAATTTATTTTTTGTTTTTAAAAAAGAAAGTGTTAAAAAATTTGATTCTAACTCTCCTCAACACTCCAATAATCTGCTTTCTGTCATTGTAAAACAGGTATGCATTTTGCGGAATTTAACCGTTAATTATACGCACCTGTCGGACACTTTTATAGTATTTCATTCTCACTAACTAGTAAACCTAATTTAGTATTTCCACAACTACTGCGCTACCACACATGTGATAAATTTCCCGTCAAACTAAATTTTACAATGGTAGTGCGCGCAAGCATTCGCGTGAAATTTTCATCGGGGTTTGTATTTCCGTTTTTTTATGTGATTGTTTTATCATATAATTAATATCATGGGTTTTTGGTATGAGATGTATTATTGAGTTTATTTATTGAGAATAATGGCGATGAGGAAGAAATTTCGAGATGGATGGAAGAAGTACATAAGTGATAATGAAGATTTAACAAAAAATAATACTGATAGAGTGCTAACAGATGAAGATCATGTTAGCACTCTATCAGTATTAACGGTAGTATAATACGGACAAAGAATAGGAAGATTGTGACACAGAGTGTAACTTGGAAAATAGCGGATCAGGTATGATTTAAACCCCAGTATCAGATTCCGAATCTGGACTTGATATTCCCCTAAGTTCTCTCAGGAATGATGACCAATAATATTAAGTTCCAAATGACACTAATTAAAAAAAATAGCTTATACTAAGACATACTCAGAACATCCACAGCATCTAAAAGAGCAGGCAAAAATGGGTTGTCCTAGCTAAAATACTTTAAACTGTTCTTTGATCACAGACATTTTTATGTTAACAAATTAAACTAACGTTAATAAAAATTAAGAGAAAATAATGTTTAAGTTATGGAGATTTCGGATGTGATTTTTGTTTGATGTGTGTTTATTGACACACTTTTGTAATAGATGTCTGATAATGTAAAAAAACTTAATTTGGAAGATTTCTGAGATACAGCCCGCGTTATAGAATCCAAATTGACATATCTCGTCATCTCACTTCATAGATTCAGATTCATCCTACGAACAGTTAGATTTGATGTTATAAAAGACAGAGATCTAAGTAAACAGCAACATAAGCTAGCTAATGTAAAATATATTATGGAGAAACTAGTCAGTAACTGTCAACAGTATTTTATTCATCGTAATATTCGATGAACAGTCTGTTACTTTCTGAGGACAAAATACTGTGATAACATAAATTCTAAAGTAACCCACATAGTATGGCACAAAAATATTGAGTTACATTTAACAATTATGAGCTATATTTATGTCCAAAACAAATCTCTAAATACAGGTCGTTTGGGAAAACATTCCTTCTGTGTCAAAAAGCGCAATACGTAACTATATCAGAAAATAATGTCACATATGCAGCAAGTGGATTTGCCCACAACATCAGGTTCGGCAATGTTCTAACTATTGTAAAATAAACAAAATTAAGTGTAAAGATATATCTGAATGACGAAGATAAAAATTAGTAGATTAAAGTGAAGGATATCGTAACTCTCCCTATATTTATATATATATATATATATATATATATATATATATATATCGCGTACCTCCAAAATAAAAGAAATTAAAATTTACTGCAGCGAAGGAGTAAATGAAAGTTAGTGGAAAGTTCAGTATGGATATAATTATATAATTTTAATAGTATAATATAATTAATATAATTTTGCGATTTATTATTTTTTTATTTGTATTAAAGAGATTTTGAAATGTGTTGAATATGTTGTGGGTAATTACTTTTCGTAATTATATTAAGATATAATATAACTAGGTTAAGATATTTAAATTTTTAGATTTCAAAGGATTGATATCAATATTTACACATACCTAATATTTCGAGAGGGTATATATATATGTGTGCTAACACGTATCTTATTCTTATATTAATGCCTATAACTATGGCTATTTTGACACATTTAAAATACAACCATATTGAACTTTCCAATTCCCGTCTTTCTTGTTAATGTAAATTTTACAAAAAAAGAGAAACTTTTCAAGTAATCACAGCAATATCGTTTAAAAGTAAGGACCAATTTTAGAATTACCCATTGAAAATAAAAAAAAAAATTAAATTATTAAAATTCGGAAATATTTGTACATTTCTACATAACTTTTAACACATAGATTACAAAAAAATATAATTATACATTTATACATAAATTACAAAAATAATAATTATCGTAACTATTTTTCCATCTATTCTAAGATTTTTATGATTATATGTTAAATAGCACTGAACCAGTTAGATTAAATTAATCTAAAAAAGAGGTATTTAGATTGAATTTTTAGTGAAGAAACTAATTATAGCTTACCAAATGTATTCATTTAAACTAACCATTCGCAATGGTAAAAAAAAGATAAATTAAAAAGCGGTTATACATGCACACGTACACATATATGTATATATATGTATATATGTCCATATAAATATTTATTTTTCGGTCGTACTTTTTCAAAGAAAATTAAAAAGTATCTAATATATCTTCTTCACAAAATTTTTATTAAAATCTGCATCACGAAAAACAAGCCTCTAAGTTTCGAAAATAAATTACTTAATTTTGACGAATCAACTGTCAAAAATTCCAAAAAATCAAAAACGTAACTTTTCAAATATGAAAATAAATGTTTAAATGAACCGTTAAACATATAACAACTAGACAGTTTCATACAGAAATGGAAAATATATTTTGCTAGTGAGCAACTCAACCAAGTAAGCATTATACCGAATCTCCAATATGTTTCAAAATATCACAGCATCAAATCAATCTAATTTGTTTGTAAGTTCTTTAATGCATATGGAACGCAATTGAAATAACCTAAAAGTTTACCAGTATCTTAATTAAATTAAGTGAAATGGGCAAATCTATGTCACAAATATAAAGCAACGGCACAAGCAAAAAGCTATCAATACAGAGTAATAAAAAGCGTTAATTAGACATGCGAAACCGGCACCAATGCAGATAAATGAACAGTTTCGTTCTAACAGAATAAACTTCAGTAATTTCAGTGCTTCGTTAATAACAGTAATTTCAGTGCTTCTTTCAGTAATTTCAGTGCTTCGTTCAGTAATTTCAGTGCTTCGTTCAGTAATTTCAGTGATTCGTTCAGTAATTTCAGTGCTTCATTCAGTAATTTCAGTGCTTCGTTAATAATGTTAATAACAGAATAAACTTTAGTAATTTTACCCATATCTTCATTAAATTAAGTGAACTGGGCAAATCTATGTCACAAATATAAAGCAACGGCACAAGCAAAAAGCAATCAATACAGAGTAATAAAAAGCGTTAATTAGACATGCGAAACCGGCACCAATGCAGATAATTGAACAGTTTCGTTCTAATAGAATAAACTTCAGTAATTTCAGTGCGTCGACTATGTTATTTTCTAGAACTAGAACGGTATTCAATGTTTTATTAGTCGTTTGCCGTCCTAATGGGCATCTTTGGTTAGTTTTATTAACCAATATTGAGTTTTAAGTACGCCGTTTGCATAATTAAATGTCCTTTATTTGTGATTTTGTCCTTTTTTTTTCTAGGATAAATATTTGAATTCATGTTACGTATGTATAAATATGTTGTCACCAATGAAGATTGTCAGTGAGCCCATAAATTAAAATAATACTGTTGAAAAGCTAAAATTAAAAAAAATATTTAATTATTGAATATATTTTTGGCGTTAATTTTGCGGAAATTCATTATAATTAGATTTTTCTCAACTAAATGAAACTACGTGATATAGTATTATTTTTACTTTATTTATACTCTTTACCACGACCTAGGTTTCGTTGTATGACAACATCTTCATCTTTACAAATTGCCCACCTGAAGATGTTGTCATAAAACGAAATCTACGTCCTGGCAAAGAATTTAAATAATGTAGAAATATTACTACATCACGTAGTTTCATTTAGTTGAGAAAAGTCTAATACTAAATTCAAGTAAAATTACTGAAAAGTTTTATTTCAGTCGTCAATTAGACAAATGAGGATTCTTGTGTTTTTTTATGAAAGGGAGGATTCTTGTGTTTTGTTATTGGATTATATTATTATATGGATTATAAATTATTTCTGAGCAACTCTTTGAACCAGCAAAATGAAAAAAAGTGCTGATTGTGTCTTGTTTGTGTCTTTCGTACAGATGTACAAGTCAACATTCCATGCGGACAGTGTCGTCGCAAAAAGTCAGGCAAAGCTCGAAAAGAGCGAAAAAGGCATCCATTGTGAAAATACAAAACAAAGTATATGTTTAAATAATTTGTGTAATGGTTGCACATTAAAAACAATCAGTACTGTTTAATTTTTGTAATCATAATAATAAAATGTAAAAAGTTATGATAAAATGTAAAAGCATAATTCATAATTTTTTATTATTCTTAATATGCTACTATTCTAAATATGTTATGAATGTAATATGTGAAAGTTTATGAAAATAACTTTTTTGTTTTACATTATGGTTTTTTCCAATCGCTGAATTGTTTCCTTTTTTACTTAATACTGGTAACTTCAAATGAATGATATTAGTCATTCCTTCAACAGAATGGACTTTCTAAGCATCTTCAACATTTTCTAGATATTCAAACCAGAGTTACCTCTTTTAAACTCTCTTATTTCCACTGCTTGATTATGGAGACATATGCCATTCAGACTTTATTGAAAATTGTCTTAAAGAATTAAAATGTCTTCAAAAACAATTTGTGCATCTTCATTCAGTTTTTAAAAATATAAGCATATTTCTTAATTTGCCCAAGTTAAATGGATAGAAGTCCGCAATCAGCGCAATCTGTACATTATCATACTCCTTTTTTATATATTGTACAGTCAAAATTATCCAGCATATGTTAGGAGCTGATTTAGTTAATTGTTTGCATGATATAAGACTACACTTTAAAAACCAGGGGGGCGTACAATTAACTTTTATTAGAAGTCCTTCACAAAAATGATATGTAATCATGTAAACAATTCAACAACAAAATCCAAAGATGATTTTTGGTAGGGTTATAATGAATATATTGAAATAATCATACCCGTAAACCATAAGAATACCGTAAGAATAAATGTTCAACCATCACTTGACTATAAAATAAAACTACCAAAATTTATTTAAAATAGTAATATACGTAGTATTACTATTCTAAAAATTAATATACACATTATTAATTAAAGTACGACTACAAGTGTTGAGTAAATTTTATAAAATCTAAAAAAGAAATGCATATATATGTGTATTTGTTTTTTGTAAAGTAACAAAAAACAAGTTTTTTTCGTAACAAAAAACAATTACACTAAAAGTGTTTTGTTACGAAAAAAACTAATTGCTAGTTTTCTACAGTCACTTTAACAACCCTTCGCAAATAATTTTTGTAAAATTGCTACCGTGGGAGCTCTTTACAATCTTTTTCGTAGTGCTTTTATGAACATTTGTTAAAGGGGTAAAAATATCGCATCGATAAGAGTGTTGGCATTAGAAGTAGTTACCTCTCGTCACGCAATAAAACAGCCACTATTAGCTGCAAAACTATTTTCTGTTGCTAACAGTTTACTGTACCTCTATGCAAAGCAGAACTTCGCGCAAACGGATTTTGTGTCGATGAAGACAAAAAAAGATATTCAAAACGGAAGTTAATTAGAATTAGTTTATGGTATACTAAACATTAAAAAGCCTCGCTCGTCAATACGATTGTTCTATATCTATTTATATATCTGTATTTTTACATATTCTTAGGACAAATGGGAAATTATTACTTCTTTCCTGAGAAGGTTAAAATTTCTTAGTAAAATTAATGAAAATTAATTGTAAGCATAGTAATTATATACTAATCATGATAGTCGATTGAATTTCTATAACAGAGTTGCTGGATTTCGTTTCCTTATTCGAGAAAACTCTCCTCTAATTTTCGTGAGAAAACTAATGACCGTAAATCTATAAATGTGTGTATCGAAACAATAATATGGTTTCTAGTTTTCCGTTTATATGTATATCACCTCTTTCTTGTTTTTGAAATATTCATGCTAAATGCATAATATTATGCTTATATTATATGAAGTGATCATCAAGATTTAGAAAAGCTCAGAGGAAATAAATCAATATTTTAAGAGATGCAAACGATATAACATTTAACAACATTTTTGGCTGCGAGAAACATATTAAGTACCAGCGTGCTATCGTATTGAGCCACATTCACTACATATTTATTTTTATATTTACAAAGAAATACATTAGAAATCAATTTGATGATAAAATAAACCGAGCACAGCTCGCATCATAGGCAGTTTGAAAATTCTTGAAAATACATAATAGGTTGGATACTTTGGAACACGTAATCAAGAAAACTTCCTTGGTACTAAGAATAATGGCGGCTTCTTATACAATCATCGTCGAAAGAAAAAATGTGATCCCAAAAATAAATTAATAGAATATGATATGCTTATATGTGTCTAATATATACACAAAAGCATGCACGCGTACACGCTCATTCTTGTACGCATATACGTACGTACGCACGCGAGTCAAATGGGTCACTGTCAAAGAACCCGCCACGACCCCGCTGATCCCCACGCCTGATATGGTAGACGCAACTACATATGCTATTGATAGATGATGTGATAGATCTTTTGAAAACTGGTCATGCATTAATAAATTTTAACTACGATACTGCGATAAGAAAGCATTCCAACGAGTCTCCAGATTGTTAAGGACTCAAACATGAAATCAGCTTTTTGAGCTTTTCGAGAAAGCTTTGCACAAATGCATAACACACGGAACCACGTATTAGGTGCATTAAGTTTAGTTATTTGTCGCCTTATTTCTAACACTCTTTAATTAAACGAATAAATGAAAATTTGTTTTTAAGTCTATGGTCTCGTGGAGTTTCTACACACACGCGTACCTTCGTACATATTCACATAAAATAATTACTGAATAGTTGACTGACACATCAACTCACAGCGCTAATCATTGATCCTTTTATCCACTTAAGAAAAGGTTTAATAAATTTATGCCCTTAAAGGGTTGAAAAGGGTAAAATATTTTTTTACTGAAGTTATCAATGTATTGGGTACACATTTTGTTATAAAAAAGTTTTAAATAATTGTATTTCTAAT
Organism: Druceiella hillmani; assembly: GCA_039881145.1. Classification (NCBI taxonomy): domain Eukaryota; kingdom Metazoa; phylum Arthropoda; class Insecta; order Lepidoptera; family Hepialidae; genus Druceiella; species Druceiella hillmani. Next base: position 16,616,970 of record JAYKKI010000014.1, on the reverse strand, counting down.
GGTCTGAATAATATAGTATTGTTCGTACAAATTGTTTAATATAAATGTGTTTACATAACATTAGTAAATAATCATTCTTACTAATCAAAGCAAATTAACGTTTCTCTTATTTAAAAACTGAAATTATACGAAATTGTAATTTTAATATAAAAAATATATGATAGAATTTTATTTATGGAAAGTTTGTTTCGAGAACTGCTATTTAGGATTATCTTGTTGCATAGGAAAAGTTATGCATAAAAACAGCGTATTTATGAGTACTTGAAGTGAATTTGGAAGTCTATGTACAATTTTGCGTAAGTACTAATTATAAAAATAATTAAATTTCTCAATTATTGTAATAAATATAATCAACATAATCAACAATAAAATAATCTAAGGTCTGCAATTGTTGTTAAGGTACAAGGAACTTATGAAAAGTATATATCAAGTAGTGAATGTAGTTTCTGTGAATATTGTATTTAATATTATATACGAATATTAACTGAATATTAATGAACGCCATTAAAGGTAAAAAAATTACCTTAGATATTCACAAAAATATTGGTCATTACTTATTTAATCTATAATATTAATTTTCTCCTCATATTAAAAATTTAACAATTATTTTTTTAATGTTATCTTGTTTACTTGATAGAGGTTAAGGTAAAACAATTTATTACTTTAGAGAAAATGATCGTGTCGTATTAATTGTGCTGTATCATATTTTAACAATTTAGAAACGTTCTTAATATTACATTATTTGTCAGTATTTAGATCTATTTTATTTTCCAACAAACATTTTGGGCCCATTAAACGAGCCGGAAATGGAGAAACGCGGTTCTAGCAATAAAATAAATGTTCCTAGGTGCAGACTTGTTTTTTGCCACTAACACTTTTACTGTCCTAGTATGCAAAGCTGTATGTCCATGCTGAAGATACTGGTACCCGGCAATGTAATGATGGCTATAATTTTCTTAAAAATATTAATTTTTGCATTGTTTTGGGAAGTAGGAAAATGTACCAACATAATAATAAAGCAGCCGTGGCATGTCATATTCTATAAGTTTTATTATAAAGCAATTTTTAGATTTCAAAATAGCAAGCTGTGCGGTGCATGATGAAATAACTTGATCCAATATAGAATGCAGAAAAATATGGCTGAGGACAAAAATAAACGAGGAATTTTACGACTGTTTATGAAGTAATTAAATGTCTATAATAAACGTGAACGCATTATTTTTTTGATAGGTTGAGGTTCTTTTTTATATCGATAGTAAATGAACATCTATTGAAAATGCGTAAAAAGATTAGATGATAATAATTTTCCAAATTATTGAGTAATGAGGGTAATAGTTATTCAAAACCTTTGTAAAAAATCTTGTCCTTTGTATTTGTTTCAGTTATTGACAATATTTTTTCTTGTTTGCAACTATGGTTATAAAGGTAAAAGGAGACATAATTCAATCTGACTTGCAGTAAAATAATATAAGTTAAAGATAACATAGAAACGATAATAGCCCTAATGGTAAAGTAAGTATATTAGTGACGTTTGTGAATTTATGTTAATTTCGGGATGCGAGGGACAACATAATAATTATTAAACATCACCTAGATTTTTCAAGTCGAAAATTGTTTTGAAAGTTATAATAAAATAATGTAGCAATAAATTGATTGTTATTTAACTGTCACAATAAACTTTAATATTCTTAATTTTTCATAGTTCAACTATTAAGTTACGACTATTTAATTTAATCGTTTAAGCAGTCTATTTGCAGTAGATAAACGACACTTTGTGGCATTAGACAGTATAAGGGTAAAGGTAAAACGCGAAATCCTTAAAAAATGGAAATGTTCACGACTGAAAATTTATAACATGAATCATTTTTTTATCAAAAGGGGCATTTTTTGCAGTCACTTTTAAAGTTGGAGAGGAAGTAAGGTGACAATTTTATTAATCTGAAAAGGAAGCCATAAACGTGTTTTTGTACACGCCATTAGCTTGAGGTTGAGTTCCCGATAGCTGGTTTTTCATTGGTTTTGAAGCTTAAGGAGTTAGTTACATATCTAGGGGTTAGCGTTTCCTTTTATCTCGAATTTCATTACATTTAGAATTTTTCGATTAAGGGTAAAAATATAATTTATTTTCTTTTTTGCCATCGTTATTAAAAGTCACATTTCAATCGGTTGTCCTGTCAATTATTTTATCTATTCACTAGGCTCAAACGTACATATAGATCTACTAATTGTAATTATTTTTAAATAGGTTAAGTTACCGCTTATATAGGAATTTATTTGTATTTTACTTTCATTTTTATTCTTCGTTATAATCCCTTAACAATCTGTCGATATGTTGTTATAGTCATAAGAACTAACAGTATAAGCAACAGTTGATTGTGTTTTAAAGTATCTATATTATATATAATCGTGTATATATTAGGGTGATTCATAAAATTCAAGTTTTAATTGTTTTAACTCTCAACCCATAATATCATTCTACCTACCAAAATAATAATTTGTTTTAAATTTCAGATTTTTAAATTAATATTTAAGGCTCGCTACCGCCTAATAAGGTTTTTAAGAATTACTTAAAATTTGCACTTATTGTGATGTTGGCTTTGGTTTTCTTATACAACTTTGATGACGGTATTTAGTTTCTAATTTAAATAGTTCTTTGTTTACTCAATTCGTCGGCACCTTAGTTCTCTCTATAGATACCCACAATTTAGTTAAAATAAACAATCCACTGTTCTTTTATACACTTATCTAGTGACGCTATCGTTGCGATTCAAAGTGAGTGTGTTAAATTACCGTCAGTGAAAGAAGTGATGTGTTTATTTTTTCATTATATAAACTTAATGAACAACACAAATAGAGAATCGGTATTATTAACAGCAAGTGATGTGATGGCACTATGGCAAAAATCAACTATTCCTTCTAAAGAAAAACGACATGTTATCACAAAAATACTTAAATATTTCAAAGAATGGCAAAATTTAAAAAAAGATATAGAAAATTAAGCAAAACGCTCAACTGCAACAAAAGAAAAAGACAACAAATGGCAATCAAATTTAAATGTTTTGTTTGATATTGCTCACTCAAATGCCCTTAATATGATAACTATTGAAGAAGATAAGCAATTTCTTTTAAAACAAAGAGGAATGAGTTGTCCAGAAAAAAATAGTAATATCGATAGAAGCCATGCGAAAAAACTTAAAAAAACTTTTACAAAAAGAAGCTAAGTTGCAAAAGATGATAGAAAAGGAAAAAAAAGCAATGAATAAATTAACTGAGAAATATGATTTACTATCTTCTTCAGCTTCTTCTGCAGGCAATGAAAGTGATAGCGATATAAGTCAAAGTTATTCTATATCTTCTGAGCCAGGGCCCTCTTCAAACTATGGTTTTATATACCACAGAAACGAGGCCGAAAAAATAATTTTAGATTCGAGTTTAGCTACTACTCTTGATGCCGCTAAGTTGACTGACCGAAAAGCAACTGTAGTTTTGGCTTCCACACTCAAACGTCTGGGTCGTGACGTGTCACAATATAACGTTAGCTATTCTTCTATACGTCGCTAAAGAATGAATATTAGAAAACAGATTGCTGAGTCTATTAAAGCTGATTTACCACTAAATACACTTACTGTGCACTGGGATGGAAAGATGCTGGAGGACATAACCGGGCATAAAATGATAGATCGTCTACCAATCTTGGTATCTGGAAAAAGAGTCGGCCAGCTCTTGGTTGTTTCCAAGCTTCCAGATAGAAAGAGAGAAATAATGGCTTCTGCTATTTTCGAGAGTATTTTATCATGAAATTTATATGATAAAATAAAATGTATGTGTTTGGATACAACAGCATCTAACACAGGGCGAATAAACGGAGCACGTGTTGTTCTAGAACAGAAAATGCAAAAGGAAATGATTTGGTTTGCATAGCGGCATCACATACTAGGAATTTTACTCGAAAGTGTTGTAAAAGTTGTGGGGCCTTTCAGTGGTCCTGAAATTATGATTTTTAAAAGATTTAAAAGCTACTGGCCAAAAATAAACCAAAAAGACTTTAAAACGGCTTCATTTCAGCCTTGTGATGATTACAAAGAGTTCCTTCATTTGATAATTTTCTTTTTGGGAGAAATTCCTGAAAGCGGTATCTCATTCAAAGCTCATGCTTGAATGCACCGTGCGCAATGGATGCCAAAAGCTATATACGCACTGAAAATGTTTTTGTTTAAACATCAGCTTAAAATCAAAATTAAACAAGCTAAGGGCGTTACAGGTATTTGTATATTTGTTGTAGTTGTTTACGTGAAATACTGGTTTACAGTACCAGTGGCTCATATGGCCTCAGTGAATGAGTTACAGATCTTAAAAAATTTGGTTGATGTCGAAAAATATAATATAGTTGTAGCCAAAGTCGCCTTCAAAAAATGTTGGGGCATCTTTGGTATCTTTCCGAAGAGCTAATTGCTTTAGCTTTTTTGGACAAACGAGTTTCTATCGAAAGGAAACGTAATATGATCTGAAAACTGAAGGAATGGAAAACAATCTGAAAATAAGCATCCTTGGAATCTAATGCAAGCGCAAACAGAAACATCGAAGATTTCATATCAACAAATGCTATGATTTTTTTCAAAATCACTGGAATTTCTTGCGAGTTCATTCAAAAAGATCCTGAGCTATGGGAAGAGGAAGAAAGCTACAAATCGACTAAAGAAATTGTACAAGATATGAGAGTCGTTAACAATATAGCTGAGAGGGGTGTTACATTGATGGAAGAGTACAATAAATTACATACTAATGAGGAAGAGCACAAGCAATACTTAATGTTGTTAGTTAAGAATTATAGGCAGAAAAACTCAAATTGTAATAAGTTTTTTTCTTAATTCTTTCAATAATTTTTGCTTAATAATTTATAGGAATGATAATTATTGTGTATTTGGTATAAAATTTTTCTTAAAATCTATGGGTAATACTCATTTCTGGTATTAACAAACTCTTAAAAATAAATGATTTTTTCGAATTTCAAAAGTGGGTAGCGACCCTTAAATATAAATTTAAAAAAATAATAAATCCTGGTAAGTTTTCTAGTGGAATATATAACATAAAGGGGTTGAGAGTGAAGAAAACGTCAAAAAAAAAATATTCGGTCTTTTATGAATCATCCTAGTATATATAATTATGTTATAAATTGTATAATTGTGTTATATATAATTGTGTTTTAAAGTATGACTAAAGTTTCCTAAAGCCATTAAAGATTAGCTATATTTATACGGATGTATTGGACTGCATTTATTTCTTATTGATCGCCTGTATTTGGATATAATAATAAAACTATAAAAATATGCTTATCTTTTAAAAACAAAATGCATGCAGCACGAACAAATTTGAAATAAAATTTTGGGTAAATTATAAAGTTTTGCATTTAATATTTTTCGAAATAATCAATTGTGGATAACGTAAGTAAAAATAATATATCAAAATTTGTTTACTTACAAAGTTTTTACAACGTAAGTTGTTCTTACCTTTAACTTCCTATTAAGTAGGTAATTCATTGAAAAAAAAAACTGAAACAGTTATTTTTATCGGCTAATCGATTTTTCATAAAATTTTACTTCTAGTTACAAGGTATTTAAAAATAGATACTTTTTAATTAAGCCTAGTTGTTTTCACTTTGAATTTATAAACACGTTTTTCAGTTAACATTTTCTTTTCATTTATTTCTCTGATGCAATTAGTTTTTATTTTTAGAACTAAGAAGTTTTTAGATTTCCTTTTATACTTGAATAAATATTACATAGAAATAAATAAATGAAAATTTAAACGTGGTGTGAAAATTGACGTCGGAAATTTTTTCAGAAATGACATATTTATCTACCATACACTAGGATCTTCTAGCGTAATAAATATTTGATTGTACCTAATGTAATTAAGTAAGAAAGATACATGTATTATCATGAATATCTCAAATATTTTGACACTTAGAATTATTTTCACAACTGTCCTACTTTATGCAAGGTTACAAAAATGTTATTTTTCATCATTTTATGTTGAGGGGTTTCGGAAATAAATCCAAGAGGAATATATTTTTGAACCATTTTCTAGATTGTCTCTGAAAATATATTACTTAAAATTACGATAAAAATATTTTTCACATTTTACAACCAGTTTTTTCAAACGATACTGTACACTATATATTTTTTTTAAATACTTTTTCTACCGCCACCGCCCCCTCCCTAAATTTCCATATAAATATTTATGGATTTCATCTACTTACAGGTGCCGATTAATATACTCCTTTACTGCAACATTTCAAGTTTCTACGTCAAGGGGTTTCTGAGACGGACACATGACTAATTTCATAGGAGTTCGATCCTATAGGGGAGGGAACTTTTTAAAAACGTCGTATTTCGTGAGAAGTAAAAATGTTAATGTATTCAAGTATTTTATATAATTTTATTTCATACTATTTAATTTAGTTTTGATGTTATTGTTATTTAAGCTATTTAAGGTAATAGTTGGTTTTTGAAAGGTTCACTTTTTAATACATGGTTAGGGACATTGCGATCATTAAATAATGTAGTTTACATCTTCCTAGTGACTACACAATGATTTATCCCTTTCTAAATTTGCTGTTCCAAATTTATTAGTCGCTTAAAGGTATTTCAGGAGCATTAAATGTAATCTGTCTGAACTTATTCCTTCAGACTTCATTGATGGGAAATTTTTTGTACTTGTAAGTAATTTCAGTTATTTCATAAGTATTAGTTTTTAAGGTTTTTCTATTTTATTCATTACTGTACCTTTTCGTATGCTACGATAGCATTCACACTTCAAAACTCTACTGTTAAAATATAATTTTTTGGGATAGACCTGTAGGTTTTCTTTAAATATAAAGTTGTTTAATTTAGATTTTAAAAAAATTAACCCGGATTGTAGTAAAATCTTTACAAGTCTTAAAATGTTAACCAGTGGTAAGCAAGCACATAGACATGATTTTGGTTCTATATGTTAGTAAAGATCATACTTATATATGATCTTATTAAGGTAACACAATTTTTGACAGCATAAATTGTTACTTAAAGGCTTTTATCGCGTATAATTATTTAAAACTTTACAGCCGTCGTTTTTCCATCATTAAATTATGACCTTGGTTTTCAAAATTTGTAGGAATAATTTTTATCTTTATCTTACTATCTTAAACATAAATGCTAGGTGTGAAAATCTATTAACAAAATCAACTAATAAAAAAATAATACTAATTAATCAAAGTTAGAATTTTATTGCGGTAGCTCTTACGCGATAATTAATGAAGTGCGTCCCACTTGGGCAATATTATCTATCGTTAACGACTTTAACCGACCTTATTGCCTGTGTCATGTTAATAATGGATCCCTTGTGTTCCATGTCACTTAGTATTTGCAAATGTTATTTGCATTACTATTTCATATATATGGTATTAATTTCAGCATTGCGTGTTAATGCAGTGGAATATAGTACGATGCATATCTCGAACAGCAACTCGTATTATTTTAGGTGATAACTGCTTGCCATTTGCCGCAACATATGTTTATTTATGTGTCGTTCGCTTATTGTGTAATGTCTGTTAAATATATTACGGTTTTTTGGTTTGGTTATTCTGTAGTCGTTTATTGATTAGTTTTTTTTTGCATGAATTCTTAATGCACATTTTGAAGTATGTCATGCAGTTTTGTCAGAGACTAACTGTTACGTCATGCAGTTTTTTCAGAGACTCCAACTGTTAATGCATTTGTAACTCAATTAATTAATCAAATGAATGAATAAGGAAATGAATGGAAACCTGTTTAAATTGTGTTAATTTTTCTTGTGTTGAGTAACATTGGTATTTTGTTTTATTCTACATAACAAATTTGCTAAATAACAAAACAAGTTTACTTCATCTAATTCTTGAAAAGTGGAGATTGAACTGATGGAATTTTGTTTTTCAATTGCCTTTAGCAAAAGTTTTCAATGACACGTTTTCAAGACTTGTTTTTTTCTTTTTAATTAAGTGTTTATTTATTAAAAAAAACACGTCAAATATAAACCTAATTTTTAGCTATTAAGTTGTTCCATGATAACTTTTCTAAAGCGTTAAATGAAGCAGTAAAAATGTAAAAATTATCGTAATCAATATAACTGCGCGAAAAAGCGTTTAGTGATTTAGAGTTTTTTATTTAGGTTCTAGTCTATATAATAATCTATATGGAACAGTGGTTAAACATTTTCTTTAAATTAAAAAATAAATAACGGAAAAACTATTTGAAGTTTTGGTTAGTATGGATCAGCTTGAGCAAAATTATCATGCGCGTAATGACTTCTAGGCCATGTTTATCGGTTGCGCAAAAAAGAGTAAATCTTGTTAAGGGTTCATATATGTATGTACGAATGCATGTTAGTATACGAGTTCCTTTATATCTTAGTAGAAACAAACGGCTGAACAGATTTTGTCAAGTTTATTATCGAAATAATCTTTAGGGTATACAGAATGCCATAGTGTATATGAAATAAGTGTATACAGAGCAAAATAAGTAATGAGGCAGCTATAAAATTCAACATTTTGAAATGTAAACAAAAACAAATATCAAACTTCTATGTATGTGTGTGGATTTTTGTCACTTACGGTAATATGTCATGATAAGACGAAATATATTGACTTTGTATTTTTCTATTTAATTCATAAGACAAATGCTGACGGTAATTTTCAAGTAATTATTGAATTTTCAGTCTGGTCAAAATTTATTTATTTTCATTTCTACAAGTGAATTAATTTTATGAATCCGAGACGCAAACTTTACATGTTATAGAATATCTTCCTTAGTTGTGTTGTTTTATTATTACCAACATTTGTATTTGAAGGAAGGCAGATAACAATTGTATACTTTATTAATAGTATGAAATATGTATGTACATCGATTCTGAAATACATTTTATTTTTATTACAGGAAATCTTTATTCGAAAATTGCTTTATTTGTCACCTATGCTAATATTATTACCTACCAGTAATTAATTTACATAACATTAGTGTAAATAACTGGATTCTTGAAGTAAAACCCCTTTAGGCGCGACTTGAGGGTAACTCAGATTTTTTTGAGTAGAAATAATGTTCAGTAAAGTCTATAGTTTGCTTATGCAGCTTTCTGTATCTAAGACCATCGACTGACTTCAGAATATCGTGATATGTGTTATATACACATAAATTCTTCAATTTATTTCTATTCCATTTTTATGAAGTTTAATTATAAGAATTATTATGTTTGAAAGTGTATACTAGAGTGGTCCTTTATACATATAACCTTCTGAAGAGCCTTCTGGTGGAACGCCTTAACATAATGTATTAAATCAAACGTGATTCAAGATGTTTGTTGCTGAGGGTCGTTACTTTTAAAAATAATTTCATCATAGATCAGGTCAGGGCCTGATGGTGTATGGTAGTTTTGGATATGAATAATGGAACTCTTTAACCGATGGTAGTAAATCAATACTGATTCAATGTGTTTGCTGCTGATTCTTGCTACTTTGCAAAATAACTTCACCATCGACCATGTCAGGGTCTGATAATGAGTTTTGGAATTGAATAATGAAACTCCTTAAAGGTAAATCAACCGTACTTAAATATATTTGTTACTGATAGTTGTTCCATTGAATAATAACTACACCGTCGGCCAGGTCATGATCTGATGAGAGTTTTGAAGATGAACAATGAAACTCCTTAATAGATGGTAGTAAATCAAACGTGATTCAATATATTTGCCATGGGTAGTTATTACTTTGCAAAATAAGTTAATAATTGACCAAATTAGGGTCTGATGAAGAGTTCTGGAATTTAACATTCTAACTCCATAATAGGTGGTGGTAAATCAACCATGATTCAAGTATGGGTAGTTATTACTTTGCAAAATAACTACACCATCGACCAAGTCAGGGTTCGATGATGGTTTTGGAGACGAAAATATATAACTACTTAATGGATAGTCTGAAATCAAATATGATTCAAGGTATTGGCTACTAGTAGTAGTTAGTTTGCAAAATAATTATACCATCGACCAGGTCAGGATCTGATTATGAGTTCAGGATATGAACCATGTAATTCTTCAACGGATGGGAATAAATCAACCGTAATATGTGCTATTGGTAGTTGTTACTTTGCAAAATAACTAATCTATCGACGACAAGGAATTTTTACTTTAACCACGCGAAAAGGTTACTCGCACTTATTTCTTTTGAAGTAAAACTTCCTTAGGTGCGGCTTGAGAGTAACTCACATTTTTTGTAATTTTGTCATTTCCGTCTCTCCATTAGCGTATTATAAACTTCCGGTTTCTGCAGTTTTAAGTCCTTTTGCAAGTAATTTTGCTTGTAGATAATTCAGATCAAGATCATAATTAATATGTAGCTATATACAGAAACAAACGTTTAATCTATCATTTCGTTCGCATATAAAATGGGAATGAATTTTATTTCATTCACGCCAAAGAATTGGGTATTATGCGACAGATCTTTCAAATTGGGGTTAAGGTTTTTTAACTATTTATATTTTTGTACACACCATTTGTGATATATCGGCTCCGCTTTAATTATTCTTGATTGGGGAAAGTTAAGAATTCTAATAATCGGAATTTGATAAGATGAAAATTATTCTAATTAAATTGTATCAAAAATTTCATGAAATATAAACACTAGCGTCTTGCTCGTATTACATTTGCCGGTATTATTCAAAATTTATTTTTTCTCAGTTACTTGCGAACACTGTAGAATAAATTCTGATTTTTCTGATATTCTAATAGGTCATCCAAATATGGGTATTAATCTTCTCCTGACAAGAGATAACTTAAACGTTACGTTATTTTTAGTCGACTTCAAAAAAGAGAACCTCTTAATTTGACGCATATTAATTTTTTTAATTTACATAAGCGTTGATCGATTTTTATTATTATTTTTTTTGTAAAGAAATTTTTTTAGTCATTGAATTTGGGTTCGTTTGAATTTATATGAAAACTCTTCTGGTCGCAAATAACTTCTAGAGTCGCTTGATGGAACTTAATTATGATGAAAGTATACCTTAATGTTGATAAGTAGCTTCATTTAATTTAAGCAAGTTCACTTATTTTGACTAGTCCTTTGGTAATGAATGGTAGACAAGATCTGATGACGAACCCAAAAACTAAGGACAGGGACTCCTTAATGGTGAGGAGTAAATTAATCGTGTTTTGGGTTTGAATTATCTTGGTGACCACAAGGTCACAAGTAGCGACTAGGATCTGTTATTAGAACCTGTAGTCGGTGATAGGAAATCTTAATAGTGAAGAGCACTTGTATCAAACTTTGGTTCGTTTGACTTCTAGGACGAAGCCCTTAGTCATAAGTAGCGGACAGAATCTGAGGATGGTAGCAAAAGATGGCAATAGGAACTTTTCAGTGATGAGGAGTAAATTCAGGGAGTTTGAACTTAATATTGATACAGGAAAGCAAGCAACAAAATATATACATCGTAAGGTATGTGCAGTTATATACAATAGCACGATGAAACAATGATAATAGAAGGTAGATACAAAGACGTATGTACAAATATATAATCTAGCTTCGATGACAATCTGTCTCTTGATAAATCTGATAAAGCAAAATCAGACGAGTGTCATCTATAGCTAAATAGGAATATTTAGTCTGAAAAATAATATATTTTAAGGTGAAGCCAAAACAAGGTAATGCTATTAATATATCCCTAGGTAGGTATTTGGGTATGTATTTAAGTACATGTATGTTATTACGTATGAATATATTTCTTTCCATACACGCCTCATGTACCGACGCAAAAAATCTATAATAGAAACAATATTCAACAAATTTATTCAGGTTTGGAAATTAAAATTAACTGCAAGTGTACCCATAAAATATCCTTATTTTTATTAATGTATAATTTATGATCGTAGCAGTATTTTGCAATTTTATTAATGTCAGGAAACGATATTAATTTCAAAATTTCAAATGAATACCGCTATTTTTGTTATTTTTTTCCCTTCCGTGCATTTCCTATTCAAGATTTTTTTCAAGGCGGTTCAATGTTGTTATTAATAACTGTTATGGTTAAACAATTCTACTGCACTGAAGTTAAAATATAACGACAATAAATGTACGTCTATGGTGATCTATTGTTAGCAAAATTAATTTTAACTAAATTATAAATGTGTAACTTAGACCCAGTAATGAGGTATGCCAATTTTTCCCAAGTTCAAAAATGGTATTTCGTAATGGCTTACCATGTTCCGTAATGTTAATTTAAATTTTTTTCTATAACCGTGATACCAATCACAATTTCATATTAGTTTTTCAGACATTTTTCAGGTTTGAATATTTATAGACACAAGGGTAAAGTTTTATACAAATTTTAATAAGAATTTCACCGTTTTTCTTCTCATTATTGCAATTCCATCTGCATATGAAATTTTATTATGTTACTTAAAAAAATACACCTAAACGCTCATGATTAGATTATTAAAAAAAAAGAAAGTTAGATGAATCATTTCTGATCCGCATTATAATACACTAAATTAATAGAAACACTATTACTTATTTATAATGGAAATTAATCGAAATGGAGAGAAATACGTTAGGGTAATTAAAGTTCAGAGGTTCAATAAACTATAAATCCCTTGCTTAAAATTCGTCTGTAGAAAATCGACAAATACGCATTAAGAAAAAGTTATTTCAATTGCATAATGCATTCGTTGACATAACAACATTAGGAAGAACGTTACAATTTGTGAAGCTATTTGTCGTGAGGCAAAATGTTTTGTCGTGGAAATTCACGAAAAACAAAATTTATTGCACGAGAGTAAACTGCAAGAAATTGTTCTTTTGTGTGCCTGGTACATAATAGGCTAGATTCAAACCAACGAAATTATATAAGAAGAAAAATTTAAATAGAAAATTAAAATAAACAAAAAAATACAACTCTGGAAACATTTTATTTCTATTGTAATAACTGTTTAAAATAATAAATGGACGTAGAAAAAGATTGCTAGGACTTCCTTAAAAAAATTATTATATTAAGGACATTTTTTTATAATTCGAATGAGATTTTAACTAGGGGAGTTTGAAAACGGATTAAATGGTTATTTGTTCTGGCAAATGTGATTATATTTTTGATGAAAAATTATTTTTTTGGCTGAACAAGAAAATATTAAGTTAGAAACTATTGTTATTTTTATTGTAATGTTTAATTTTGAATCACAATTAAATATATAAATTTTAAATATTGGAAATGTTCACGAATCTCCTATAATTTTAAATTTTTTTCTTATGTGTTCTAAGAAAATATCAACTTAATTTTTGGATTTATTGCATTTTAATTAATTGAATTTATTAATATTTCATGAAAATTTATATTATTAAATACATCAATAGGATATATCTTGTAGTAAGAGCTAAAATGTTGAATTTGCAAGGTGCAGGGTTCCGATATTTTCGACTTAAATAAAAGCTGTTCTTTCAGAACCATCATAAGACCCATATCCTGTGTCGTTGCGGCTGCGAATTTCATGCAAAATCTTTTATTTTCATGAGGATTTAACGCTAATATTTTCAAGGCATTAAGTGACAAAATTCGATGCCTATGTTGAAAGTTGACATTAAGTAGATAACGGAAAAGTTTATCTTATGGTAAAAAGTCCGTAATTTAGCAAAAATCCGAGCTCGTTGAAATCAAAAATCTTGTGAGACAAATTCAAAAAATTTTCCAACGTCGCCAAATTATATGCAAAAGCTTTCATCGGAAGAATTGACGATGCTAGAAATTATTAGGGTTCGTACATTTTTTTATGCTCTAAAATACAATACGAATACAATCAATTGATCAATTGACACTCACAGTTTATCCATCAAAAAACATATTTGACAAAAACAATCATGAAAAGGATTTAAATGCAACAGATAGTGTGGTTCGTCTTAAATAGTAGGGATACCGACATTCTTTGAAAAAAAAACGAAAATGGCCCCGAATATTAAGTAATGAAAATTAACATTGAAGTGAATATGGGCGTAGGAAATTTAATGAGATAGAGATAATGAAAGTATTGTCAAAACGACACGGGAAAAGGGAGGAAGTTCTTCTAAATGAATTGCTTTTACTTCTGCGTACTTTCTATTGTAACATTATCAGTAATCTGGCATTCTTAAACATATAACAATGCTTTTAATGTCTTGTATCCGCTGGTGGTGCACGAGCTTTATATAGATGAAATTGTTGGTCGCTTGCAAGGGTACTGTTCATTTCATGTAAGGCGGGGCACCGCGACCGACTGTACTGGCGCATCCTTGGAGTTCATTCTGGGGCCCGCATCGGCCGAACATTGAAATTATTTCGTTACAGATGTTCGATCTGGTAATCGGTTATCTTCTACGAAACAAATGAATTTAGCAGCGATAAGTAGCTACTGTATTAATTTTTAAACGTCTTTCGAAATATTGAAAGAGTTTTTTCTTCCTTCGTAATTTGAATATTAAATAAATTGGTCGTATTATTATTATAATGTATGTTGGGGAGATTTTGTTTCGTTGTATAGTTTTTGCTGTCTTAAAATAGTATTGTGGGTCTCAAGCAGATACTCTGATATTAAACTACGGGCTGCAACTCTTCAGTCCTGATGCTGAAGGGGCACTATCTCCACAAACCGTAAGGTTTGAGGATCCGTAGGTTTTAAACAGTATTTTGAGTCTCAAACAGGGTCTCTATCAGAAAATTTTGGGTTCGAACTTCTCAGTCTTGACGTTATGAGGGTACTGTCTGCTTAAATAGTGAGATTGTGGTTATGCGGTTTTTAAATCAGTATTCTGAGTAACAAGCAGAGACTCTGTTATAAAATTTCGGTTTGCTAGTCCTCAGTTTTCATGGTGTTGGAGTAATGCCTGTATAAATTATGGGACTTGAGGACTTACTCTTTTGAATAAATATTGCGTGTTTGAAGTAGAGGCTCTCTCATTGGACTCTGGAATCCAATTCCTTAGCCTGGTGCTGTTGTGATACGGCCTGTTTTATGTACATTAAGTTATATTTACGGCATTAATTAAACAGTTTGCATGATTCTTTTTTTTTCATTTGAATGGTTCCAGTGTAACATAATAAAATTTTGTTTAAAAATACTTTTATTTCTGCTATGCTTAATAGTTAGCGTTGAAATATTATTGTGTAACTGAATATTCATAATACGATTAATTGTATACAAAGGTACATTTAAAAATATTTGTTTCTTGTTTATAAAGTAGGGGACCCACTTATGGAATACGCTTTAAATACCGAATATTGGCGTATAAATTTAAAACATACACATTTAATTTAAAATTATCTCTTCTACTTATTACATATTGCAGTATTAAAAACGTATTATTGTAGTTTGGGGAGAAAGAGTATTTGCATTTCGGCTCTTACAGAGCCCTTAGTCTTGACAATTATATTTATTATCAGCAATTTTACATCAAAAATATACTTAATATTAGTTTGACTAGTATAATATATATAACTACTAATAAATATACTAATAAACCCATTGTCTTAGTTTATCAGTGTTACATAGTAATCAAAACGTATATTTATACTTCTAACTCAAATTAACGAAGTCGTTTTCCTATTACAATGTAAAAGCATGATTATAGCGCTGTTAGAAAATGCAAACTAAAGCTTGTATTAATTTCAGTAAGGCTTTTTATTTTTTCAAAAATTAATGTAGAAGGTTTCCCTGAATGAAAATCACGAGAAAGGTAAAAACTTCCTATTTTAAATACGTGGAAGCCAACTTGGCTCTTACGAAAAAGAGTGTACTTTTATTAAAGTTGGGAAAATAATTCGTATTTCTTCGTTACTTGCTTTTCTTTCCAAACGGAACTAATGAAATAAGAGCATTTATTTTCTTTTTGAGAAATAAATTTAATGTAGAAAGTCGCCCTAAATGAGAAACATCGATAAGTTCAAAACTTCCTTCTTTAAATCTTTAAAAATCTTTCTTGGCTCTTTCATAGGATAATATACCTTCATGTAAAGTTGTGTAAATAATTCGTATAACTTCGAGAGCTTTTCTTCATAAATAGTTGTAATGGAACAAGAAAACGGCTCTTCTCTTGAAGAATTTTTTATATTTTGTTTATTTTTTCTCTTAAAAATTCAGTTTTTAACTGAAGAGAACGTGTTTTTTTGCATTCTTTGCTTGAGATGTTTGGAAAGTTTCTACAAATGCAAAAAAATGCTGGGAAAGTAACTAATCATACTTAGCAGGCTCATTTCCCAGTTTATTAATAAACTTGATCCTAACCTTCAAAATGCAACGTCGATTTATGTTTTAAAAAGTTGTGCCGAAAATGTATTCCTATACCAACTCCCTATTACTTCTTTCTCTGTACTATATTTTTACTTTAGCCATGTTTATACCTAAATTATTTTCTACAAATATATCCTTAGGTCATTTGTTAAAGTTATGGATGGAGGATTTTCTAAGAAATCAATGTAAAGTTATATAATAGTGCGTAGTTTTAAAATTTATTTATTTATTTATTTATCACCTTTTATGCATAATACATATGGCGGGCTTATTGGTACATGAACAATCTCTTCCAGTCAACCATAATAATTTAGTCGGTACTCTATGAGCTATTTTACAATGGAAATTCTTTATAAAAAAACAAAAAAATATTAAAAATACAAAAGTATAAGTAATACAAACTATTGATATGGTTTGGGATGGGAAAGACAAGAAAGGACAAGGGTACAAAGGAAAAGGTTTTAGGAAAATATTTATGGACGTGATTTCCCTGATGTTAGGATCCAGATGATTCCAGATTTTTGCTGCGTGGACACTAAAGAATTTTTCGTAAGTGGTAGAGATATGATTAGGAATAAGTAGGGTGATTGAACTTTCAGATTGTAGCCTAAGGCTGTGAGCAAACAAATCTTTAAATTTACCGGTAAGATAATTTGGACCCTGAGGATTTTTTAGTATATTAAAAAGAAGCGTAAGTATGTGAAGTTGGCGTCGATCACGGATCTTCAGCCGTTTGAGAAGTGACTTATATTTTGAAATATGATCGTATCTTCTGAGGCCGAAGATATACCGGATGCATAAATTTCAAGACGTTTCAACTTATACAAAGATTTTTCACTAAGATCAGGATAGCACACATTTCCATAATTTAGCGGTAAGAGGAGTATTTGATAAAGGTAGATTTTCATTTTAGTCGGTAGACAATTTTGAAGACGTTTTAAAGAGTGTATCGACGACGACACACTCTCCACAACGACTAACATCATTTATTAGAGGGCGCCGACTAAGATTTTGATCGATCAGTAGGCCCAGTTTTTAACAATTGACGTATATGGTATTATTGTACTATACAGTGTTAATTTCGGTAAACTAAGTAGGTTTACTTTAGACATCAGTCCTTAACTACCAATAATGATAGCTTGAGACTTTCTTAGGTTAACCAAAATACACATTTCATGAGCCCACTGACCCATCTCGATTAAGGATATCGATGGCTTTTGATAAGGAATGGAGGTCCAAATGCACATAGATTTGTAAGTCATAATCATAGATGTGATAATCGTTATAGATATTTTTAACAACATCATCAACAAATACTGAGAAAAAGAGAGGATATAAAATTCCACCTCGAATAATATCAGCTTTAAGATCAGGCCACTCAAAATACATATCTGACGACTTAACACATTGCCTGCGTTCATGGAAATAAGAACTAAACAACTCAGGTGAATATTGGGATATGAGGATGATGAATATTGGTTGATGATAGGTGAATATTGAGATATTTCAAGCGAGCAAGAATAATATCGAAGTCAATAGAGTTGAACGCATTGCTGAAATCGAGAAGTACAAAGACAGTGACTTGTGTATTATCCATAACCAAGCGTATATCATCAGTAACCTTAACAAGGGCAGTTGAGGTATTGTAGCCAGCTTTAAGTGGATTTAGAGACTTCTGAGCACTCAAGAAAATAACGAGTCGATCATGGACAGTACGTTTAAGTACTTTGGATAGAAGTGGCAGAATAAAATTTTAGATACGGGCTTTTTTCCATTCCAAAGGAAAGACAGCAGTTGCCAAAGAGGTATTAAAAATATTAGGGATGACCAGAGCCACTATATCTATTATTAGTTTAAAAACATTCATATTTAAGCCATCAATTCCTATGCATTTGGATTTTATCGCAAGAAGGTTAAGTATAACCTGGGGCTCACAGATTACCATTAACCAAAATCGATGTTCACTACTAACAGACAAAGACGAGGTACCATTTATAGTTGCAGACTTAACAGCTGGTTCAAGTACCACGGGTGGCGTAGAAAAATATGAATTTAATTGGCCGATATCTAATCGCCCATTTCCCGAAGTGGTAAAAGATTTTCCAATGCCTAGAGTTCTCAGAAATTTCCAAATTTTATTAGAAGTACAATCTCGTACTGATGCAGAAATATAGTGTTTTTGGCATTTCTGTACATTTGTGAACATTTATTTCTAAGCACTCAAAAATTCTCCCAGTGATTTGGGTTGGAATCAGTCCTATACTTTGCTTTAGCGTGATCACGTTTGGCCATCAAAAAAAAAACAAAATTTTGAGTGTCGATGGTAGAGAGATGAATGTTTATATGAATTTGAATGGAATGCTTATCTGTATTGAAAGACATAATTCTTTTAATTTTCTCATCATTCATATGTTCAGTTATATTGTTAACCCTTCGCTCTCACTACATTTAGTTCTTTTCGTAGTTTAATTTTTATGACTTACGCGTTCTTATGGTTTTGACTTGGTTATTAGACTTGCTTTATTTTTATATTTGTAATTGAAATATCAGAAATAACGGTCTGGCTTGTTATTAGGATGATTACAAGGTAATTTGTACCATTTTACGTGCCATTACAGAAAACCCCAAAACAGGTTACTATTCACCTCGTGAGTGCGCCATGATGTAATATTAATATGGTATTAGATGGAGCAATGTTCAATAGGAAAGCTGCTAAAGACTACAGTGATCATCCCAACCAGCATGGAGGAGGAGTGGTCTAACGATTTCCTGATGATTGCTTTTTCTTCAGACTAAAGTTGACATATTGAAAGAGGAATTGGCGAGGATAGGCCTTTAGAAAGTTCCATAGCAGTAAATGTTGGTGAAAGAGAGGAAAAATCCCTGACTGCAAATAAAAGTTATCCTACGAAAAATTTGTGTAAATTTTAGACATGTATTGTCATACCACATTTTGTTGTTAACCGTGTACAACGAAGGGAATATATGCATCCACATGATGTTAAATGGATGTAAAACTTATTGTCGCAAGGTTCGCAAATAGGTTGTAATAATGTCGAGAGATATTGGAGGGATATGGCAGACTCGAATTTTTTATACACAATTTACTTGAAATTGGCCCATGAATTTCATTTAAAATAATTGTTAGGTCCTGTCGAGAAAAATAAATAAAAGAAATAGTAACGATAATAATGTATCTGCGGACAAAATTTACAAATACAAAAGGTAACAACATGTACAGTGTTTCCTTAAAAACAGGCTAATAACACAGGCAAATTCATTACAATATCTTAAATTTGAATGATGCGGCAAGTTATCTGCAAAGGATTATATGTCATGTCAATGGTGACGCGAAATTAATATAAAGAGTGTTTTGTACACATACATAAATATATGTTTACATATGCCACTTACGAATACATACACTCTTCTATACATCAATAACATTGTGTAGATACATAAAAATGTAATATTACCTGTGCAGGAGAAATAAAAAAAGAAAGAAATTAAAATTTAAATGTTAAACTTTAATAATATAAAGCAACGTTAAAATGTATATATTCTTCGTCTATTTATGCTAATTATAACAGTTAACTTACTGTGTCAAAACCCACTTACGGATCGGTCTTCGAAAAGCATTCATGAATGCAGGCGTCTTCAGGTTCGACTAAAGGTCATGCCATAATTTTTGTGGCAGCAAACTTGGAACTACCTCGGTGAATCATAATGAGCAGCTCATAATGAGCAGCCCCTGTAAAAAACAGACTGTGAGACCTACGATGTTTTTGGATTCAAAGCTTTTTGCGCCCATTTAGGTCGGGTGATATGTAGGTTCGCGCTGAGGATGACTGAAAAAAAGGAATACTCCAGAAATATGTAATTGGCTTGAGTTGAAATATTTCTTGTCAAACTTTATGTAACACAGTATTTACCAAATTAATGAAATTAATGTTTCCACCGTATTAAATTCTGGACAAAATGAGCGTGTGGTATTAGTGATAATAATGGATATCTATTATTATTTATTCCGTGAGCTCTATCCATCTCCGCGTAATTATATTGATGGTTATTTGTTTGAAATATTCTGGGATACGTTAATAAAATGTAATAACCCATCCTTTTTTTACAAGTTCTTATTTCTAATCTTCCCATTATAAAATGTAAATTTAATTAAAATAACGATATTAGGTGAGCAAATAAGATCTTATAATGGGGGGTGTGTTATAACAGCTCTGACGTAAAAATTCATGTCAATTCATTTCATCATTTTTCTAATTTTCGGTTTGGACATGAATTTTATTAATTTCACTGTGTTAAATTTCATGCTAAAATAATTTGTAGCTTTACATTTAACCACAATTTTGGCATTTTCAATTGATTTAAAAGGTATATGTTTTAAGCCTATGTAAGGATTGGGTATGCAATTGGCTATGCAGTACAACTGCATGGAGTTCTTCCTCATTTTTCAGTGAAATACACTTTTCTATGGATATTCATTTACAGCGTATGGGGCCCAGCACTGGAATAAACAAGATTTTGATATATGATTGTCTTCGTCACATATTTTCAAATTACATCTTGTATACAGACGTGACACGCTGAACCTCATATTAGGATTTAAATAGTAAGCGGATATGAGTATTGTTCAAATTTATGGAAAGGACACATATAAATATAATAATGACAAGAAAATATAGTAAATAAAAAATATGTTTTAGTATAAAACGAATTAATATTTCACGAAGCTAATAAAGTACTAATAATTGAAAATAGAAAAATTGCCGTCTAGTGTTACATTTATCTTATATTTTAAAGAAATAAAACTGGCGAACCAGTTAATAAACCTCTGTATACATGGGCCAAACTTCATGAATGCACGTTTGAGTGTTCGATAATATCTTGAAAATTCAAAAACTTGACTAAGTTTTAAATTTAATTTTTATTTGGCATATTTTTAATTACCGGTTAAGATATCATTAATTAGATCGTTAATATGTTTAATACGTAAAGTAAATCATTAATTATTTTTAGGACAAATTATAATGGCTATTCGCACAAGGATAAAGAGAGGTCAATCGCCGCTTTACTTGCTAATCTATGAAAGTAAATGTTGCTTTGATATGAAATATTAATTAAAAAACAAGCACAAGAGAATTCTTAGCTCGCGCCGAATTCATGTAAATTCACGCATCATGAAATAAAGTAATTAAAACAAAAACATAGCAGCCGAATCTCATTACCCATCCGACGCCCATGCAATGGACTCTCTTTTAAATAGTAAATAAAATATAATGTCACAATTCTACTATATATTCAAATGAGGTTTTCGCGCTCAAGAAAGTTTTAAAGTCAATATAGTTCAATGAACTGTGACGGTATAACGTAGTATATTAATACTGTTAATTCGTTTCAAGAGAAAAACGTCGGCTTGCAGTTGGTTGTATTCGGCTTGATACAGAGAGATGCAGCCAGCCATATAGCAACAATCTTTAATATAATTCTGAATCCAATAAAATTAGATGTCTGCTTGTAAACATTTTTGAGCAGATTTTATACTAGCAAGTCCATTCGCTCTTTACATATAATATATTATTATGGTAATTCTTGTAGCGATAAAATAAACAAATATATCTTTTTTGATCATTATTAGGAAATAAAACCAGCCAAGTGTGAGTCTGGTTCACTCATCAAGAGTCCCTCGTAGTTTGAAGTGAAATTATTTTAATACCATGAGTCGTCACTAAGCCAAACGCAATAAGTAAATAGGTGACATATATATTATCATTAATGTCTTAAAAATCATGACATTTATATTCATCATTATAGTTTTTTTTTACATCCTTTTGCATAAAATTCTGAAAGCACGTTTTTTTTGTAATTTTAAATTCGATAATTTTGGTAATATGGAGAGCATCTACATACCTTTTTGAATATTTATAGAAACATCTCTGAATGTATATTATCTAAAATTATGGAAAAATGTAAAATGTTATTGTTACTATTAATTAGATAATCAACTTAGAAATTGATTTCATAACAACGTAACGAACCGTTATTAACATAATTATCCACATAGTACGAACGTATGGTAAAAGGAAAATTGTGTTAACTAAAATTAATAAACCACGACATATCCGAAAAGGGATTCACATATATAAAATATTTTCTACGAAAGCATTTTTATAATTGCGAGTGAAGAAAATGAAGATAAAGCCGTCACAAAAATACATTTACTCAATCTCCGAAATCGCATATAATCGACTTCCCGACTTATCTTTTCTTCATCTTTCTTTTTTCCGAGTTTGGAGGTTGGCGACAGGATCCTCGTTTTAATAAAATTGCGTTTTTTTATCTTTATTTACGAACACCACGTTATAATCGACAATATACGCTTTCTACTTGCAATCCGAGCGTATTCCTACTTATATCAACAGGAACGGGAATTATCAATCCTACTTATATAATTTATTCTCGAATCTGTTTCAGATGCTGAATGGTTGATATTATGGTTGGGTTTCATATTAATAATTTTTGTGTAAGAATTTTCGTTTGGCTTGTGTTAGTTACTCCGGTTCGCTTTTCTCACATTGATGATATTGATTCGACCTCACACTATTAGCCTATGTAAACAACTAATAGCTGGGGAGCTTAATACAAAATATTTCGGTCAAATTTCGAAGATTGAGACATAATATAATACTCGCATTGCTGTGTTTATTTATTTGCTATTACTATAATCCAATAGACAAATTATACTAAAAACCCATGTATTTCAGAAAAGACCAATAATTAGTGATACATAAACAAATAATATCCCTTCTTCATTCTGAGGTTTAGACAGCTCGTGCTATGAATATCTATTTTGTGAACCTTTTAGATTAAATCCCAAAAAAGATTAGGTTTGTATTTTGTACACCAACATAAATTTTGTTGTCTAACTTATTTGACACATTCATAACATATTTTTAATTTGATGTGAGGATACACGTACTGCCTTGTATTAACGTACAATTTACGCTAATGGAAGCAATTTACGTTATTATTAAATACTTTTGTGTTCTATGCTGCATGTAAAAATAATATTGTTATATTGTTTCATATTCGGGTTTAATTGTAGAAAACTTTACACTTTTCCCGATTTGCCCTTAACAAAACTGGCGTGAGTATCCAAAATATTTGGGCAGGTATTTTCATAAAGACAGCAATAGGGTTGAATATTGCCGAATTATTTTAAAAACTTACCTCCACATTTTTTGATAAAGAATTTAATATAGACATCACATTGAAGAAAACGGTATACAAATTTTACTGATAACTCAAAAATTAATATTATTAAACGATATTTATGAAATTTGCAAAAATTGTCATTCATTTTAAAGCAATGGTGGCAATTGACTATATTATTTATTTATTATAAGAGCATCCGTTACGCTTTGATACATTCGATATATGCTTTTTAAACGCTTTCGTTAACTTTACTTTCATTTTACTTCGTCCACTTCTAATCGTTGTATTGATTTAAAACTTCAAAAAATTATGCAATTCTGATGATAATATAATAATATAGTATTATTGAGCAGATGTCATGATGCAAGAGGGAGTTGATCATAAGATCTTCTCGATAGTTAACAGTAAATCCATCAAGTTTGGGCTACTTTGAATTGCCTCCATGAGTCCTTTAGTGGAATAGTTTAGTCCTCCTTAGGCCTGATGATAGTGAGCATAGAAACTACTCACTGTTTAACAATAAATTTATCAAGTTAGATCTCGTTTGGCTGTTCTCATGCTACGTTCTCAATAGCTCACTTGATTTTAAAGGCGTTTTCTTTCTTCAAATAGTCATAGCTTATTTAATTTAAAGAATGTTATATGGGCAAGAGGTTTACTTATTCAGACTATGTTTAAAAACAATATAAAAGAGAATTGTGATGACTAAAGAAAAACTGTGTTGTATTTATCCTAACTTTCACACTATTATAGTCGAAGATAATTTTATTAGTATACTGATGTTTAAATTTATAATCTTTGCAAAGTAGATCAGCAATTTCAGGTACCATGGTATCAGGTTGGTTAAAATAGATCCAGTAAGGAATTTAGTAAAATTTTGACAACTTTTTAAGTCCTTTATATCGTTACTTTTCAACAACAAATTTTTTCACATCCCATTAAAAAAAAATTGGATAATCTCCCCTCTTCTCTATTACCTCATACCTTAAATAATGTTTATTTATGATTTTGGATTTCTAGTTCAACAAATGTACTATATACACACAGTGCTCCGTTAGGATGGTTTTGGAACAGAACCCTAAGAAATAGTCAAAATGAAGGATATTATCACATGACCTTCAGCAATGCGACTTCGTCCGTAGACAAAACAATAGATATTTCTGTGCATTAAAACAATAAGCAGAAAAAGACAATGTTTCGGAATGAAGCTTTTTTCAGCGATTTTGGAGTTATGCCAGGGACAGAGGAACAGAACGATTTTTAATCACAAGTAGTTTGACCTTTGAAAATTTTTGGAAATTCTGTAGGCTCAAATCAGCTGCAAAAATAGCTTTGTACCTTAAAGAATGTTTTTATTAATAAACTATATAATATAGTTTTAGACATATATAGAGTGAGAAATAATATTATTTATGTATGCATCATGTTTTTACGACTATCATGGACATGATGAATGATATATTTATGGTGTGTAAAATTTATATTTGTGAACAATTTAATAGAAATTGTCCACAGACTTAAATTTTTACAAGTACCTAAATATGTATAGAAGACTCGTGGTGCGAGTTCTACTAGTTCTTGACAGGTTTTTTCCTTTTGCAGGTATATAGCCACAAAAAATCACCAAATTAACACACGGAACACATATTAACTATAATTTTAATATATTCTAATTTATTTTTAATAAAAAATTCCCAAATATGCTATATTTCTTACGAGTAGTTTTTTATATCTTCTTCCATTCACGCATAAGGGTAAAATTTTTATAAAATGAAGTAAAATAACGATGCATTTTAACAAACGTAATGCAATTAATGTAAAGTAGGTAATCCAGAGCATTGATTGCGAATGTGACAGGGGCGTCTATCCGGGTCAGAGCCGACAGCGACAAATAGTTTCCCTCGGGTAGACAGCTCTTCATTAATTATCCCGTCTTCGCTGGACAGTACACATTCTAGGGTTAAAAAACATTGTGTTACTTTTTAATACGTTTTTTATTATTGAATATTTACGAATAGTTTTAGATTTCTATGTAGCGTTGGGCCGTTTAACGTAAAATTGTTGATCGTTATTTGGTCTTTATGAAATTCATGCTTTGACACCGAATGACACAAAATACATCCATGTACATCAAATAAAATTGTGGAAATGACGTATACCGTATAAACCCGGCTTCCATCATTGTTTTTCAGACATATAAATGCTGTTGGATGTTTCTACGAGTTAATGTTTGCTAATAGCCAATCTGAATACGTTGTAATGCAACGAAACCTAGGCCGTGGTAAAGAACTTAAAGAAAGTAGAAATAATATTATATCACGTAGTTTCATTTAATTGTGTGTAACATAAAGTTTTGTTTTTGGATTTTTTGCCTATTTGGTTGTATATTTATACCAACATTTCGAAAAAAAAATACAAATAAAGAACGAAAATTAAGAATTCAATTGAGGTGGATAAAATATTTTACTGAAGAAAGAGTGAACAAATTAAAAGGTTGACGCAGGTTGACAAAAATCGCGTAAGTTTAGAAGATTTCTTAGACTCGTTAAGAGATAAGTTGACTATAAACGTATATGAAACATCAGTTCGAGAAACAATTAATATCAATCGAATTAAGTTAAAAAAACGTCAATTAATGATTATAAAAGGAGCTACTGTTCGAAAAGGGTGATGTAATCCAGAATTAAGAGCATTTACTTTAAATTTGAACTTTGATTAACCCGAAGTTTACAGATATGTTAGAGAAATATTTAATTCCTCTGTACCACATCCTTGAACTTTATTAAATAGTACGAATGTCTTGACGGGAAGCTTGGCTTTACAATAGATTACTTGTTAACGGTCAAATATTTCATGGATATTGCGACATGGACACAGGTATATTGGTGGTAGTTTGCTTGACCGAGGCTAAAGAATACTGGTATTTATATTGTGTCACTTACCTTTTACGGATGAACAAATAAGTCGATGATGACAAAATTATATCAAATATTTCATGAAAATTAAATGAATTTAGAACAATATTTCCCACACCGTATAACACCAAAAAACATCTGAAATTAACTGGAAATGCATTCGCAGGGAAGGAGAAAATTATTTACCATGAAAATTTGGAAATAAAAAAGAAGTATTCAGAAGAGTTAAACCTCTTTAAAGATGCGAAGAAATTTTGATTTATGCACTTAATTCCATTTAAACCATCTTTATTTTCGTAATCGAAAAATTAGAGAAATCAATGTGAATGTGGTGCCTTAACTTTGAGTCATAATAAACTGAATTATTAAAATGTTTTTGATGTCGTGCTAGATGTTTATTTTTTCCGTACAATAACTAACTTGTTTGATGTATTAAATAGTAGGAATATACCACATCTGATTGATTTGATGAAAGCTATCATGAAAAATTATATGGAGCTAGGTTACATTATTTATGTAAGAAAGGATAAGGTTTGTGGTTAATTGTCGGCATTCGCGTTAATTAGCGAAAAATTCTTATAGTATTTTGACTTCATGATTGCTATTTCTTAGACTTAATGTAATACTAGAATAAAGGAAATAACATCATGAATACCACTTGCGGTAACTGCACTCAGCGTAATTGCCCCGTACTAACTCTTGGCTTAGATTTGTTTTAATTTTACTAGGATATCTTACTATGCAGGTATTCCGACAGACATTTGGAAGGTTTAATTTAAAAATTATTTTTTTTTCCATTACTTTCAAATAGTTTGTGAACTATTCTGACTTACCTGATAGTGGAATTAAACACTAAAACATGGGAATAAATCTATGTTGACTGTAGATATCTTTAACAGTACCTTATCTTAGTCACGAAACTCTATAACATTGAGGTTAACGTTTAACCATAATCAAGATATATGGGTGTCTACCATCAGTAGAGTAAATTTCATATAAATAATAAGTGTGTAACTTTGCCCTAGCAAGAGTATTTGCCATTTTTATTACTAGCTTCAATGTGCTTTTCGTAATAGAAAGTAAGTTAATTATAATCTTATTTTTATTGCCCCAAAATCAATAATAACTTTGCATAAGAGCATGTAAATTAGTTGACATTTTAGTTTTTTATAAAAATAACCGTAAATTTTGTAGAATTGTTAGAAATAATTTACTAGATTTTTTTGTTCGTAATTTACTATGTTCATTAATGTAGATGTAATGTATGGGAGCCTTATGATTATTTTAAATTATGGAAACTGGATCAATGGTTTCTGAACTGAATTATAATACAAGAAAATAGCTGACAATTATATTTAAAATAAAACCATTCGTGTCCTTTCAGAAAATGTATCTAAATGATAAGAAATATATGAAGGAGCAGAAATGTTATTTAAAGTTAAGGAGTTTAAATTAAAGATCCTTTGCTCACGACATGTTCGGAGGAATTGGTCTAATACTCATTTGGAATAGGTTATTTCAATTGCACAATGCATTCGTGGTGATAACAGGTCACGAAGAACGCTGCCATCTGTTAAGTTATTTGTTTCGCAGCAAAATGTTTTCTGCGAAAATTTACAAAAAACAGAATTTGTTGTTT
Organism: Druceiella hillmani; assembly: GCA_039881145.1. Lineage (NCBI taxonomy): Eukaryota > Metazoa > Arthropoda > Insecta > Lepidoptera > Hepialidae > Druceiella > Druceiella hillmani. The sequence goes on along the minus strand of JAYKKI010000014.1, from coordinate 16,588,878 downwards.
CAGAGTAAACTGCAAGAAATTGTTTTTATTTACTCTCTACTCTGGATAGGCTAGATTTAGACTAGTGAAATATACAGAACGACAGAATGAAATTGGAAACTAAACACAACAAAACATATAACTGTGTAAAAAAAATTTTCTTACCCACTAAAACAATATTTGTTCAAGATATTAAATTGAAATTGAAGAATATAGCTGAGATTTTCTTTCAAAATTATTTTTAATGTAATAAAGATATTTTTTTTAATTCACATATTATAGAATTGAGTATCTATCTGTGAGGCTATGGCAATTGTACTTAATATATATTTGATGAAAATATTTTTTTTCATTAAAAAAAAGTTATATTAGAAGCTATTGTTGTTATGTACGGTGATACATGTTAAATATAGTGAAATATACTAATTCGTAATATTATAATGTTATAAATTTCACTGTTCGCCTGTTCTAAGCAAATATGTACACAATTTTCGGATTTATAATATTTTGTTTCAATAAATTAATTAATGTTTCCTGAAAAATAGATATAATGATATTCATCAATGGGACATATGCTCTTCATGTAAGAAAATACAACGTTCGACAAATTTGGAAACTTGTTTTAAATGTGAGATTAAAGTTTCTGTTCAGAGATTTATGTTTTTTCAATCGGAGTTAAAGCGGCTAGATCAAATGTCTAAGATTTTTATTCTAGAGCTAAAGATTTTTTGGCCAAAAACATTATATGTAAAATGAGTTGAAGTGATCCGCAACAATAAAAGGAGTTGAAGTATACTATGTTTAGATGTGCCCATTTTTCCAAGTAGTAATACTTGGTGTTCAATTATACTTATTTTTTTATTTTTGAGGATTTCACGAAAAATTTGAACTCAAAGATAGAGTTAAAACATTATATTTGCAACACAAAACGACCTGATATTTTTAGGTCATACAATGGCTGCACTGACTGAAATGTCCAAAGCGCTACATTCTTTATCATCACAATGACGAAGTTTACTTGGAAGGTTTTGTTCTCATAAGGCTTTAAAGCCAATATAATCAAAATATTACATGGGAAAGTTTGGTGCTCATACTGAAAGTTAATAATTAACTCCTGGAAACAGCAAGAAAAATTCAAAATTCAAATCCAAAATCACCAAATATTACGAAAAAGCGTTCGTTTTAAATATAGACATCCTCTAAAACATAAGGATTACTTTAGATTTGTTTACATTCTAAAATATGTATGCCATACTAATTGAAAATTAAGTTCAACAATAGGTCAATACTCGCAGCTTATAACATCAGAAATTGATTTAAGCGGGACAGAAAATAGGTTTTTCTCTCAAAGGTAAAGTTACTGATTTTCTTTGAAAAAAAAAGAAAAAAATGAAAGTTGCAACACATTGAGTAACAAAAATAATAAGGAGAATATGAGCACAGAAATTTTAAATGAATGATGGACGCCGAAAATATTGTTCTAACCAAGAACAAAAGTGAAGAAACTTCTTCAAAATATTTTTTTTATTGTTTTTCAGTTGTTATTGTTTTTGTTTAAATTTAAATTTATTTCTTTATATTGACTCACATAAAAGATATTTGTCGATTCATTTCGTAAATTTCAAATAACTTTAATGTCTTTTATCAGCTTGTGATGCACGAGCTTTCGATAGATAAAATTATTGGTCGCTCGTAAAAGTACCGTTAATTTCATGGGAGGCGAGGAATCACACCGCGGCTAGCTGTCTTGGTGCATACTTGGAATACGTTCGGAGGCTGGCACGAACAAATATTGAAATTGTTTCGTCGAAGGCCGCCGATCCCTGTTTGCCCGCTCGCTATCGTATTCATTTTTGCGCGCGATTGAAATATGGAAAAAGTTTCAATTTGGCCGAATTTTTTGTTATATCTATGTAGGTTGAGTGCATTTTGTTTCGATTCTGCATCGTTGACCGTGCATGGTTCCAAACGATCATTCTCTGCAGGGTGTCTTGTGTTGCAGATATAATCTTATTAGAACTCTTTTGTTTTTCCATTTATCGTATAAATAAAAACAGATTAATTTTATTTTAAGAAAGATTTAAACCACTGATGTTTGTGTATATATCAGTATAACTGACTGCTTGCTATGGGATAACGAGCTAACTAATGTGTCGAGTAAGTGAAAAGTTCCATCGCGCTGATCACAAAGTCTGTGCAGATGTCTGGAGAGCTGCGGGTTGCAGCGATATAGTCAATTACAGTTTAGTATACTCATCCTAGCACTCCAAGCTGCAACTGACTGATTATGACTGAGGGCGCAATTATAATGATTATGACAATTATTATAAAGCGCAATTGTGTCTAGTTGAAAAGAGCTGTCACAGAGAGTGCGGTATTTAAATGAGTACATTGCTTTATCGTAGTCTTTTTGGAGTATTGAAGCGATAATATAATTAATATAATGAGCATATATATATCGTTTTAGTACTTACTCACTTATGTGAGAGTATGTGACATAGTACACACAATCTCATTTGCTAAAAGATTTAGTCAGTTTTTAAGACGGTTTGATTTCCAAGCTCAAACAAAAGAAAGTATTCCTTCGACATGGGTCCTATCATTTCATCCCATCAAGTCCCAGGTGGCTGACTTATAAATATACTAACTTAAATTCCTTTTTATTTAATTTAATCTCAACTTTTTAGTTCCGTTTGTTTTACCTGATTTTATAAAATTTATTCAATGAGTCCGAAACCTAAACTCTAAGAGTCCTAAACTGTTTTTTTTTATAATTACAATTATTTGAATACCCACGAAATTAGTTTTATTTTATTGTATAAAAGGCTGAAGTAAAAAACTACTCGCACTACGAGGGTTCTGTACATGTATAGATATTTACAAATATTTAATGGTAGGTAATGACCCTATTAAACTATTCCCAAAATTTATTTTTAGTAGAATAAAAATTGATTGCCTACTCGATTTTTCTCGGGCGCATATTAAAAGAAATTATATGATATAACTACAAATTAACGGTTTTCAGATTATTCCTTTACTTGTACTATGATACTTTGCTTTTTGTTAAATTCCTTGAATAACGGGAAGTACTCTATAGTTTTAAATTTATTTGCAAATATCAAGATACGCGACATAACTGGCCGTATTTTTTAAATTATTCTTGATAGCATTGACTTAGAAGCTTGATCTTTTTAAAGCTCTAAGGGACTATAGACATAAGTCTTAATTTAAGCTTGATATCTCCAAAACTTCCAAAGGCGCGTCGAGCGACTTTTGTTAGAGCAAAATTTTATGGGTGATATATATATATATATATATATATATATATATATATATATATATATATATATAACAATAACATCTACTGCTCTGGCACCAGACTGTTGCACGCCCAACGGCCTGTGCACACGTATGCACACACATATATATATATATATATATATATATATATATATCAACACATTGTGTATACCCAGCTGTGTGATGTGCCCATTAGACGCTTTTTGGATGGGTAATATCTTGTGAGATCACGTCACCAACATTTGTAATAGCAGTATATCTTTAGCTATAAAGGTTACATGTTGTGCAACATAAGTGCTGTGTATATCTATACAAGTAAAATTAAATTGGCTAAGTGGAAAATTCAATGTGTGTATGTTGTGCATTGTTTATATTGTGTTTTAGTTTGATTATTATTTTAATTGTTTAATTGTAGGATCACTGTGCAATACAACAGTGAGCATTAAATATGTTAATATTTTTATATAGAAAAATGAATAACAAAACAAACCATTTATTTTCAAATAATTCCAATACTAACATCAATATTTGCGTTTAAAATTTTGGTATTTTTTTTTTGGTATTTTACCGCTGCTATATATTATGCAATGAGTATTTCGTAATTAGGTATTATCTCACTAACGTGACAAAACAGATTTCCAGTTGTTCGATAATATTTTTGTCGTGGATATTAAAACTAAAACTTTTATAAAATTTTATTTCATATTTATTATTTCATACGATTCGATAAGATTCATGTTTTTTTTTGGAAAAAATGGCTTCTGACTCAGTTTCATGAAAATGTTGTTGCAGATGCCAAATTATCTATTGAGACTCACAACCAACTAATTGAAATATCCGCTGAGAAAACTAGAATTTATTAATTAAAGATACATAAAGATACAGACGGGAGCTTAGTAGTGGAAATTTAAAAATATGAATCCCTTCTGTCATTTCATATTTATGAAAAATAATTTCTTATCCACGGTGTCTTTAAAATCTATTTACAAAAATCGTATATTGTATATTATTATCGTATATTATTCATAAGAAAATAATTTACTTATTAGCGTTAAGAATTACTATCAACGCATAGAAAAATGTTAAGTGAGAAACAAAGCCAACAGTCACTTTAAGAATTAGTGGTTAATTATTTAAATCGAGTGCTAGTTTATTTTATTATGTTCATATTTCCAGTTAATGTCACATTTTATGACACTTGGTTATGATTTAAAATAATTTATTTAATAAAAGGATGCTTCATATGTCGGTCTTATTTTTTGCTCTGATTAGCGACCACCTCCCTCCTCCTTCCTTCATTTCTCAACACGAACACTATCCCCAGGTTGAAAAACCATGATCTGCGTTATTTTTAACGGACTCAAAAAAGGGAAATTTTCTATTCGTCGGAATATTTTTTTTGTGTACAGAGCTATAATTCTCTAATGAATGGACCGATTTTGAGTATTTGAAAGAGGTTACTGTAGGTGTAATCCCATATAAATATGATGATGATCGGATGACGAGGTCTGGAAACGAACGATGGATCTCCTTAACGAATAGCAGTAAATCAACTATGATTCAAGATATTTGCTATAAGTAGTCCGACAACGGAACATGATTTAAGACATTTGCTATGGGTAGTTGTTGTTTTGCAAAATAACTACACCTAACAACGGGACTTCTTAACGAATATTAGTAAATCAACCGTAATTAAAGATATTTACTACTGGTAGTTGTTACTTTGCAAAATAACTGTACCGTGTCCAGGTCAGGGTCTGATGATGAGTTCTGGAGATGAACACTACAACTCCTTAACAGATAGGAGTAAATTGAAAACTAGTAGATGTTCTTTTGCAAAATAACTACACTATCGATCAGGTCAGAGTCTGATGTTTCGTTCTGGAGATGAACAATGGAACACCTAATTCCATGGGAGGAACTCAAACGTAATTCAAGTTATTTACTACTGGTATTATTTTTTGCAAAATAATTGCACCGTCGACCAGGTCAGGGTGTGGTGATGAGTTTTGGAGATGAATGGTGATGAACAATGCAACTCTTTAACGAATGGTAGTAAATCGATGGTAATTCAATATATATGCCACCGGTTAATTGTTACTTTAGTTATTACTTTGCAAAATCTGATATTGTATTTCGGCTATGGAGAGAGGAACTGCTTAAGTGGTAGTTTTTAATTTGCAAAATCGAATATTAGAATTTGGTTATTGAGGATGAAACTCCTCAACAGGTAACAGGTAATCACTGGCGGCTACTACTACCGTTTCATTTCTATGTATTGTTGATAATGAAATTTGGAGAAAGAAGAAATTAGCTTTTGTCCGTGACTTAATAACTTAATAATTATACAATATTCTGAGAAAGAAAACAACTGCCATGATTAGTATTAATATATTAATCACTTAAAACTCTAAAACAAAACATTTTTTAAAAAACCGTCTTCAAAAAAGATATGTATTAAAAAGAGAAAAAATATAATTTGCAATAAGTAACTAAGGTAATTATTTTTAAAATCGGTGCCGGTATCGCCGACCAACTTAAATAAATGCAAATTTTTATATTATAATACGTTTATACCTTTATGAATATATTTAGTATTGTGAGTATAATATAAGTTACAATTTTAAATTTACATTATAAATTAAATTAAATTATAAATTTGTTGTTAGTGTTGGCACCGACTTCAAAAATACCTAAGAATTTTTATTAACTTTATTATATTATTAGTAGTTACAGCCCCTAAAGTTCACGTTTACATATTTCTTCACTAAAATAAAAATTATTTACGACAATATCCTTATCGTATTTGAATTTGGAATAGGGAAACAGATCTGCTAGCTTAAAATAAGTTTTCGTAAATATTTAAGACAATACTTCGTCGGCTAAATGCGCGAACTGCCGTATTTATTCACAATTCGCTTAAGACACGGCAAGTAACTTCAAGAGGCACCGCCTAACAGTTCTCACGTTAAAGTTCAGAGGCAACTTCAGCGCGCCGTCGGAGAACTTGCTTTTCTCCTTTATTGCATTGGCTCGAGGTGTGCGGGCCTGAAAGAGTTACGTGCATTTCGTGAACGTTATTCAGAGTTAGTAGCAAAATTATATACATTTTTTCTTAAATTTAATTTCAATGAAATTTTTGAGACTGTCAATAATTTAATCGCAGTCTTATAAGTGGCGATTTTAATTTCAAAATTGATTATCTTAAAATGTAGATCAGTGTACGCAAAGTGAGAATACTTTTTCGTGTACCATAGCTAGATTCGCTTTAAATCGTGTGATTAAGAGAAAAAATAAAAGGAATTTTTAAAAAATTAATATTACAAGAAATTTGACAAATCTTGTACAAATGACGTGGTACAATTACCGTAAATGTGATAAATTTATTATATATTTTCTACGGAAACACTGATATACCTAATATTATAATTTTACCATTTCATTATTGTCAGAAATATTAAGTTGACAAGTTTTCATATTAATCACTTAGCGTGAGAGATACCTAAATATTCCATTAAAAAGATTTATTTTTACTTAAATTATTTCATGAAAAAATTTGTAAAATTAATTTCCTTTCATGTACCCACAGCTTGATATGGGAAACTCTATAAGCTCGACTTAAGGGTTTCATCCCCGCTATTTATATATCATTAACTCGTTATTTTTTGTTACTTTAATAATGCACAGACTAATTAATTTGAATCTGAGCCTGGATTTCAGATTGAATAAGTTACTACTGTAGTAGTAGGCAAGTAATGTTGTAATATATACCGATAATGGTGATGAAAAATGCAAATAAGAAGTTGTTAAAATGTTTAGCCTTCGAAGGGAATAAAATATGTGATTAAAAAAAAATATATATATATATATATATATACATATATATATATATATATATATATATATATATATATATATACATACATACATATATTTATATATATATATATATATATATATATATATATATATATATATATATATATATATATATATTAAACTATATATTAAGATGAATGGACCTTTAACTAGTCAGTAACAATAAAAAACATTTTTCTAATTTTCACGATATAAAGTTATAAACATGCATTTCTCAAAAGATATTTTTTGTGAATAAAGGTGTCAATATCGCAATAGGTAATTAATTAATTGTAATTGATTAATGGTAATTAATTATTTGTAATGAGTTTCTTCCAATTATACATTGTATTCTACTTCAAGCAGTGAACTGTTGGTGATATAAGACTATCAGGTTCTACACTTCCTGAAATAATGTATAGTTGCAAGTAATTTTAGTGAGAAATGACATTTGTATTTTGAATGTCACAAAATCACTTTTTTTACTTTTAAAGGTGCACTGACTGAGAAAAGTAAGAAACTCACTTATTTTAATAACAATAATGTAAATTGTTTGAGAGACGCTTCAACACAGTACAATAATTTGTGTACCTTATATCAACCGTAAGTCATCAGAATGCTCTTGAAATGTTCAAAACATAAATGTTATATAAAATACAATGCCTATCCGCCCACTAAAATATTAAATGCACTATCCATATTCTGCCGATATAAACGAATAAAATTAATTTAGAAAAAAGTTTATTATCGAAACACCAGAATTAGTGTACCAATTTTGATGAATTCTTTTATTTTAAACCAAATTTTTTTAAATTTATTGACCTGTAATTTAAAATTTTTTCTGGTAATTAGTTTCTCACTAAATTTTGCTACAGTTAGAATTGTCTTAAATATCATATCAAATTTTGAAATTGTTCCATGTACCAATAATCACCTACTACTAATATACTACGATTTTCTCGGTTAATATTCAATAAACATGTATATTTACTCAAAAAGTATAAAAATATCAATAACACTCCAACTGCACGTTTGTTGTTAACTTCTTAAAGAAGAATGCCCAATTTTGGCTAGTCAAGAACAAGGACGAAACACATAAAGAATTGTTTCTTGCCTTTATTTAAACTTTTTGATCTTTTTTATTTACTCTTAGAACTTTCCTGGAAAGAAAAAAAAACATCTAAATGTGTAATTTTATAAATACAAATAGATAAGAAAAAAGTTTAGTTGCCATAATGTGAAAGGAGAAATGAGTTAGTAATAATCATATAGGTATCATAAAATACCGATACTTGTACTCATTATTTTGTTTCGGAAACTGGTACTGCCATTACTTAAACACTTGCATGAAAGTGTCGAATAGTAATTTATGTTGAATGTAAATGCAACGGAATATCTGTTGCATTTACCTTCAACATAAATATCAGGAAGTATATCAGGAAAGTAATATCAGGAACTAAAAACATATCGTTTATACATACACATACGATGATAAAATAACATCAAGTAAAATTACTTTATTACTTATTATATGTACTTATTACCTGACAACAACCTTACGGCTATGTTGAAAAGTAGTCAGTTCTATGAGTATAAAAATATTATTTGTTTTTTTCATCACTGATATAATAATTGTTCATAATAATATGTTCAAAATATAATAATTAAATGAAATAAGGACAGGTAAATGAATATGGTTAACGACAATTAAAAGTTTTAATTTTTATATAATTGATATCGCGCTTTTACTAAATTCAGACAGGTTAATATTACCTAAAAATTAATATTTGTAATTTAGTTAATAAAAATAGCATTATAAGATTAAAATATAACATTGAAAATAAATTTAACTGTTGCTAATGTTATTTTAATAATTCTCGTAGTAATAGTTGTCAAATAATTATAACCTCAAAATTATACACAGTTATGCCTTTACTGACGACTTGAGCATATATTTTGGTTTGTAGTTGTGTAAAATATATCTTTCATTCATATTCATAACTAGGCCAAATATTCTATACAAACTGGGTATTCTCCTTTTAATAATATCATTTTAATAATATCTTTTTTTGAAGAATTTTTCATCCTGTTGTGCAAAACGTCGTGTTTAGATTATGTTTTATTCAAAGACCTGTAAAGCTTTGATTAAATTAGTACGAAGCTTGAATCGGATGAAAAAAAAAACATTTTAAATAAATTCGATCTTTCAATATCTGCTCGATTTAAAAGTCTCTTTGAGGACTCACTGCGAACAATTTTACTCTCTCTAAAATATATCTTCATTCCCATGATACTTAATTATTTGTGTGGAAATATAACCTTATTATGAAACGTTGATAATACGATTAATTGTGTACAAAGGTACATTAAATTATTTGCTCTTTATATATATAAATGACCCGATTACAGAATAAGTATTAAATATAGAATATTAGCGTATAAATTTCATAAATTTAAATTTTATTTAAGATTCTCTCTACTTCTTATTAGGTATTTCAGCAGACATATTATCATTTATAAATTGATATATGTAGTTTAGTGAAAAATCATATTTACAGTTCGACTCTCTAAGTATTGACAATTTTATCTGATATTGCAAATTTTTTATTACAAAATATAATACTAGCTTGGTAATTAATAAACCTGCCATATGCCTGCCTGAATATATCGTATAAATATTTCTATACCCTCGTAGTGAGCAGCTTCTGTGAATAGCAAATAGTGTAATATATGACACGATTGTAGATTTGAATAATACCGTGCTCATTTAGACGGCGTGATATATGGAATTGTCGCGGAATGTAAAAACAAAAGCGCGCATCATTTTATATTTTTTGTAGCGAGTTACCTGTGTTTACACAGCAGCAGAGATTAGAACGGTACCAGTATAAAGTTTTAAGATTCTTAAAATAACATTTAATTTTTGCAGACACGTGTTCATAACATTTCGTCAACTATGGAAGAAAGAGCTAAATTACCATCTAATACTTTAATATACTGACACCATCACTCAAAATAGCTAGTATTCCGATAAAACGTAGCATTGTAATTTGGCCATAAACATTGCCCAACTTAGATACACAAAGGCTTGCGAATCTAAAAGAATAACAGCAGCAACCTTAGCTTGATCAACCTTGCATAGAATATCATAAGTAATACATAGAAGTACTATGGATGTACTGTTCTGACTGCAGAAACCTATAACTTATCATATATCTAATTTGATGCTGAATCTTTCAATTTAGCTTTTATTACAACTAAATCGTGGTAATTAGACTATTATTTGCGATCAGTGAGTGATATATAGGTACTAATAAATTTTACCACTGAATTATCATATAATTTCTTACTCATTTAATTATATTATCTATGAGAGTCAAATAATATAAAACCTAAACGTTGGTGGAAAACAAGAGTTGTAAATATTTTAGTTCGAGGATATCTAAGAATACAATAGATCAAAAGCGTATAACATTTTTTCTTAGAAAGTAATGTTAAATAGATATGTAATTTGAATGAGATGGAATATTTTAGGTACAAAATAGTACTCGTCAGCATGGCGAAATTAATATATATTTAAACAGCTTCAAAGTATAGGCGAAAAGAGTTTGTGGCGTGAGGGATAATATATAAATATCTTCAAAGGTAATTATTTTGATGTTTCCTTGTTTGGAGTTTTCGGGAATAAACGTAATAAACCATGCTTTTATTTCAAGTTTTAATTTTTATCCTTGCGAACATCAAACATAAATATAAACGAAATAGCGATATTAGACGAAGAAATAGAACCACATTGTGATGGATTAATTATGACTGTTATGAAATGAAAATTGATGGTAAATGTTTTTTTCATTTTTCAATTTGAGCTCCAAATTTGACTAATTTCACTGTGTTAAATTGTAAATTAAAATAATTTATTTTTTCAAACTTAACTATCATTTAGGCTCTTTCATTTTATTTAAATGGTACATGTTTTAAGGATGTGAACGGGTAGGACAACCAATGAGCTGTAAATAAAAAACGCTTTTATATTTATACCCATTTACAGAATTTGCGGCCTAGCACTGTAGTAAACTAGTATTTGATATACAATGAACACATCATATACCAATGAGCTGTAAACAACGAACGCTTTTATATTTGTACTCATTTACAGAATTTGCGGCCTAGCACTGTAGTAAACTAGAATTTGATTTACAATGAACACATCATATACCAATGAGCTGTAAACAACGAACGCTTTTATATTTGTACCCATTTACAGAATTTGCGGCCTAGCACTGTAGTAAACTAGTATTTGATATACAATGAACACATCATATACCAATGAGCTGTAAACAACGAACGCTTTTATAGTTGTACCCATTTACAGAATTTGCGGCCTAGCACTGTAGTAAACTAGAATTTGATATACAATGAAGACATCATATACCAATGAGCTGTAAACAACGAACGCTTTTATATTTGTACCAATTTACAGAATTTGCGGCCTAGCACTGTAGTAAACTAGAATTTGATTTACAATGAACACATCATATACCAATGAGCTGTAAACAACGAACGCTTTTATATTTGTACCCATTTACAGAATTTGCGGCCTAGCACTGTAGTAAACTAGAATTTGATATACAATGAAGACATCATATACCAATGAGCTGTAAACAACGAACGCTTTTATATTTGTACCAATTTACAGAATTTGCGGCCTAGCACTGTAGTAAACTAGAATTTGATTTACAATGAACACATCATATACCAATGAGCTGTAAACAACGAACGCTTTTATATTTGTACCTATTTACAGAATTTGCGGCCTAGCACTGTAGTAAACTAGTATTTGATATACAATGAACACATCATATACCAATGAGCTGTAAACAACGAACGCTTTTATATTTGTACCCATTTACAGAATTTGCGGCCTAGCACTATAGTAAACTAGTATTTGATATACATCATATACCAATGAGCTGTAAACAACGAACGGTTTTATATTTGCACTCATTTACAGAACTTGCGGCCTAGCACTGTAGTAAACTAGAATTTGATATACAATGAACACATCATATACCAATGAGCTGTAAACAACGAACGCTTTTATATTTGTACTCATTTACAGAATTTGCGGCCTAGCACTGTAGTAAACTAGAATTTGATATACATCATATACCGATGAGCTGTAAACAACGAACGCTTTTATATTTGCACTCATTTACAGAACTTGCGGCCTAGCACTGTAGTAAACTAGAATTTGATATACAATGAAGACATCATATACCAATGAGCTGTAAACAACGAACGCTTTTATATTTGTACCAATTTACAGAATTTGCGGCCTAGCACTGTAGTAAACTAGTATTTGATATACAATGAACACATCATATACCAATGAGCTGTAAACAACGAACGCTTTTATATTTGTACCCATTTACAGAATTTGCGGCCTAGCACTATAGTAAACTAGTATTTGATATAGAATGAACACATCATATACCAATGGGCTGTAAACAACGAACGCTTTTATATTTGTACTCATTTACAGAACTTGCGGCCTAGCACCGTAGTAAACTAGTATTTGATAAACATCATATACCAATGAGCTGTAAACAACGAACGCTTTTATATTTGCACTCATTTACAGAACTTGCGGCCTAGCACTGTAGTAAACTAGCATTTGATATACATCATATACCAATGAGCTGTAAACAACGAATGCTTTTATATTTGTAATCATTTACAGAACTTGCGGCCTAGTACTGTAGTAAACTAACATTTGATATACCATGAACTACTTGATATATTTTCAAATTATACCTTCTATACAAATGGATACACCTCCATATGTACACTCTATATGTAAAGTGTTATTAACCGAGTACAAAATAGGAAGAATATAATCAAATAATTTTCTTATATCTTATCCCGTTCTTGGAACACATTATTTCATCGTTAATGCAAGGGTTAAAAGTCGTACAATACATTGCCCATCAGAAGCACATTGCTACATTGCCCGTAGCGCCGTCAAAGTTATACCACGCGACGCGCTGAACCCCATATTAGGAATTAAATAGTAAGCGATACGAGGCTTATTTCACAGAAAAAACTATCTTCATATTATATTAAAACTATCTACTATTATTAACTATATACTATAACTTTCATGTTTCTTTAAATTTTGATCTCAGGGAGGTTCAATTAATGAAAACGAAACCTTTGTTGTGTCTGTGGGGAATGTATTCATAATTAAGACAAGAAAATGTCGGAAACCGTCTTTAATTTATTTCACGAAGTTAATAAATAGTATATTTCAATGCAACGGCTATTTGCACGAAAATAAGAATAATTCAATCTCCATTTTAGTTGCTAATTTGTGCAGATTTGATATGAAATTTTAATTAAAAAAACAATCACTGCCCCAATGAGGGAAATCTTAGCTCGCTCACGATGAATGTGAATTCACACATCACGAAATAAAACAGAGTAATTTCAACAAAATCCCAGCAGCTAAATCTCATTATCGTTCAACGTCCACAAAGTGCATTTAGTTTTAAAAAGAAAATGAAACATAATGTCCCAGATTTACGATAAATTTTGATGAAGCCTTCGCGTTCAAGAAAGTGTTAAATTTGGTATGGTCTAATGACTTTTGGTGGTAAAATGTGGTACATTATTACCGTTTATTGTCAAGAGAGTATAGGAATTAAATTACGAGATACATCCAGCCACATAGCAAGCACGTACAATATAGTTCTGAATACGCACGATGATAATTAAAAAAACATTAAATATTTGCCTGTAAAAACATTTAACCTGATTTTACATTTAAATAGTTATTCGATTAGCTCTTCACGCATAAAATATTATTATAATATTAAATATTATTAAATAATGAATACATTTTGAAAATTTTCACCATTATTTAAGAAATGAAACCGGCCAAGTTAGAGCCCGGCTTGCGAATCAAGGATACTTTATCTCGTTTGAAGTTTAATTACTTTATTTACCACCGTGGTACTGACTTTTGTCGTATTATAATAAGTCATCCAAACCTGGGTATTAATTTTCTTCTGACAAGAGTTTAAAGACTTTAGAAAAGCGGATGCGTATTTATTTTTAAATCTACATATACGACCGATTTTTATTATTATTTTTTTCAAAGGAATTTTTTCAGAGGGGTCTATTTAATATGAACAGAATCAGATAAGAGACTTCGGCGACATGCCAAGGAACTTTTCAACAAATATGTGTCCCAAGAAACGCTTTAGTAGAAGACGCCTTTGAGAATGATGATGCGGATTTTGAACTTATTTGAGATGTCTTGTTAAGTTTTTCAATCATAGATGGTATATATATATATAAGGTTTGAGTATGGAACCGGAAGGTATCAAGTCTCAAAACGGAAGTAGATTTATCGATATTGGGATCATTTAATTTGTCTTGACGAGTTCAAGTGTAAGATGGCAAGGGCTGAAGATGGGGATAGGAACATTTCAAGGGCGAGGAGTAGAGTCATTGATCTTGTATTCGTTTGAATTTATTTGAAAAATCTTCTGGCCACAAATAGCTTCTAGAGTCGGGTGATGGAACTGAAGTATGATGAGAGTATACCTTGATTTTGATAAGAAGCTTAATTTAATTTGGGCTATTTGACTTATTTTGACTAGTCATTTGGTAACGAATGGTAGCCAAGCTCTGATGACGAAGTCAAAACGTAATCACAGGAACTCTTGAATGGTGAGGAGTAAATTAATCGTGTTTCGGGTTTGAATTATCTTGATGACTGTTTTGGTCACAAGTAGTGGCTAGGTTCTGTTATTTGAACCTATAGTCGGTGATAGGAAATTCTTAATGGTGAAAAGCACTTTTATCAAACTTTTTTTCGATTGACTTGTATGACAAGGTCTTTAGTCATAACTGGTGGACAGGATTTTAGGATGATTGCAAAAGATGGTCATAGGAACTTTTCATTTTGAACTTGCTTGGTTTATATTGCCGCAGGAAAGGAAGCAACAAAATATATAGTTGGCTAGGTTTCTGCAGTTATATATAATGGCACGATGCAACAAAGATAATAGAACGTAGATGACACACAGGCGCATACTTGGAATTTATTCTGGAGCCCGCATCGAACGAATATTGAAATTGTTTCGTCACAAACGTTCGATGTGGTAATCGGTCGTTTTCGACGATACAAATGAATTTAGTAGACAAAAATTAATACAGTAGCGACAAGTCGCTACTGTATTAATTTTTGAACGTCGTTAAAAATACGGAAAGAGTTTTTCCGCCTTTGTAATTTGAATGTTAAATAAATTGACTGTATTTTTATTATAATGTATGTTGGGCAGTTTCAGTTCGGAATTGTTGATATTGCAAAGTTTCCTATAAGTCATTCTCTGTATATCTTGCAAATATGATCGCAAACGTATGAAGCTTAGTTTGTCCTGTGTTTTTTCTGTCCATGAACAAAAACAAAATTCTTAAAGTTTTTGTCGATTTGTCTGTATGAGTGTTTTTTGGTAGCAGAAATTTACATGACGTAAATAAAAATGCAACATTTTTTTGAGAATCTTTTACTATTGTATTGCTTTTTAATTATATGATATGAAATGTAGTATTGCTCTATACTATTAAGAAGATGATATGTAGAACGAAAACTTTTGGAGGGAAGCTAGTTCCTGCAAGAATGTTATTAGCGAATAATTATACGAGTATACTGCCAATGTACAAACTTACGTTAATATTGTTTAAAAAAATATAATATTTTTAAATTCAGTGAAACTTGTCATTTCCAAAAATAATTTTCTGAGGAAAACAAAAATAAAATCTATTAATAACTATAGAAAATCTGAATCAATTTTAGTGGTTGATATTTGTTTAATATGGAGGAAACATTTATGTTTTAATTTAAGAACATTTTAATTTTTAACTGTGCCGTAATCGTGTTTGTGTGATAAAGGTCCAATTAATTTGAATAATTTCCCTAGAAGGGTGTACATTCAATATGGTCCTATGAAATTTTTATTTCGGAATCTGACAAAATAAATTGCGAATATATCATGAATTACTCAACATTTAATAGCACAATTGCCGTCATCGAATTTGGATGTTATAGGTCAAACGATAATTTAATAAGACGACAATATATAAATTTATTATATATTATTATATAAATTTATTCCTTAACAAAATCAGGGTGTTGTGGTGGAACTGAAATACTTTGACATGAACTCTTCAGTGATGAGGAGTAAATTCATCTAGTTTCTACTCATTTAACCTGTCTTGACGTAGCAAACAAGTAATAAGGTAAATGGGTAGGTAATATAATTTCAACTTTTGATACGTATAATATAATTTAATATCAAAAGTTAAAATTATAGATACATAATTTCAACTTTTGATACATATAATTAACTTTCGATCTACAAACTTTGATACTGCTGATGTACAGTCAGCCTAAACCGGGACACTTGGAGACTTACTTTTTGAAATTAGTATAGTGTCTCCCAAGCAGAAATTCTGTAATTGAACTTTTGATTCTCAATTCTTTGAAAGTACGATTTGTCTCAGTAAGAGACTGTCATTGAACTGCGGGTTCCAACACCTCAGTCCTGATACTACAGGGTACTGACTTAAGGATTTGCTGTCTTAAAATAGTATTGTTTGTCTCAAGCAGATACTCTAATATTAAACTGCAGACTGCAACTCTTCAACCCTGATGCAGAAGGGGCACTATTATTATTTTGTATCAGAAACCAAGAAAAAATTGTGAAACCTATCCAATTTCTTAACAATTTTCATTCAAATTTTAAAAAAATGGGTTCAAATTTTCAAGATCCACTGCTTGAAAATTTGTAATAAAAATGACATGTAAATTGCCTTAAAAATTAGTACTATTAATGGTCTATAACGTCAGATGATTTAGACAAGAAATATGCACGGGAAGATTTTGACATTTGCATTTTTTGAAACATCTTCGAACAATTAGGAAGTAATTATGTTGTCTTTTTTCCTCTCTGGCTTTTCAGTTGCGCTGAAACGAAGTAGTACAAATTTTATAATAGAAAAATTAAATGAGAAACTTATAATTATCTAGATATAAAGTTTGCACGTTTTTTAAATGGAAACTTGACTTGTTGTTTCCGGATTTATTAGAAAAAACAGCATTTAAACACAATAAATCTATTGCAGTACTCTGAACAAAAAAGCAATAATGATTAGTAAAAAAAATATAATAAGAGCAAAAAATACTTTTAGAGTGTCAATGTTAGAGAGATGAATGTTTTTTGAATTAAAATGGAATCTAATCTGTATTGAAAGACATAATACTTTTAATTTTTCTGTCGTTCATTTGTTCAGTTATATTATTAACCTTTCGCTCTTACTATATTAAGTTATTTTCATCGTTTACTTATGACTTACGCGTTCTTATGGTTTTGACTTTGATTATTAGACTTGCTTCATTTTTCTAATTTGGATTGTTATATCAGAAATAATGACCTGGCTGGTTATTTGCATGGTTATAAAACAATTTGCACTATTTTACGTGCCATTACAGAAAACCTCAAAACATGTTACTATTCGCCGAGTGAGTGCGCAATGATGCATTATTAATATGATATTAGATGGGGCAATGGTCGGAAAGCTGCTAAGGTCTATAGTCGCAACATGTCAACATGGTGGAGGAGCGATTTAACGATTTCCTGGTCATTGCTTTTTCTTCAGACTAAAGTTGACATATGAGAAGGGAACTTGGCGAGGATTGGCCTTTAGAAGAGTTCCAGGGCTGTAAATGTTGGTAAATCCGGCAAGTTCTCTGCAAAAATTATATACGTCATGTCAGTGGTTACGGGAAAGTCACATAAAGAGCGTGTCAAAGACTTACACAAATATATGTTTATATATGCCATTTACGAATACATAAACTGTTTTGCACATCAATTAAATTGTGTAGATACATAAAAAATGTGTTATTACCTATGCAGAGGAAATAAAAAAAAGAAAGAAATTAAAATTTAAATGAAATTATTTTAATAATATAAAGCAACGTATATATTGTGATATTTATAAAATGTGTATATTTTTCATCTATTTAAGCTAATTATAAGAGTTAGTTTGCTCTGTTAAAAGCCACTTACGGATCGATCTTTTAAAAGCTTTCATGAATGCAGGAGTCTTCAGGGTCGACTAAAGGTCATCTCATATTTTTGTGGCAGCAAAGTTGAAACTACATCGATGACCTGTTATACGACATACTGGAATTAGGAGAAATCGCGTCATGTGATAGCGAGCATCGCCGAAGCAAATGTATATATTGTATAAAGGTTTCGATACCGTCATAATGAGCAGCCTGTAAAAAGCAAAGACAGCGATACCTGCAATGGTTTTGCATTCAAAACATTTTGCTCTCATTTAGGTCGAGTGATATGTAGGTTCGCGCTGAGGATAACTGAAAAAAAGGAAGATTCCAGAAATATGTAATTAACATGAGTCGAAATATTTCCGGTCCAACTTTGTGTAACACAGTATTTACCAAATTAATGAAATTAATATTTCTACCGTATCAAAATATAGAAGGAAAGAGTGTGTGATGTTAGTGACAATAATGGACACCTATTATTACTTATTTCACGAGCTCTTTCCATCTCCGAGTAATTATGTTGATGGTAATTTGCTTGGAACATTCTGGAATACGTTAATAAAATGCTTTATTACAGCTATGACATAAAAATATATGATAAATATTTTTTCTAGTTTTCCCTTTGGAGACGTATTTTATTAATTCCATTGTATTAAATTACATGTTGAAATAATTTATTGTTTCACAACTCACTGTAATTTTGGTATTTTCAATTGATTTAAAAGGTATATGTTTTAAGCATATGGAGGGATTTGATATACAATTGTTTATTATTGTTATTATTACAACTGCATGGAGTTCTTCCTCATTTTTCAGTGTAATACACTTTTCTATGGATATTAATTTACAGCGTATGGCGCCTGGCACTGGACTAAACAAGATTTTGATATACGATTGTCTTTGTTACATATTTTCAAATGACATCTTGTATATAATGTGAATATAGATCCACAAATGCACGAATATAGTGTATTGTGGACTGAGTATAAAATAGGCCAAACATAATCGACTAAACTTTCTTACGGCTTATTTCATTCTTGAAATATATTATTTCATCGTCAACGTATGGGTTAAATGTAGCGCAGTGCATTGCCCACCAAGAGCGGCGTAGCATCGTCAGTTATTCGACGTGACACGCTGAACCTCATATTAGGATTTAAATAGTAAGCGGATATGAGTATTGTTCAAATTTATGAAAAGGAAACATATAAATATAATTATGACAAGAAAATTTTGGAAATAAAAAATATGTTTTAGTGTAAAACGAATTAATATTTCACGAAGCTAATAAAGTACTAATAATTGAAAATAGAAAAATTTCCGTCTAGTGTTATTTTTATCTTATGTTTAAAAGAAAGACAACTGGCGAACCAGTTAATAAACCTCTGTATACATGGGCAAAACATCATGAATGCCTGTTTGTGTGTGTTCGAAAATATCTTGAAAGTTCAAAAACTTGACTAAGTTTAAATATAATTTTTAATTGGCGTATTTTTAATTACCGGTTAAGATATCATTAATTAGATCGTTAATATGTTTAATACGTAATATGATTTTTTTTTTTTTTTATTTCTCTTTGTATCCTGCGATCAGTCATTAG
This sequence comes from Druceiella hillmani, assembly GCA_039881145.1. NCBI lineage: Eukaryota > Metazoa > Arthropoda > Insecta > Lepidoptera > Hepialidae > Druceiella > Druceiella hillmani. Next base: position 16,569,001 of record JAYKKI010000014.1, on the reverse strand, counting down.
AACTATAAGCAGGTAGGTTGTGGTATGTATCTTGTTTGGGCTAATATAGGGCCAGTGCCCTTAATCGCTCTAATTATGAAGCACGTCAGCTCTCTTGAGTCTCTTTATCGAGTTGGGCTGCAACAGCATGTGCGAAAGTGGGTTAGGATGGAATGTCAGACGATCTTTGTATGTGGCTGTGTAGCGTTTTGCTTCGTCTACGATGGTTGAAATTTGTAGGTATTCGTGGATTTCCGAATTGCGGGAGTACCATGGTGCACCTGTTATGACCCTAAGTATATTGTTTTGGGCTCTTTGTAGGCAGAGTATGTTCGAATTACTGGCCGATGACCACAGTTGAATCCCATATGTCCAAATGGGTTTTATTACGGAGCAGTACACTCTTAGTTTGTTGCTTAGCGATAGTACTGACTGTCTTCCTAGAAGCCATAGCAAATTTCTAAATCGAAAATTGATTTCGTTACGCTTATTTTTGATGTGGTCTTTCCATGTCATCCTTCGGTCCAGATGAAACCCCAGGTATTTGACGCAGGACGATTGCGGTAAGGTGTTGGTACCTAAGTTGACTGCAGGACAAGTTGCACGTCTCAGAGTGAACGTGATGTGGTGAGATTTTTGGGCACTAGCTCTTATACGCCATTTGTTCAACCATTTATTTGTGTCATCGAGTTGTGCCTGCAGCAATTTACTTGCCTCTTCTGGACTGCTATTACATGCGAGAAATGCAGCATCGTCAGCATAGGTTGCTACTGTAATATTAGGTGTCTGAGGTAAGTCATTCGTGAAGATGTTGTAAAGCACCGGACCGAGTATCGATCCCTGGGGTACTCCTGCGTGGCAACTATACAAGGAAGACCTGGCGTCACGGTGTTTTACTCGAAACATTCTGTCTCCAAGGTAAGAACCAATCAAGGGGTAGAAAGAGTGTGGAAGTGCTTGCTTTATTTAGCATAGTAACCCTTTGTGCCAGACTCGATCGAATGCCTGTTGGATATCCAGGAAAGCAGCAGAACAATATTCTTTCCTTTCCAAACAGTCTCGTATAGTACGATAGACTCTGTGTACTTGTTCTAGGGTCGAATGTTGCTTGCGAAACCCGAACTGATGATCTGGTATGACGTGATTGATATCTAGGTATGCATGTATCCTAGTAAGGATTATTTTTTCCCACAATTTGCTTAGAACTGGAGTTAAGCTGACAGGACGGCGTGAGGATGCATCGTTGATTGGTTTACCGGGTTTATGGATCATAACTACCTCGGATATTTTCCAAATAATAATTTGTAAATGTGTAATGTTTTGTTCTGAAGGTTGCATTAACGAGGGCTACCAGGAAGACAATACATTTTCTAGGAAGCTCTTTGAGTACCTTCGGGGTGATCAGGTAAAATCCTGGAGCTTTCTTTGAGTCCAAGCTGGCTATTTCTTTGGACAGCTCCTTTGGGGAAGTAGGTCTTATCGGCAGACACAGCTGCAGGTCCTGATTTAGGATCAGGTCTATTTCAGGGTCCTCAGGGTTGTCAGATCCGTTAGGTTTGAAGACATTAGCAAGATGACTGGCGAAGGTCTCAGCTTTTTCTGGGTCTGTCCGTGCCCATGTATTGCCATTCCAGATTGGCGGTGAACATTGTTGGGGCTGTGGCATATTCCTGGTAGCTTTCCATAAAGAATGGGTCCCATGACCATTGGGTGACATCTTTTCCAGTCTTTGTTTAACTGCAGCGTTAGTGACATTAGCAAGAAGAATCTTTAGCTCTTTTATTGCTTTGTTCAGTCGCGTTTTGTCTTCGCTGTTACGGGAAAGTTGCCAAACTCTACGAAGGCGGCGTTTTTCATAATTTTTTTGACGGATTTCAAACGGGAGCGGTGTATTCGCAAATGAATGCTTCAGTGTGGGTGTGCTTGTCCACGCTGCTACTTGGATCAGGTTTGTAATGTATAGACATGCATCGTCTACATCTTCAGCAGTTTTTAACGGAAGTTTGAGAGTGATATTTTCGTCGAGATATTCTCGGAAACCATTCCAATCGGTTTTAGCGTTAGTTAGATAGGAGCTATGGGTATCACGGGGTATCGCAATAGGGCTTACAGTAAGAAGTATTGGTGTGTGATCAGAAGATCCATCTAGGTTTGACTCGATTAGGAGATTTTGATCACAAATGCCTTTTGTGATAAAAAAGTCTATAAGATCAGGAGTTCTCTCGGTATCTGTAGGCCAATATGTAGGTTCTCCGGTTGAAATGGTCGCTAGATTGTTGATCTCTGTACTACATTTTAATTCTCTACCTTTCGTAGTTGTTAACCTAGATCCCCAATGTGTGTGCTTAGCGTTCCAATCACCACCGGCTATGAATCGGTTTCCTAAAGCTTTGAAAAACTCCGTAAACATATTCTCCTTAATGGTGTGACGCGGTGGACAGTATATTGCTGAGAGGATGAGGGGTTCGGCACGATCATCAATCCGTACAGTTGTAGCTTGCAGGTACTTGGTTTCCCAAGACTCAAGTAGGCAATGCTTAATGTTCTCTTTAATTACTATTGCCGCACCACCATGAGCTTCCCCTTCGGGGTGTGAAGTTGTGTAAACGCAGAATCCACGAATGCATATGCGTGATCTTGATGTAGTGTGAGATTCTGATATAAGGCAGGCGTCAAGCTTATTGGTTCTCAAAAACATCTCAAGTTCTTTAGTGTTGGGAGCAAGTCCGTTTATGTTCCACGTGGCGATGTGTAGAGAAGTCATTTTGTCAGATTAGATATCAGGGTAGTTATAAGTCCCAGTAGGGAGCCTATTTGTTGAATTAAGAGATCCATTTTCTCACTGTGTTTGGCAAGTATATCTTCTAATTTATTAGATTGTTGGTGAGTAGATTGCTGTGTTGTTGGTTGCCTACCTTTGGCAATATCGGCATAAGATGTTTTGTGGGTGTTACTATGACCCTTAGTGTCAAAATTGGTGGTAGTTGGTATGTTGATAACAGGTGTTTGAGAGGGTAGTCTAGCGCGAGAGGCGAGATTCTTGGTCTTTCGAGCTAGTATTTCTTTGTATATTTGGCATCCTTTATAATTAGCAGGGTGGTCGCAGCAGCATAAAGCACACTTGGCTGGAGTTGTCCTATTCTTTTTGCACTCTGAGGTTTTATGGTCTTCACCGCATTTCACGCATCTAAATGGTCTCATGCAGTTATTTTTGGTATGACCATATTGTTGACAGCGTTGGCATTGTACAATGAACTTTGATTTCTGGGGATCCTCAATCTTAATTTTTTGCTGTGCGATAAATGCAATGTTTTTAACGTCAGGATTGTTAATGCTAGGCTCGATATTGACGAAGAACGTTGAAGTCGGTTTCTTTTCGGGGCCGTATCGTGCATTAACTATTTCACCTCTGACTTTGTTGTTGGTCGCTTGAACTGCCTCAACAATAGCTTCATGAGGTGTGAGGTGATGCAAGTTCTTAATGACAATTCGGTAGCATTTGGAGTCCTTAGGCGTAAAAGTATACCCTATAAGCCCGTTATCTCTGAGGAGATTAATAATTTTCTTATATTCTTCTGGAGTTTTCATTAGCACGTGAAGGATATTTTTGGTAATCATTTTGAGCTTATAATTATCTACTTGGCTAACAGTTTCAATTAGTTTTATTAACTCGTTGACGTCTTCTATACCACTCAGAACTATTGGTGGTGGTTTGTTGGGTTTCTGAGTTTTTGAAAGGGCAATGTCATCATTTGGATCAAGCGGTAAGTTGCTAAACCGGTTCTTATTTACAATTCCATTAGACGGTGGTGGAGAATCGTACATTTTTCTCTTCTTATTGCCACGAGGAAGTGGTACATGTTGCCATATGGGTGGGGCAGGATGTTGAGAGATATCTTTTATTGCTGTAGTTTCAACAGGCAACAGGTCTGATTCAGGTTGTTTTTTTGAAGTTGTTGACTGTCCTCTGCTTATATCAGAGAGGGATGATGATCTTTGCCTAGAGAAGTAGCTTTGATGAAGTACTTGTTGTTTAAGTAATTTCTGTTGTGGTTGTGATATTGTTTCTTGTTTGGAATTCATATTGTTCCCACGAGTAGGGTCGATATAATAGATCACTCACAGGGTAACGCCCATTCCTGTGAGAGGGCACTTTTCAACGATGTGAGCCAGTTTCATCGAGGTTTGCTCTAGAGACTGACAACCTACAGCCATTCATCCTATCGGCACGGTCACACCTTAGGATTAGGGTTATTTTTTCAAGTTAAGAGGTTGTCTTCCTCGCGACCCAGGCGACCAAGCCCAGGTCTCCGTTCTTGTGAGACATGACCACAAGATTACGGGTGTGGAGATCATTTCCTACCTCCAATATAAGAAGCTGTTAGGCTTGCTTAGTAGGTTAGTTGACCGCCGCCTACGACTCGGCGTTTGTTGTTCAATTGGCACCACCCGAGGGGCACGTGTAGGGTTATGGTTAGGTAGCTCCTACCGACGCGAACAACATTACCCCCCAATATGTTTAATAAGTAATATGTTTAATAAGTAAATCAATAAATATTTTTAGGACAAATTATAACGGCTATTTGCACAAGGATAAAGAGAGGTCAATCGCTGCTTTACTTGCTAGTCTATGAAAGTAAATGTAGCTTTGATATGAAATATTAATTAAAAAACAAGCACAAGAGAATTCTTAGCTCGCGCCGAATTCATGTAAATTCACGCGTCATGAAATAAAGTAATTAAAACAAAAACATAGCAGCCGAATCTCATTACCCATCCGACGCCCATGCTATGGACTCTCTTTTAAATAGTAAATAAAATATAATGTTACAATTCCACTATATATTCAAATGAGGCTTTCGTGCTCAAGAGAGTTTTAAAGTCAATATAGTCCAATGAACTGTGACGGTATAGCGTAGTATATTATGACTCTTAATTAGTTTCAAAAGAAAAACGTTGGCTTGCAGTTGGATGTATTCGACTTGATACAGAGAGATGCAGTCAGCTATACAGCAAAAATCTTTAATATAATTCTGAATCCAATAAAATTAGATGTCTGCCTGTAATCATTTTTGAGCAGATTTTTGATCATTATTAGGAAATAAAACCGGCCAAGTGCGAGTCTGGTTCATTCATCAAGAGTCCCTCGTCGTTTGAAGTGAACTTATGTTAATACCATAAATCGTCACTAAGCCAAACGCAATAAGTAAATAGGTGACATATATATTATCATTAATGTCTTAAAAATCATGACATTTATATTCATCATTATAGTTTTTTTATATCCTTTTGCATAAGGTTCTGAAAGCATGTTTTTTTACATTTTAAATTCGATAATTTTGGTAATATGTAGAGCGTCTACATATCTTTTTGGATATTTATCGAAACATCTCTGAAGGTATACTATCTAAAATTATGGAAAAATTTTAAAATTATTTTTGAAAATTATAGCTATGGCCATACATTTAAATGATACTCCACACTATATATATATATATATATATATATATATATATATATATATATATATGTATAATTGTGGTTTGCATGAGTACTTTTGTTTTTTAAAACTTCCAAAATCAAACCTGTTTCAACTTACCTCGACCTCTGTGTTAATTTTCTGGCGTAGTTACTTACGAGATATGAATCACTGGAGGTTTCGTGGAGTATATCTTACTCCATGTTAAGTAGAAAAAGAAGAAGGAAATGTTTGTTTTACCACTGCAAAATAAACAAAATAAATGAAATAAAAAAAAACCTAATTAGTGCATAAAAAAAATTAAAGCTAAAAAAAAGCCGTCCAGCAGAAAGGTCGGACATACCGCTTTGTTTTTCCCAATTTATCGATATGAAGTAGTTTAAAACTCGAATAAACTCAATCAAATGCTTATTGGAACACGCACAATACAAGATTTTGTGGTTATATTCTGTACGTTCTTCATGAATGTTATTTGAAATAATTTTATTTGAAAATTTAAATCAAGTGCTAGTTATCTAGAATTAAAAAAAACGAACAGTTGGCAAATTAGAATAGTGGAAGCATTGCCAGTTGTAATGAAGTTTAATATCTTAGAAATATAAATTAGAAATGAAAAAAAAAGCTAAATTAAAACTTAGTTTTAATTTTAAAGACCCATTAAGTTGCACCCGGTTCAATGACATGCACAAAATAATTACGTAGATGGCGAGCTACGTCAACTTCTTTCAGGTTATGCTGCAAAATAAAGAGATTTCTATGGAATATCATGAAACATTTATTTACATAGGTCTGAATGACGGAAAATTACAAAAATGTTGCAGGTCGAAATTACAACGGTTCAATTGCAAGCATTTAACTATAGAACCTTAAAAACACTTATTTCTCACCGTTCGATCGACATTGCAGAATTAGAATCGACTAAATATAGAAATCTATTTTTTCTAACATTTTTAATTTTTTTATTGAGAAATTTTCGTAATTATAATTAGGACACCAATTACGATTTTTACTTTCTAATAACTTTTTGTTCACGTGGATTTTCAAATAAATTGGTAGGATTTACTTGGAGGTTTTGAGTTTTAAAAGCAAACAATATATTTATCTAACATTCATTTAACATTGCAAAATTTATTGATGTGTGTTGTGATATATTTTTGTTACAAGCTGAACGATTTCAAAGATTTTAGAAGGTACCCTAAATTTAATTTGAAAGGATCTGTTTTGCAAAATGTCTCCCCTAGATAGTGCCTCTAATGTGGTTACAGATGATGAGCAGCTGCTGCTAACTGCAACGCCGACTAATCCTTCTTAACCATAATACTTAAACTCAACATAAATTGTCCATTGCAAACAAAACATTGATTTATATTTATTGTACAGCATAACACCGAATGAAAATAATTTTAATTTTAACGTTTTGGATTTCAATTCTTTTACAATAAAAATTATTTTAGCTCCATGTCAGGACATTTTGCAATAAAAATAATTTTAGCTCCAGGTCAAGTGCAGGACACTTTAACTTTCATTTATTGTTACTTACAATTGCTTATGAAATGAGCAACAAAATATAAGCAATTTTTCATATTTTCATTGTAAATTTAGATTTTATCAAAATTTTTAAATTTTTATAAGAATTGGTCTAGTAGATTTCACTTGAAGTACGTACAAATATGCAGACAAAAAAAATACGTCATATTGAGATTACGTTTTTTTTCACTTTTAAGTTGTACATTTTTGTAAATCCAATAGTGTTACATTATAGGAATTGCCAGCGTCAATTCGTTTGTTATACTAATAGTAGCGATACTTCCGTATCTCTTTACGCTGCATCGATTCACTGCAAGTGAACGCATGTGAATGCAGCTTATTGCATCCAAAAGGTTGCATACTCGCTTTTTCCATGTGTATCGTATAGCAAGAATATATTCTTCAAAATCACTAAGTGTAGTATCACATACGATCGCATTCTTTCGTGCTTACGCATGCTATTAATGTTTCCGTAACTAATACATGTTAGTGTGACTAAATCCATCTAGAAATTTCAAATCGATACTGACAATAATGATAAACAATTTTAGTAATCAACTTAGAAATTGATTTCATAACAACGTAACTAACCGTTATTAACATAATTATCCACATAGTACGAACGTATGGTAAAAGGAAAATTGTGTAAACTAAAATTAATAAACCACGACATATCCGATAATGGGATTCACATATATGAAACATTTTCTACGAAAGCATTTTTATAATTGCGAGTGAAGAAAATGAAGATAAAGCCGTCACAAAAATACATTTACTCAATCTCCGAAATCGCATATAATCCTGACTTCCCGACTTATCTTTTCTTCATCTTTCTTTTTTCCGAGTTTGGAGGTTGGCGACAGGATCCTCGTTTCAATAAAATTGCGTTTTTTTATCTTTATTTACGAACACCACGTTATAATCGACAATATACGCTTTCTACTTTCAATCCGAGCATATTCCTACTTATATCAACAGGAACGGGAATTATCAATCCTACTTATATAATTTATTCTCTGCTCTGTTTCAGATGCTGAATGGTTGATATTGTGTTTGGGTTTCATATTAATAATTTTTGTGTAAGAATTTTCGTTTGGCTTGGGTTAGATACTCCGGTTCGCTTTTCCCACATTGATGATATTGATTCGACCTCACACTATTAGCATATATAAACAAATAATAGCTGGGGAACTTAATACAAAATATTTCGGTCAAATTTCGAAGATTGAGACATAATATAATACTCGCATTGCTGTGTTTATTTATTTGCTATTACTATAATCCAATAGACAAATTATACTAAAAACCCATGTATTTCAGAAAAGACCAATAATTAGTGATACATAAACAAATAATATCCCTTCTTCATTCTGAGGTTTACACAGCTCGTGCTATGAATATCTATTTTGTGAACCTTTTAGATTAAATCCCAAAAAAGATTAGGTTTGTATTTTGTACATCAACATAAATTTTGTTATCTAACTTAATTGCCACATTAATAACAGATTTTTAATTTGATGTGAGGATACACGTACTGCCTTATACAATAAACGTACAATTTACGCTAATGGAAGCAATTTACGTTATTATTAAAGACTTTTGTGTTCTATGCTACATGTAAAAATAATATTATTATATTGTGTCATATTAGGGTTTAATTGTAGAAAACTTTACATTCGCTCTTAATAGAAAACTTTACACTTTTCGCGATTTGCCTTTAACAAAACTGGCGTGAGTCTCCACAATATTTAGGCAGGTATTTGCTTTTTTGAACATTCGATATATGCTTTTTAAACGCTTTCGTTAACTTCACTTTCATTTTACTTCGTCCACTTCTAATCGTCGTATTGATTTAAAACTTCAACAAATTATGCAATTCTGATGATAATATAATAATATGGCATCATTGAGCAGATGTCATGATGCAAGAGGGAGTTGATCATAAGATTTCTCGATAGTTAACAGTAAATCCATCGAGTTTGGGCTAGTTTGAATTGCCTCCATGAGTCCTTTAGTAGAATAGTTTAGTCCTCCTAGGGCCTGATGATAGTGAGCATATAAACTACTCACTGTTTACCAATAAATTCATCAAGTTAGATCTCGTTCTGCTGTTCTCATGCTATGTTCTCAATAGCTCACTTGATTTTAAAGGCGTTTTCTTTCTTCAAATAGTCATAGCTTATTTAATTTAAAGAATGTTATATGGGCAAGAGGTTTACTTATTTAGACTATGTTTAAACACAATATAAAAGAGAATTGTGATGACAAAAGAAAAACTGTGTTGTATTTATCCTAACTTACACACTATTATAGTCGAAGTTAATTTTATTAGTAAACTGATGTTTAAATTTATAATCTTTGGAAAGTAGATCAGCAATATTCAGGTAGGTATCATGGTAGGTATCAGGTTGGTTAAGATAGATCCAGTAAGGAATTGAGTAAAATTTTGACAACTTTTTAAGTCCTTTATATGGTTACTTTTCAACAACACATTTTTTCACGTCCCATTAAAAAAAAATTGGATAATCTCCCCTCTTCTCTATTGCCTCCTACCTTAAATAATTTTTATTTATGATTTTGGATTTCTAGTTCAATAAATGTACTATATAGGTAAAACTTAGCTAGAAGGCTTTGATTAACTGATTAACCGACAGTGCTCCGTTAGGATGGTTTTGGAATAGAACCCTAAGAAATAGTCAAAATGAAGAATATTATCACATGACCTTCAGCAATGCGACTTTGTCCGTAGACAAAACAATAGATATTTCTGTGCATTAAAACAATAAGCAGAAAAAGACAATATTTCGGAATGTAGCTTTTTTCAGCGATTTTGGAGTTATGCCGGGAACAGAGGAACAGAACGATTCTTAATCACAAGTAGTTGGATCTTTGAAATTTCTTGGAAATTCTGTAGACTCAAATCAGCTGCAAAAGTAGCTTTGTACTTTAAAATATGTTTTTATTAATAAACTATATAATATAGTTTTTGACATATATATATAGTGAGAAATAATATTATTTATGTATGCATCATGTTTTTACGCCTATCATGGACATGGTAAATGATATATTTATGGTGTGTAAAATTTATATTTGTGAACAATTTAATAGAAATTGTCCATAGACTTAAACTTTTACAAGTGCCTAAATATGCATAGAAGACTCGCGGTGCGAGTTCTACTAGTTCTTGACAGGTTTTTTCCTTTTGCAGGTAAAAATAACCAAATTAACACATGGAACACATATTAACTATAATTTTAATATATTCTAATATAATTTTGAATAAAAAATTCCCAAATATGTTATATTTCTTACGAGTAGTTTTTTATATCTTCTTCCATTCACGCATATGGGTAAAATTTTTATAAAATGAAGTAAAATAACGATGCATTTTAACAAACGTAATGCAATTAATGTAAAGTAGGTAATCCAGAGCATTGATTGCGAATGTGACAGGGGCATCTATCCGGGTCAGAGCCGACAGCGACAAATAGTTTCCCTCGGGTAGACAGCTCTTCATTAATTATCCCGTCTTCGCTGGACAGTACACATTCTAGGGTTAAAAAACATTGTGTTACTTTTTAATACGTTTTTTATTATTCAATCTTTACGAATGGTTTTAGATTTCGTTGTAACGTTGGGCCGTTTAACGTCAAATTGTTGATCGCTGTTTGGTCTTTATGAAATTCATGCTTTGACACCGAATGACACAAAATACATCCATCTACATAAAATAAAATTGTGGAATTGACGTGACTGCATATTCAAGATATTATAAAAAAAAATGATTTAAATAGACATATAAAATTAATATAACACAAAGTATTGAATATATTTGGCGTTAATTTTGTAGAAATTCATTATTCACAATTAAATGAAACTATGTGATGTAGTATTATTTCTACTTTCTTTAAGTTCTTTACTACGACATAGGTTTCGTTGTATTATAACATCTTCAGGTGGGCTATCAAAAAAGATTAACTCTTACGAACATGCAACAGCATTTATAAAGCATGTTAAATATAGTGAAATATACTAATTCGTAATATAATGTTATATATTTCATTGTTCACCTGTTCTAAGCAAATATGTACACAATTTTCGTATTTATAATATTTTGTTTCAATAAATTAATTAATGTTTCCTGAAAAATAGATATAATGAAATTCATCAATGGGACATATGCTCTACATATAAGAAAATACATCGTTCGACAAATTTCGAAAACTTGTTTTAAATGTGAGATTAAAGTTTCTGTTCAGAGATTTATGTTTTCTCAATCGGAGTTAAAGCGGCTAGATCAAAGGTCTAAGACTTGTTTTCTAGAGCCAGAGATTTATTGGCCAATAACTTTATACTTAAAAGGAGTTGAAGTGATCCGCAACAATAAAAGTAGTTGAAGATATACTATGTTTACATGTGCCCATTTTTTCAAGTAGTAATGGTGAAACTTGGTGTTCAATTATATTTACAAATATTTTTGCGGATTTCATGAAAAATCTGAACTCAAAGACAGAGTTAAAACATTATATTTGCAACACAAAACGACCTGATATTTTCAGCTGATACAATGGCTGTACTTACTGAAATGTCTAAAGCGCTACTCTCTTGGTCGTCACAGTGACGAAGTTCATTTAGAAGTTTTTGTTCTTATAAAGTTTTAAAGCTAATATAGTCAAAATACTACATGGGAAAGTTTGGTGCTCATACTTTCAGCATACTGAAAGTATGAGCACCAAACTTTCCTATGTAGTGTTACATAATAAAAAGTTAATTTCATGTAGTATTACTTCATAAAAAGTATATTTTATAATAGAAAGATTTTAAGACTTTACAGAGTGAAAAAGTGTCTATCTTACTGCCCCTTATTTAATAAATAACTCGATGGCCTAGAATCAGCGAGAAAAATTCGAGTTTTGCCAAAACCGCCAAATTTTATGAAAAAGCTTTCGTTTTAAATATGGCGATTCTCTAAAGCATAGGGATTCCTTTAGATTTGTTTACGCTTTTAAAATACGTATACAATACGACTTGAAAATTAAGTACAACAATAGGTCAATACTCGCAGCTTATAATATTGGAAATTTATTTAAGCGGGATAGAAAGTTACTGATTTTCTTTGACAAAAAAAACGAAATACGAAAGTTGCAATAAATGGGCATAAACATTTTAAATGAAGAATGGATGCCGAAAATATTATTCTAGCGAAGAACAAAAATCAAGAAACTTTTTCAAAATATTTTTTTTTTATTCTTTTTTGGTTGTTATTGTTTTTGTTTGAATTTAAAATTCTTTCTTTCCATTGACTCACGCATAAAAATAATAACCGATTCATTTCGCATATTTCAAATAATTTTAATGTATTTTATCCGCTTGTGATGCAGGAGTTTCAGATAGATGAAATTGTTGGTCGCTTGTGAGAGTACCGTTCATTTCATCGGAGGCGAGGAATCACACCGCGACCAGCTGTCCCGGTGCTTACTTGGAATTCATTCGGAGGCTTACATGGATGAATATTGAAATTGTTTCGTCGAAGGCCGCCGATCCCTGTTTGCCGCTCGCTATTGTATCAATTTTTGCACGCGATTGAAATATGGAAAAAGTTTTTCCGTTTTCACAATTTGGATTTTAAATAAATTGACTGTATTCTTTATTATGTATGTAGGTTGAGTGGATTTTGTTTCGATTCTGCATCGTTGACCGTGCATGGTTCCAAACGAGTTATCATCTGCAGATGTCTTATGTTGCAGATATAATAGAAGACTTATTAACACTCTTTTGTTTTTCCATTTATTTTCAACAAAACAATTTTATTTTCAGAAGGATTTAAAGCACTGATGTTCGTATAATATACGTTTAATCGTCTGTTGTATTGGGATAACGAGCTAGCTAATATATCGAGTAAGTGGGAAATTCTATCGCGCTCATCACAAAATCTGTGCAGTGGTACGCGAGCATCGATATTAGTGCGAACCGTATGTAGGTAGAAGATTGCGGAGCTGCGGGTTGCAGTTATTATAAAGCGCAAATGTGTCGAGTTCAAAACACCTGTCAAGAGAGTGCGGAATTTTAATGAGTACATTACTTTAAAATAGTCTTTTTGAAGTATTGAAGCGATAATATAATTAATACAATGAGCATATATATAGTTTTTGCACTTACTCACTCATGTTAGAATATGTGACATAGTACAGTCATGCTCATTTGCTTAAAGGTTTTGTCTTTGTTTTAAGACGAGGCCTTTAAATTTATGGGTCAGCTAGATAATTCAGACAACGTAAGTCACGTTTCTTTTGTATTTATATTTGTTAAAAACTATTTGACAGTATTAGGGAAGACCGATAGTATTGATTTCCAAACTCAAACAACAAAAAGTTTTTGTCATTTCTTTCCAGCAAAGTCTCAGGTAGCTGAATTATAATTACATCATTATAAAATTCATTAACTTAAATTTCTTTTTTTTAAATTTAATTTCAACTTTTTAGTTCCGTTTATTTATTTTGCCTGATTTTATAAAATTTATTCAATGAGTAGAGTCCTAAACTGTATTTTTTCAAGTAATTGCAATTATCTGAAACCCACAAAATTAGGTTTATTGGATTACAAAAAAGGCTGCAGTAAAAAGTTTATTAAAATAAAAAAAACTTGCCAAGCACGACCGGAACTCTCACTACGAGGGTTTACGTTTAGGTATTTATAAATATTTAATGGTACATAATAACCCTATTAAACCGTATCGTATTTGAATTCGGAATAGCGAAACCGATATGCTAAACTTAGTTTAAAAACAAGTTTTTATAAATATTTAAGACAATAACTTATCGACTAAACGCGCGAACCGCTGGTTTTATTCACAAGTCGCCTACGGCGCAGCTATAACTTCAAGAGGGACCTGCTAACAGTTCTCACGTTAAAGTTCAGAGGCAACTTCATCACGCCACCGAATAACTTGCTTTTCTCGTTTACACTCGATGCATTGGTTCGAGGTGTGCGGACCTGAAAGAATTACGAGCATTTCGTGAACGGTTATTCAGAGTTAGTAGCGAATTTATATATATTTTTTCTTGGTGACGATTTTCATTTTAGAATTGCCTATCTTAACGATACGCAGAGTGAGAATAAGTTATCCCGTGTACTACAGCTAGATTCGCTATAAATCGTTTGATCCAGAAAAAAATGTCCTATTTTAAACAAATTTATAATGCAAGAAAATTGACAAATCCTTGTATAGATGACGTGGCACTGTTAGCGTAAATATGACAAATTTGTTATATTTTCTCACCGGAAACACGAATATACATAATGTTAGAATTTATTATTTTCAGAAATATTTAGTTGAAGGGTTTTTATAATAATTAGGAGCTATGTGTGGGATACGCAAATATTCCAATAAAAAGATTTATTTTTGACATAAAATTATTTTATGAAAAAATTTGTAAAATTAATTTCTCTTCATGTGCCCACAGCTTTATATGAGAAACTCTAAACGCTTGACGTAGGGATTTCATCATCGCTATTAATGTGAATCGTGTACGGTTACGTTATTATGTGCATCGTGTACGGACTAATCAACTTTTATTAAATAACATTCTAAAGTAGGCAAGTAATGATGTCAAATATATCGTTGAACGTGATGAAAAAGTAATTGCGTTTATCAGTTCCTCCATACCAGTGGCTTAAAAAGTGTCATTTTAACGTAACAGAAAATGACCAAATTACCTTTTATTTTACTTTCAAAGATGTACTGTCTGAGAAAAGTAAGAAACCATTTTATTTCAATTTTTTTAACTCATAAAAATATTTATGTATCAACGTGTCTAATGTAAATTATTTGAGGAACGCTTCAACAAAATGCAATAATTTGTGTGTATTGTATCAACCATAAGTCAACAGAATGCTTTTGAAGTGTTCAAAACGTAAATGATATATAAAAATTATATCTACCCGTCGGTCTTTTTGCTTATAACTTGACATTTAATAGGTATATTTCAATGCGATTTTTACTTTCGTCGACAACGTTTTTCTAAGAAGGAAATTTTATTTTTGGTTAATACCAAGTGTCGAGGGATACTTGATCCCTAAAAACCAACAAAACTTTTCGAATGAACTTAAGAGCTAACATTCTAAATGTTAACTTATGCTTTGCTATTCGAGTTCCGGCTTCTTTATTAGTAAACATCTGGGAAATAGAACAACTTCCGGTCTACTGTAGAAAAGGGTTTGTCATTACCGTGCTGAAAAAGATAAGCAATTGGAGGGGTAGCAGTATGTATTTGGAAGGGTATTAATTCTCCTTCAATACCTTTAAACATGCTCTGCAAAATTTTATCCGACAGACTTTAAGGGCGTTGAACCTACTCCAAAAGCTTTTAATATTCCGATATGTGTATATCTGATGCCTGATTTTGCAAGATTGGTGTCCCATTAAATATTTTGCCTTAAAAGACGTTTAGACTAAATGTTCT
This sequence comes from Druceiella hillmani, assembly GCA_039881145.1. NCBI lineage: Eukaryota > Metazoa > Arthropoda > Insecta > Lepidoptera > Hepialidae > Druceiella > Druceiella hillmani. The sequence goes on along the minus strand of JAYKKI010000014.1, from coordinate 16,553,551 downwards.
TTTAAGATCACAGATGATGACCTTATTTTTAAGGATATTACGGTACATGTTAGTGTCCGACAAGATTGCCTTCTATCGCCGCTTCTCTTCCTGATTGTTCTTGATAGCATAATGCGCCGCTTAAATAATATAAATTGACATCGAATAACGAGGGAATCGTCATAAGTTTTAAAATATTTGGGCTATATTATTGACCACTGTCTACCGAGTCATAACTATGTGGATTGACAAGCCAATTACCATACTGAACTTAAAATCAACACACAGAAGAATCGAGAAATAAGTTTTCGTTTGAAGAACACCAAACCGTTTTGGCTTGGCACAAAACAAATAAATTTATTGCAAATTTATTGTTTCTTTTTAAATATTTTCCTAATTTTATATATCGGAACGCTTTCTTAATAAAGTAATTTTTATATAAAGTTTGGAAATATAATTTTTGTAAAAAATGTATCATTTGTCAAACCGTGGAAAAATTTATTTATTTACATTGTGTTTGACAACGTGGAGTATTACTTTTTACTTATGAATTTGTCTTTTAATTACAAAAATAAAACTTGATTGCTTTATTAAAAAATAAAGAATAATATGTCATATACGAAACATTATAATCGGTGTATAATTTTGATGAACACCTTTATTTTAAAACATGGAAACTTTTTATATTTGTGATTTAAAACTTTCACTTACAATTTTTTTCTACAGTTTCGATAGAACTAGAATTGTCTTCAATATCAATAATCATCCAGTACTAATGTAATACGGTTTTCTCGGTTAATATTCAATAAAAATCTATATTGACCAAAAATATCAACAAAACTTCAACTGCACGTTTGTTGTTAATTTCTTAAAGGCAAATGCACAATTGCAGCCTAGTCATGAACAAGAAACAAAACATATAAAGAATTATTCCTTGCCTCTATTTAAAGTCTTTATATTTTTTGTTTACTCTTCTTGAAGAGTAAACAAAAAATATAAAAAAATAAAAATAACTTTTCTGGAAAGAAAATAAATTTAGATATTTAATGTCATAGACACAAATAGATCCACTGTCTCAAGAAAAAGTTTAGACGCCATAATGTGAAAGGAGAATTGGGTTAGTGACAATTATATAGGTATCAAATAATATTAACACTTGTAGTAATTATTTAGTTTCTATTATGGTAGTATTAATGTTATTTAAATACTTGCATAAATATCAGGAAGTATATCAGGAAAGTAATATCAGGAAATAAACAATATATCGTTTATACATACACATACGATGATAAAACAATATCAAATGTAATTACTTCATAACTTATTACATATTTTTATTACCTGACAATAACTTTAGAGCTGTAGTGACAAGTAGGCAGATTTATAAGCATACCAATATAATTTTTTTTCATCTGAAACAATAACATAATAACTAAATGAAATAAGAACTGGTAAATTAATATGGTTAAGGTCAATTAAAAGTTTTTATTTCAGTATTATTTATATCTCGCGTTTAGTAAATTCGGACAAATCAATATTGCCTAAAAATTAATATTTGTAATTAAATTATTAAAAAAGAGCATTGTAAAATTAAAATGTAACATTGAAAATCAATTTAACTGTTGGCAATATTACTTTGATTTTTCTCGTAGTAATAGTTGTCAACTAATTATAACCCCAAAATCATGCATATTTATGTCTTTACTGAAGAGTTGAGCATATATTTTGTTTTGTATATGCATATTATAAAATATAATATATGAGTCATTCATGTTCATAACTACGCCAAATGCTCTTTAAAAAATAGGTATTCTCCTTTTTATAATATTATTTTATAATATCATCTTTCGTCGAAGGATCTTTCATCCTGTTGTGCAAAACGTCGTGTTTAAATTATGTTTTATTCAAAAACCTGCAAATCTTTGATTAAATTAGCACGAAGCTTGAATCGGAAGAAAAGAAAATAATTTTAAATAAATCCGATCTTTCAATGTCTGCTCGATTTAAAAATCTCTTTGAGGGCTCACTGCGAAAAACTTATTTTCTGTAAAATAAACCTTTATTCCCATGATACTTAATTATTTGTGTGGAAATATGATATTATTATGGAACGTTCATAATATGATTAATTGTGTACAAAGGTACATTAAATTATTCTTTATATATATATATATATATATATATATATATATATATATATATATATATATATATATATATATATATATATGTGTGTGTGTATATAAATGGGATGAAACGATTACAGGTTAGGTATTAAATATAGAATATTGGCGTATAAATTTACTTCTTATTACGTATTTCAGCGGCCAAACATATCATTTATAAATACAATTTACCAGTGCTTTGTTTACAAAGTGCTTCTTTTATAAAGCATGAAGCTATTTTTCTATTGCCATGTGAATACAGAGATCAGCTCTGTTAGAAATCGTGTACTTAATCTGGGATCTATTTCAGTAAGGTTTATTAATTTTTCTACATTTAGTATAGAAGGATGTCCTGAATGATAATCTGATTCTAATCATTGAAATAGTCAATATTTTCTTTTTCAAATCTCTGTAATCAAAGCATGATTCTGTGTTAGGAGTATATACCATCATCCGTTGTTCTGTACGTATTTCGTATGGCTTATTTTAGAGTGATTTTAGTATTTTTTATACTTTACTCGCCTACATTCAGTGTGTGAATAGAAGATCAAACACCGTGTTTTATGTACATGCTGCTAACCTTTGGAATAAATGAAAGCTAACGTTTTTCTTTAAAGCAACGTCGATTTGTGTTTCTCATGTCATGTGAAAAAGATATCTATAATTGCTGATTCTCTATAATTACCTCTTAACATTCTATACCTTTTCTCTTAAATAGATACCTGCGTTATTTGCTTCACAGTTATATGTTTGGTTGTTTAATTATAATAGATTGTAAATGTTATAATGTCTCACTGCCGGTCTATTGCAGTTGTCAACAAAACTGACTTCTTAACTTTTGATATTTTGGTTGACTGGAAGAGATTGCTCATGTAGCAAAAAGTTCGACGAGATTAAATAATGACAAATAAAAGAAAGGGTTGCCGAACGTTTACTGTACGACTAAATGTATCATTGTATTAACCTTTGCTGCAAGATGGACCAAAGAATTGAAACTGAATACGTATATGCGGTGGCAATTTGTATTTGTGAGACAAATTTTATCAGTAAAGTTTTGGTGTTGGTTCCTCCGAGGAATTTTTGAGTTTTACATTTTATTCACTAATCAATTCAATAGCGGTCACTTATTTGAGGATAAAGTATACAAATATAAAAGAAATAAAATGTACACCCATACACATAAATACGTATAAATACGCACACACGCACGTGCACATATACACATACACAAGCACATACACACACACATAAACGCAAATACAAGCTCACATCACCACATTTACGCACATGCTGGAGACGCACGTGCACTCACGCACACAGGCATGCACGCGCTAACGCACAGACACGCACGCACATACGTACACACGCACGCGCGCGCACATAGACACGTATGTATAGTGTTATGTAGACTAACATAAATATATGTTTCCATGTGTCATATATGAACACATATACTCAATAAATTACACATCGAAAAACTCGTATTGCATAAATATATAAATATGTTATTACGTGTTGGGAAAGCACAATATCAAAAAACAAAAAGGAAATTAAGAATTATATCAATTAATTTTAAAAATGTAAAATAACATAGATGTTTATACTTTACGTCTATTCGTGCTAATTACAGCTCTTAATTTATTTCAAAACAATTATAGCACCTTTTAAACATGTTCATGAATGCCGCCATTTTCAGGGGTGTTGAAAGGTCATCCATACTTTTACGGCAGCAAATTTGAAACTATCCGACATGTTGTCCGATGTCACGGGATTAGGAGAAATCTGTCTGTGACTTTTTACCGGACCAAATGAACCGTATAAATATTACGGTATCCTCGTAGTGAACAGCTTCTGTGAATAGCAAATAGTATAATATGTAACACGATTGTACATTTGAAGAGTACCGTGCTCATTTAGGCAATGTGATACGTGGGGTTGTCACGGAATGTTGAAACCAAAGCGCGCACATAAATTTATATTTTTTGTAACCGGTTACCAGTATTTGCACAACAAAGATTAGAGAGGTACCTGTATAAGGTTTTGAGATGCTTAAAACAACATTTCATTTTTGTGGAAACGTGTTCAAAAAATTTCGTCAACTTTAGAAATAAGAGTTAAATTACCATCGAATACTGTAATATACTGATATCATCGCTCAAAATAGCTAGATATTTTTAAAGGTTTTATTCCAATAAAACGTAGCATTGTATTTAGGCCATAAACATTGCCCAACGTAGACACACAAAGGTTTTCGAATAATCCAAAAGAATAACAGCAGCTTTATCAACCGTACATAGGATAATAATACATAGAAATTCTTTGGATATACTGTGCTAGCGTGCTATGGATATACTGTGCTATGGATATACATAAGTAGAAGTGCTATGGATATACTGTGCTATGGATATACATAAGTAATACATAGAAGTGCTATGGATATACTGTGTTGACTGCAGAAACCTATAACTTATAATATATTTTATTCCACACTGAATTCTTCAGTTAAATTTTTATTACGGCTAAATTATATTAATATACATTGTGGTAATTAAATCATTATTTGTGATCAGTGAGTGACATATACGTACCGATAAATTTTACCACTGAATTATCACATCATTTCGTACCCATTTAATTCTTTTCGATAAGGGTTTGATTTCGCTAACACGTATTATCTATGAGAGTCAAATAATATCTAAACTTTGTTGGAAAACAAGAGTCGCAAATATTTTATCTCGAGGATATCTAAGAATTCAATAGATCAAAGGCGAAAACATTTTTTCTTAGAATGGAATACTAAAGAAATATGTAATTTGTATGAGAAGGAATATTTGCTGTATAACATAGTACTCGTCAGCTTGACGAAATTAATATTCAAACAGTATCAAGGTGTAGGCGAAAAGAGCTTGTGGTGTGAGGGATAATAAATAAACGTCTTCAAAGGTAATTATTTTCATGATTAATTCTTTGTAGCATTCGGGGATACATTAATAAAATGTAATAACGCTACGCTGTTGTTAAAAGTTTTTATTTTTAACATTACGACCATCAAACATAACTTTAAACGAAATAGCGATATTAGGTGAGCAAGTAGGATCTCATAGTGGGGGATAAATAATGACTGTCATGATATGAAAATTAACGGTAAATATCTTTTTAATTTTCAATTTGAGCCCCAGATTTCACTAATTCTACTGTGTTAAATTGTATGTTAAATAATTTATTGCTCTGTACTTAAACGTCATTCAGGTAGTTTCATTTGATTTAAATGGTATATGCTTTAAGGAGGTGAACAGGTAGATCGACCAATGAGCTATAAATAAAAAAAATGTAGTAAACTAGTATTTGATATACTATGAACTACAAAATATATTTTCAAATAATACCTTCTGTACAAACAAATATACCTCCACATGTACACGAACGTAAAGTGTTATTAACTGAGTAAATAATGAAAAAAAATATAATCGAATAATTTCCTTATATCTTATTTCGTTCTTGAAATATACTATTTCATCTTTAACGCAAGGGTTAAAAGTCGTACAATACATTGTCCATCAGGAGACCCGTAGCGCGGTCAAAGATATACGACGCTACGCGCTGAACCCCATATTAGGAATTAAATAGTCAGCGATATGTGGATTATTTCACAGAAACAAACTATCTTCTATTAAAACTATTTACAATTACTAACTATATACTATAAAGTTCATGTTTCTTTAAATTTTGATTTCAGGGAGGTTCAATTTATGAATACGAAACCTTTATAGTGTTATGTGGAAAGTACTCATAATTACGATAAGAAAATGTTGGTAATCGTCTTTAATTTATTTCCGAAGTTAATAAGCAGTCCATAGACTTCACCCTGATGGCTATTTGCACAAGGATAAGAAGAAGTCAAACTCCGCATTAGTTGCTAATTTGGGCAGCTTTGATATAATTTTTTCAACTTAGGAATAACTTTTCCTGTTGATGACATTTAAATAAAAAATATGAAAATCCAGCCACACAAACTGTAGTATATGATTAGAAAGGTGGATATGTGCATACGGAGATCGAATTGATGAATTCTTCCAGTAAAATTGGAACGTAAAAAGATAGGAAGTGGGTCAAGTTTTGAAATTTAGACAATACTTATAACACAAAGATATTTTACTCATCGTAGACACCAATCATTTTTATTTCCACGGAAATAAAAATGATGAGGAATGAAGACGGAGCCAATAAAAATATGTTTACTCCTAACTTTATAATATCTCGGGAAATACTCGTTTCATTAAAATCTCTTTTTTTTTTCTTCATTTACAAACCTTGCATTGTATTTGTCCAGAATATTTGTTGTCTTCTCCCATTCCTAGGGTACATGTGGCGCTCTTATCGACAGCAACAGAAGTTATTATTCCTATTTAGAGAATTTATTTTTGGCTCTGTTCTAGATGTTGAGTGACTGAATACTGTATATGGGTTTTATATTAATACTAGTATGACGCCATGTTATGGGGATGCAAACAAATGATAGCTTTGGAAACGAGCAAAAAATGTTTCAGGCAAATTTCAAAGGCTGAGATATACCGTAGTACTCGCATTGCCATATAATTTATTAATATGATACTGTTATTGAGATATTAGAATAAATACCTATAAATTTCAGAAATGTTTAATAATAATAATAATAATAATAATAAGCCTCTTTATTTTTCATGACATACTTTTGCAATTAAATTATATAACTTAGACTATGAAAAAAACAACTATAATGTGTATTAGAGAAATATACTATATTTTAACAAGTTGACTATAACCTGTCATGGCCCCTTTCGGGTATAGGCCTCCTCCAACTGCCTCCATCTTGCTTTATCCTTCGCGACTTCCATCCAGTTTCTTCCTGCAAATTTAATTATTTCGTCGTTCCAGCGAGCTCTTGGTCTACCCTTCTGACGTTTTCCTTCTGGTCCGTGCCATTTGGTGACGCGATTTGGCCATCTGTCCTCAGAGTAGCGAGCCATATGACCGGCCCATCTCCACTTCAGACGACGTGTGTGTTGCAATGCATCTAGAACTTGGGTTTTTTGGCGAATCTTATTGCTATTTTTTTTTTTTTTTTTTTTTTTTTTTTTTTTTTTTTTTTTTTTTTTTTTTTTTTTTTTTTATCAGAGATCTTTATACCGAGGATGCTTCTCTCCATAGCCCTCTGGCACGAACGAATTTTAGTCATGTTTTTATTATTGAAGATGCAGGTTTGAGCTCCATACGACAGACATGGTAGTAGGCAGGAATCCATAACTTTTTTCTTCAGTGGAAGTGAAAGCTTCGACTTCATAATTTCTTTACAACTCCAGTATTTTTTCCAGGTCATACTAATTCGTCTATCCAGTTCCTCCGTGTGTCTCGAACTTTTAAATGATATTTGTTTCCCTAGATATATATAGCTCTCCACATATTCCACAGGCGTCTGGTTTATTTTTATGGGAGTTTTTTTGCCATTGGTGGATACCTTTGTTTTTGAGGTGTTTAACAGTAAGCCAATGTTTTCACTCGCGTCGCTTAGTTCTGATAGCATAACTTCCAGTTGTTTTGATGTGTTAGCAAAGATAACTATATCATCGGCGAATCTAAGGTTACTGAGGTACTGACCATCAATGAATATTCCCTTTCTATCCCAGTTTAAATTTCCCATTACATGCTGTAATACAGCTATGAAAATTCTAGGTGACAGCGGATCTCCTTGTTTCACACCTCTACTGATATTGAATTCCGTGCCCATTCTGTCTAGTTTCACGCGACTCGTGCTTTTGTGATAAATATCTTTAATTATATTGATGTATGTGTATGGTAGATTCTGATGTTCCAGTGCTTCCCATATGCTCTTATGTGAGATAGAGTCAAATGCTTTCGCGTAGTCAACATATGCGAGGTAGAGATCCTTCTTAAACTCTTCATGTTTGTCTATCACTTGTTCCAAGGTGTGTATTTGGTCTACTGTTGAGTACCCTCGCCGGAAACCTGCCTGTTCCACTGGTTGACATATTTCTAGAGTTATTTCTATCCTTTTTTCCAAACACATTGCGAATAATTTATACATAGTTGGTAGTAAGCTGATTGGTCGGTAATTATTGATGTCTGCTGGATCTCCTTTTTTATAAATAAGGATTACCTGGGACTTTGTCCACTTAATGGGTACTACTTGTTTCTCAAGTATTTTATTAAATAAAATTGTAATAGGTTTTAACAATATGTGACTCCCAAATATAAAAGCTTCGTTAGGTATATTGTCTTCGCCTGGGCTCTTTTCCTTTTTTAGTTTTTTAATATTCTTTAAAATTTCGTCACTATTGAAGAGTTGGATTGGTACACATGTATCTGTTGATTCAGAAAGTTTTTCGTAGCAATTACTGTTAATAGATTTATCGTCATACAATCTCTCGTAGAATTCCGAGGCAATTTTCACCAATCCTTTTCTTGTCAGCTGCTTCTGTTCCGTTTTTTGTGATTTCAAAGAAGGAATCCATTTTTTCTCTGTTGTTAATTGTTTAAATGCTCTTTTTTGACTTCCCGTGGCTATTAAGTGCTTTTCAATTATTTCCATTCTGTAGTTTTCATAGTCTCTTTTTAGATGTTTGTTTGTGATTTTGTAGAGTTCTGAGAGTTCTTTCTTGTCATTTTTATTCTTTAAAGGTTTGTGTTGTAGAGCAGCACGCTTAATAATTAGGTTTTTGGTTTCTTCGCTTATTATTTCTTTCTTTGTCTTAATGGATGTCAGACTATTTAAGCTTTCTTGTATGGCAGACTCTATCTTAAAATAATAGGACTCTATTTCATCATCTTCTTCCCACCACACATATTTTAATTTCATACTTAAGGTAGATGTGTATGTTTCTTGTGATTTCAGACTTAATAAATTGGCTACTGGGAGTGAATCAAATGTATTTCTGTTTTTTTTTTGTTTGAGTAATGTTATTGTGCCTCTCAGGAGTCTGTGGTCGCTGGGAAAAGTCATTTTGTTTATAATTTCTATGTTGGTGAAGAGTCTTGGGTTGCCACACAGAATGTAATCTATTTGATTTCTATTCTGTTGGTCTGGTGAAATCCATGTCCATAAGTTATTTTTGTTTTTCTTGAATATTGTGTTGATTATTGTGAGCTTATTTTTAAGAGCATGTTGTACAAGCTTTTCACCTCTTTGGTTTCTTTTCCCGTAGCAGAAAGGGCCTATTATAGCGTTTTCCTCGGGTTTCCTTTGGCCTATTTTTGCATTCAGATCTCCTAGTAGTATAACTCTACCTGTTGTTAGGCTCTGGGCGTTTTCTACTAATTGGTAAAAGTCATCAACCTCTTCCTCAGTCGCTTCAGAGGTGGGGGCATAAACTTGAATTACTGAAATCTTCATAGAACCAAAGATTAAATTTAGTAAACATACTCTTTCAGATAGACCTATGTAGTTTTCTATATTATATTTATATTTTTTCTTAATCAGGAATCCGACTCCATATAGCCCTCTCGACTCTCCGGTGTGACAGAAAATATGGTTATCATCTTCTACAATATTATTACCATCTCTCCGGACTTCTGCGAGGCCTATTATGTCATATTTAATATTTTCCAGAGAATACTTTAGCAGTTCCATTCTTTGCGGCGATAGTAGTGATTTTACGTTGTATGTGCAGATGTATAGTTCTTGGCTTGTTGGAGGGTTGCAGTCTAGGTCTCCCGCGGTGACCAGCCGTGTTGGGAGATTGAGAGGGGCCGGTGTGGGTTGCTATTTTGTAGTTTGTTTTGATGAGAGCGTTTCAGGAGGCGTCTTATCAGGTACTGTGAGCGTAGGTTTTTTTATCATGTAATTGTTTATACTGTTGTTCTTACTTATCTTGGCAGGCTGTTTTTTAAACTGGTTCTCTGCGCTGACAGGATTGGTTGCCTGCTCGGGGGAATCTGATAAATTTCTCTTTTTATTATATATATAAGTAGACTGTATTTGTTGATTTTTATTTTGAAGTATTACTATTTTATCGTATTTAATTATCGCTTTTTTACCTTGTTCTCTTAATTTGCCTACTTCAATTTGGAGTTCTTTTCTTTTCTTCAGGATATCTAGTGGATAGTCTTCCTTAATATAGTAGGGTGAGGTTTCCAAGTTCTTTTTATTCCTTAATATTTTGATTTTTATTCCCATAGTAAGCAAAGTTATTACAATAGGTCTGGCTTTATCACTTTTTATGCCAAGTCTTCTCACTGATTCAATGTAGTGATTTTCACATTTGATTTTTAATGTTTTGTTAATAATATCTAGAACTTTTACCTCTAATTCTTGGTAGCTATTCTCTTGTTCTTCCACTCCAAAAAGTAATATATTTTTCCTTCTCATGAAACGCTCAAAACCATCAATTGCCAATTTTTGTGTCTCTAAATTTTGCTCGATTTGCTCATATTTGGTTTCTAAATTGGTAAATTTCTCGTTGATATTTATAATGATGGTATTTTTAAGTTCTTCCTTCATGGCCAACACTTCCATCTTGTTTTGTCTCATTTCAACCTGCATATTTTGTAGCATTTCTTTAATTTCATCCATTTTTTTAGTTTTACGCCCTCTATTGGTTTTATGAAGTACTACGAGCTCGGTGCCTGAAGAAACCGTGGTTGCTTACTTTATCGATATTGTCAATACTACGTAGTACTTTGCAGGACCGCTAGATGTCGCTTATCTAAATTACTCTGAGTTTTTTCTAAAGAAATGACAACGCAGTAAATATTTTGTAGGTTATAGAATTTCTAACTTCCACTCTTTAACTTGATTTGTTTGGGTTATTGTTTTTTAATGTTCCGTACTAATCACTGAGTAAGAATAGTTCGAGTAAGTACTGTTTTAATTGTTCACAAGAAGAATAATGTCACTGTTTTGTTGTTACCACTTGTATCACTATTTTTTGTTCATGCAGATAACTGAGTTCAATAAATATGTTTATATCACTGCGTTTATAAGTTATTTACACTTTCACACTGTTTTTCCACCACTTTGATAACTTTTTATAATTTTAAATTAACTTTATATACGGAGCCGATGTTTACGTTGGCACAGTAGCGCCATCCTCTCCTTATTAATGTTTAATAACTGATAAAAATTAAGTGTTTTCTTCGCTTGGAGATTATGACAGCTCGCGCCATAAATGAATATTAGAGACTAAAATTAAAGTCAAAAATAAATTGACCTTATATTTTGCGTTTTTATTTATTTATTCTTTTATCTCCCTCAGTTGTAACATCGAATAATTTATTTATACGCTTGAGTACAAGGAAAATAATGTTACAGATACTCACAATATTAACAAAGTTAGAGAATTAGTTAATATAATTTATTATAGACATAATATTGAAGAAAACGCTCGAAGATATTATTGGCAATAATAATGACTCTAAATAGTGGATAAGTGAAATATTTCCAAAAACTATAATTAATCTTGCTACAACTGTAAAACTGTGTTAAACTTGTGCCATTCTGATGACAATACAATACCAGGGAACTCATATGATGATGATAGAGGAAGGAAGTGGTCAAGTAAATTTCTTGACGGATAATGGTAAATCAATCGAGTTTGGGCTCATTTGGCTTGTATCAATGAGTCCTTTGGTTGCATATTACAATCAGAAGGGTATAATGATAAAAGCGGTTTGTAGTCATTGTTGGAATTTCTCAATATTTATCAAAAAACCCATCGAGTTTGGGTTCGTTGGATTTGTCTCGGATGGATAATTTGATTACAAAATTGTGTTTTTTTTTTTTAATTTATTGTTAAATTACGTTTAGCTAATGTAGTTTAAAGGAATGTGAAATCCAAATCATGCGATAGAGAATTGTGATAATTACCAAAGTCTTATACTTTGGTTGTATTATTTGTAACTTACAACATATTCTAGTTGAAGTTAATTTAAGTAATATAATGTTATTTAAATGCATAATAAGTGCAATATAAATCATACACTTTAGGTGTCAGAGTTTTACGGTTTTTTTAGATAAAGCGAGTGAGAAAATGGCCTATCCTCAGGAATATTTTAGAGTTCATGAATCATTCCCTTTTCACAATACGAGTAGATCGTTTCATCGATACCTTTTATATCTGAATAAAAAAAAATTGTTTCTCAAACTCATTTAACTCCCCTTCTTTTTTCTTCTAATCTAAATAATTTCGAGTATGATTTTGGTTTCGAGTTAAAGAATTACATAAAGTGAGTAAAATTTGGTCAGCAGCCTTTGACTGATGGATAGGTGAACTTTTCGCAATGGGTCAGCATTACTTTTTCTTTATCTGAGTCAAATCACCCTCCGGTCTAGTTATCTCCTCTTTCTTTTCTCAAAAGTTGTTCAGTAAACCATGTGATCTACATTCCCTAAATAAATTAAATAGTCTGTAACGAAATATGACGTTCAACTAGAGATTTAGTTTCATAGACTATTTAGAATCATTCAAACTTGAGGAGTAGACTGAACATACGTGTTGATAGTTACATACAATAAAAATTAAATTAAATTAAAAGGAAAAAACCGACGCTGTTTTTATTACGCAAACTAAAAAATTGGAAAATAGTCAAATTTGAATATTAATAAAGGTAGTGTCAGAATTTTACAATGGCCTTTTCTAAACTTTATTTCTAATAAATAGTGTTCACTAGAAGTCAGTAGCAATTCTCAAATATTAGTAAAAGCTATTGTTTGAGAAAAAAATCCATAGAGATTGTGTGATGACTATTGATGAAGAGAAGTATTTACAGAGAGCAAAAAAAACTTCTCAATCAACTTAACAGTCTTAAAATCTGACTTGTTTCTAACTTTTAGTTCGCATTGTAAAAACGTAATTTGTTGTTTTTTTAATATGTTAAAGTAAACGATGGAAAGCTACCTCGAACATTAAAATCGATCACAGAAACCTATTAATACGAAGCCTTTTAAAAAAGTAATACAATTTTAAAAGTCATTTCAACCCTGAATTTACTGTTCATTCCAAAGGGTAATTAATGAAGAGCTGTTGACCTCAGTGAAACTATTTGTCGCTGCGGTTTTGAACCGGGTCGCCGCCCTTGTAACGTCCGAAATCAAATCTCTGACTTACGTACTTTACATTAATTGCACGCGTTTATGATTTTTCGCATCATCGCATTTTAATTTCGCTATTTAATTTTATAAAAACTATTACCAACATATAAAAATGAAATAAGACATAAAAAAACACTCGAAAGAAATAGTAGAATCGAAAGAATAGCAGGTTCGGCCTCTTCGATTCAAAATTTCGATCAATTTGCGTGATACATATTAATAATTCATACCTATTCAACATGTCAATATCTTGATTTTCACGATTACATATCTAAAAAGAAAAAAGAAAGAAATTTTATGAGGTCACACGCATCTCCGTTCTACTGTCGGAGAGAGCCTTTTTTAAAAGAAACCTTTTCACCTGGAAAATTTTATATATGTAATACAATTATAGTTTCTAATTAACAATTTTAGATATACTAAAAATATATGTATACCATCAATAATTATGGAGTACATTAATCCTCATATATCTCAACAGCTAATACCCTAAAATATTTATATGGAAGGATTATCGGTGGGCAAAATAAGACTAAAATTTTTTATCATTTTCAGAGTCACGTGAGGTATCGGTGGAAATGGCAGTGGAAAAGATTCTAAAAGTTTTAGAATCTTATGTATTATGTAAGATAATTTTAGATATATTGCGAAAAATACCCTCAGCAACACAAACACACTGATAAAATTCAATACTATGAAAAAAGAGTTACAAAAGCTTTATCTAAAGTTTACCGGAAAACTGTACTAATGATTCTATAACTCAGAATTTTTGGAAAATTCACGACATATTCTTACACTAGCCAATGATGAAAAATAGTATAAACAATAATAAATTATTAATGGAAATGCAGTGCAACTTCAAATAATTAGAAGTGCATATGTCAGGCATATTCCTTGTGCGGGTTCAACTCGTATTTAATTGGTTATTTTTAGTCAGAAGGGAAAAAAACTTAAAATTAAGTTAGATCTCAGGTAAGATTTAAAATATGACAGGAAATAAAATAAAGGAAATGGAACTTATTTTATTATAAATGTGTTTTTAAAAACTTACATAAGCTATAAAAAAACTTTTGAAAGTGTTTATTTAGAAGAAGATAGTTTAATTTTTCTTTCTTTCTGAGTAGAATTAATTTCCACTTTACGTGAATTTTTTTAGCAAGTAATCTGTTCTTATTACGGCTATATTATTGAGTACTTGAGATTTATTCCCTAAAAAGGGGACAGACGAACATTAACCAACGTTACACAAACAGAATATAACTTTTAAGGAAAGCTGTTATTTTTCAAAACAATAAAAAGCGAACAATCCAGAAATTTACAATCCAAGACAGTAAAAAATGTAATACAATTTATAACCATTATACTAAAAACTATCTTTATGAACGCAGCTATATTTTATTTCTAATATAACGAAAATTATTAAATAGAATTGAAAATAAATGTAAAGACCTAACGAAGTGCATAACAATTTTTAGAAACGATTACAAAAAATAGTCCTACTAATTATTTTATAAATTTGTACCTATTGGCTAAATTAATTAAAATAAACTGTTAACTAACATTGGCTTTGTCGTTTTCAAAATGAATTTTTCGTTCTTTTCAAGTTGTGCGACGGTTATACGTACGTACAGAGGATGCAAAGAGAGATTATCTGCGCTTTGTTTCATGTTGCCACACTTTTCTTTCTATTTTTAAATAATAATTAAAAATGGAAATAAATGGGAAATTAAATAATACCTAATTCTGAAATTTCTCGTGTAAAATTATTTGTACCCTACTGTAGTAACAATAATTTAATTTTACTTCTGTTATTTAATCATAGTCATTTGCGTTATTATAACACGTATAATGGTTGGTGTCTGTGATTTATGGATCGTATAACTTCTGAATGACTTGACCGATTTAGGTCATATTCACCCAATATATATGTTTTGTAAACGATGGTTCATAGCTAGGATTCGATAGGCACGGTAGTCAAGTTATTAACAAATTCTTTATTTGTGGACTAAAATGACTTATATCCACAATGTGTGTCGGTTTAGTGCCAAAAAAGACAATCACAAAATTTAGACCTAGAGAGGTGGCGCCGTGTTGGAAAGGGCAGAACAAGATGTGCAGGGCCAGATAGTATTTTATAAAATAACAAATGCCAAGATTTTTAAAGAACTATCAAATACCTCAAAACGAAAGAAACGAAACATTTTATTGGCATAGTAATTTTGAGAGGTTAAATAAAGTACTCGAATTTGTTTCTTTATTTCATGTATAATGTATAATTTCCATTAGTGAGTTAGAATGATTCTAAAACGATTTTATGTTGAAACTTTACATAAAATAATTTTAGATACATTGATTAAATTCACGAAAAATGTCATCTGCCTCTAAAAGAAGTAAATCTGAAATTATGAAAAAAATACCGATGTTTCCCGGAAAATTATAGCGATAGTTAAAATTTCATAGTTTTTGAGATACAATAATTTTACGACCTTGAAACACATGCTAGGAAATATACTTATTTTTTAAGAATTTAATAGAAATATTACGTTTTATAAAATCTTTACTTTTTAAGAATTTAATAGAAATATTACGCATTATAAAATCTTTGTCTTTGTGGTCGGCCATTTTAAGTAATAATTAAAATTTCATAGTTTTTGAGATACAATAATTTTACGACCTTGAAACTCATATTAGGAAATATACTTATTTTTTAAGAATTTAATAGAAATATTACGTATTATAAAATCTTTATCTTTGTGGTCGGCCATTTTAAGTAATAATTAAAATTTCACAGTTTTTGAGATACAATAATTTTACGACCTTGAAACTCATATTAGGAAATATACTTATTTTTAAGAATTTAATATAAATATTAGGCATTATAAAATCTTTATCTTTTGGGGTCGGCCATTTTCAGTAATCCTCATAACCGGGTGATTAGTAATTATAATTACTAATTCTGGCAATTCAAGTATTAATTATTAGTATTCATTTAATGAAACCATATGCATTCAATGGTTAACTATTTGAACCAGTGTTCGTGAAGAAGAATAAAATAAAATAGCGTTTGCTTTTATCTCACATAATCATTAAATTTTGCACTGTTTAGTTCACTTATGTTGGCAACATGTACTATATGAAACGTTTAGTCTCATTTCTTCGTTCGTATTTGTAAATAGTGAATAATTACCACATGATAATTATTATAATGGCGATGTCATGATTATAATATTTATCATTTAGTAATTATTGATTATATATATATATATACATATATATATATATATATATATATATATATATATATAATATGTAATTTTAAATTTTCAAAATTTATGTTTCGTTCAAGATTGATGATAAAAAATACAAACTTAAAGAACAATGTATATTTCTACAAAGGGCATTTACGCTGTTAGTTTAGCCTCTATAGTTTATTTAAATTAAGATAATGTGTATTTATACACAATACATTTTCCATTACATTTTTAGTAATATGGAGATATCTTAAAATAATTACTTTTTAATATAACCAAATTTACAAATGACCACTTCAAAAACAATGAAATTTTAAAAAGGATAAACTTAGCTGAATTTAGAGTCCGGGTTGATCTAGTTAATATAATATTTTAGCTACTTAGGCTAGGTCGACACAAATGCTCAACATTTCTATATGGGTGGTTTCTCGCAGTTAACCTTGATGATAAAATATGTTGAAACAAATATAGATCCATGTCTCGAACTCAACAGATTAAACAGCCCATAGGTCAATCTGAAATTGTGAACGCAAAATAAAATAGTGTAAAATAGTAAATAATTTTCCTCTTAATACCTGGTCTTTCGCGATACCATTTGTAGTCGCGGAAAAGCTGTGTATCTACAAGGAAAAATAATGAAGAAGGAACGGTAATAAAACAAGTTTAAAACGCGTCCTTTTACGCGCATATTATCTTAAGTGCCTGACAGTTCATCCTTCCTCCACTCCAAAGCTCTGGTCGCTAACGGAAGCTTCCCGTTTCATTAAACTTTTAGATCAGAGACGAAAGTAATAATTTTCTTACGTCTTTTCCCTTATCTGTAAAATTTCAGTCGCATTCGAATGCAAAGCCAATGGTGTGCATATTTTTACTGGTTACAGAGTAAAATATCTGATTTATAAATTTTAAAAAATTTCTTTGTTTTAGGCGCGGAAAGATTAATTATTGTGATTTGGTTTATGATGTGCATAAGAAATTGTATTTACGTTGGTCGTTATTCATTCGCTATTCCCGAAGGAGGCAGTGAAAATGGCCTGGAGTTACAAAAAGAGAAAATTATTTTTAGAAATTTATTTCGGTACTATTTAAAATGTAAAAAAGGAAACAATTCAGCTATTGACAAACAGAAAAAAGAAAAGAAAAAAATAAAATATGTTTTGTAACCACAAGGCAAAACAAGCTTTTTGCATGAACCCACACAAGTCATATTCTTAATTAGAAATAAAAATAACTTTTTAGAATTGATCACAAAAAATAAACAGTATTGATTGGTTTTGTTAATGTGCAATCATTGCTTAAATAAATTAAACATCACTGCAAACTCACAAAACGCAGCAAAAAACATTTGTTTTGTAATGTTATCTCATATCAAGTTTTGTGGCTTTTTGCGACGACGCTGTCAGTCATTCGCATTTCATAGATTAACATGTTACGTATCCATTATGCTGGATAAAAGAGTCTCTCAGAAACCCTTTACAATATATTAAAATAAAAGTTCTCTCTTTTCTGACTGACGACTGAAATATAACTTCAGGTAATGAATTTTTGGGTTTTATCTATTTAATAGCGTGATTTTTATTATTTTAATACATGGGCCCAATGACGGTATTCTATGGTGACACCATATTTATATTTATGTCTTGTAAAGCCAAATATTTATTCTAGAACGGAAATGACAAAATCACAAGTAAAGTACATTTAATTATACAAACGGCGCACTTCAAACCCAGTATTGGTTAATAAAACTAACCATAGAAATCTATTAGGGCGGAAAACGACCAATAAAACATTGAATACTGTGCTTTAATTCTAGACAACAACGTAGTTGACGCACAGAAATTTTCGACGTTTACTGTATTAGAACGAAACTGTTCTTTTATCTGTATCGCTGGCGATGTCACATGCTTAATTAATGTTTTTTACTACTCTGTATTGAATGCTTTTCGGTCGTGTCATTACTGTATATTTGTGACATTAATTTGCCCCTTTCACTTGATTTAATGAAAATATAGGTAAAATTGCTTGTATTTTATCCCTTTAGATTGCGTGTTTAACTATGTTTCTGCATCGAAAAACGTACAACCAAATCAGATTGAATTGATACTGTAACATTATGAACTATATTGGGGACTCGCGGTAATGTTTAATTTGAGAATTATTTATAAAATAACTTTCCCATTTTTGTTGTGTGTGTGCAATGATATATATATATATATATATATATATATATATATATATATATATATATTTATTTATATATGTATAATAGCATATTTTATTTTAATTTTTTTTGGAATATTTAATTACGGTGGAAGGAATTTTTGACAAGTGAAACATCTTATTTAGGTATGTTTATTTTAAAAGCTAGCATTTACGCTGGAAAAATTATTACTTTTAATGATCGCAGTTACATTAAAAAAACGCGTCCGTCTGCAATGTGTGGAAAGTTGATACTCCAACTTATTTGATTAAATTAATCTGAAAAAATATCATTTAGATTTAATTTTTCAACGAAGAAATTAATTACTTGCCAATAGTATTCACTTAAATTAACCATTTGTAATGTGCTCTTATTAAGAAAATCTTGTAAAATTTCCACTCAAGTTATATGTAAAAATCTCTGTTGCAGCATTAGTTATTACCATTTATTTTAGTCCATTTATCCTTTTTCCAACGCGGTAAAATTGTCGTTTAGACAAGCGTTTTCGAAAGAGAAAGTTGTGGTCACACACAATGACAGAGTCGCTTCTGGAAGTAGAACTGTCCCATATATCTTACAGTTTTACTGTCTCTATGCAAAGTAGTACTTACATGCAGTCGCCTCGTTTTGGTTACTGCCTCTGGTAAAAACTAACGGCAACTCGGCTGTTATACTTGGGATGAGATTTAAAGCCAGCACCAGTTTTATTGTGGCTGTGTTTTAAAGAAGAAGGGATGATCTAAATGAAACGTGAAGAGGAGTGGCTAGACTTATTTAACATTTTTAGTGTAAGGCTAACAGCAGAATATGATATTTCGTAAATAGGATTTAGATCAATTAGAGTTTAGAAGGTAATATCATTATATAAAACATCAACACATATCACAAACTGTTTCATTGAATTTTAGGGCCAAGAGTGTATATAAATTTTTTTTGCTGTTTTAACCCGCATTCATAGCTCTAGCATCATATCATCTATAATATAAATTACTGTATTTAAGATAATAATTTGGGTGTACATATGCATATTACACTATTTATTTTGATATGGAATTAAAGATTTTTAAATTATAACTGTCATACGGAAGTATTCACCGTGTATTGTAAAATTATTTACTCTGAATTACACATTTTTTTACATAAATCTTAACTACTGTAATGAATGACAAATAATATTTTTGGCTATATAATGATTACTTGTGGGAGAATTTGTTATTATCTTGGGTTAGTTTATTGTGATTCGTATACGTATTGCGTTAGTTTTTTGTGTGAATGGAGGAAACTGATATTTCCTTTATTCAAAGCAAATGGTTTTGAGACGTATTTTTTGCTCGTGTTGAATATATAATAAAGCTATTCTTTGATAGGATTAAATATTTTTTCAGAATGATGAAATATAGCATAATTACGTCCAATCAATACATAAAGATGCACACAGATAAATTGCCCTGGAAAATTATATCAGTTAAAATTCAAACCTATTAACGCAAAATACCAATTCATTCATAATTTTATAAAAATTTGTACGATATTTTAACTGTAGAGTTTGGGCTATCCGAGTCTGTTGCCATACATAATAGAGTCCTGTTTGGGAGAATTAAGAATTGCCTGAGGTTTATCTGTCTTTGTTTGTTCACTTTAGGTATTAATGCTTTATGTTCTTTTTATCAGCCTTGTGACTCTTTAATTTTACACACGAAATTATATTTTAGGGAAATATAATAGTGACATTTTTTCTTAAAGATATTGCCTATTTCTTATTTTTGTTCAATTGTCATTGAAGTGATTATAAATATTGCTCCATGTTTTTAGACTTCAATGCCATATTTACTTGACCAGAATCCCCTTTTTCTAAAGTTTATATTAACGAGTAAGAAATGTACTACAAATTTCAGTATGGCTGTATTTCAAATGAATCAAAAGAAAGGAAGAATAAGGTTGTGTCCATAGGCTCTCTCGAAATGTTAGAACTGGTGATAATGACACCAAGAGATATAACATTCAGTTATATTAGGCAACCACCACATGATGAGAGAAGCTTTTTCTTTTTTAAAAAGTACTGAAAATTTAGTCGGATACTGCTGTTGGTATATTTAGATACTGATATTAGTTTTTCAAAATCCAAAAGTTTAATTATCTTAACATGATTATAATATCTTAATATAGTTACATATGCTAATTATGTATATCATATTGAAAACATTTTAAAAATCTCTTCGAGTTAATCACGTAGTGAATGACATGCTTACTTTCATTAATTTCCTTTGTTTTTTCTTCTTCTTTGTTTTTACTTCCTTTATTTTGGAGCTATATCATTTGTATATAGGAATGGTTTTGAGATTCATTTTGGTTCATGTATGTTGTATATTAGTTTGGCAATACTGTTTATTAGTTCCACAAAATTGTAACCTTTTTCCAAATGGATTATATGAGGCAACTTATTGTGGGAGCATTTTAATAACATATTTTAAGCTATTCACTTACGAGGTTATCTGTTTACTTGCGAGGTTGTCTAATGTCGAAATTGTCTAAAGGAATGATATCTCATAGTTGATTTCAGAGATTTTCTCGAGATAATTATGTGGAGAGTAATACGGACATAGATAACACTTATCTCTTTTTTATTTAATACGAATGGTTTGGGTGATGGTTAATATTTATTCCCTGAAGATTAGAGTTATGTTCCATATACATTCAAAATGTTATGGTTTTCTTCACCGTTGCTTTACATAAATGTATGAGTTAGTTCAAAGTACACTGGTTTTGTTCACTGCAACTGTAGCGTAATTGGATCTAGTGAATACTTCACCTTTCCGATTTTGATTTTCAGCCGTTTACTTGCAAAAATACTTAAGAGCAGTGTAGTCAAAGCGAAGGAGAACTTACTTTCTCACACTTGATTTTTATTATAATTTTAAATCTGTTACAATTTTTAGTCTAATCAGAACCCTATTTCTGTCTTTCGGTTTAGTTAGTCCGTATGTCAGTGCCCTCTAGCTTCCGAAATGTAAATGCTATATGCTTTGATTTAGGAATATGTTATGCAAAGTAATTACTTAAATTCAAGAGAAAGAGATGCTGAAGCTTCGGATATCATGGAAATGAACTCATTTATTGGCACGGTTTTTGTCATTGGTGTTCAAAAATCGGAAAGATATCGTTTGAAATTTCTGGGATCTAGCTCGAGGTACAGTTACCGAATTGATATGCCTCGTTATGTCACTTAATAGATTCAGATTACTTTCACGATCAGTTTGATTTGATTATATAAGAGACAGAGATCTACTTAAACAGCAAGATAATCTGGCTCCAGTTAGAGAAAGTGAGATATTTTTAAGAAACTGGTCAGAAACTATCAAGAAGATTTAGTTCTGTATGCTTTCTCGACATTACATGGTCAGGTTCTGAGGAATCGAATTTGAAAAAAAAATTGGTGCGAAAAACAAAATTTCTAGTCGATGAAAAAGTTAGAGCGAAAACATTCTAACCCATACAGTTGTAATAAAAAAATGCATCTATTATTCATACAGGTGTTTCTGTGCATCTCATCGAGCAGAAAATGTTAAGGGACTGCGAAAAGTCACTGTGAAAGTTACGGTTTCAACCGGAAGAAATGAATTTTTTAGAAATAATATTTTTGGTGCACAGAATCACTTCTATGAATAATAGATACGTCCCTTGTTACGTTTGTGTACGTATCTTATACTTCAGTACACTCGCTCCCATTTGGGGCGCTAGTGCTCGCGTGCTCTGCATACGTAGAACTACTTTGATCCTAAGTTTAAGGAAAAAAAATTAATCAATTAAATAACGTTTACATCATATTAAAATATATTTGATTTAAAAAGCGGATGAGATAAAGAGAACTTTGATGATTTATTAATAACAGACCTGTTTGAAAAATTTAAAAAATCGAGAAAGTTTAGCAATTAAATTTCTAATTCATGGCTTTTTCACCTAGTTTTGTTCATTTTTATAACAGTCAGAATATAGAAAAACCCAATTTTGTGGATAAATTCACGTGTTAAGTGTGTAACGTCGTCTTGGAAGATTTTTAATGGCGATTGTGTGATTTATACAAGTGACTACGAGGTGAAAATCCACTTCATAATAATCTTTCCTTGCTTTGTTATTGTAGTTCTTATTTATTTTATGCACAGTCTTTTGCGCAAAGTAGTAAGTGTCGTAATAGCCACACATTTCACTCAAAGTTTCACATCATATTTAGTATTATTATTATAAAATATTTCTATTTCCGACTCATGTCGATCTCCTGTTTGTAAAACTATATGTCGGTTATAGTGCATAGCGGAAAAAATAAGGACCGCCTTTTTTGTTTTTCGTTTATGGATAGGATACCAAAGTCCCTTGTATTTTAAAACCAAAAATTGAACTGTTATCGCTTTTATTTCTAATAATTTTGAACTGTTCTCTAATTAACAATTGTTTTTTTTATTGCCGTAATTCATGAAGTATATTGGTGAACCAATTAATCTGTCGTAGATTTACAACGCAAACCACTCAATGGAGTAAGCAATAATTCCATAATATCCTCAATCTTATTTAACTGTTTTTTATTAACCAGGAGGATGGCCACCGGTGTGTGTTTCCATATGGGAGCTATAAGATACTTTTGGGCCTGTCAGTAAAAATACTTTCATGCCAAACATAGAGGGTTTGTTTCGAATGTATTTTCTAAAAAAACATTCTCCTTACAAGGCTCTGACTGTTTTTTAACAGTCTCTTGAAAATATCTACTATAACTAGTTTCTTGAAAATATCTCTCTTTCTCTCATTGGAACCAGATTATCTTGCTTTTTAAGTAGATCTCTGTCTCTTATATCATCAAATCTAACTGTTCGTGAAAGTAATCTGAATCTATTAAGCGACATAACGTGGCATATCAATTCGGTATCTGTACCTCGAGTTGTATCCCAGAAATTTTTCAAATTATATCTTTCTGATTTTTGAACACCAATCACGAAAACTGTACCAATAAATGTTTTAATTTCTATTATATTCATAGCTTCAGCATTTCTTTCTCTTGAAAATTTAGATTTTACCTTATCTAAATAAATATTAGTAAAATTTGTTAAAATTTTTACGATAGACTATTCAAAAAATAGTTAAAAATATTCTAGCTCCGGCGATACATTTTTAGCTGCCTCTTTAGGCTCTGTGAGTTGCGTTTTCATATTACGAGTACGTGTTTTTGTACTAGGATACAAATTATAGTTTTATTCATTGTCGTTTTTGGACGTGCACTAATCGTTTTTGAGAGAATTAGGGGGATATCTTCCTGAAATTCGGAACCTGATATTTGAATTTTAATCATACCTAGTCCGCTACTTTCCGAATTTGACTTTGTATGACATTCTTCCTGTCCTGTGCCCATATTATGTAGGGATTCTAACACATGCTCTTCATATGTTAGCACTTTTATAGTTTCAATTTCTATTACATCTTCATCCACATTTACTTCTTCCAACCATATCGAAATATCTACCTCACCCGTGTTGCCATTATTTTGAGAAAATAAATTTAATAATATATATCATAAGAACATTGTTTAATATTAATTAGATAATAAACACATTTACATAAAAAAACAGTAATGTAAACCTCCGAGAAAAATTTCACGCTAATGTTCGTACGATCTACTATTGTAGAAATTTAGTTTTAACGCGAAATTTGTCATATATGCGGTCGCGCAGTGGACGTGGGAACAGTAAATTAAGTTCACCAGTCAGTGAGGGTAAAATATTATGAAGGTGTGATATAGGTAACTACAATTTACGCTTAAATTTCGCAATAAGCATGCTAATTCTATAATATGTTTTAAGGAGTGTTAACATAATTTTTTTTAACGTTTAATAAATTTAGGCTTGATAACATCAAATAAGTTTCATTTTTCAGATCCGTTGTGATAATAAGTTTTTACTTTTTTCTCACTTATACGGAAGGCATTAGACAATACTTTATTACAGTGCAAAACGATAATTATTTTTTATAAATAGTATAGTATAAAAATCATTTCTATGCCTATTAATATTGAAAATTTTATATGAAATAAATGTTAACGAAGTCTAGTAGTGTCAATTCTGTTCATACTTAACAGGTTTTATTATCATTCACTACGTACATTTAGTGAAAAATGTTAAAGTATATGTAGTTTTGTTACCTTTTATATGCTCACAAAAATTTTAGTTCAAATAGCGTACAATTATCGAAATATATTTACGGAGATAAAGGTCTTTCATTCTACTTCACATAATCAAACTATAAAGATAAAATTGAAATATCTAACGGTATAACCAATGTTTATAAACATGTGTCTGTGTGTGTGTGTTTGAGTGCGGGCGCGCGCATTTGTTTGTATATATATATATATATATATATAATGAATATAAATTTTGTATTTACATACACACACAAATACGCGCGCGCGCACTCAAACACACACACACACACACACACACACACACACACACATATATATATATATATATATATATATATATATATATATGTATTTATATATATACATTTAAATTGGTTGAAATTATATCAAATAATTATTTTCACGAACAAAAATTAATCGTCCGTTCTCTGCATTCACACTACTTGCTGATTATTTCGTAAAAATGCTGCTCTGGGAGCCCCTTAGAATAATTTTCACAGTGTGTTTTTTAAACATTTATTTTCGTCCATTTTTATTTATGAAGCGGGAAAAATATCACATTGATAAGGCGATTAGTGTTAGAAGAAGAAATCTCTCTTCACGCAATAAAACAATTACCTCTGGTAACAGAACTGTTTTCTGCTGCTGACAGTTTTACTGTCTCTCTATGCAAAGCACCACTTCTATGCTGTCGGACTTTGTGTTGGTGAGGAGGATAAAAGAGATATAAAACGAAAGTTAATGAGAATTAGTTTACTGTACTTTTTAGTGACTGTACTTTTTAGCTTTTATGAAATTATCAATTTACCAAAATACGATGAATGTAATATTTAAAATCCCTTTTAGTTTTATGTACCAAAAAATTAAATTGAATGAAAAATTAAGTGTTAAATTATTTTTGTTATAAAATTTGAAATTTATATAGATTTAAGTTTAATATCTTTTTATAGATTTACTTGTCAAAACTAACAAAGGAACTGCATTGGCTTAAGATGAAGAAAGTAATGTGATTGATGGTTTATCGGAATTATAAAATTAATACAGCTATGTGTGTCGGGTATTTCAAAAAATTTTAGGCTACGTTTTCATTTCATTTTTGATACCTTAAAATAGTATTTCTTTATACTTTAAACATACGAGAAAAATCCTAAGAGAATTACTGATTGGTTGAATGACATATCAATATCCATTGTCGGTTATTGGTGCCTAAACATATAACATTTGGAGAAAATATTTCTGTTGTCCATTAAGAAAAGATTTATAAAATTTTCCCTTAAACAGATTAAAAGGGGAAAAGTGTTTTTGTCGATTTTATTTCTGTTTTCTGATTTTGTCTAGCCAACGTAATTTTATATTAAAGATAAATATAGTCTTTTGCGAATTCGACTGGTAACCGTATGTCTAAGGGATATTGGTCATAATATCGGTTTTTAATATGTTGACCTATAAACCTATATTTTCAAATGCGTATTTTAGGCCACTAAATATGTCAATATATCCTCTATGCTGTTATAAAGCCTGGTAGATTTTAAAGCGCAAGATAATCAGATATTTAAATTTCATAGATTTTTTTCAGTAGCAGAGGTTCAGAAGAGATGAAAAAAAATATAATTTCAAATGAGAAAAAATAAGCAAATAACTTTTCTTCCGCATACACACATAAGCATTTTATTAAAACGTGGATATTGAAATCAAATATCATTAAATTTTTTGTCTGATTTGTTGACAGCATTAAATACTTTATTTACGTTATCAATATGATATATTATACTCCCCTACGGAAAACAACAAAGTTATTAATCCAATAAGCGTAATTTAATATTCATTTCATTTGAATTTGTATGTTTTAAATTGAACGTTATTAATTGTTTACAGGTTTGATAATAAATAACAAGTTAATTTTAAACATCGAACTTTTATAATTAATTTTAAATATGGAACTTTTATAGTTTTTTTATGACTAAAGTTAGTAGATAGAGACGACTTTCATTTGGCCGTTATAATGAAGATATTTTACTAAAGTAATACTTAAAATAATTTTTTTTAAACTCTTAATGTGATTTATTTTTCAATGGATTTTTATAGATTATCTGTAAAATATACAGTGTTGTTATGAAAATCTTTTGATACGTATCATATATTTGATTGAAGGAAGTAATTACAAGTTAAACGAAAACAATATTCTTGTTCTGATTAGTCTTAGAACATTCTTTCTATTAAATTCCACTTGCTTTTTCAATTTTAAATTATGCTTCGCCCGTTTCTGATATTCATTCAAAAATTTAGTAATTAATTTGTTTTAAAATATGTCGTTTTTTACCAATTTATTTGAAATCAATTTATATATTGCGTTTAGCACTTAACTTGGAGTTAAAATTTTAGAAGAACGTGTTCCCAGAAAGTGTAAAAATTTGGTTCGAAAATTACATCCTATATGAAATATCATCCACATATACAAAGTCAAATGAAATGACAAACATAATTAACATGAAAACAGAACAATGAATACTTAAATTAGGGTACTACACATTATTATAAAGAACTAACTAATTTATAAAATCATTTAAACACCGTTTTTCTTTATAATATTTCCCATAGTGTGATTATGGTAATAAAGGAGTTCCATTTTTGAGAAATGTGGTTTAAATTGGTTTTGTTGCTTATGTCATATTAATTAGCAATGCTTCCTATTATTCCGTATTAAATAAATTAAGTTTAAAACTTAAATTTAAAGTTTACTTTTTAATTAAGAAATAAGACGTTTAACTGTTTTCACTCTTTTGTTTGTTAGTTGAAGAATCATCGTGTCTTAGCATAACCGTGTTGATATATTTTATAATTAACTGCAACTGCTCAATGAATTCCGAATGTTTTTAAAGTATGCTATACTTAGGTTATTTCTACGATATTTGGTTGCTTAAGTTGTTTATTAATTTTACGTCTTATGAATAAATTTTCTTCAAAATATTAATTACAAAATGTATGTGTGTAATATCGCTAAATAATAATTTACATTAATGCATGAAACTTAATTTTTGTTCCTTAATAACAACAAATTTAAGAAATGGTAAATTAAATTTGAAAAATATTTAATAGACTAAATTTCATATTCAATAAATTTCATAACAAATTATATATCAAAATTTGGTTCCAGCATTCCCGTTTAGAACTGTCTCTGGAGTGACAAACATTTTACAAGTACTCCCAATTAGGTCGGGTTCGCTGTATTAGGAATATACGTAAACATTTGGGCATTTCCAATTTATGTTCAGTCCGAACGTTTCTCAATTAGACGTTGCGGTGAGGACTTCTTGCTACCGGGTTGGAATCGACGTTGATGTCACACATGTTAATAATAGTGATCTTTAACGTACTTTCTCCGAGCTGACGAGATCAATCGAATTCAACGGTACATTAGGGTATATATTGATGATCCAATTAATGATCTCGCAATTATTATTTTTAGTTTCGATTTCGTTGATAAGTTGACCACATTGATATGTTGGTCTACTGCAGCGTGAAAGAACGACAAGCAAACAGGTTTTGAAATTTGTAATATTTGTTGGGATTATTATATCAGTTCATGACATTTACCCGACTAAAAAGTAGCCCATCTTATTTCCTGGTTCGCTAACTAGTAGCGCACAAATCAAAATCACGTCGATCTATTGCTCCAATGAGATGTGAAAGGAGAATATATTATTTTCTGGCCGGTAAATATCTTTATGCAGAAAGTCAGGTCCATCTATTGCTCCATTGCAACGTGAGAGAAGAACAAACAGACTTTTGAATTTTTAATATTCTTTGGTATAGCGATATTAGTTAGGATGAGATTTCCAGGGTTGGTATTTTACCTATACTAATTTCCTGTTCCCCCAACTATCTCTGTGTAGCAAGTCACATCGATATGTTGCTCCGTTGCAAAAAACCCTTTCCAATTTTTGACATTAGTTGAAATTTTTGTTTTCGTTAGGAAAAGATTTCCTAGAATGAAAAATAGTCTAGGTTATTTCCTGGCCCGTCAACCATCTTTGCGTGGAAAGTTAAATTGATCTGTTGCTTCATTGCGACGTGAAAAAAGTACAAATAAACTCACTTTCAAAATTTTTAACATAGGTTAGGATTGTAATATTAGTTAGGAAGATATTTATAGGGTTGGCAATTGGTCTAATGATTAATGGTTAACCAGCTATTTCTGTGCAGAAAGTAACGTCGATCTTTTGCTCCATTGCATCGTGAACAAAGGATAAATAAAGATACTTTCGAATTTTTAGTATTAGTTGTTAATGTTGTTTTAGTAAAAGTGAGATTTCCCGGATTGGAAAGAAGTCTATGTTATTTTCTGGCCCGCCAATTATTTCTGTCCTGAAAATCACATCTATTTGTAGCTCCATCGCAATGTGAAAAAAGAATAAAAGACAATTGTGAAGATAGGAATAAATACACATTTGAATTTTTACTATTGGTTGGGAATGTCTTATTAGGTAGGTACTATATTTGTACAGAAAGCCACTTTGATATTTTGTTCCTTTACGACTTGAAAAAAGTTCAAATAAACACATTTTTGCATTATTAGGTTTATAAAAAAAGTCAAGACATCCAACACGAATTGGTATTTCAAAAAAACAAACCCAAAACATCAAAAATTTAGTAAGCAAAAAGGGTTACGTAAAAAAGTATAAATACAAATACGAAGTGGTATAAAAAAAACAATGTATTAAAAAATTTAATAAACAAAAAGCGTCACATAAAGACAGGCAATAAATACAAAAAGAAAGGCTATAAATCGAATTGGTAATTAAAAGAAAAAATAAACCTAAAACATCTAAAATTAAGTTATCAGAAAGGATTATATAAAAAATATATAAATACACACACGAATTGATATAAAAAATTTAATATCATATAAAAAGGATTATGAAAAAAAAATTATAAATACAAACACGAATTGATAAAAAAAACCAACTCAAAACGTCCAAAAATTTAATAAGCAAAAAGTATTATTTAAAAAAAATTTATAAATACAAACGCGTAGTTATGTAAAAAAAGACAAACCCAAAAAATTCAAAAGTGAGTAAGCACAAAGTATTGAAATAAAGGAGAATTACGTGGAAGGAAAAAGAATAAGACATACTCCCACACAAACAAATGTATGAAAATTTTCAAATCGATTTTTTTACAATAAATAATCGCGAGCTACAATATATATATATACTGTAATACACGACGTATTCCAAAATATACATTACATTCTATATATGACCATATTCTTCCATGTCCTATCAAATAAAAATCAAAAAATCATTGGTGCTACACTAAACAAATAAGGACGATATTAAAACACAGATCCAAACTTAAGATTAAAATTAATTTAAATATACTGTATGTTTATTTTTATTGTTTTTTCAGTGGGCGAGAAAACAAGGGACATAAGTCCGACTAGCACCGCACCTCAGCGCACGCTGTCGGTTTGCATGCGAGTAAAAGAGAAGCATTAGCATCTCCAAAATGCATCTTTGTATTCGAGAGAAATAATGTTTTTTGTTTTTTTAAATGGAATACTATTTACATAACTGACAATAAAAATCAACTCAGATTTTAAATAACACGTGAACGGTTATTCTTTTTATTTGATTGATATTTTTAATTGATTGAGAGTTATTTTGATAAAAAAATTATGTTAAGATGTTTTTGGATTTTTTGTTCAGATATAAAAGACATTTTAGTCGTGTTTTGGAAACAACCAGGACTTTAGAAATATTGTTAAGAATAACATATATTTTTTTGGCTGTATATTTAGTACATTATGCTAAATAATTTTTTAAATTAGCTCCATCTAGTGTTGTCAGCGCCTTAAGAAATATTCGAATTATTTCGTCCATTCATTTGCTAGTTTTAATTTATATTTCGAATATATAAAAACGAATCAATTGCCACGACAGGTCCTATTTTTTTATAAAAACTTTTATCTAAAATAATATTCGAGAATAACACTAATTTATTAAACTTTGGTACATAAAACGTCTTAAATAAGAACCTGTTTTATTTATAAATATTAACTTTTGCTCATGGCTTCGCACACGTGGTTATATTTAAAGTCTCATGGGGAGATAATAAAAAAACGCAGTGCCATCTAGAATGATCAAGAGAAATTAAATGTGAAAACTTTATTTTAATGACTTTATAATACAAATGACAATAAAAACAAAAATATTTCTTTCTAAGTTAGAAATTAAAGGCAATGATTATATTTCACTACTTTACATGGCGTATGCAGTCTATCCGTGACTCCGATGCGACCTTGCTTCGTTGTTCCCATTGTATACTGTTTGTTTCAAATAATAATTTTCCCGAAGAGAAAGGATTTTTCGGAATAAGAAGTAACCCATATAATTTCCCGGCCCGTCGACTATCTCTCTTCACGATATTACGTTGATCTGTTCCTGGGTTGTGACATGAAAGAAGATAAACAAACATACTTTTGTGTTTGAATTATTAATTAGAATTATAACATTAGCTGGGATAAGATTTTTCGAAATGAAAAGTAAATATGTTTATTCTCGACTCACCGACTATCGCTGTTTAAAAAAACACTTCGTTCCATGGCCCCAAGTTGACGTAAAAAGAAGGACAAACAAATACACTTTTGTCTATATAATGTTATGCGTAAAACGTTTACTACAAATGAGCCGAAATATTTTTACGATATGTTAATTTTGGTCTGACAATGCCCACCGCCCGCGTCACATGGTCCGACTTTTGCCCGGCGTCACGTAGCCAAAGACAGGGTTCTCCTAGTCCCGGAATATCCCACAACAGGTTATTACGGTAGTTCCAAGTTTGCCGCCACAAACATTTGGAACGACCTTCCTCCGCCCCTAGAGATGGCTCGATACATGACTCCAATATTTTGATTGTTTCTGTTTAACTGTGCTAGGTAATAGTATGTATTTATTTATTTGTACATATGTATGTGTGTATAAGTGTGTGTGTGCGTGTACGTGTGCGTGTGCATGCGCGTGCGTGTGTGCGCGTGAGCTATGCGTGTGCGTGTATGTGCTTGCGTGTGTGTGTGTGTGTGTGGGCAATGTGTGTGTGTGAAATTAGGCTGAGTAACGATGGTTGTGATTTTCTTTATACAAAACTCATTGTCGTATGGTTTTGGAAAGTGTTATACTTTCCAATACAAAAAAATAGCAGTAGAGTTACATTTTACAATAAATCGATATTAATAGTTATTTAACAGAAATCAATATTAGATATTAAAATAATGAGCTATACAATGCATAGTAAATAACCTCGTTCCATTTTATTTTGTCACGTACAAAGAAGTGTACGCGTGAGAATAAAATACATAACCCAGAATTTTTAAGAGAGTAATTAAATATCTATGTAAAGAGAACGCATTCCTTCTTTTGGAAATGTCGATGTCATCTTTTTATAAGATTAGTCGAGAAAAATCTATCGAAAATTCCTAAAAAATTAGAAAATACCAATTTCCCCAAACTATGCTACAAAATGGAAAGGCGTGAATTCTGGATAAATTTATGACATATATCAAAATTTAATATCAGAATTATCATTAGTGAATCCCATATTG
The DNA here is from genome assembly GCA_039881145.1 of Druceiella hillmani. Taxonomy (NCBI): domain Eukaryota; kingdom Metazoa; phylum Arthropoda; class Insecta; order Lepidoptera; family Hepialidae; genus Druceiella; species Druceiella hillmani. Next base: position 16,521,092 of record JAYKKI010000014.1, on the reverse strand, counting down.
CAAATATTATATTGTTATTTATTGTAACAACAAGTCAAGTGAATGTTAAGAATTTGTAATAGCAAATAAACAACTAAGACAAAGTACACACAAATACTTGCAATATTAATCTAATACTAAATGAAGCACATAATTACTTATTTAAAAATAATTATAAATGAGATAACAAAATAGAATACAAAAGAGGTAATTATTCAAAGTGAACTAGGTATAGAAATTATGTTAATTCAAATATTTTGACCATATGATTAAGTGAATATATTAAACGATATACGTATGTAATTCAAATATTTTGACCATATGATTAAGTGAATATATTAAACGATATACGTTATGCTAATTATCCTCGGCCTGTATTTTTTAAGTTGGAAATGGTTATGAAAAATTTTAACGTTGTTGTTTTGCAGTATGCTAATTGTTATTTAGCAAGTACGAAAATAACTAAATTGTATTTATTGGCAATATCTAAACTTTTATTATAATATTGTTAAATTCAATCGTTTGTTTGTTAAGTAATCCAATACAGTCATCTCTATTGTAAAGTGTATTTGCAATAAAACCTGTCAAGTTTTATTGCAAATACACTTTACAATAGTATAGACTGTATTGTATATAGAACTTGCACAACGAGGATTCTTTACATATTAAGCATGTAGAAACATTCGAGGGTGTACAGTATTACAGTTAAATAATTTACAAATAATAATGTTTCACAACGTAAATGTATAAAAATGTTCCCTAATCTATCTTTTACAAACATTATGTGTACACATTTCAAAATACAAACGAAGTTATCAACTTTTTACAGACGCATCTCCATATCGTAAGTTGGACTACTATAACTCGTAAACTAGTATAGCCCATATAACTGTCATAATTTCTCCTTTAATGTCGTTATGTTTACCACTTGTGTGAATACTTGTAATATATTAAAAAAATAGCAGTTTAATTGGTAAATGGTAGGGACACGTAACTCTAACAAATATGACCATTTTTAAGCTCATGACATTGTAAACGGATCACTGACTCGGAAAAGTGTTCATGATACAACCTCAATATTTTTGGAAGTCCTATTCGACGATACTCTATAGTACATAAGGGAGTAAGTGAAAAAAACACCTTCATGTCACATTGGGGGGATTGTTTTTTAAAGATTTATAAAGCCGTAATAAAAACATGTTCTGAAGAGAAAGCCGTAATAAAAACATGTTCTCAAGAGAAAGCCGTAATAAAAACATGTTCTGAAGAGAAAGCCGTAATAAAAACGTGTTTCATTAGTTTTTCCTACGTGCTATTTTGATTTCCCGATAGATCATTTCTTATCGTTTGAAGCATTAGGAGCTAGTTACAATTATAGCGTATAACGTGTGTCGTAAACTTTTCGGTTAAGGATGAAACTTGTCATTTGAATAATTTGTTCTATACACTCGGTTTAAGTGTGCATAGATATCTACTAAATATTATTAATTTTAAATAAGTGATTACTGAATTCAGTTAGTAGTAGATGTAAGAGTATCATAAGAATCTGTGCATACTTTGCCTTAGTTTTTTATTCGCTTTTACAAGCTTATAAGATTCTATTGATTTATTGTTACAATTATAATTAATATCATAAGTCACAGTTAATTGCGTTTTGAAATACTTCGTATGATTCGAATATTATTTGAGATATGAAATATGCATATGTTCAATTTACGTCATGGGGTTGATATGCATATATTTGTTAACCGTAATTTAAAATAAGTGATGACTGAGATATAATAATAAAACTATATATAATCTGTTTTAAAAATAAAATGTACGTTTCATGAATGACAAATAAAATAAGGAATTTGGGTACAGAATTAATTTTGTGGAAAATTAAAAATAATATTAAACTGAAGTTTGGTTAGTAACATTGTTTTTGTAATGTAAATTACTCACCCCATTGAACCAGTGTGACTTCCTGATAATATTAAGTTCTGATAATATTAAATATAAACAATGAAATAAAGTTAGACTCGAATTGGATATAAGATTAGGTGAAATAATTGAAAAAATTTTTGTCTCTTGACTGATCCTTTTTACTTTTGGATTTATATTTACGAGTATTTTAAAAATAGATTATTTTTTTGCGCATGTGTGCCGCGGGTGGACGCGTGTACGCGCTTGTGTGTATATTCGCGGATATTTGAGAAGTGTAATTCTGGTGGTATTTTCACTTTAGTTACGAATTGTTTTCTCGGTAATACATGTAAAAGCATCCATATTTTTGAAATATTCTTTATTTCAATGAATTTGTGTATTTTTTTTATAAATATAAAGTTATCTAGTTAGGGTTTTAAAAAAAAATCGTGCGTGTACTTATGTACGCGCGTGAGAAGTTATACTTCTTTGGCATCATTAAATAATACATACGGATAGATAACCTCAATTATATTGGAGCACTTGAAAAAGTCTATAAACACAATTTTTTCACTAATATTTACGAATAGTAAATATATTAATCAAAATATTGAATTTAAATCACTACTGAATATAATTTATCAGCACATATATAAATCGCACTTATATGAAACTAAAACACGTGTGTGAATGTAGACACTAGAAACATGTGGATAAATACTATGAATATGAAAACAGTGAACAGAGGCGACGATGGTGCCAATAACTTTTGTTTCGAGACTGCAACCGCTGCAACTTCATACTGTAACTTTTGTGTGACGAATCTTAAAATTCACTCTCATAATTTTTTCATAACGCGCCTAAAGAAGTATAACTTCAAAAATAATCTAAATCTCAATAAAATCTTCACAGGCCTCATCGTTTAAATAAGTTATAAGTAAACGGATAGATATCATTACAGTTTCATATGTTATTAAATTTTTTTTTTCATGTTATTATCATTATATGATCTTTTTTTAAAAATAAACTATTGTAACTAAAAGGCGTCTGTCGTGTTTAATTATTCAAAACTTCGCTGCAATCTGTTTTTCATCATCAAATTGCTACTTTGAGTGTGATGATTGCATTTAGAGCAAGATACGTATAGTTAAAAAGTACTTTAATTTTTAGGATTTACAGGAACAATTTTTGTCTCTATCTACTACTTATACCTTGTATTACAACTTAAAAACTATGTTTGAGAACCCATTGACACTAATATTGAAATAAATTTAACCAAGTAAGTATTCATATCATCTTAGCTCCGATACGGCAATTAATAAAGTGTGTCCAACTTGGGTAAAGTCATCTACAGCCAATGATTTTAATTAAGCTTATTTTCTGTGTCATTTTAATAATTGATGCTACTTTTGTTAATGTCACTTTGCAATTGTAAATTTGTTTGTATTACTATTTCGTATGAATGATATTAATTTAATCATAGCGTTTTGATGAAATGGAACATAGCTCGATGCAAAATAGGTCCCACTTGGTTAAAGTCATCTATAGCCAATTATTTATTTAAGCTAGTTTTCTGTGTCATATTAATAAACGATGCTACTTTCTGTTAATGTCACTTAGCAATTGTGAATTTGTTTGCATTACTATTTCGTTTGTATGATATTAATTTAATCATAACGTTTTGATGAAATGGAATGTAGCTCGATGCAAAGTGGGCCCCACTTGGTTAAAGTCATCTATAATCAATTATTTATTGAAGCTTGTTTTCTGTGTCACATTAATAACTGATGCGACTTTCTGTTAATGACACTCTGCAATTGTAAATTTGTTTGCGTTACTATTTCGTATGTAGGATATTAATTTAACCATAGCGTTTTGATGAAATGGAACATAGCTCGATGCAAAGTGAGTCCCACTTGGTTAAAGTCTGTGTCGTTATTATTTTCTGTGTCGTATTAATAATTGATGCTAATTTTTGTTAATGTCATTTTGTAGTTGTAAATTTGTTTGCGTTACTATTTCGTATGTATAATATTAATTTAACCTTAGCCTTTTGATGATGTAGAACATAGCACGATGCAATTTTCTCATATACGGCAATTTATATTTCATTAGGTAATAAATGCGTACAATTTGCTCGATTTGCTGTAAAATTTGTTTATTTAAGTGTCAATTATTTAGTGTGAAAATGCGAAAATTTGTGAAATATATTGTTTGATTATTCTGTAGTCGTTTAGTGATTAAGTTCCTTTTTATGAAAGAGTATTTTGATATATTTCATATAGTTTTATGTCAGGGTATTGAAGTATTATGCTTTTCACACAGTTGTATTTCAAATGATTCACAGCAAACAAATCATATGAAAGGAATGAATTCACAATATTTGTTATATGGAAATCGGACTTATATATTACAGTAGCGTATCGCATTTTCATATCATGTACTCTATCTGTTATTTCCTTTTTTATTTAATTCATAAAACAGTTGATAACTGCAATTTTCAAGCCATAATTAGATTCTCACTGCGGTTAATGAAACATATATTTATTTTTGTTTGTCGAGGCGAATTATTTGAATGAATTCAGAAATTTTTTGTATGCGACATTTGCATTCCAGCAAAAATCACCGTTTTATTGAAAATAGGATTTGTACCTATTAAGAGATTATAGATTTGTTTAGGTAGATAAATTATATTTACGTTCACATATATGGAGAATTATTATGTGCACCTCAATTTCGAAATTAACTGAAGTTTATATTATGAGAAATTATTCTTTTTAAAATTAATTTTATTTGTTAATCACATTAATATTATTTTCTAGCGCTATTAAATATTAGTATAGAATGTCGTTTTGAAATAAGACATTTTTTTAATTTCGTCATTTCCTTCTGACTCAATCTATAACAACATACTGATTTCTAAAGGTTTAAGTGTTTGTGTTAGTAATTTTGTAAGTTGACAATTCAGATCGAGATCTTAATTAATATTCAGCTAAACAATGGGAAATGGCGACCAAAAATTGTCTTTAAAATGGAGCTAAACTTTTTTGTGCCCCCTATCCAGGGAAGTATAATTAGGCAGATCTTCGGAAAAGAATTTGAGATTGGCCTTAACTTTTTCATATGCAATTTCTCTTTTAGAAGTATTTAGATCCAAAAATATGCGTCTATCAATCTAATTTCCTTCGATTTCGGAATCCGAAAAAATTCCAGAAGTCAGAATTTTATAAGAAATCTTCAATTAAAATCATTCTTATTTTATTGTTTCAAGAGATAAACTCGGCGCGTATTCTGACCGGCTTTCGGCAGACTTATTTGAAAATTACATTCTTTCCAGTTAAACCTTAATATTTTTAGCCAAGTTTGATTATCTCTTAGTTGGATTTGTCTCCAAAACATGAGCATTTATTTTATCTTTACTAGATATATATTAAGCGACATTATTTTTGTTACAAAATCTGTAACATTGAGGTTAGAATGTAACATAATCAATATGTATCTAAAGTTGTCTGCCGTTATTGGGGTAAATTTTATATGGGTAACCTAACCATAGCTATGAAAATTGCCATTTTTTGACAATTTTTTGTATTTCTTAACAGTGTCAAATAAAGTTTTTATTGTAGTAATAATCTCATTTTTATTGTTACAACAAAACTTCTTTGACAGCATATTAATAACTAGTGCTATTTTAGTTTTTATGCCGTAAAATTTCATAAAACCGTTAAAAAGATTTTAAACGATCTTTTTCTCATGTCTGTGATTCACTCTGCTTACGAAGTTTTATGTTGTTTCTTAAATATATCACTGAAAGTTTTACGATTATTGTAAATCAGAAGTTGGATAAGTTGTTTTGGATCCGGATATAATAGAATAAAATAACATACGTACTAAAAGTTCTATTTGTAACAACCACTTAATTTTCCAAAGGGAAGAGCTTTGGAAAATTAAGGAAAATGAAACGATATTCATGAACGAACAGAGATTTTACTTAAAGTTATTAACTCTATCAAATTAATGAATTCCTGCTAACAACATGTTCTTACGAGTTCAACAAATGAGTATTTGCGAAATTTTAATCTAATTGCTTAATGCATTCGTTGCTATAATAACATTACGACGAAAGCTGCGATTTGTGAAGCTATTTGTCGTGAGGTAGTATGTTTTTCCGTGGAAATTCACGAAAAACAAAATTTATTATGCGAGAGTAAACTGCAAGGAAATTTTATTAGTTAAATTATATAGAAAGAAGAATGAAATTGAGAACTATATAACATACTGGAATATATACTGGAATAAAAAAATATGCAATCATCTTGCTTCTTACCTATTAAGTGTTGTTCAAAATAATAAATTGAAGAAAGAAAATGGTGTTAGGATTTTCTTAAAAATTTTTTTATTATAATAAGACATTTTTTATTTATTAAAGCAGGATTATAACCAGCATAGTTTTAAGACTCAGTATTTATCTGCCATACTTTCGCGATTTTAATTTTATATTTGACGAAAAACACATTCTTTTATTGAATAATAAAATTCCTGGTTAGAAAATATTGCTGTTGTATACGATGATGATTAATTCTGAATCATTTTAGGGTGATTCCTCTGAATCATTTCAGTATGAATCATGATACAACTTTCAAGTACTGAAATTTATAAATGCACAAGAACATTCAATATTTTATATGTTTTATTCTCACCTGTTCTAAAAAAAGTTTACACAATTTTTTGACACGTTGCATTTTGATTGAATAGATTTATTTGTTTCAAAAACAAAATTGATTTTATGAAATTCCTCAAATGAAGAAATAAAAATATAATGGTCTACAAATTTAAAACATCGGTCTTAAATATGATAATTAAATTTTTGCTAAAAATTACATTTTACCAGTCTTAGTAGAAGCAAATAAATTAAAAAATCTAATACCTGTATTCGGGAATAAGCTTTTTTGACCAAAAACTTTATGTGTCCCTGGTCATACAACAAATGAGTTGAAGAAGTATTTATATTTACAGGTGGTCATATTGTTAAATAGTTTTGGTGAAAATTAATGTTCATTGATGTTAACAAATTTGTTTAACAATTTTTTAAAAATATTGAACTCTAAGACAGGGTTAAATGTTAAATTTTCGGCTATACAGCGTATTTTTGGGTTAAACAATTGCTGGACTTATTTAAATGTTAGTAAAGTTTTACTATGTATGATAACGGTAACGAAGTTTATTAAAAAGTGTTTGTTTATGGATGGATTTAAAGCCAATATATTCCAAATATTAGGCGAAAATGTTTGATGCTCATCTTGAAAATTGACATTGAGTAGAGAATGTTAAATATTGTCGGTTTCTATGTACAATGTCAGTTAATTAGTAAATAACTCGGGGGCCCAGGAATAAAAAACGAATTCGAAAAATTTGCCAAAATATTACTAAATAGCTTTCTCCAAAATATAAAAGTTTCTTGAGATTTATTTGTGCTTATAAATACAACTTTACTTGAAAATCAAGTCCAGCGGATACACGATATTCACAGCTTTTACATTACAATTATAGATTTTCACAACGACAATAATTCAGGTGTATTGAATTGATTTCATGGTGGTTTTTCCTTCAAAGACAGAAATATCGACATTCTTAAAAAAAAATAGCAACACATATCAATTAATGAAAATTAACTTTTATGTGAGCATTGATGTAGGATTTTTATATGAAAGATAGACGCTGAACGTATTGTCACACCAAAGCTGAAATGTGAAGCAACTTCTCAAAAATCGGTTGTTTTTATTTCTGTCAAAACTTTTTGATTTTGTATGAATTCGATCTCTTTATTTTTATTGAGACACCGTCAAAAGTCATAGTTGATATCATTTCAAATATTTGAAATAATGTTTAGATGTCTTGTATCCGCTTATCATTTACGAGTTTTAGATAAATGAAATTGTTGTTCGCTCGCAAAGGCACTGTTCATTTCATTGGAGGCGGGGTACCGCACCGCGGCCTGCTGTCCCCGCGCATACTTGGAATTCGTTTTGGGTTGAAATTGTTGCATCGAAGACGACCGATCCCTGGCCACCCCTTCGTTATAGTACTAATTTTCGCGTGCCATTTGAAATATGTACCAAGTTTTTCGCCTACGCAATTTGGGTCTCAAATAAATTGACTGTGTTTTTATGATAGGCGGATTTTATTTCGGTTCTTAATCATTGATCGTATATGGTTTTAAACGATTACTTTCCTTTAGGGCTTACTTCTTATAGATGTGATGTAAAATATTATTATTCTCAATTTGTCACTAACCTGTATGTTCCGTTTATCATAAAAACTGAAAAATATATATCATAGGTAAATATATTATAAAGAGTTTTTTGACGTTCCTGTTGGTTTGTTTCCTGGTTTTGGCTGTTTTTTTATTGTTTATATTCATATAAAGTAAATATTAACAGAAGGTTTTTAGGTGAATTTCGTGGAAATACGTGGAGTGGGGAAGGTGAATTTATGAACACACGCACACAAATACACACACACATATATATGTATATATATATACACATATAATCAAAAACTAGTTTGAGTTCATAGATGGACAAAATTAGTTAAGAGCTCCGAAGTGGCGGAGATTCAAAATGTAAAAATTTTGGGTAAAATTGATTATGCAACAGAAGTGAATCCTTGAAAAGAATTACATTATTTAAACTATTGTCTGAAAAATTTTTCTCGGTCATTTACTGAAAAAATGAAGTGGTAAATAATTTCACATGTTTAAAATATCTCTATAAAATATCATTTGATTTTTATAAATCTTTCTTTGAGAAATTGTATTTAATTTGATACAATATCTTAACGCATTCATTAACGAAAACCTGGCTAATAATATAATAATTTTTTCTCATGTGGTATGAGTAGGTATGTCATTAAAGATATATGATCTGTATAGAAAAATAGCCCCTTATCAAATTTCTACTAGAAACTAAGTTTATCTTCAGTCTAGTCCACAAAATTCACCTGTCAATTGGCTCTTGCCATGAGTGCTATTAATTGAGCTAAATTTCACCCTATTATGTTAAATAGATGGTCTATAAAAATGGACTAGATGGATTAGACAAATTTCGTAAGGTATAACTAGTAATAAATCGAATTAGTTATGTGGTGAAATAATGTATAAAATTGTTTACGTCTTATTTTATAAATATATTATTTTTCAACTCGATACAAGTAAATACGCTACAAAAATAATCTTGTTAGCGCAACGAAATTAAGTTTTATAATAAATTCTGACAATCTGGACCAATTTTAGGTATTGATGTATCATTTCAATGTCGAAACAATTTTAGTGTCTGGATTCAAGGAAATTTCGGAAACGGTCGCAACCCACGTTAAGCCGATTATCCCCTTTAAAAGTTTTACTAATGATTTCAATGAAATAAACTGCTTCAGTTTTTATTATGCCCAAATTTAATCCAAACCGGTTTTTGTTATTTTTCTATTTAAAGTAAAATGCAGTTAAAAATAAACACGCGTCCGCATTTTTAAATCTTTAAATTGTTTTGATTCGGTATATTCTTCATATAATACGGGATTAGTGATTTATTTGTCTCTTGGTAATTACAGTTGAGAATTAAATTATTGCTCGGTCATTATTCAGTCCAAATAAGAAGTAGGAAAAATATATTAATTTTTCCTAGGTCTTATTTAGACTGAATAATGGCAAATAAAAAAATAATATTTTTTTTATTCTCGGAGTAATTTAGGACCCGTAGATGATTTTCTCTTATAGAACAATTTTGCTTAGTAGAATAAAATTAAAAAGGTGTAGATAAAACTAGCTTTTCAAATCTATATAATGGGAGTTTCTTGTCGATGAAAGGGTTTAGAGTGGTAAGTGTAGTAAAATGGTCCTGGAAATATATTTTCAGAATATTGATTGTACTTTTGAGGGTATATTGTATGGAAATATTACACACAGTTCTTGGGCCTGAACTTGAACCGTATTTGAGAATATTAAAAAGGTCATTATCAAGGTATTATTTCAGTTCATTTACATTTTAAATTACATAACATTTACGTATAATGAACTCATTGAATGAAAATTAGTTAAACATTATTAGCACTACAACCGATAGTTTAATAAGTATTGTGCGATTATGAACATGGTTTTGACGGTTGTATTATGTTTTGTGCATATATGGTATTGGCGAAATGTTTATGGTATTCTGTATTAAAAACTTAAGTTGTGGGACAGAGAACTACGTGTTTTAAAATATGTAAGAAAATGAGGAATACAAAACCAAAATAAATCAGTTCAAATACGTTAATATTTGATGTTAATTATCATTCCGCACATAAGCGCTATTTTACTTTTATCTTCGTGAGAAACGTTTTGATTCCTCATAAGTATCTTTTCATGGAAATCTTTTTGATATGAAATATAAATTTTGAAATATGTTATGTAGCTTTTGTTCTCGTTTTTGGATAACAAAATATCCGCTAAATTGGTTATCTTATTTAACCGGACGTCCAATTGGTAATTTTTTACTTACATTTGAAAGTATGTTTTAAGTTTCAATTTTACATGCAATTGTAAGAAATGAACTCGGTTTAAGTTTTACGTTGAAGCTGCCATAAGGCCTTCTAACAAAAATTTACGTAAACTATTATCATTTTTATTTGATTTTCAATCAGTCGTTAGTCGTTTCAAAAACGTTTGATTCTCGTTTTTTGGAAAAATATTGAATTAGAATTCATTAATTTAACTAAAATTTTAAGCCAGAAAATTAAATAAATATGTTTCCTTATCTGTCGTTATTTATTTTGACTCTTATCGTAATTATAGTACTGCGAGAACAGAAATAATGGAGAGACTGAAAAAGATGTGAACTCCATCAAATGTGATTTAGAAAAATCTTGAAATATTTAATAAAAACCAAAATTAAAATAAAAAAAACTTCCTGTTTTTAAGTGAATATATCTTTATTATATATAGACACTCTTAATATATTCAGAAACTGGCTAAGTTACCCTCAATTTCAATTTCGTTTGTACATGAAACCTTTCCATATGAAGATGCAAATAACATATTTGCTTTACATTGGTGTAGTCATTTCGCAATTCAGTTAATTTTTTTACATCTACAGGTTTATGAGATATGTTAAAATTGAACACTATATACTTGGAAATCAATTAAGCTGGTTTCTATAAAGTATTTTTCTGCTAAAATCCACAAAAGTTATTAGTAATTACATGGTGTCTACCAGTCATAGAATCAATACATTTGTATTCTCATTTTTTAATGTATAAATAAATGCAATAGTGCTCTAATTTCATGTTGACTTTAGAAATTTGATATATTTGAATATTGATGATAAGATGAATATCATCAATTTATTTTCATTTAAGAAACATCTAATTTTGTTTAAAATTATTTTTTATTAAAATTATTGCATCATGATTCTCAAAACATATACTTTTGCTATATTGGTTGTATTCACATAAATAAGAAATATTATTATCCGCAAAGTTGATTCGTCAGTTCTGGGGAAAAGGGTCAATGAATTCTTAGCATAGCTGGACCAATTGATTATTTCTTCATAGCAGTGTTTTACTTTTGCTCGACGCAGTTTTTGTTTTTATTATATCCGTTGTAATTTAGTCAGTTGAGTTAGTAAAACAAGTTCTTCACCTCCAGTATGAGATTCTTTGATTTAGTAATCGGAAAGGAAATGTTCTGAAAGAGTTAAATCATCTTATTTTCTGTTAAATCTATTTTAAGCACAATAAAATGAGATAAATCTCTATTTTTTTATTCGCACGAACTTCGAAGTTTCAAAAAAAAAAAAATTGCTTCATAGTGTCTTTATTTCATAATGACCTTAAAAAATTAGCTAATTAAATATTTTGCCAAATAAAACTGCTATAGGTCAAAAAATCGATTAGTATTTCCAGTACAAAGTGTTATTTTTTCTTTTAGTATATTTTGTCTGCCAGAAAAATAGTGTATTTTGAAAAAAAATATCAGCTTGGAATTCTTAAAGTAATTTAATGTTCAATTTTATGTACATGTTTATATTTTTCAAGCATTATACTGATAAATTAAGTTATACCAATGATGACTAATCTGAAAAAAATATTTAAATATGTCATTAAAGTGATTGAAAGAAAAAAGAAGACAGAAGAGAAAAGAAGACAGTTTTAAATTTTTTTTTCTTTTATCTTCATCGTTTATTTTTTTGCAATAAACGATACACTTTAAAATATATAGTATATGGCTACTTTTATATAAAGTTTAGGAAAAGTATACAGAGTTCTACATAGAAATTATAAATACAATGTAATATGACTCATTTTAAGTCTTTATTCTAAGACAATATTTAATTATTTGTTACACTAAGACGATATTTAATTATTTATATCATTTTAATGGAACAAGTGTTTTAAATGAATTTTTCAATTTGCTGTTTTACAACTAATATGCAATTTGTTGTTTTGGACTTTATTTTTCTTGAAATAGTTATCAAGCTATAAACGCAATTAAAAACAATCAATATAATTTTTTATCCATCATACAAGTAGACGAACCTTTGATAAATTGTATTGTTATATTAATGATATAACCTAATACTAGTTACTTATGGTCTCATGGTCCACGAGCTCATAACCCATTTTCTACGCTAAAATTACAAGTAACACCATTTATATTACATATTTTATAAGGTAACACCATTTACATTACATAATTTATACATATTTTTGTGAAAAGTCAGATTTTTTTATCAATGTTAAATATTATAATGTAAAGATAAGTATTGCATGAGCTACACTAGGAAGTGCTACCATCAGCAATTAATATAGTTGAGATAAATTTATCGGAAGCATAGTCTGTTATCAAACTCTGCACTCCCAGTGGCTATTAAAGCATCACGTGAACCTTACCATGTGATCATAAGCAGGTATACTTGCTACCCTGGTATTTAATCTCTTATTAGATGTACTTTATCATTGTGATGACGTTTAATTGTTTTGTTCAGTCGTTTCTCAATTTTTAAGTGTGTTTTCGGTTACACAATTTTTTAAATTAACTAGTTCGATTAAAATAGAAAAAACAAAACCCATTTTGTGTGGTTTGTAAATCGAAAGGTGTTGGAAAAGTGAATATATTTTCTGAAAAAACTTTAAAAAATCGTAAAAATGTATTGAAAATTCACCAAGACAATAATTTAAAATATTACAATATAGTTATACAATTTAATCTGTCTCCTGAATAAGTTTTTTATCGTCACTGGTATTCAAATTTTACTGCTCTAAAGCAATGATGAAAGAATAGTTTACCAACAAATTCTACGAAATCTTAAGCTTTATTAGGTATTGCATAAAATTAATTTTAGCATAATAACAAAATTTCCAAACCTATAGTAATTCTAATATTGAAAAATCCTGATGTAAAACTCCGTGGCATTCTTTTGAAAATAAAAAAAATGTAACAACGCGTTAAAAATTAACACTAACGATTATTTAATCAGTAATAATAATACTATGCTGTTGAATAATGCTCTCACATATACTCTTTGCTGGTCGTAGCGCTTCTCAATCTAGCTCATGCAAAATTTATTTTTCTTCGCCGATTATTAAATATTGACAAAAATGTCTGTCTTTTTGCAAGCATTCTCATGAACACGCAATGTAAACGCTATTAAAATTTCGAAGAAATGTCCATTCAACATTTATTAAATATTTAGCGCTGTACCGCGATATTCAAAGTATCGTGTAAAATAATAATCAGCCAATAATATTATTTTATATGATCATTCCACCTTGTTAATCAACATTTTTTATATAAACCGTTTAAAAAGAGAAAACACGCCCGAAGGGTTACATAGCACCAAACAATGTTAAACTTATTAGTCGTTATTTCTCAAAGACACCGAAAAATACAATTATTGCTGCGATCGGCACCGAAAATATACTATATCTCAAAAACAAACGAAATATCTTACTCAAATTAATTCTCCTTGAAAGTATATTTTAAGTTCTACTATTTTAATTTTTTTCCCGAAATTTATATACGTTATTGAAAAATCAGAGGGAGGGACACACTTTTTAAAACTTTAGAAGCACATGTCTTACTATTGATTTTTTAATATTGCTAATATATTTCTTTTCAAAATTCCAGTTTCTCGCTGTATAGCAGTTCGTAGAAGACATCTAGCATCAGAATTTCTTATATATAGAGCTGATAGTCTCCGATTAAAATGGATGTTACATACGGACAGACAGACAGACGTACAGACCAACAGGACGAAATTATAAGGTTACCTTTTTTATCAATTGGCTATGGAACCTTAAGAATTTGGTTGCAAAGGGTCTTATTAATAAAAATAACTTAAGCCAAGCCTTAAATTAAGCCCAGCTAAACCTAGTCTACTGTGAGTAAAATTCCATTTTAAAAATGTTATTAATAAACACGGAGTACCGTGGTTTAGCAATACATTTTTAAACCTAGCTTCAGGTAGGTCAAATTGATAATTACGAATGATTTTGAGTTGTCGCCAACATAATAATAACATAGAAACTAGCATCAGTACGTATATACACACTTAATTCTGCAGTCAGATTGATATAACCGATATCGCGGTGTGAACCATTTATATTATTAAAACGTTTAATATAAGTCAGAAAAGAATGAGGTCTGTTAACTGGGATGAAAAAGAATAAGTAAACAAATTAAATTATTCATGATCAAATTATTAATGATCTACGTATTAGTAATGGTATTAAGAAATAGGTTTCCCTTTATAGCAACTTTTAAGAGATGTTCTTAAAGAACACATTGAGGTGATTTTGAATAAAAGTTTGAAGACCAACATTAATAAAATGAAAACGAAAAGCGTGGATAGCCGCTTATCCTAGGTAAATTATTAGAAAAATTATAATTCCGTTTTTAAGGCTATATCATTACATGGTTTCTTTTGTAAACTTATTTTCTTACACTCAACAACGACATCGGAGGCTAGTAATTTATTTTAAGATTAAATAGTTTAAATGTAAGGAAAAGAACATGAAAGCAAGCTCAAACGCAGTGGAAACTAATGAAATGGAGTGTGAACTTTAAAAGCCCTTCTCTGCAGAATTAGCTAGGACATGAAATGAGTTCGACTAAGATGAAGATGTTTATATGTTAATATGTTTGCTTAAATATTAACGTTGGAGGTTAGCATTATATTTATTCCTTAAATATCAATAAATTAAAATCTTGTTATTATTGTAGGTAATTGTTGACAGTTTTTCTGCAAAAAATAAATAAAACGAACAAACAAATATCGGAGCTTTGTCTGAACTTGAAAAAACTATGTACATAATATATACAATTATTTGTTGCGTAGTTAATATTTGCACAATATCAGGAGAAGATAAAAAAATCTCATCTGAATCGAATGAATTGGAATTTCTTGCTTACTTTATTAATTAATATACTTTTGTATTATCATTCATAAAAAGTAAATTCAGTGACGATTTGAATAAAGACATTATAACTATATATATATATATATATATATATATATATATATATATATATATAATTATTCCATATCTTATTTTGTATTTATAAGGAAATATAGAATTGACACGAGGGTCATCGACCTCGTCTGAGACAGTGACTCAATAAGCTCCACAAATGTTACTTGTAGCTGCTGAAAGGGTACAGGTATAACATAGCATTGTTAATATTTACATAGTATAAGGAGAAGATAAAAAATGTAATGTGATATAGCCCGTATTTTATTTCTTGCTATATCTTTTACCTTTTATTTATCCTTTATGAAAAGGATAAATTCAAAGACGAATTCCACAGCAATAGTGTTATGATTACATACATTATTGTTGCATATATTATTTTCAGATAGAATGTAATGTGAAATTAACACAAGGGCCATCAATCTTATCTGAAACAGCGACTTCACAAGCGTCACAAATGTTACTTGTATCTTTTGAAAGACGAATGGAAGACAAAGGAAAAACGGTAAAATTCAGTTCCCATCTGTTAGAGAAGGTTATTGAAATGTTAAATCATAATTTAATGGAGAACATTGCTTATCGTTTTAAGATGCTGAACTGCCTAAGTTTTCTGTTTGAAAGTTTCATTCTTTACATGGTGGGAAGTGATTTGTTGGTGTAATTTATAAATAAAATCATATTTTGATATAATACTATCAAACTGGTATCCATTTCCCTAAAATCTTACGGTCGAAAGTATTAAATCTTGATAGTGTTTTTTGTTTCATAGAAAACTCGATGGAGTTACAGGATGGCAATATTTAATTTAGGCAAAAAATATAGGTATGCGTAGCCCACGCATGGAAAATGAAGGAGCATCAAATGTTCAACGCGAAACTCGCCATAGATGTAAAAGATACTTAAATAAAATTAAATTAAAAAAAAAAAGTTAGATCGACTTGTAAATAAAAATAGATATTAGAAAAATTCGAGTTTTAGTTTTTTTTCTTTTATATTATATATTATAAAATTTTATATTTCTCTCTATCCATATATTTCTTTATAATAATTATTTAAATTCATATAATTTTCTTCAATGTATATGTTTATACTATTTGATCTTACTTTAATATCGGTTTTCTAATTTAAAAAGAAAATTACTGAATGATTAGAAAATCAAATGGTCCAGATATACTTTTTTTTGTTTAATATAACTGACATTAGAATAAGATATTAAGAAAAAATTCAAGCCAATAATTTAGTTTTCAAAATGATTTTGCCAAATTTTCAGTAACGTTATTTTTAATACAATAAATTATCTTTATAATTTAACTTTTATCTATAAATTTAAGAAGAAAATTCAAAACTGAATTCGATATATATATATATATATATATGTATATATATGTATATATATATATATATATATATACATATATATAATGTGACCATAAAAAAAAATGTGGTTATAATTAAAAAAATATAGTTTGTTAACAGTTATATTTGAATGAATTCTATAACAGTGTAAATTGATTGTATAGTTATTAGCAGCCATTCAAGTATACAACGAAATAATTATTCCATGTCTTTAATAATTCTAAAATTTCTAGTTTATATTGAAGAATTTAATGGCAATTGTGATCACATATACATAGAAGCAAAATACAGAAATGCAAGTGAATGACTTAGGTTTATCAAAGAATATAATGTTTTAAGCAAAATATAAGGGGAGGAGGATTTCTCAACCTAAGGTACTAAAAGTCTAGAAAATGGTCCCAAAAAATTATTTTCGGACGACGACGGTCGGCCTATATAACAAACGTGAAATGCCAAACTTCAAACAAGTTTTTGAGTTTAAAATCACACGTTATATTATGGAGCATGATGGTTTAGTCAACGATACTTTACATAGACCAGGTTTAAGTTAAAACAATCTTATTCCATGTTTTTAATAACAAAATTATCTATTCTTCGTCGCAAAACTAAAACCACGTTATAGCTTTCTTAGGATTTGCTTTTTAATTAACCTTATTTTATTTCATCTATCGATAAAACTTTAGGTTTCGCCATTATTTCACTTAAAATTCAGTTATTTGTTGTGACATTGTTATTGCAGCTGAATTTGGAAATAAGTAATGAAATATACTTCCTAAACTTGGCTTAAAACTGAATTCGTTGGCTAAACGTGCGAACTGTCGTATTTATTCACAAGTCGCCTACGGCGCGGCTGTAACTTCAAAAGGCGCCGTCTAACAATTCTCACGTTAAAGTTCACAGGCAACTTCGCCGCACAGTTGGAGAACTTGCTTTTCTCATTTACAGTCGATACTTTGCCTCGAGGTGTGCGGACCTGAAAGAAATATGAGCATTTCATGATAATTACTCTATTTCTTAACTTACTATACTCGTAGTCTTCTATTTATATTTTGCAAATAATAAGTAAGTACATATATATATATATATATATATATATATATATATATATATATATATATATATTATATATATATATATAAATATATATACAAATATATATATATATATATATATACATATATATATATATATATATATATATATATATATATATATATATATGTACTTACATATTATTTGCAAAATATAAATAGAAGACTACGAAAAAAATCATTCTGTATAAACCCTATCTACGATGTCCCCTTAATTTAAAAATTTCTTTGAGGACTTATTGCAAACAATTTTACTCTCAGCAAACTGTACTTTTATTCGCTGTACGATACTTAGTTTTATATTGAAATATTACCGTATCCATAATACGATGAATTGTGTGAAAATTTATATTTAAATATTTATTCGTTGTGTATAAAGTGGACAAATCGATTATGGAATATGCATAAAATGAAGAATTTTGGTGTACAAATTTAATAAACATAAATTTTATTTAAGAACCCTTTTACTATTTATTACATAGTTCAATATTCAGATCTATTATTTTAGTTTTTGGAGAAACGATATTAGAATTTCGGCTCTGTTAACAACTTTATCTGAATTTTTTTTAGTGTAAGACGTACTATTAATTAGGCAACTTATAAATCCGTTATACTAGTTCATCAGTGTTATGTGGTAGTCAAACAGAATATCTTGAACTTCTTTTCCAAACACAAGGTTCTTTTTTCATTGCAGTAGTTACGCATGAGATCAGCTCTGATAAAAATTAGGAATTTAACGTAAGATCTATTTCAATAAAGTTGTTTAATTTTTCTCAACTTATGTAGAAAGTCACCCTGGATGAGGATTATTAGAAAGATAAAAAAAACCTTCTTTAAATCTGTGCAAGCAACACTTGGCTTTATGATAGGAGAGTATACAACAATCCATCGTTGTGCACATATTTCATATTGCTTCGCTCGGTTTTCATCCTGAACGGATAAGGAAGCAGAATACGGAAGTAAGAATACGGAAGCAAAACGAAGTCGTTCCTGTTGAATGTTGATATTTTGAAAGTTCGGTTTTTATTAACACTATAATATTCAGTTCCAAACTAAACAGAAGATCGAACGCCGTGCTCTTCATATACTCTACCAGAGATGATTGACAACTTTCTATAGTATTCGCATAATTGCTGCAAAAAGTTAGCGGGTTCCTTAGTTACCTAATACATTATACACTAATTATATCACTGAATATATTATAGGTCTAATATTTTGCTGAAAGATGGTTTATAGTTTTAAATCATAATTTGCGTAGTATGCATCTTTTTTTTTATTATTTATAACATTCCTAATTTTGAACCAACCTCGTTTTAAATGTATTTTGAGGCAAATTTTTCTATATATGACCAATTTTATTGACAACATTTTAGTGTTGAGTCTTTTTGGGTTTGTTTGAATATTATATTTATTTCACTACAACACTATCTACAATTTTATATTAAATAACTACGAATCAGTATTCAGCAGCATTTTTCCTTTGTATGCTGTCGCCTCATATTTGGAAGGTGGGTGCTGTCTTGAAGTTTAAAAATTTTCGATTGATATCCTTGTACTACTTTGGTAGTTTTCCTCATTATTAAATTATTAAGTGCTTTGTAATATTTCTCTTTATTTGTGATTTGTAAAATAACTAATAAAGTTGCTTTATATTTTTTTGACGTTATGTATCGAGATTAAAAAATAAATTTTAAATTAATTTCGTTCTAGTGAAACAAAGTAATTACGTGATCGCGGACGATGCAATTTATAATATAATTTGAAGAACTTCTGCCTGTAAGGTAGTCGTTGAAAATGATAATAGCAGCTCTAATTGTAATAAGCGAATTTAAATGAAAGTTAATTTTCATGGCTAATGTCTATTTAAATGCTATCTGTGCATATAAATTCAAAACGTTCTGGATTGGAAAGAAAATTCGGCTTAAATCTGATAGATAATGGCTAAAAAACATGAAAAGGACAACTGTTAAATTGGATTTTCTAATTACACTTTAAAGGAAATATAAAAGCTAGAAATATGAAATTGGAAAACAAACAGGAGATTAAAAGAATTTTGGTTCTTTAGAAGTGGTAGATTATATCAATTATGTTCAAACAGGCTCATGATAAAGAGTTTCATGGATTACGGTGAAGTATTTCAAATATTATTTAACTGAAAAAGTGAATGATTTTCATTTATTTCTGTCAAATCTTTAGAGTAAATCATGTTGTTTATTAACAATTTAAATATGATTCAATTCAATAAAAACAATTAAATTATATTCAATATAACATGGAAATTATTTTAATTTGGTGATAGATAGTTCCATAAACATTTCCCAAAAATGTTCTTTTATTTCACTAGAAACAGTAAGCTTAATGACTTCTTCCAGTTTTCAAACTTTAATGAATTAGGAAACATATAACGTGACTGCTGCATAGTATTACAAAACAATCTTAATTAAAGAGAATATTTTATATCTGAAGTTCAAAGTAATATATTTAGTAATATTTTACAGATTATTTTGAACATAAATGAATGTAAAAGTTCAGAAGTAACCGAAACTTCTGTAAAAGAGAAAAAAATCGCATTTCGCAAAAAATAGAAAAAACTATAGGATACTTGCCTAAAGCAATCAATACATTATGATATATTTCATTTTATACTTAATAATATAAATACGTATTCATTTAGGCAGATATGAAAATAATATACAGTATAGTGATTGGAGTATTTCTTATTATCAATGATAATAAAAAACTAATAAACTTTGTTATATAATTATCACATAATTTCTCATCAATTTAATTGTATACCGAATTTAGTCTAATAAAATCAAGTTAAAACTTGTGTAGAAAATAACCATAGCTTTTAGTTGAGTTGCTTTTAGCTTGAGTGCTTTAGATGTAGGTTTTATCTTGAGTGTGTTATTAGTTTTATATATATTTTATATAATTCTTAATATCCAACAGCTTAAAATAAATAAATAAAACTTGTTAGAATGGGACACTCTAGAAATTGATAAATTTTATTAAATGAAATATTTTCATTGCAACTCTTTTTATCCTTTATTTATCACTCAAGGAAATTAATATTTTAACCTAATCAAAATACAGATGGAAAGGACCCTGGATGTAAGTATTAATAATGAATACCGACATGTTGTCACTTATGGTGGTTACTCATTTGGAGTATTTAAGGATATGTTAACAAAACATAATACCACGTCGTTGAATAAAATACTTTCGTTAAAAATTGTTTACTTTTAAGTCTATCTAATAACAAACGAAAATTTAACAGAAATATTATAGAAGAAATATTATATTAGCAAAGAGGAGTCGTATTGTTCAGTGGGGGACGCGTCATACCATACGTGAGAGATAGTAACTAATTTTGAGAAACCATTTTAGGCACAAGGACATTTAGCACGTTAGTGTCTTTATGTTAGTAGAAAGGGAAAATAAAATTGTGGCTAACCGTTTGTGATTATTTTGTTATTATGCAGAAATAAGCTCTCGAAAATATTCTTTAGGCATTTTGAAATTTTATAATATTGTATTTTTTATTCTAGAACAGGAAAATAAACATGCCAGAAAATTGTAAGTGTTTTTAAATATGGCCAGAATGACACAAAAGTGTATATTTAAAGTATGCCGAAAGCTTATGAAAATTTAGTTTCTGGTTATTTAAAATCTCCAATTTGGGGATTTTTATAAATTTTTGTAAGTGTAATAAAGATACCTAAAATTTTTATTCGCCATTTTTGCATATTAATAAGTTTTTTTTGTTCTTAACGCGTGGAAGGATAGGATATGCAATGGACCATGGAGATATAGAAACAGTGAACATGGATATTCATATGTAAGGTAGGCATTTTAAAAATGAAACCTAAATTTTTCGGTACAATAAAGCTGTGTATTTTTAAGAGTTTCTTGATACTCAGTGTCGTTATATAATTAATAATGTTAAAGCCGAGAAAATTGAATGTATTAGACTCCATGGAGATATGCGATCCGCTCAATTTAAAAATGATCTTCCTCTGCTGTATCAAATAATCCAAATTATTGAGTGGCTCCAAGTACGATGCACTTTTCTTTGAATAAACATTTCCAGTACTTGTAGCTTAGCTGTAACATATACTAGAATTTGATAAGTGACGTATTTCCATATTAGATACTTTTTAATTATATCTTGTGTACAAAAAATATATATTTTCTTACGTATACATATATAAAGTACTTTAACTGAGTATAAAATAATATAAGTATAATAAATTGAATTTTCTTATATCATATAAGTTTCCTGAAATAAATTATTTCAATGTTAAAATAAGGGTTAATTTTGGGAAAATAAAGGCATAATTAATACATAGCACAGTAGTTAAAGTTATACGACGCGACGTACCGAATTTCATACAAGAATTTAAATGGCCAGCGATAAGGGTACGATTTGACAGAGGAAAAACTATCGATTGTCCCAGTAATTTAATGTTTTTTAAAGATTTTTTTCATTGAGATCCAAGTTATAACAACGAAAGGTGTAAATGTAATGAGAATTATGAAAATGTTGGAAATAAAAATATGACTTCGTTGAAAGATTAATTGTTTTTCCGTGAAACTAATGTAATAATTACAATTCAAAATATAATAAATTGTCATCTAGCGTTATTGCCACAAAAAAAACTTGCCATACAAATTAACCAACACCTGTATACATATATAAAACCTCATGTTGAGTTTATGCGTATCTAAAAACATTCATAGCAAAGTTTACATTGAATTTTTATTTCTCGCTTCTGTTAAGATGTAATTAAATCATATAATGAAGAAAATATAAAATCCCTAGGGTTCAGCGCGACCGCTATTCGTAGAAGGTCAAAAAGAGGCCAATCTCCATTTTAATTGCTAATCTATGCAAACAGGTGTTCCTTTGACATGAAATTTTAATTAAAATACAAACACTGTGCTGTTCTTAGCCCCCACCGAATGTATGTGAATGCAGACAACACGAAATAAAGCAAAGTAATTAAAACAGAATCATAGCGGCCAAATCTCATTATCCCCCCGATGCCCTCGCAGTGTATTTGTTTTTAAGAAATAAAATATCTTTTAAAAAACCGACTTCAAAAAAGGTAGGTATTAAGAAGTAAAAAATGATGGAATCAAAATAGGTACTTACTTATTAGCAATAAATAACCAAGTTAATTGTTTTTGAAGTGGTGCCAGAACCGGCGATTAACATAAACATATGTAAATTTTTTTATTATAAATGTGCCCTTTATGAATATGTTTAGTATTGTAAGTACAGTACAAGTTGAAGTTTCAAATTTACCTTATAAATTAAATTAAACTATAAATTTGTTTAAGTTGATCGGCGATACTGACACCGACTTCAAAAATAAGTAACTTAGTTATTTATTGCAAATAAATAGTTACCCATTTTGAGTTAATTATTTTTTACTTTTTAGTACCTACCTTTTTTGAAGTCGTCTTTTTACTAGATATTTTATTTTAGAATTTTTAATGATTTATGTATTAATTTTAATCATCATAATTATATTTTTTAATAGAATATTTGATAATTATTAATAGTCACGGGCTAAAGCACATAGATAATTTCCTCTTTATCTAAAGTTGATTATGAACTACACATAAAAACGAAGCGATAGTAGTAGTCGCCATGGGTTAGCTATTAGACGTTCAGAAGTTCTGTTGTCCATATACCAAAACGAATATAAGATTTTGCATAGTAATAACTAAAGTAACCACTAACCAGTAGCATATAAGTTGAATCACGATCGATTTACTGCCATCTGTTAAGGCGTTGTGTTATTCATCTTCAGAACTGATTATCACCCTCTGACCTGGTCGAAGGTGCAGTTATTTTGCAAAGTAAAAACTACCAGTAGTAAATATCTTGAATTACGTTTGATTTACTTCCATCCGATAAGGAGTTCTATTGTTCAGCTCCAGAATGCATCATCATTCGGAGTCTGATGTTCAATAGTTTAGATATTTTGCAAAGCAACAACAACCCGTAGCAAATATCTTGAATCATATTTGATTTACTGCCATTTTTGAAGATTTCCATCAACTGTTTCCGAAATTCAACAACAGATCACCATCATACTTATATGGTACCACACCTATAGCATCCTCTTTCAAACAAAAAAAATAATCGTCAAAATCGATCTATTCGGTAAAGAATTATTGCTGAACATACATAAAAAAAAGATTCCAACGAATTGAGAACCTGCTCCTTTTTTGAAGTCGGTTAATACATAAAATATAATATCATAGTACCTCTACATATTCAGATGAAACCTCCGCGTTCAAGAAAGTTTTGAAGCCGATATATTTTAACGATTTTTGGCGGTATAATGTAGTATATTATTACCATTTATAGTAAAAAGAGTAAAACTGTTAAATGCATTCCACTTGCTATATGGAGATGCAATCAGCCATATAGCAAGCATATTCAGTAGTCCAAGAATTTGGAACCTAAAAAGATATGAAATGAGTCTGGTTTTACAAACTTTAACGATTATTTTAGCACTTAGATATTTTAATCATTGCGAATACTATTCATTACGTAAATATTTTTACGTCCTTGTCACGACTTTTCATTACTATTATGACTGTTCATAGTTGGTATTGCAAGAATACAATAAACCATTATTAATATAATTCCCACAGCACACAAACGTCTCGAAAACAGGAAAGTCGTTTAAAAATAGCAATATATTAGAAATTACAATATACCCGAAAATTGGATCCATGTAGATGCAAAGTTCAAATAATTTATCTTCACATCGACCTATTCTCCGCGGTGCCATTTTATTAATTGCGAGTGAGATCATTAACAATAGAAGAAAATGGAAACAAAACTGCAATAAAAATAAGTTCGCTCAATCTTGTATGTGTAGATAATCCTAACTTCTGGACAGATGATCTTTTCTCTTTTCTGAAGCTTTGGGGGTTGACGAGAGCATTTTCATTTCATTAAAATTGCGTTTCTCGTCTTTATTTGCAAATCTTACGTTATATTCAGTTAAAACATCCGCTTCTTTCTCCCATTTCGAGCGTACATATGCCCAACTTACATAAACGGCAACGGAAGTTATCAATCCCGGTTAGATAATTTATTTTTAGCTCTGTTTCCGATGTCGAGTGATTGATTATTACATTTAGGTTTTTGATTAATGATTTGTGTAAGAATTTATGTTTACTTTGCGTTAGTTTATCCGATTTGCTGTTTGCCCAATTCGATGATATTGATTTCGAAGATCAGAATATAGTGTATTATCTGTATTGCTATATTGATTAATGAATATATATTTCAGAAAATATTCATATTTCAGAAAACATCCATTAGTAATGACAAACATACAAACAAGATTTCTTGTCGTTCTGAAGTATTGATAGCTCGTGCCATGAACGTCCGTCTAGTCAAACTTTTAGGTTATATCGGAAAAGAAGTTAGCTTTATATTTTGCTATCTCATTCTTATTTTTTTTATCTCATTCAGTTGCAAAATCGACTAATTTATTTGTAGCCTTGAGAATATATCTATTCTGAGAATATATATAATAGCGGTTCACGATATTTAATATATGGGAAATTATATTATTGCCAAAATTTTTGTTCATGTTAGATGTAAAGCGTTAAACTGTTCAAATCAGGTAATATTTTAGATTAATTGCAGGAGAATTTGTACTGTGAGAATTTGTACTGTGAAATTTGTACTGTGTGTTTAAATTTTTCCTTATTGGTATTATACAAATTTGTCTGTTTTTCCAATATATTTGTGCAGATATTCATAATTACTTTGTAAACTTAGGCTTATTTAATAACTTATTTAAATAAGTTATTTAAATATATGGAGTATATTTATTTATGTATGTTTAATGTTTATAATATAGATCAGAAAATTTTGTTTTAAATCAGGTTTTGGTGTTTAGATAACAGGGTTATAACTATAAAACCAGTAAGATAATGGTAGAATATTGGAAATTTTCGTTAATTCTCAACAGCACCTCAAAAATACGGAAAAATGAAATTAATGTTCAGCGTTAGTATATATATAATTTTTGATGTCGAGTCAAACATTTTTGGCTGTTGAAGTTTTTGACTTATTATCGGAGACACAGGGTGCCGTTTGGACTCTTTGGGCAAGGAATAATAAAAAAAATTCATTAATATGAGTAATTGTAAGATATGACCATCGATAATACGCATACTACTGAGGATTTTAGATGAATACGTTATGATTGTTGACGTCAATAAGTAAATCAACAGATGTTTATGTGAATTAAAATAATTAGCGGAAAAAGGCAAGGCTTCGAGTAAACAATTTTCACTTTAGTCAGTTTTAAGTTGTAGGGTCGATAGACGAACAGACCACACTAGTTACTCCAGGAATGAAATTCTGGAAAATATTGTCTTTTTAATACTTCAAATTAGAAAGAAAGGAGAATGCCCTTTTTAATAGGGAGCATGTTATATCTATACGAAAAACATCATACGAAAAATATCACATCTATACGAAAAATATAGAAAAGTACGCAGTTACTTTATGCCTACTCCGTTACATACTCGGACGATTTCTTTTGCTGACGTAATTTTGATCCTGTTATAACTGAGTTCTAAAATACTTATTCACTGATATGTAGTTATAATAAAATACTTATAAAAATGTAAAAAAAATGTTAATTGTTTTTACCGGCGGGTCCGTAGGGAGGGTATAATGAATTCAACCTATGCTGCATGTTTGTTTCGATGTCCTTCCATATCTTTGAAACTGGTAATCGAATTTCGACCATTCGGATGTCCGTCGATTTGCTTTAATGACTCGAGCAATATTGGCTGTAAAATAACTTTAATATTCATATGGCGGATATTAGCTGCCAAAAAAATATGCGACTTAAAAATAAATTTAAAACAAATACGTCATGTAGGTCATGAAATGAAAGACTAGGTATGTAAGTCATTTCATTCCTCTGAGGAACTTAACCAACTTAATGGCTTTTAACAAATTTGATATCATTAGACTCGTTTTAAACATTTCACAAAAATTCAGGATGACGGTTACTGGTGACCATTTACATATCACATTTTTATTGTTTTAACAACCCGGATATGTAATTAAAAGGATAATTAAAATTTTTATACATTTAAATATGTTTACCTAAGTTACTGAGACAAATTACTCCTTAGTCTGGTCAACGGTTCTTCGACCATTAAATAGTAGGATGGATGAATTAGTAACAATATTTTAGTAATTAGAGAGATCCAGAAAAAATTCGAAGCCAACCTTTAACAACTCGGAGTTTGGCTTTTTTTCTAACTTTTATGTTCACGTAATAAAAGCGCAATGAGGGTTTTTTACTTATTTTAATTTAATTTTTATTAAAATTTATATGATTTTTTGTGTCATTTGGTGTCATGATAGAAATTTTTAAGAGCAAAAATCACGATCAACATTTTTACGGTAAACTTCGCAAGCAAAGTAACATAATTTTTAGTGTCTATTCCAACCCTAGACTGTGTAGGACCTACTGATGCGACAATTAATGAAGAGCTATCAATCCAAGAGGACCTATATGTCGCTATCGGCTCTGATCCGGATCCCTTCCCCTGTAATTCTCGCGATCCATGCTTCGGGTTATCTACATTTTACATTAATTGCATTAAGTCTTTGAAATTTTTTTAATTGGTAATTTTACATACGTTATATTAATTTGACTCTTATATTCAAAGGCATTATTATGAATAAGGTATAAATAAGCACCCGCTGGGCTTTTTGATTCACAATTACATTCAATATAGAGTGAAACGTACTAAATAATAATTATTACTGTCTGATATAACTCAATAAATGAAATTATTAGATTAAAGTCAAAAGTACTCGTATACAGACTTTATAGGGGTGTTATTCTAAACTTTATAAAACAGTATCCTAGTAACTTTGTTTTTTTTTTGCTATAATCTTGACTTTAATAGTTTCAGAGATTGGAAGCATTTAAAATATTAATATTTAATACCTTTACTACTAACTATATATATATACATATATATATATATATATATATATATATATATATATATATATATATATATATTTATAGTATATATATATATATATATATATATATATATATATATATATATATCAAATTTACACGCTAAGCGGTTCATAAGAAAACGACTGTTACATACGGTTGGATATGTGAGTGTTCCGTTTTTCTTTCTATCGGAGATATTTGGCAATTCCAGAATTTGGTAATTTTAAAATAGTGACATAAGTCGAATGACAGCAGTAAAATTAAGTTATTTTGACTGCAATAGCCAACTTAGAATGTAACAGCCTACAATTCTAACAATTACATTAACCCTACCTGGGTTAATCTAATTGTTATAATTGTATGAACTTTGAATAATCAACTTTAATATATATAGTTATAATTGTATGATTTTTGCATAATCGATGAATCGATGAAACTACTTTATATTATACATTTTCAGCAAATAAGGCCGAGTATTCAGTAAAATAGCTGTAATTGATCTAAATTATAAATAAGGAAAAGTGATTGATCTAAATAAAAGTATTTTGTAAAAAGTTAACATCAAAAAAAGTAAGTACTAAAAAGAAAAAAATAATTAACTCAAAATAAATAATAAAAAACTAAGTTATTTATTTTTGTAGTCGTTTCCAGCACTGTAAACCGACTTAAACAAATTAATAATTTTATTTAATTTATAACGTAAATTTAAAACTTTAATATCTAGTGTACTCACAATACGAAATATATTCATAAATGGCGTATTTATAAAATTTTGCAATTCTTCGAGTTGATCGACGGTGCTGGCACCGAATTCAAAAATATGTAACTTAGCGAATAAAAAAGTACCTATTTTGAGTTAATTATTTTTGTTAATTTTTAGTACCTAATTTTTGAAATCGATTTTTCTAAAAATATTGTATTTTAGAATTTTTAGTGATCAATAATATTAATCGTTGCGCTATAATGAACATTCAATTATTTTCTATATAAAAAAGCTAGTATATAGATAATTTCTTCTTTGTCTAAAATATCAACAACCCAGGAAACTGAAGAGATTGTAGTAACCACTAGTGGTTAGCCATTAGCCGTTGAGGAGACCCGTTCTCCAAATATGATTTTGGAAAGTAATAACTAAAGTAACAACTACCAGCAGCAAATAACTTGAATCACGGTTAATTTACTAATATTCGCTAAGGAATTGACTTGTTCATTTCCAGTACTCATCATTAGACATATATATATATATATATATATATATATATATATATATATATATATATATATACATATATATATATATATATATAAAATATATAAACACAATTCCGATATCACAAGAAAAGTATTTAATGATAAAAGGTGTGTACTTAATACCCAACATTTATTGATAAAAGTATTAGGATGGAAAACGTTAAAAAAAATTAATGAAATTTTTTTTCCACAAGTGAAATATCGTGTCTAAGCAATTTCTTTTCAAGGTTACCTACTTGAAGGCCTGCTAGGCTAGGACTTCTAGCTTTAAAAGGCTTTAATAATTTGCGAGAAAGTATTTGAAGTTATATGTAAAAGAAACGAGTAATTTTCAAATATCTTTTTGTGGTGTTCATATTAATGAATTCAATTATTTGATAAAATAAAATTATAATATATGAAGTAGTATATAAATTGACGAAATTATTAGTTTTTAGTGATCGTAAAGCAGCATTTAAGAAACCTTGAAGTTGGTTCAAATTTGTAACACGTATGAAATTAGGTACATTGTATGAATCTAAGGAAAGAACGTATACGGCTAGATATCATTTTTTAACCAATGACGTAATTACTTGATTTCAATATTCACATAAACTAGTTATTTCTAGATTACTCTTGCAAAATTTATCTTTAACTAATTGATGAAAATCCTTGTTTCAGTATTATATTTCAGCGATTATTTTGGACTATTTTTTCCTAAAAAGTAGTAAAATTTTTACAGCGGCAAGCTCATCCAAACGAAAAAGTTCGTTCCGCAATAAAAGAGCCGCTTTTCGAAGTAAAACTATCCCACATGCCTTAAGGTTTTACTGTCTCTCTATGCAAAGTAGTACTTACGTACAGTCGTTTCGTTTTGGTGACTGTCGCTGGTACACATACTAACGATAGCTACGAGATGCTGTCTATCAAATTTATTGCGGTTCTGTTTCGATGAAGAGTAGTTGATCTAAATAAAAGTGAAGAGGATTAGGTTGCGTTTTGGAAAAAAATGTAAACGTCTTATTTATACGTAAATATTTTGTTGCTTTAAAGCCATTAGGGGAACAAGGTGCCCAGTAGGTAGGACTTGGCTCTATTTTAGTTTGTTATAAAACAAAATCAAAAATAAATATGTCTCGTTTTGGGGAAATAACAGAAAATTTGTTAACGAAAATAAATATTTTAATGGACAGTTCAAAACATTAATGCCATTTTATTTTTAAAGACGAAATAGTTAATAACATAATGGTTATATTATAGTATTTGGACAACCTCTCACCATATACGATAAAAAAAAACACAGCCGCACCACCCAAACCAAAAAACCCCCGCCCGTGTACGAATCCATACATACTCATATATATATATATATATATATATATATATATATGTATGTATATGTTTATATATATTTATATTTATATATATATATATATATATATATATATATATATATATGTATATATATATATATATATATATATATATATATATACATGTACGAATATTTTTGGTACCATTATACATTTACGAGCATTCTATATGAGCTATATATAGGCCAGGCCAGTTCTAGCATATGATTCAGAAACCTGGCCTTTGACTAGAGCTGGAGAGAATAAAATAGCAGACTTTGAAAGAAGGGTTCTGAGGAGAATTTTTGGGGGTGTCAATGAAAATGGTATTTGGCGAAGACGTCTTAACTCAGAAATCTATAGGTTGTTTGGTGAGCCTGATGTCATAAAAACCATCAAAATCAAAAGAATGAACTGGGTTGCCCACGTATCTAGAATGAAAGATGAAAACCCAGTAAAGAAAGTTTTCATCGCAAAACCTCTAACAACTCGTAGAAGAGGTAGACCAAAATTACGATGGATCGATTCAGTGGAAGAAGATTTTAACATTCTCAGGATAAAGAACTGGAAAACCCAGGCGAAGAGTAGAACCTCCTGGAAGAATCTCCAGCCCATCCTGGGCTGTCGTGCCAAATATGATGATGATATATGAGGTGAAAATTAAAATATAGTGCAGTGTAGAAACTATTTAAATATTCACCAGCTCAATGGTTCACGTGTCACATCAAGTGACATACGTACATCTGTTTTTAACGAATTTAATTTTAAGTGAGGATAAAATATTACTAATTCGTGTATACAGTAGATATCATCACTAAATAGCACCAGTTCAATCACTTGTGCAATTCATTATTTGTAATAGGGTTTACATTTCTTTGAAATCAGGCAACGAGCATATAAAATAATTGAAGTATAAATATATATCGCCAATTTCCAGTTTGCAATATGAAACGAATTGTCAAGTGTCAAAATAAATTATCATTTATTTGTTTGAAAAAAAAACTAGAAAACAAAGTGTAGGTTATATTTTTAATTAACTTAGCATACCTCACTTAAATTTCATAATGGTAATAACAAGTAAATTAACGAAATAATGCGTTTAATTGGATACATTTGGTTCCTTTCACCATTTATTTATTTACTAAGTACCTACGCTATTGTACGATTTTTTTTATAAAACAAATTCGCTCGCACTAAAACGACATATTCACTAGTTCCACTCACTTAGGAATATGTGACAAAAAGTAAACAAAAAGCACTGATACGCCTAATTCTGATAAAATAAGGATAAATCTACATTTAATCATTAGCGTTTTAAAAAGATTCAAATTTTCTGACAGGTTTAAATGTTATTTGTGACTGTTGCCGTACTTAATATTAATAAAGAGTGAAAATTCATTTTGAAATCGTAATTAAAATGATCCGAATATTATTATTAAGAAACAGATATTAATTTACCTACACGGGAAATTAAATATTATCGTATTAATAATTATTTAAATTATTATTTATTTTAAAAGATCGATGATTGTGTTTTTTACAATCTTTTATATTTGAGCGAATTGTGGATGTTAAACGTTAAACAAAGGACAATAATTTTGATTTCTTAATTTTAAACAATGACTTGATCTTGAAATTAGATTCACCTTTGAATTGAATTTTGTTACTTTTCATTATTTTATTTTTTTAACCTTATGTTATAAAACTATGCAAATGAAAGTAATTGTTAGAAAAGTCAAAGTTACCATCGATTATTAACACAAATTTTGAAGTCTAAACTTAAAGTTCACAGTTTTAATTGTTACAGCTTATAGCGTATTATCGGATATTTTATGGGCCAATAGGATAGACCAATTTATAAATAGGTAGAAAAACTGTAATACTTTTTAGTCCATTAGAAAACGAATTCATGAAAATTTTTCAATATTATTTAAATTTTTTTTCCTGGAAATATTTTTCAAAAATAATTTATTTTCAAGGAACTCAAGAAAAAAAATTAAAAACGTCTTAAAATTTATTCATACCGTTGACATTGAATAATCACTTTTTGCGATACAAACACTAAGGAATGTGATTTCATTTAAGATTATATAACCTTATAATTTTTCAGACTTAGAAATATCACATGGCGCCCATTGCATTGTGCTAACGCGGTCTTTTTTGTTATTATTGAATATATCATTATAAAAGTCATAAAATTTAAATTTATAAATGTTTCAGATAAATAAACGCATTATTTTTTCTGCTCTACCATGTTAATACGAATTTTAAATTTAAATTAACATAATAGAAAATGTAACAATAAATTAAAAGCCATATCGAAAAAATGAAACACATTTAATTTTTTTTTTTAATTTATAAATTTATCGTCATTCCTCCTGATAAGAAAATTATATTAAAGTATATTATTTTACCGAATAAAAAGAAATGCGGCTACCCGTCTCTCATATGAATGAAATCTATTACCACTATCGGTACTTAATTACTATGCTTACAATTATTTCTCATCAATTTTACCGAAAAAATTGCGTAAAGATCCAATTCCATATTTAACCCTCATCCGAAAAGAAGTATAAGTTTCCCTTTTGCCGTTAGAATATGCAGGAATAGAGATACGTAATTAGTTACGGAACAGCATCTCGATCGGCAAGGCTTTTTACTGTCTAGCATAAAATATAGCAAGCTAATTCTCGTTAACTTCCATTTTGAATATTTTTTTATCCTCATCGCAGATACAAAGTCCGACTGCACAGAAGTGCTGCTTTGCATAGAGAGATAGTAAAACTGTCAGCAACAGAAACCAGCTCTGCAGCCAAGGGCGACTGTTTTATTGCGTGACAAGAAGTTCCTTCTTTTAACGCCAACCCCCTTATCTGTGCGATATTTTTATAATTTCGTAAATAAACCTCAACAAAAATGAACGTTTACAAAAAGCGCTGACATTAAAGTAGTTTGCGAATGGTTATTAAGGCGAATACAGAAGGCGAACAATTAGTTTTTTTTTCGTGAAAAAAAAACAATTTGTTCTTTTTCAC
Source organism: Druceiella hillmani (assembly GCA_039881145.1). Taxonomy (NCBI): domain Eukaryota; kingdom Metazoa; phylum Arthropoda; class Insecta; order Lepidoptera; family Hepialidae; genus Druceiella; species Druceiella hillmani. Next base: position 16,487,601 of record JAYKKI010000014.1, on the reverse strand, counting down.
CAATAGCTATATGTATTTTGCTTTACACTTTGTAAACAAATTACTGAAAATCTAGGCTTGAAATTAAACATATTATTTAACCATCTCTAGATGTGTAAGCTATTTTGTACTTGTATATTAATTTTAGAATAATAATTTTGATATTTTAAATAAATTTTTTAAATCTTATTTTAAACTCAGGCGATAGATGTCATATTTAGGAAAAATGTTTTGTATAAAATGCGTACACTCATAATAAAGTTTTATTGAAAGGACTAAAATATTTGTTGTGACGTTATAGAATTAAATACCAGAAAATAATGGTTTATGAACATGATTATTTCAATTTACTAATAATATTACTGTCAAAAATAATTTTTAAGTTTTATTGCAGGATATTTTTAAATTAAAAATTATGTTTTTAAAAAACAATTGGTTATTAAAAACACTATCCAGGATTTGACAGGTGCCTTCCCCTCATAGTTTGAGTTGTAGTGATTACCCTTGCGGTCTCTTTTGAGTAGAGGAAATAAATAAAAATCGCAGGGAGCAAAATCCGGGGAATACGGAGGGTATAATCGGGGAATACGGAGGGTATAAGGCGTCTAAAAATACACTGAATGAAAACAACGAGTTCAAACTATACATGTTCAAATTTCAGTTATTCCAGAGCCCCTGGAGTTTCGACACGGTATCCATCGAGCACAGACTTTGCGGTATCCCAATTGTTGAATAATGAAGCCGATACATTCCTTGGATATTCCAATATGCAATACGTTTTTAAATGATTCGTTGGTCATTTCGAATCAAATTATCGACAAGTTTGCGATACTTGTCGTCTGTAGCACGAATACATGTGTCCATACTTGTGGCAGTGATCGGACATCCACTTCGTGTTTCATCAACAATTATGGCTTTTCCAGGCTCGGAACAACGAAATTTTATTACTCTTCGATTTACAGTAGACTTATCAACAATATCTTCACAATGAAGTAAATGACGATTAATCTCAGTAGGAATCACATTTTCAACAGTTACAAATTCAATAACAGCACGCAGTGACAAAGCACGAATACATGTGTCCATACTTTGGCGTCTAAAAATACACTGAATGAAAACAACGAGTTCAAACTATACATGTTCGTTTCTTATTACACCTATATGAGTTAACATTTTTTTTCAGTCATCACTTTCATCTACTAGAAATCAATTTCTTCCCACTTTTCTAAATTTAGCTCTGGATTTGGATTATAATTTTATATACTATATTGACAATTTTACGCATTTTCTGTTTATATTTGTAAGCTTTAAATTTAACTAATAAAAATTGAGTATGAGGAATCGAGCCCTTCTTCGCTCTGTCCATACCGCTCGATTCTTGGATATTCTGGAAAATAGACAGCTAAATAATTCGAAATTAAGAAGATGCGATTCTTGTTTAAATACTTTTGCAATAGAGTTACAGTGAACTAATCTAATATATTGGCTAACTCTAACACCTTTACGAAAAGCAACAGTGGAGCAGTGCCTAATCCTTCGAATCTATGTGTCATTCATTTTTAATTTTAGGTAATAAAAATTAAACATGGGAAAGAAAAACTATTTTGATAGAATGAAAATAGTCATATATTTGTCTATATAATTATCTCAGAGAATATTTATAAATTAAGAAGTAATTTAGATTACTTCACATAAACTAAGTAATTTACATTACTTCACATAAACTCGACTCAGACAATCTCATAAATACACAATTAAAAAATCTATGATTCACAATTAAATGAAACTACGTGATGTACTATTATTTCTACTTTCTTTGATTTGTTTACAACGACTTAAGTTTTGTTGTCTTTCTAATATCCCAACTTATATTTGCTAATATCCCACTTGAAGACATTGTAATACAACGAAACCTATGTCGTGGTAAAGAAATCAAAGAAAGTAGAAATAGTACTACATCACGTAGTTTCATTTAATTGTGAATAATGAATTTTTACAAAATTAACGCCAAATATATTCAAAATCTATGATGGTAAACTTCTCATAGGTACTTTACCATTTACATCAAAATTACGACGAATGAATAAAATTGGCAAACTAATAAATGTTTAACAAGCAGTAGTGGATTAACTCCTACACCTGAACAATTATCGCCAGGTTTTCCCCTACATATATACACCCACCCACACACACAAATACACATGTATATGTATATATATATATATGTATGTATATATATATATATGTATGTATATATATATATATGTACATATATATATATATATATATATATGTATATACATATATATATATATATATATATATATACATATATATATATATATATATATATATATATATATATATATATAAGTATGTTTGTAAGTGTGTGGGTTTGGGAAATTAAAGATAAGTGTAGCTATTAAGTATTTATATCACTGGCACCGTATATTAAAATTCCGAATACAATTTCCCTGAGGAAAACCCAACGAAAACATAAATCGTCTAATGGGTCCGTAGTCAAATCTCAATGTGTAACAAAGTAAGATAAAAAGGTCATATTTTACGATGTAAACCATAAAAGACCATTATAATAATATTTGAATAATTGTACATATTTACACATTATAGGCTAAATATTTTCACAATAAAAGTGAGCCGTGTAATAAAGTAAGAAATACGGCGTGCTCAGTTTACGTGACGACGATGAACGGACAGAGGTAAGCTGCAATATAAACCGCAATAGACAATAAACATCTTAATACGCAGCATTATTTAACCTTTACGGGATTGTTTAAATATTTTATTTGTTGTATATATTTGGCGTTAATTTTGTAGAAATTCATTATTCACAATGAAATGAAACTACGTGATGTAATATTATTTCTACTTTCCTTAAGTTCTTTAACACGACCTAGGTTTCGTTATATTACAACATCTTCAGGTGGGCTATTAGCAAAGATTCTAGTATATATATATATATATATATATATATATATATATATATATATATATATATATATAAGATATAGTAATAGTAAATATATAAAGTGTTATATAATTCTTTGCTAATAGCCCCCTGAAGATGTTGTAATACAAAGAAACCTAGGTCGTGGTAAAGAACTTAAAGAAAGTAGAAATAATACTACGAAATAATATCATGTAGTTTCATTTAATTGTGTATATTATTTCTATTAAGCCTCACCTACTGGTTTAAATTAAGTTTAGATCTGCGAAAGAAATATGACATGCTACAAAAATGTATTCACTTACTAAATATATATACAAAGTTAATATAAACGATGAACTGAACTTAACATTTGAATTTTTAGCTCAATGAAAATAAAAATATTTACACTTAAAAAAGGCATAAAGTATTAAAAAATCGTACTTATATAATTTCCTTTAAATCGTACTTATATAATTTCCTTTAAATCGTTATCGTTAATTAACGAAAGAAGACGCATTGTTTAATTAGATAACACTTTGTAGACCTTCGTTGTACTATCACTCAGTTGCGTTTACAACTGGCATATTCTTAAAAATATTTTTGTCTATACATTTACATGAAATAGTTTTATCCTAAATATATGTTTTATCCTAAAAATAAGTAAATATATAAAGTGATATATAATTTTGACAATGGAAAGGCTACTATGGTTTGGTGAATTTATAAAATAGGGATTGTGGGATAAGCATCTTGCACTTTATATCATATTATTACTAAAAAAAATATAAATATCTGTATATAACACAAATTTAACTGCATCTATTTAGATTTTTTTTATTTTATTCTGTTCAGTGATTTAATCGCAGTGATCTAAAATTATGATAAAGATTTTCAGTGTCTAGAACTTGCTTCACTCAATATAATTAAGCTAGTAAGAACATTTCTTAAGTTTGGCTTAATATTCTTGCAAAGAATCTGTATTCAGTGGAATTCAATTTTTCTCCTCTGCTGTGTGTAGCATTAATTTCATTTTATTCCGAGTATCCAGACAACACAAGTGTTCATCGTAAAAGAAATCACTAATGTCCATTGCAATAAAAATTTATGTGTTTTGTATATCAACGTTTGCAAAACTTAAGTAAGTTTTACTTTTAAAAGCAAGCTAGTTACGTACCAGTCTCGAATGCACGTGTGATGTTCAAAGAAGTAGTGTGCCCTTTGTTTTATCATTTTGTTGTTTATATTGAATTCTAATACGATAGGGCTCTTTCTAAAACCATTACCGACGACCGCAACTCAGTTACTTTTTTTCAATTTTCACAATGAGGACTCATAACTTGGGCACTCTTGTTTCATGGCTGGCTACATCTCTCCGTAGAACAAGAAATACATTACAACAAACTTCAACCATCGTCGTTACTCTGGATACAAATAAACAATAATACTGTACCACATTATACCACCAAAGGTCGTTAAACTATATTGGCTTTTAAACTTTTTTAGGGCGCAGGCCTCATTTAAATATATAATGGAATAGTGACGTCATAATTTCTTTAATTTTTAAAAGCGATTGCGCTCTAATTAAATGCATTGGATGAGTAATGAGATTTGGCTGCAATGAATTTGTTTTAATTACATATTTTGTATTGTGTGAATATTTATAAATTCATTGCAAGCATATAGCGCTCTGAATAAGAATTCTCTCATAAACACGGTGTTTGTTTTTTAATTAAAATTTCATATCAAAGCAACCCTTGCTTGCGTATATTAGTGAGTCAAATGGAGATTGGCCTCCTTTTAACTTTGTGTGAATACCTGTCACGAATAATCATAGGGATTATTTATTTATTTCATTAAATAAAGGAATCTTATTTTAACAAATATTTAACGATGAAATGAGAAATTAATAATGAATGCAACAGTTTACTATGGGTTCATTCAAACCTGAATGGACTCTTATATATTTTTGAGGTACAGAATTTTTTCTACAAGCATTCCTACGATATCTTCTTCTGTTGTATTTTTTACTTTTACTTACAATGTATTTAAATATATAAAATTTACTTATTGCTTCAAAAATACTGCCACAAGTAACCAATCTACTTATTTTCCACATGTAGTCATGAGGAAATATTATCTGGGTCTGGTAAGAAAACAATTAAAATTATATCACCATTAAGAGTTAATATAGATTATCACGTACATGTAATACGACAATAGATATTTGCACACAATCAGACATACATGGAGCTTGCCCATGTGTACCGGTTTAATTTTACACCTTCTGTTTCTTATAGCAATTTTTTTTCAGACTACCGCGATCATTACTACAATTCCCAAGATTAATGTTAAATAGAAAAGAATCGACTAATGAGCATGAAGCATGAAACTCACAAAGTTATAACAAATGTAATGTTTCAAATATTTGAATGATTTTTGCGAAAATTGCTGTTATATTTTTGTAAAGTCACTATCAGTTTATCTTAAACACTGGCTATTAAATAAAAATATTATTTGAAACTAATTATAATCTTTTAAAGTTACACCTGCAGATAATACTTAATAAAATATTAACCATGAAAATGCCCTTCATTTAAATCCGCCTATTACCAGTCGAATTGTTATCACAGCTCTCACTGAACACATAACAGACAGAAGTTCTCCATTTTATATTGTGGATTGGACTGAATAGAGTCATTCAATTACTTTGTTTGACTAAATACAAGATTAATTTACGCATTTATTTATATATTTATTTTCGAACAACACTGCAAACCTGAACATTGAACTATTTTGTTGGTAACTGCTTTATGTATAAAAAATAAGCAATATCACAAGGCAGTTAATAATATAATAATAATCAGTGAATGCACTCAACATTTACTAAAAAAGATAATTTAACAAATGCTGAAACCAGGCAATCATGATCAAAATCGATTCAATTGAAATGCTGATCGATAACAATCGAAAAATCTCCGAATTTGAGGACAGCTCTCTTTATTCAATTTAGAAAGGAAAATACTACAAAATACTGATTCGTAGTTTAATATCATATAATTGGAGATCACCCCTGGTAAAATAAAATATCCTAAAATCTAAGGATTCTTCTCGAAGAAGGCTCTATTTCGATGAACTTTTCTGTACGAATAAAAATTAACCACTTAATATTAGCTACTTAAAACATATTTAAGATAAAGTTCGTAAAAAAATAGAAAAATATTTCAATTAACTTAAATAAGGAAATGCTTATCCTAAGTCAATTGCGTTTCAATGCAGTAAACCATCTTACCTCTCTAATGATTATAACTATAATGTGTTTAATTATATAGTATGTGTTTATTATATTTAGGTACTTTTTTGTTATTTAGCTATCAACGTAAAAATATATTTGGTGAACTTATTACTAATTGATCAATTCCCTTCAGTCAACCAAAACAATAAAATTTAAAAAGTTATAGAAGACTGTAATATTTATTTAATAACCTACTTTAATGTATCTATTTGATATTTATAGTGACTAATACGATACTATTGCTACGAGAGCAACCTCTTACAGTCCACCAGAATACCAGTCCGAACGAGCAGCTGGGAATCCAACCCAGATTCCTATGGTTCACCACACGCCAAAGGTCGTACCTACAGCGCCCAGTCGTAACAGTCGCCCTACGGCGTTATAATTATTCAATTTCTAGAAAATTATAATTAAATAACTTAAAATGTAGCCGTGTAGCAAATATTTTATCTATCAACATGGATAAAAAAGGGTAATAAAAGAAGAAAATTTAGTGATAAATAATGGGGATCGGTATAATTTTCTCATACAACTTTTGAAAATAAAAACTAAACTTGTGTCTCGAATGTTGGAATCAAGTTTATTCTCAGTTACATTATGTACAGTGAAGAACTATGGATCGGCTAAATAATGACACCTCTATCTTTATTCAATGGTTTAGAATGTTACATAAACATCTAAAATATTTCTGGTAGGATAATCAAAAAACAAGACATTCGATCTTCTGTTCAATTGGCAACTGTTCTTTCAGAGTAAAAAAGAAACGGAAGGTAAAAATGTCTCTAAAAGAAAACAGTGTGCAATTGTTTCATTTATTAAACTTATTACGAAACGGGGACGAAGCAACACGCAATATATTCACAACGATAAGTGAAGATATAATCCCCTATGAAAGAGCCAAGCATTGCTTTCAAACTTCGTGCTTTGTAGAAGACGTGGAAATATTGAATAAAATAAAACTCTAAAACTCTTAACTACCTTACTATACTGCATAAAGAGGGTCTTAAATTCAATTTTCATTTATTAAATTTTTACCCCAATATTCTATGTTTAAATCTTATTCAATAATCGAGTCGTCTCCTTTATATATAATGAAAATATATATAAATGTACCTTTATTTACAAATAATCGTATTACTAACATTCCGTTGAACGGTAATATTTACTTATAAATTATTTAGCGTCATGGGGATAAAAGTATATTTTACTGAAAACAATTTTTCAGCAGGGAACCTTCGAAGAAATTTTTAAATTGAGCGGACATCGCAAGATTGGATTTATTTACAATAATTTTCTTTTCTTCCGATTCAAGCTCCATACTAATTCAATCAAGCTTTATAGGTTTTTGAATAAAAGATAATATAAATACGACATTTTCCACAACACGATGAAAGCCTTCATTGATATATTTGTTAAATTAAAGAAGTTGACAAGAAATATAGAGTTAAAATTCTGCCCGTTATTTTATTAATATGGTTTATTTATTAAATATATATAATGTACATAGTAACTTAGTACATTATTAATGGCAAGTAAAGAGATTTCCAGAAATAATACGGTGTTAAAAACAATTCTTATTCTAGTGAAATTTTAGAAAATTGTTTTCTCTGAAACAATTTTAAACTACAAGTCACAAAATTAGAAAAAAAAAGATTTTTTTAAATTGGTCTAGTAATACATATTTCTCCCAAATTAATTTTATTTGCTAACATTGACAGCATAGGTTCATTGCATTTGCATACAAATCAATGTAAATAATTAACAGACTACCGATATAGAATAAACCTTATGCAACGTAGATTATAGTACATTGTTTTTTTTCAGTAAAACTATATAAATTTCAGTTACTAAGTGAAAGAAAAATTCGAAAGCAAAAATTAATGTTCCGTGTTATTCAAAAGCAACATGAGTAATTGACATTACACAAGGTTTGGACTTGAATCAATAAAATTATAAGTTCGCAAAAAATTAAAAATAAGAATCTTTTTTAATTTCATTCGTCTTGACAAATTTTATATGAAAAATACTTTATTGAGAAAACTTTTAAATTTAAAAATATTATTTCTAAAAAAGACTTGCATTTAATCCGTAGTGTACATATACATATTACTACAGTTTTCCTACAGTTCCGCTTGCACAGAAGTTGTCACAACTTAAACGATTGATGAATGAATATGAAAATTGTTTATAACAAAATAACTTCTTTCGCTCCCCAATATCGCAGGGGTGATCGCACAATCCATAGTTTTCCCTGTATATCCACAGTAACGTGTCGATGTAACTCTGTGAATTAGATATCAGTACCAATTTATACTTAAAACCTTAAAATAATTCCTTATAGTAGTGAAAATTCAATCACATTAAAATATACCTAGTAAAACTCAAGTTATAAGCTAACAGTCAGATGTAATATTGTATATAAACATTTGCAAAGATTTTTGAATTATTTTACGGTATTTCTCAAACATTTGTGTTAAATGATGTGATATGATGTGATTTCTAACCCCTTCATTTATTTAAAGAATAAAACAATTTCTTAATTTTTTCAGATGCCAGATCTTCGAAAGTAAAAAAAATAATTTTGCAATATTTAAAACTCGAACACGGTTTTTTGCTGAAATTAGAGTTTCTTCCTGAAATTACATTTTATATTATTTTAAAAATAGTGACATCTGATATTCTTGATCCATTAAATTTTCACTGCCTACAACAGTGTCGTTTTCAAATTGATAAAAATTATTCGAAACGTTAATTGGCTATGTATTGAGTGAAGCATTTTTATAAGTATATATCATAAGAAGCAAACTAGAAAAGTATCTTTTATCAGTCCTCCGTAGTCCATTAATCAGTCCTTCAGACTCTTCATAAACCTTCTTGAATTTATCTACATTTTTTCATTTAGTCATTTTTGCTTCCTTTAAAATGATGAATAACTTTTCATTCACTATTATATCTGAATAAATAAATACAATTATCACTACCATCATCAACAATATTTACATCTTGTAATTTATCAGATTGTAGAAATATTTCAGTAACGGCGGTGACTCCTGGAGTTTATCTAAGCTTTGTACACTTTTCATGAAATTAACCCTTACCTCTGTATGTTTCCAGTTAATTTATATATTCCGGAGTATTTTGTTTCCCCTGATTTTTTTAATTTAAAAAAGGAACATAGATTTTCACAATCCACTCGATCCAGCATAGCAAGAAATTTAATGGAAATACAATGTTTGAGAATATATTGCATTTTAAAAGGAACTAATTCAGCTTTGATTTCAGGATTAGATTAAAGTTTTAAGTTTTGTTGTAAAGATTGGTTTATAAGTGATATCATGTTAACAGTGATGAAACTAGTGGGTTTAAAGTATTTACCATTTAAACATTTAAATAAGAGAAACGTAAGGGTGAACATGTAAAAAGCAATTTTGCAAATTGTTGACGTAATTGTCAAACGCAAAATCTTTTCATTGAAATATTTGCGTATCTTCGCCACAACTTAATAGTTTAGTACTTTTGAAGATAATGAAGAGACAAACTTAAAATTTTAGATATATTTTTATTTCATTAGAGGAAATTTAATGAATTTATGATACATCTAACGAAGGTACTAGCATGCAAGGATTTTTATAGCATTTTTCGATAACCTAGACTTATCAACTCTTAAAAATCATATTTTTTCAGTGTCAAACGATTTAAAGCGAAGCAAATAAGCTGTGGTATGAAAAAACAGGTTAATATAATATATAAATAATAAATATTGTTTTGACAGAACAATAATTTTAATTGAGTGTTTTCAATTAGCTTTCCTTGTCATAGATACGGTTTTACATATAACTAACCAAATATGTAGAAGCCTGTTTAGATATTTGTTACTCTTGAAATCCTTTTCAACTTACCACAAGAACTTAAATCAATCGACATAAATTTTACTTATATTATACATTACGTAAAAGTACTCGCTTAACCTGTCACAGCCATATTTTATTCCATTCCTTTTCCGTTCCTGAATTTATTTTCTTGAGCATTAAATACTATAAATATTTGTGTTAATTTATATTACAAATATATATATATATATATATATATATTTAAAATTTAAAATTAGGGTTTGGAAATTTCTTCACTTAAAATAAATTAGTTTGCGACAATATTCATATCGTGTTTGAATTCGAAATACCGAAACAGAGCTGCTAAACTTGAGTTAAAAAAAACTTAAAACTGAGTTTTGATAAATATTTAAGACAATAATTCGGCGGCTAAACGCGTGGACTACCGTATTTATTCACAATTCGCCTACGGCGCGGCTGTAACTTCAAGAGGCACCGACTAACAATCGTCACGTTAAAGTTCAGAACCAACTTCGCAGCGAAGTCGGAGAACTTGCTTTTCTCGTGTACACTCGATACTTTGGCCCGAGGTGTGCGGGCCTGAAAGAATTACGAGCATTTCGTGAAACTTACTTAGAGTTAGTAACGAATTTATATACGTTTTTTGTTAAATGTTATTGGAATATAGCTTTAAAATTGACAATAATTTCATCGCAAACTTATAAGCACGATTTTAGTTTTAGAATTGCGTATCTTAAAATATGTAACGGTGTATTGAAAGTGAGAATCTGTTTTCCTATGCTATAGTAATTTGTTTTATACCATTTGATGCAGAAAAAATAAAATTAATTTTTGAGAGTTGATGAGATAAGGAGTTAGACAAATCGAAGAAAATGTTTCTGCGTAAACGCTAGTACTGTTGTTAGAAATGTCAATAATTCATTATTTTCCTCTTCCGAAACAAGAATATATTTAATATTATTACTTTACTTTTTTGTTATTTTCAGAAATATTAAGCTACAGCGGAAATACGTACATATTCCAATAAAACGATTTTGTATTTGGCACTTAAGTCTTTTATTAACAAATATAGAAAATTCCTTTCTTTTCACATGCCCATGAATCCATATGGTAAATTAGTATTTACTATACTATCTATATGGTAAATTAATATTTACCATAACTAGACACACAACTTTCATTACCATTAACATGATGTAACTTACAGATCAGTGAACTGTAATCTAATCTTAAGTTTCAGGTTAAACAAATTCCCTTCAGATACAATATATTCTCTTATAGGCATTTCCACGCAATGTTTCCAATCTAGATAAAGTACGTGAAAACAGCAAGAAATCCATGCTCTCGAGTGATGAAATATTCGTTTTGTTAAGATTTAAACTAAGAAACACAAGACACTCTGGAATATATAAATTAGTTGGAAAAGAGGTTATATAATTAGTTGGAAAATTTGGAGCGAGAAATATATAATTAGTTGGAGCGTAAATAATAATTTCAAGAAAAGTGTACAAAACTTAGATGGGCTACAGGAGTGGCCGTCGTTACTGAAATGTCGTGTTGTAAATATTGCTGATGATGGTTATTTTAATTGTGCTTATGTATTCCAATTTAATAATTAATGAAAAGTTATGCCTTATATTAATATAACCGAAAATGACTTGGTAAAGTGTAGACAAACTCAAACAGTTTTATAAAGGATCTGAGAGCCATATAAACGAACCTGTAACTACAGAGCAACGATAAAAAATACTTGTCTACTTTTCATGGTGTATATTTATAAATCACTCTACTGAAAACATAATTTTTCCGAGTAGGGGGACAAATCGTAATATCTAATTAATCACTTCAAATGATTTTTATCAAATTATATACGACACTTTGCTGCAGGTAGTGAAAATCTTATCAATTAAGAATATCAGGTTTTATTATATTTAATATAATGAGTTATTGTTATTTCAGTTAAAACAGATTTTGAATTTCCAATATCAGAGAATATTTTCTTTACTTTCGAAGGGCTTTCGTCTGAGAAAATTGAGAAACTATTTTTTTTTATTTTTCAGATAACAGAAAGAGTTGGACATCACATCACTTCACGTTGTCTAATAAAAAAGTTTGTGAAATGCCGTGGCTTAATCCAATAATTCCAAAGACATGTTTTAAAAATAAGTAACCAAAATGCTTTTGATATATTCAAAGCATAATGGTCCTTGTATATTTTTATATAAAATACTACTTCTCTTGATCTGTCTAGTCGCTTATAACTTGAGTGCTGCGTGATTGATAGTAATACAGTTTTCACTATCAAATAAAACTATCGATCCAGGAACGTTTTGTGTATAAATTAGTGTATATGCTTAGGTCATAGAACTAAGTTAATACTTTAACACGGATAGATACGAAACGCTAAGTATGATGCGACCACGGTTGCGAGGAGTGAAGGAAATATTTTTATCATAAAGTTTAAGTTGTGATCAACTTAAACTTTATTTTGTTTTTACGTTGTCAACTTAAACTTTATCTTTATGGTTTAAGATGTCATAAATATAAAGTTTAAGTTGTGTTCAATGTTTAAGTTGTGAGTATCACTATTTCTATGGAAGCAGAATTGCAGGGTAATGTTAATAATTTGTATGTATATACTATGGACTACAGTATTTGTTACTTTTTTGTAAAAACAACTTTTCTATGGTAAAATACTAGAACTTTTTCTTAATACAGTAGTTTTTATTTATAATTTGCCGAGACTAACAAAATTTAAAAAAAAAACAAATTTGGGTTATTTCAAAATTTTACTCGACCTTATATATCTATTGGTTCACGTTCAGGCCGCATGTAACTTTATTACTGAAGTTGTTTTTGGGTAATTTGGAATATTATTTTTTGCTGACAAACTTATTTTTAACTTAGGACCTGAAATTTAAATAGCTTTATTGAAAAAAAAAGATTAAATAACATAGTTTGATAACACTTCGTTGCATAACTTTTATTTTATATTCATAGTCTTCGAAAATACTTATATTGTCTTGTATGGAGTTGCACTGTACATGTACTACCAATGTTATCAACTAAAATTAATTTACAGAGAAATAGGTGTTACTGAAATCCTAGATTTACTTCGCCAATCTCAATAAAACCTTTTATTTCGTAATTTTTTTGACTTGTAGTTTAAAACCTCTTCAGGGAAACAATTTTTCCACAATTTCAAAAGAATAAAAATTGTTTCAAATAATATATTATATTTGGGAATTATGTTACCTACCACTAATAAGTTATTAAAAACCTGCTATGTGCTTTGTTTTGTTTTTATATAATAAATAATCCATGTTAATAAAAAATGGTATTTTATTTTTGTTAATTTATTATTTACTATATTTTTACGTACTATATTTTTGTCAACTTCTTCATTGTGTTATACAAAATGTTCTGTTGAGATTATATTTTTTTCAAGATATATATACACATATTATATATGTGTGTGTGTGTGTGTGTGTGTGTATGTGTGTGTGTGTGTGTGTGTGTGTGTAGGTGTGTGTGTGTGTGTGTGTGTGTGTGTGTTTATGTAAATTGAATAGATATTCAACTATGTTCCTGATTCATGAAAATAATATATACTATTAAATATCGTTTTAGTATAAAAACAGTGAGCCGTCACGGGACGCCTGGCAGATGTGAAACATCGTGTTCGTACAAGTAATAAGCATAAAAGGCAAGATTATTACAGGAACTAAATATAGCAGAAAAAATAAAATATGAAAAAATAAAGTATTACTTCTTACAGAAAATGGTGATTTTATTTAATAAACATTTATTTACAATTAATACAAAAATAATAAAGCACGGGTTATGTGTACCGTATAGTAAACAACAGCGTCGAACTGAATGAGGAGGGGGTCGCGTAGTCGGTTGCGCATGGCGACACGTCGCCATACCGTACACTCTACTACATATAGACTATATATATACCTTAGTATAGCGTGGCGACCCGTCACCACGGCAAGCCTTGCCACGCCAACGATCCGGTTTATACCTGTGCCTATAGATGTTTCACATCAAAAGTATAATTGTGTCGTTCCGTATTTATTTTCACGTATTAATTTCATGTATATTTTTTTGTCGCAGGATTACGTATTCATACTTTTGTTCCAAACGGAATTTCGTCTTTCGACGGATTTTCTTGGGTTTATAATTATATTAATAAGTTCTTATTTTCTTTTATTCAGGTGGTTGTCAATTACAACAACATTTGTCATGGGTTATTTTCCAAAATTTTATATTGCTTTTTATGCTACTTGAAACAGAATAAGATGATTTTTTCGTCTTTGAAAAAAAATTCTTGTCTGAACATGTAATCAAGAAATTCTCATATAGTTACCAAAGAACTAATTCTGTCAAATCCTAGAGTTGACAGAATTAGTTAACATCATGCGAATTTATAAAATAATTAACAAATATTAACAAATTGGCTAATAAACATTCCTTGAATATTTATTTAAATTTGAGAAACAATTTGTCAACTTAACAAGCCAAGTTTGGTAGAAAATGGATTCTTGATTTTTTGTATTATTCCAATAATAATAAAACAATTATTAAAAAACATGACGTTTTAAAAGAAATCTAAACGTAATTAAAAGGTTATTAACAAAAAATAAATACGTTTGATTAATGTTAACGCAGCTGCAGTAATATTCTTGAATTAACACATTTATTTTTTGTATTTTCCAATGATGATATGAAATTAATTCGTCGCCTAATCACTGCATAATTAAATAAAGACTCGTGTTGATTGGCTTGTAGCACCGTCTTCTTGGAACTACGCCTCGGATACCCAATTAGCAAACGGCGTTGTCTATGGTAATTTGGCTTCAATTCTTATGTCAGCACAATTTTATACGGCTATAGGCCCAAATCCAACTGCAAAATAAGCCGGTTTGACTCTCTGCCCAATTCGACTGATTGGCATTTCTGGGTCTTCTTCAATACTGGCCACTACGGCGGCTATGCTTTATTCACTTTGCATCAATCTATCTGGTTGTTAGCCTAAGGTCCAAAAGAATATTACTAATGCTCAAACTTTTCCACAGTGCGACAGATTGCCTGCGCACTGAAACCATGATTACAACCGACCTCACGACAAAATTCACGTTGCGTATTTGCAACTGAGGCGAAATTTCGATATTTTTTTTTATTATTTTCCATACGTTCGGCAAATGTGAAACGACGCAAGATGAAATGGCAAATTTTACTGAATATTTCGATAGCTAGATGTCATTGGTAACTTTGACAGCTGCTGAAACATAACACTATCATTGCTAACTTGTCACCTTTTATATATACATACATATACACACACACACACACATATATATATATATATATATATATATATATATATATCTATACACGTATGTGTGTGTATTTGCGCGTATTTGTGTGTATGTATTTATGGATAAATAGTTTTCGTGATCCTGTTTTGTATTTTAAATGAACAGGCAATCGAGGGACAACCTAAGATTAATAATTTTACGATATCTACAACAAGTACCTAAAAATAATGATTCTTCTGAAGCTATACACGGTCAACAATTCAAAATCATAAGAAATTCCACCCAACGCACATACATGCACGTATTAGAAAATACAGTCAATTTATTTAACAATAAAATTGCGGAGGCGGAAGAACTTTTTCCATATTTCAATTGACGCACAAAAAGGAATACAAAAGCGACCAGGCGGACAGGTATCGACTGCCTTCGACGAAACAATTTCAATATTCGTCTGATGCGGGCCCAGAACGAATTCCAAGTATGCGCCGGTACAGCCGATCGCGGTGCCCCGCCTTCCATGAAATGAATAGTGCCCTTGCGGCCAACCAACATTTTCATCTACTTAAAGCTTGTGCATCACAAGCGGCTACAAGACATTAAAAAATAACTTCAAATATATGAGACGATATCGATTATTATTTTTGACGATGATTCAATAGAAGTTGAATGTGAACGCTTTCGGCATCCATCCCCCATTTAAAACTCCTACACCCGTATTCCCTTGAAAGTTAATTTATGTTATTTAAAATGTGTTGCTACTTTGAAGGAGAAACCTACTATACACTCAAATCTCTAGCATCTTTGTCTTTGTCCTTTATTGTTAAAGTGAATTTTCAGGTTGTGTTGTATTTTACAGCACAAAAGAATCTTGAGGAACCCGTTTATTTTAGACTGTTACCAAACCGTTTAACAAAAGCTTTCTGGTAATGTTGGCAATTTTTTAAAAAGAATCTTCGAATTTATTTCACTGTTTCTGTGACCTCGAGTTATTTGCTAAACAACTGATACTGTATAGTAAGCAAAACAATATTTTACATTCTCTGTATAATGTCAACTTTCGATATGCACATCAAATTTTACCACCAAATGTTTTGATGATATTAGCTTCGAATCCTTTTGAAAATTAAACTTTGTAAGAGAACTTCGTTGCAATAACTACGTAGAGTATAGCTCTTTTAATATTTAAGTAAACACAGATATTGTTTAAGCCAAATATGTCAGCTTGCTATAAATTATAAAATATGTCACATTAACTGTGTCTTTGTGTCCAAAGTCTTCATAATGTCATCAAAAATATTTGTAAATATTAATGAACGTAAAGCTTCCTCAAGACTGCTAAACAATATCATCAGCTATGTCTTGAGTCCAAAGTCTTTATAAAGTCGTCAAAAATATTTGTAAATATCAGTGAACGTAAACTTTCATTAAGACTTGACAATATGACCACATCCTCAATTCCTTTTGTTTATAACATATCATGGTTTTGGGGCAAAAAGGACATTTCTCAAACACAGGTACTGGATGTTCTGACATAGCTGCTTTAATATAGTCTGAGAAAAAGCAAATTCTTAAGCGCTAATTTTAACATTATATTCAAAACCAATTTTGGAAAGCTTTATGGTTTTCTAGTTATAAGAGTAAATTCTATTAATGAATTTCACAATGCCTATTTTTTATGAAATATTAATTTTATAGGTTTAAGAACAATAATAAAATTACGTACATTTTTTGTTAGAATGGATGAGAATAAAATTTTATGAAATATTGATTGTTCGTGTACATTTAAAACATTTAAATATTTTTAATTTATATATTTCAGTATTATATAAAATTAAACATTGCAGTATATAACAGCAGTATACTTAGTTTAAATTTTCATTAAAAAAATTATTTTTCAATTTCAATCGCCATAGCCTCACAGAAAAATACTGAGTCTAAAACTAAACTGGTTTAATCAAACTCGAAACGGAAAAATATCCCTGGTTGAATGAAAAAAATAGTTTTTTAAGGAAATTCTAACACTATTGTTCTGTTTCAATTTATTATTTTGCACAACTATCAATTGGTAAGAAACAAAATGTGTGCAAGCTTGTATCTTTTTATGCACTAGTCTCCAATTGTATTCTTTCTTCTTATATAATTTTGCTGGTTTAAATCTAGCCTATCCCGGAGAACCCAAGAACAATTTCTTGCAGTTTACTCTGGCCCAATAAATTCTGTTTTTCGTGTATTTCCACGAGAAGACGTATTGCTGTAAGACAAATAGCTTCACAAATCGCAACGTTTATCGTAATGTTGTGAGGGCATTGAATGCGTTATGCAATTGGAATAATATTTTCCAAATGTTTATTTGTCGAGTTCCTACTAGCACGTTGTAAGCAAGGTATCATTAATTAATTGAGTTAAAAACTAGTAAAATTTACGGTCATGGGTAAATTGCCAACGTGAGAAATAAATCGATGGAATTATTTTGTATCATTAATATAAAATTACACGACTGTTCTTATAAAAAATGTCTCCGCTTATTTATATGCATTCACAGGGAGTTGTTATTGATATTAGATTAAAAATAAAGATTAAAATTTACACACACTGTTATTACGAAATATAAAACCTAGAAAATTTGGCAATTCTCGTTAGACAATCATAGGCACGCACGCACGCACGCACACACACACAAACACACACATATATGTATATATATATATATATATATATATATATATATATATATATATATTATATTTATATTTATATATATATATATATTTATATTTATATATATATATATATATATATATATATATATATATATATATATAAATATAATTTTGTAACAAAAGAAACTTGCCGCTTAAGATATTTATAATAAACATGAAATTAATATCCATGATCGGGTAATTAACTCTACAACTAGATCAGTTAGAATGGACTACAAAATATTCACAAGTAAATGAAAATAAAATAATTTTCAAATAAAATCTTCGAAATGCTTGTCGGAATATATACAAAGTAGGATTCCCTAATTGTTTTTGTATCTTGAAGTTATTGATAAAATTAATCAGAAGAATTTTAATTGGAAGTTCTTATGAAATTCTAGTACTCATAATTCTTTCAAATTCTCTCACTTGATCGTTATAATTAGAGCGGAAGACACATAGAACATCGTTCTGAATATTCGTTTTTTACAAATGGAAAATGGTAATTTTATTCTTAAGACTTGCTTGATGGTATTTTACATGATTGGAAGGGCAAACAATTTTTACTTTTGTTTTAAATACACAAAAGGTGACTTTGAACACTTGTTCTAATATTTAGATACATTTTAATAAAAATATCGATTTGAACTATTTATTTACAAAAGTACTTGCACAAAGACTTGAAATTATTAAAACAGGATGACTACGACACGCTAATAGACGGACAGAAATAACGAAACTAAAAAATTAGCTTTTTCGTACAGCGCCCTAGTCAAAATTCTATTACCAAAATTTGCAACTACATTACCTCAATTAACGTAATATTATGAAGTTAAATATTGGTAGATAATAATTTTATTATATATATATGTATATATATAAATATAATCATCTCGCATAATATGAACCTCAATTATTTTAAATACAAACGATGCAGTGGCGTTCATAGCTAACGAGTTATGAGACTGCGCCGTCCCATCTAGAAGTCATTCCCATTTTTTCCAGCAATACATTATTCTTATAAATGTAGAAAGATATTTTATTTGCTATATATATTTATTTGCTATATATTTTATTTCATATATTAAATACGTCTGACAAAATTAAACTGACGAAAATCCCTTAATTTAAAAATACATTCAAAGTATGAATGCAATATCAAACTACTCAAAATGTAGGTATATTACTTACGTACAGTATATTACGTACGTTATATACATACATATACCATTTTCTATATTGTGGAGAGCTGCATATCCTGTTAATTTTTTCTAAATTTGGGATATAAATTTATCTGAAATGTTGTTTATGTTGGTACCTGTCAATAAAAGTAAAACCGAGCGCCTATTTTCGCACGCGAACAGACGAGCGAAATAAATTTCAAGAATCTAATAAAATCTTGAGGTTTTTTTGTAAAATCCGTTTTTTTTATATTTATATACGCGAGTGGTGGCGCGGGCAACATAAACTTAGCAACGAAAATAATCAAAATAGAAAACGCTATCCTGTAAACTAATATTAATATTTATATTTATTCATATATTAGTCTACATACAAAGAGAATGTTTCACTTTCAGGGAACTTTCTTTAAAGAGAAACGTTATGACCATAGATAGGTGTCCCATTCCAGCCCTACATTTTCACTTACCGACCTCCACTAAAATATTAATTAATTGCCAAAACTCAATATACAAACATATTAGGTTAATGATTTGTTTTTTTTTACATATCACTATGTGGAATTATATAGACGGCGTAATACTTCTCTTGCGATATCATATGTACTGTAATATTTTGTCCAGCATAAATATTAGGTCAACGCCTAGTTTTCTGCCTAACCGTTTGTTTCTTGGAGCAGAATATGAAACTCTAATACAAACATATATACAAACGTCAATCACTCTTAATGACACAATATATCCCTTTTGACGCAATGCATTAACAATTAAGTAGGCCAAAAAAGTAAGTAAGCCAAAAAAAAAACGACGTACCGTCGTTTTTTTTGTTTGGCTTAGTCATTCAGGTTAAAATTTCAAAACATTTTTCTGGGATTCGTTAGAGTAATTTAATCAAAATTGTTATCGACTTGTCCGACGCTAATTATTATAAAATTACTGGAATATAAATGAAAAACCATACATTAACTATCTATTTATGTGTACTTGTACTGATCAACGTAATATTTCAAGTGGCGCCCCGTTTTGATATTTTTGTCTCTGGACCGCTTTAGGAATGCTATTAACAATTAATTAATTTTGTGTTTAATCCGAAGTAATACGTGTTTTTTCTTTTTTACAAATGATTTTATGTGTACATATATATATATACATATATATATATATACATGTATATATATATATATATATATATATATATATATTTATATATATGTACTATTACAGACTCTTAGTGATTGCATGTGTCCATCACTATGGGTCAACGTGTAAGGATATTATTTGATAAAAAAATAATTATTAAAATTACCCACTAAAAAAAATTACCTAAAAAACCTATCAGGTACGAATAAAATCCGTACTATGAGATTTCCATATAAATTTAGATAAATGTTTTTAAGGGTACTTAGTATTTGTATTAAATTATTTACAAATATTAATTTTTTTCACAACGCAAAAATGTGGTGTAAATTTCTTAAATTGTAAAATGTCTATATTTATATCGTTAAATTGTAAAATGTTTACATTTATATTGTCAAATTGTAAAATATCTACATTTATATGATTAAATTGTTAAATAGCTACATTTATATTGTTAAACTGTAAAATGTCTACATTTATATTGTTAAATTATAAAATGTTTACATTTATTTTGATAAATTGTAAAATATCTACATTTATATGGTTAAATTGTTAAATAGCTACATTTATATTGTTAAACTGTAATATGTCTACATTTATATTGTTAAATTATAAAATGTTTACATTTATTTTGATAAATTGTCAGATATCTACATTTAGATGGTTAAATTGTTAAATAGCTACATTTATATTGTTAAACTGTAAAATGTCTACATTTATATTCTTAAATTATAAAATGTCTACATTTACATTGCTAAATTGTAGTGTCTACATTAATAATCGCTCTAGTTTGCCTATATTCTTTTATCAACCCTGTTTTTCCTAGATTTGTGAGTTCAGTAATTTCGGAAATAAGAGGAGCAATTTCGCATATTTTTTTTTTAATATACGTTTTATAATTACAAACTATTTTTGTTTACCCCATAACAAGCCCTTTCAAATCATACTCAACATAATATACAAAAATCAAAAAAAATTCTAGGCACTGTATATAACTTTCTTTCAAATCTTATGTGAATATTTTAAAGAATAAATGCAAAATATGTAGGCTAATTTCTGCCATAACTAGGCTAAATTTTAAAATATTTACGTCACATAATTTCAGCAAAAATCGGCTATGACAGATGAACTGACAGATACATGATCTTATAAGAGTTACATTTTACAATTTAAGGTAGAATCCTATAAAAAGTGAAAACTTGTAACTAAGAGGAATTGGGAAGTAAAATTCAATCTATTTCGATCTCAACTTTTTGAAATTTAGATAATGTAAGAAATTTAGCCAACTAATTATGTTAAACAAAACAAAATACCATTATTAACCAATAAGAAACATAAACACTATTTTGAGATAAAAAATGTTACAATTTTAATTCCTTACCTGTGATTCGGTCACTGTGAATCATTTAAATTACAGATGTATTACACAGACAAAACTTCGATACTCTTAACATGAAATTACATGACGTGAACATGCGTGAAAATAAATTAATCAATAAAAGACTACAAAATATTCTAATAATACATTTCAAAAGCATCATATGGTGACTAAAAGACATGTAAGTAAAAATATTTTACAGGAAATTGGAAGCAGTTAGTGATGAAAATAACACTAGCAGCCACACATGGGAATAATTTATGGTACAATATTCTATTTCATAAAATTTCATGAAGCACAATAGTTAAATTAATCCTTGCATATGAAATGGCAATACAAACAAAGTTTATAATTACAAAGGGATATTTAACACAAAGCATCAATTGTTCACATAACACAGGCAATAACACAGGTTAAAATCGTTACCGATAGATAATATTGCCCAAGTGGCACGCACTTTAGCAATTGCTGTAATAGGGCTGACCCGAATTCTAGCTTTTGTTAGTTTATTTAGTTGTTAATTACTTCTGTTAGTAAGTTTTCACATCTACTTGTTATGTAGTAATATAGTAGATAAAAATATAAATTATTTCTACAAGTTTGATTATGCTTTTCAATATTTTATAATTATAACGCGATAATACAAACATATCGCTCATTATTTTGACATCTAAAATTCGTTTTATCATAAAAATGTTTATAATATGTAACATCTTACAACTTATAATTTTAGCATTGATACATGTTTATTATTTCCTAATAAAATGCAACAATGAGTCTTGAATTAAGAAACTATTGCCGTAATTACTCTGCCTGGCGCTGTCTTCGTCTGCATACAACTACTACTTTTAATATTCAGATAATAAAATCGTCAATTACAGAAAGAAATTCTGCTACTAGAAGCAGTTGTTTTGTTGCTCATTTATGTCTAGCTCAAGGTAAAAAATATTATTTAAATATTCTTAAAAACATTACATCTGTGCATGAAATAGTGTACTAATATAAATAAGCTTTAAAAAAATAATATTTGTATAGTTTAATAGAAATATAATGTACGCTTATATTTTTATGAACACCTATGTTTGTACGGGATCCTCATAGTGAGAGGTCTAGTCGTACTTGAAAGTTTTTTTTATTTCATTCGTCTTTGCTAGCAATAATAGTACATTTAATTCTAAAATTCCCAAATCAAATTGTATTAAGATACATCTGTCGATGCATAATAAGTTCATTATTCATAAACAGAATTCGCTTTATAATAATAAAATGTTGAAAAGCATAATCAGAATTTGTAGAAATAATTTATATTTTGATCTATTATATTTCTACATAGCAAGTAGATGTGAAAACTTACTAACAGATGTAATTAACAACTAAATAAAACTAACAAATCCTAGAATTCGCATCCGGTCAGCCCTATTACAGCATTTACTGAAGTGCGTCCCACTTATGCAGTATTATCTATCGCTAACGATTTTAACCTGTGTTATTGCCTATATTATGTTAACAATTGATGTTTTGTGTTAAATATCCCTTTGTAATTATAAACTTTGTTTGTATTGCCATTTCATATGCAAGGATTAATTTAACCATTGCGCTTTAATAAAATAGAATATTGTACCATAAATTATTCCCATGTGTGGCTGTTAGTGTTATTTACATCACTAACTGCTTTCAATTTCCTGTAAAATATTCTTACTTAAATGTCTTTTAGTTTCCATATGATGCTTTTGAAATGTGTTATTAGAATATTTTGTAGTCTTTTATTGATTAATTTGTTTTCGTGCATGTTCACGTCATGTAATTTCGTGTTAAGAGTATCAAAGTTTTATCTGTTTAATACATCTGTAATTTAAATGATTCACAGTGACCGAATCACAGGTAAGGAATTAAAATTGTAACATTTTTATCTCAAAATAGTGTTAATGTTTCTTATTGGTTAATAATGGTATTTTGTTTTGTTTTACATAATCATTTGGCTAAATTTCTTACATTATCTAAATTTCAAAAAGTTCGAAATACATGGAATTTTACTTCCCAATTGCTCTTAGCACAAGTTTTCACTTTTTATAGGATTCTACCTTAAATTGTAAAATGTAACTCTTATAAGATCATATAAGTGTCTGTCAGTCCATCCGTCAGCCGATTTTTGCAAAAATTATGTGACATAAATATTTTAAAATTTAGCCTAGTTATGGCAGCAATTAGCCTACATATTTTGCATTTATTCTTTAAAATAGTCACATAAGAATTGAAAGAAAGTTATATACAGTGACTAGAATTTTTAAAATTTTTATATATTATGTTGAGTATCATTTGAAAGGGCTTGTTATGGGGTAAACAAAAATAGTTTGTAATTATAAAACGTATATTTAAAAAAAAATATGCGAAATTGCACCTCTTATTTCTGAAATTACTGAACTCACAAAACAAGAAAAAACAGGGCCGGTAAAATCTGACTAAGAGAATGTTAGCAAACTAGAGCGATTATAAATGTAGACACTTTACAATTTAACAATATATATTTAGACATTTTATCATTTAACAATATAAATGTAGATATTTTACAATTTAACAATATAAATGTAGCCATTTTACAATTTAACCACATAAATGTAAACATTTTATAATTTAACAATATAAATGTAGATATTTTACAATTTACCAATATAAATGTAGCCATTTTACAATTTAACCACATAAATGTAAACATTTTATAATTTAACAATATAAATGACATTTTACAATTTAAGAAATATACACCACGTTTTTACGTTGTGAAAAAAATTAATATTTGTAAATAATTTAATATAAATACCCTTAAAAACATTTTTCTATGGAAATCTCATAGTACGGATTCTATTCGTACCTGATAGGTTTTTAGGTCAGTTTTCTTTTAGTGGAAAATTTTATTCATTATTTATTTATTAAATAATCATATCCTTACAAGTTGACCCGTAGTGATGGACACATGCAATAATTAAGAGTCTGTAATAGTACACACATATATATATATATATATATATATATATATATGTATATATATATATATATAAATATATATACATATATATACATAAAATACACATAAAATCATTTGTAAAAAAAGAAAAAAACACATGTTACTTCAGATTAAACACAAAACTAATTAATTGTTAATAGCATTCCTAATGCGGTCCAGAGACATAAAATATCATAACGGGGTGCCACTTGAAATATTACATTGATTAGTATAAGTACACATAAATAGATAGTTAATGTATGGTTTTCCATTTATATTCTAGTAATTTTATACAAATTTGTATTGGGCAAGTCGATAAAAATTTCGATTAAATTACTCTAACCAATCCCAGAAAAATATTTTGAAATTTTAATCTAAATGACTAAGCTCAATAAAATTATGACGTACCTACATAATTGTTTATCGATTGCGCCAAAAGGGATATATTGTGTCATTAAGAGTGATCGACATTTGTATATATGTTTGTATTAGAGTTTCATATTCTCCTCCAAGAAACAAACGGTTAGGCAGAAAATTAGGGGTTGACCTAATATTTATGCTGGACAAAATATGACGGTGCATATGATATCACAGGAGAAGTATTCCACCGTCTACATAATTCTACAAAGTGAAATGCAAAAAAAACAAATCATTAACCTAATACGTTTGTGTACTGAGTCTCGTCAATTAATTATTATTTTAGTGGAGTTTAGTAAGTGAAAATGTAGGGGTGGAAGGGGGCACCTATCTATGGTCATAACGGTCACTTAACTATATGAACTTATTCCATTTCAAATCCTGGAGGTCAAATTTTAGACTCGTTTTTCATTAAGGAAATTTGCTCTGAAAGTAAAAAATTATCTTTGTATGTAAACTAATATATAAATATAAATATTAATATAAATATTAATATTAGCCTACAAGATAGCGTTTTCTATTTTGATTATTTTCGTTACCAAGTATATGTGGCCCGCGTCACCACCCGTATATATACCGTATATATAAATATAAAAAAAAACCAATTTTACAAAAAAAACCTCAAGATTTTATTAGATTCTTGAAATTTATTTCGCTCGTCTGTTCATGTGCGAAAATAGGCGCTCGGTTTTTCTTTTATTGACAGGTACCAATATAAACAACATTTTAGATAAATTGATGTCCCAAATTTAGAAAAAATTAACAGGATAGCAGCTCTCCACAATATAGAAAATGGTATATGTATGTATATAACGTACGAAACATACTGTACGCAAGTAATATACTTACACTTTGAGTAGTTTGATATTGCATTCATACTTTGTATGTTTTTTAACATAAGGGGTTTCCGTCAGTTTAATTTTATCGGACGTATTTAATATATCAAATAAAATATATAGCAAATAAATATATATAGCAAATAATATATATATAGCAAATAAAATATCTTTCTACATTTCTAGATGGGACGGCACAGTATTATAACCCTTTAGCTATGAACGCCACTGCATCGTTTGTATTTAAAGGACAGATTTAAAAATACGATGAAATGTTATATTTGCAACAATTACGAAAATAATTGAGGTTTATATTATGTAAGATGATTACTTGCATTTGTTAGATATAATAAAATTATTATCTACCGGTATTTAACTTCATAATATTACGTTAATTGAGGTAATGTAGTTGCAAATTTTGGTAATAGAATTTCGACGAGGGCGCTGTATGGAGAAGATAATTTTTTAGTTTCATTATTTCTGTCCGTCTATTAGCGTGTCGCAGTCATCCTGTTTAACAGTTTCAAGTCTTTGTGCAAGTACTTTTGTAAATAAATAGTTCAAATCGATACTTTTATTAAAATGTATATAAATATCAGAACAAGTGTTCAAAGTCACCTCTTGTGTATTTAAAACAAAGATAAAAATTGTCTGCCCATCCAATCGTGTAAAACATCATCGAGCAAGTCTTTAGAATAAAATTTCCATTTTCCATTTGTAAGCTCCATTTGAGAGTTCAGAAAAAACGAATATTCAGAACGATGTTCTATGTGTCTCCCGCTCTATCTAAAACCATCAACTGGGAGAATTTGAAAGAATAATGAGTACTAGAATTTGATAAGAATTTCCAATTAAATTTCTTCCCATTAATTTCATCAATAATTTCAAGATACAAAAACAATCCTACTTTGTGTATATTCCGACAGGCATTTGGAAGGTTTTATTTAAAAATTATTTTATTTTCATTTACTTGTGAATATTTTGTAGCCCATTCTAACTTATCTAGTTGTAAAGTTATCACACGAACATGGATATTAATTTCATGTTTATTATAGATATCTTAAGCGGCAAGTTTCTTTTATTACAAATTATATATATATACATACATACATATATATATATATATATATATATATATATATATATATATATATATATATATATATATATAAATGAGTGTATGTGTGCGTGCGTGCGTGCCTATGATTGTCTAACTAGAATTGCCAAATTTTCTATGTTTTATATTTCGTAATAACAGGGTGTGTAAATTTTAATCTTTATTTTCAATCTAATATCAATAACAACTCTCTGTGAATGCATGTAAATAAGCGGAGACATTTTTTATAAGAACAGTCGTGTAATTTTATATTAACAATAAAACATAATTTCATCGATTTATTTCTCACGTTGGCAATTTACCCATGACCCTAAAATTTACAAGTTCTTAATTCAATTAATTAATGAGACCTTGCTTACAACGTGCTCGTAGGAACTCGACAAATAAACATTTGGAAAATATTATTCCCATTGCATAACGCATTCAATGCCATAACAACATTACGATAAACGTTGCGATTTGTGAAGCTATTTGTCTTGCAGCAATACGTCTTCTCGTGGAAATTCACGAAAAACAGTATTTATTGGGCCAGAGTAAACTGTAAGAAATTGTTCTTGGGTTCGCCGGGATAGGCTAGATTTAAACCAGCGAAATTATATAAGAAGAAAGAATACAATTGGAAACTAGTGCATAAAAAGATACAAGTTTGCACACATTTTGTTTCTTACCAATTGATAGTTGTGCAAAATAATAAATTGAAACAGAACAATAGTGTTAGAATTTCCTTAAAAAACTATTTTTTTCATTCAATCAGGAATATTTTTCCATTTCGAGTTTGATTAAACCAGTTTAGTTTTAGACTGAGTATTTTTCAAAATGAAAATACATTTTTAGTGAAAATTGAAACTAAATATACTGCTGTTATATACTGCAATGTTTAATTTTATATCATACTGAAATATACAAATTAAAAATATTGAAATGTTTTAAATGTACACGAACAATCAATATTTCATAAAATTTTATTATCATCCATTCTAAGAAAGAATGTACGTAATATTTTTATTTTTTATTTTTCTTAAACCTATAAAATTATTATTTCGCAAAAAATAGGTATTGTGAAATTCATTAATAGAATTTACTTTTATAACTAGAAAACCATAAAGTTTTCCAAAACTGGCTATGAATATAATGTTGAAATTGGCGCTCAAGAATTTGTTTTTTCTCAGACTGTATTGAAGCAGCTATGTAAGAACATCCAGTACCTGTGTTTGAGAACTGTCCTTTTTGCCCCAAAAACATGATATGTTATAAATAAAAGAAATTGAGGATGTGGTCATATTGTCAAGTAGTCTTAATGAAAGTTTACATTCAGTGATATTTACAAATATTTGTGACGAGTTTATAAAGACTTTGGACTCAAGACATAGCAGATGTGACATATTTTATAATTTATAGCGAGCTGAGATATTTGGCCTAAACAATATATGTGTTTACTTAAATATTAAAAGATCTATACTCTACGTCGTTATGGCAACGAAGTTCTCTCACAAAGTTTTATTTTCAAAAGGATTTGAAGCTGATATAATCAAAACATTTGGTGGTAAAATTTGACGTGCATATCGAAAGTTGACATTAAATATAGAATGTAAAATATTGTTTTGCTTACTATACAGTATCAGTCGTTAAGTAAATAACTCGAGGTCACAGAAACAATGTAACAAATTCGAAGATTCTTTTTTAAAATTGCCAACATTACCAGAAAGCTTTTGTTAGACGGTTTGGCAACCGTCTAAAATAAACGGATTCCTCAAGATTCTTTTGTGCTGTAAAATACAACACAATTTGAAAATTCACTTTAACAATAAAGGACAAAGACAAAGATGCTATATATTTGAGTGGATATATATTTGAGTGGATAGTAGGTTTCTCCTTCAAAGTAGCAACACATTTTAAATAACATAAATTAACTTTCAAGGGAATACGGGTGTAGGAGTTTTAAATGGGGGATGGATGCCGAAAGCGTTCACATGAAGCAAAAAAATAAAACCTCTTCTTTAAATCATTCAACTTCTATTAAATCATCGTTAAAAATAAAAGTCGACATCGTCTCATATATTTAAAGTTATATTTTAATGTCTTGTAGCCGCTTGTGATGCACGAGCTTTAAGTAGATGAAAATGTTGGTTGCTCGAAAGGGCACTGTTCATTTCATGGAAGGCGGGGCACCGCGACCGACTATACCGGCGCATACTTGGAATTCGTTCTGGGGCCCGCATCAGACGTATATTGAAATTGTTTCGTCGAAGGCGGTCGATACCTGTCCGCCCGGTCGCTTTTGTATTCCTTTTTGTGCGTCAATTGAAATATGGAAAAAAATTTTCCGCGTCCCCAATTTTAATGTTAAATAAATTGACTGTACTTTCTAATACATGCAGGTATGTGCGTTGGGTGGAGTTTCTTATGATTTTGAATTGTTGACCATGTATAGCTTCAGAAGAATCATTATTTTAAGGTACTTGTTGTAGATATCGTAAAATTATTAATCTTAGGTTTTCCCTCGTTTGCCTGTCCATTTAAAATACAAAACAGGATCATGAAAACTATTTATCCATAAAAACATACACACAAATACGCGCAAATACACACACACATACGTATATATATATATATATATATATATATATATATATATATATATATATATGTATGTATATATAAAAGGTGACCAGGTAGCAATGATAGTGTTATGTTTCAGCAGCTGTCAAAGTAAATCAAAGTAAAATCCAAATAAAGACCAATGACATCCAGCTATCGAAATATTGAGTAAAATTTGCCATTTCATCTTGTATCGTTTCACGTTTGCCGAAAGTATGGAAAATATTAAAAATTATTTTCGAAATTTCGGCTCAGTTGCAAATACGCAACGTGAATTTCGTCGTGAGGTCGGTTGTAATCATGGCTTCAGTGCGCAGACAATCCGTCGCACTATTCCCGCCACACCACCCGGGTAGTCTCAGGGCCCCTCCTGATACCCGTAACGACCCACCTCATACAAAAAGGGGACCTTCGAAAGTCCCCTAATAGTGTCCCGTATCTACAATCACAGCGCTTCCACCCAACAGGGTTAGAGTCTGCTCCTGCTCAATGCGTCATTTAGGACCTCCATTTTTTCAAGAACGCATTTGGCGAACACTCTAAATGACTCAAAGATCGGACCATTCCCAACCAAGTCTCGGTGACTAAAGATACCGCGTTCTAAGTCTCCGCGTGATTCTACGTTACCATTTAGACGTATGCTCTCTAACAAAACTCTACGGCACTGTGGAAAAGTTTGAGCATGATTAATACTCTTTTGGACCTTAGACTACCAACCAGATAGAGATTGATGCAAAGTGAATAAAGTATAGCCGCCGTAGTGGCCAGTATTGACGAAGACCCAGAAATGCCGATCAGTCGAATTGGGCATTGCCAGAGAGTCAACCCAGCTTATTTTGCAGTTGGATTTGGGCCTATAGCCGTATAAAATTGTGCTGACATAAGAATTGAAGCCAGATGACCATAGACAACGCCGTTTGCTAATTGGGTATCCGAGGCGTGGTCCAAGAAGACGGCACTACATGCCAATCAACACGAAAGTCTTTATTAAATTATGCAGTGATTAGGCGACGAATTCATTTCGTATCATCATTGGAAAATACAATAAATATATATGTATGTTAATGCTACAATATTACTGCAGCTGTGTTAATCAAACGTATTTATTTTTTTATAACCTTTTAATTATGTTTAAATTTCTTTTAAAACGTCATGTTTTTTAATAATTGTTTTATTATTATTTGTAAAATACAAAAAAACAAGACTCCATTTTCTACCAAACTTGGCTTGTTAAGTTGACAAATTGTTTCTCAAATTTAAATAAATATTCAAGGAATGTTTAGTAGCCAATTTGTTAATATTTGTTAATTATTTTATAAATTTGCATGAAGTTAACTAATTCTGTCAACTCTAGGATTTCACAGAATTAGTTCTTTGGTAACTGTGTGAGAATTTCTTGATTACGTGTTCAGAAAGGAATTTTTTTTATAGACGAAAAAATCATCTTATTCTGGTTCAATGCTGTTTCAAATAGCATAAAAAGCAATATAAAATTTTTGAAAATAACCCATGACGAATGTTGTAATTGAGAACCTCCTGAGTAAAAGAAAATAAGAACTTATTAACATAATTATAAACCCAAGAAAATCCGTCGAAAGACGAAATTCCGTTTGGAACAAAAGTATGACTACGTAATCCTGCGACAAAAAAATATACCTAAAATTAATACGTGAAAATAAATACGGAACGACACAATTATACTTTCATGTGAAACATCTATAGGCACAGGTATAAACCGGATGGTTGCCGTGGCGACGCATACCGTGACGACGGGTCGCCACCCTATACTAAGGTATATATATAGTCTATATGTAGTAGAGTGTACGGTATAGCGACGTGTCGCCATGCGCAACCGACTACGCGACCCCCTCCTCACTCAGTTCGACGCTGTTGTTTACTACGGTACACATAACCTGTGCTTTATTATTTTTGGATTAATTGTAAATAAATGTTTATTAAATAGTCACCATTTTCTGTAAGAAATTCGTAATACTTTATTTTTTCATTATGCTATATTTAGTTCCTGTAATAATCTTGTCTTTTATGTATATTACTTGTACGAACACGATGTTTCACATCTGCCAGGCGGCTCACGGTTTTTTATATTTAATAGTTTATATTATTTTTATGAATCAGGAACATGGTTGAATAATTGTTCAATTTACAATAACATAAACATACACACAAACTTTTTTATTAGACAACGTGAAGTGATGTGATGTCCCACTCTTTCTGTGATCTGAAAAATAAAAAAAAAATAGTTTCTCAATTTTCTTAGACGAAAGCCCTTCGAAAGTAAAGAAAATATTCTCTGATATTCGAAATTCAAAATCTGTTTTAACTGAAATAACAATAACTCATTATGTTATAAATAATAAAACCTGATATTCTTAATTTATAAGATTTTCACTACCTGCAGCAAAGTGTCGTATATAATTTGATAAAAATCATTTGAAGCGGTTAATTAGATATTGTGATTTGTCCCTCTACTCGGAAAAATTATGTTTTCAGTAGAGTGATTTATAAATATACACCATGAAAAGTAGACAAGTATTTTTTATCGTTGCTCTGTAGTTATAGATTCGTTTATATGGCTCTCAGATCCTTTATAAAACTTTTTGAGTTTATCTACACTTTTCCAAGTCATTTTCGGTTATATTAAAATAAGGCATAACTTTTCATTAATTATTAAATTGGAATACATAAGCACAATTAAAATAACCATCATCAGCAATATTTACAGCACGACATTTCAGTAACGACGGCCACTCCTGTAGCCCATCTAAGTTTTGTACACTTTTCTTGAAATTATTATTTACGCTCCAACTTTTCCAACTAATTATA